>JAUMJJ010000149.1:0-1200000 GCA_033556795.1 Tapera naevia | reverse complement strand
GCTATTGTTAGAGCTGCAATAACTGTAGTTACTGCATGTAAATGCTATATCTTAAATGCCAATCATTTACTACCTCTATATTCAATTTTCTGGTTGCTCTCCCGAATGACGGTTGTGGAATTTAATGCTAATTATGACACAGCTGGGACATGAAAAATTTGGCTCTTTGAAGTCTCTTCTCCTGGATTTTTTTTAAAATATACTTTTCTTTGATTTTTTTTTCTGTTCTTAACTGTACCAGTGGTTGAATAAATGCATATACACTTGCCCTTGCCTTCCCAGGTCTCCTTGCTAATTCACAGAGCCCTCACGCAGCAAATCCTTTTGGCTAGCGTGGGGCAACTTGCCTGACTCAGATGAGCAGCACGTGGCTCAAAGCAGAAAATAAATGCATGACATAAAGCTGCCAGGAAAACAGAAATACTTGATTTAGACCAAAAGCCTTCTTTGGCCAGCCTGTAATACTGTACTGTTTGTTACAATAACTTGCTTTCTCACAGTCTGATTTTCCCTGGGTGCAAAGTCAGTCAAAAGCATTCCTTACAGCTTGTAATTGGTGCACGTTAGGTAATAAACCCTTTCCTCAAAAGGTTTCAGTGCAGGATTGGCCAGGCCAAGGCCGGGTGCTGCAGATCCCAGCAGGGGCTCTCAGAACACCTGCACACAACGCTGGGGCCGACGTCAGTGCCGCTAATCCGGCGTCTCAGGCACGGAGGCAGCTCACGGACTTGTGGCGAGGACAAATACGAAGAGGGAGAAAATCACTGTCTCATTTCAATGTTTTTCTTTTTGTCTCTGTGTTTCGTTTCCCTCTGCGCATTAACAGGGGTTACAGACCCACAGATCCCATTTTGTCCTGTTTTTCACAGCCAGAATGCACTTACATCTTTCTATTTATCTACAAGGCCCACAGCACAGCAGATAGGTGGGTGTCTCATTAAGGAATTTATCTTTTCAGCACTGCTACAAGGCAAGGAATTGTTATTACCATCTCAGCCACCTCTGCTTCTGGATTAGAGATAAGGAATCAAGGTGCACAAAGAGCAAGTGCCTTGCTCAAGGTCAGTAGCAGCCAGGGAAACTGAGGCACCACATGTGCTCGGGCAGAGGCAGTGCAGTGACCACATCCCCCTGATTTATTAAAGGCAGATGCAGTAGTTCATTTTGAGCAGCAAAAGGTCTTCTACTGAAAATTGTTAAAGCATTATTTCAGTTTGCTCAGCTGTAGGTGCAGATGTTCCTTGAGACACAAGTACTTGCACGAAATTGAGTCACCTCAAAGCAACGAAAGTCACTTATCAGTAACTGAATGTCAACAAATGGCCCTTTGCAGCAGGTGTCAGCAGCACTGGGAATGCTTCTGATGGCACAAGTGGTGCTGGCATCCCCCCTCCTCCTCCTCAGGCAGCTCACACCAGTGCCAGCCAGAGGGTCAGTGGGAGCAGGAGAGTGCCCTGGGAGGGATGGGGAGGCTGTGCTGTGTCTCCTTACCAAAGCATGTTCTTTCAAGGCTTGCACACACCCCTCAAGCTCCAGCACTCGTTTGTTTCTTCTGCTCTGTCCCACCACTCTAATTCCTCCCAGCTTGTGGGGTTCAAAGCACTTGTTTGCTACAGTACCAAATATCTGCATTTCAAATGTAATTTAAAAAATAATGATTCATTCCAACAAACTCTACTCACACGTGCCGTCAGGGTTACCTGGTGTAAGAGGAAATTCAAGGTTCAGGTACCTGATCAAGAAGATGAGTATGAAGCACAGAGCGATGAACCTCGCCGTCCCTCTCCCTGTGCCCATTCTTCTTCTCTTGCACACAGCGCTTCTGCCCTGGATGAGGTTTGCTCCACTCCTCTGTGTTGTTACACGTGTGTGTTCATAAATGCACTTTGGAAACACGTTAGTTCTCATCAGATCTCTCTCTCTAGGCCAGAAGTTGCCCAAGATACAACAAATTCCCAACATCTGCAGTTTTCCCCCTAAGAAAGCACCAGTGTTCCTTAAAGCTGGAAATAAATGAATAAACAGAACAAATCTCTTAAAAAGTTACACACAACATGGCTTTTAAACAAAGGAAGGGAAAGGATTCATCTAAAATTCCATGTAAAAGCACTTCATGCTGCTCTTCTCTCCTCCTTTGCTCAAACACTGCCAGCACCCTGTTCCTCCATGGGTGGTTCCTCTCCAGTGCTTTCTGCAGGGATGCCAAGGACACAGGTACAGGGAGGGCAGGGTCAGCTTGGCCTCTGCCACAGTTCTAGAGGGAAAAAACTACTTTGGACAATTTTAATGGTATCTCTCTGAAAAACCTTGTTTTTCAAAGCCTGACAATTGTTAGCTCCAAATGGAAATCAGACTGTGTCATGCTATAGGTCTTTTCTTTTTGTGAGTATGCAGCCCCCACTCCCCCATCCTTGCACAGCCCCCACGTAAAATTCAAACTACAGGAGGGCACTTGGCGTGTGACTCCATAAAATTATCCTTTGTCCTTCACTGCTTCCCGTGCTCTTACAAACGATTCTTGATCTTAAAAAGTTAAGCAGCACATCCTGGGCAATGGGAAAAAAATGGTGGACCTGGCTTTTTCCCAACGTAATATATAACCAAATGTGCATGGCAGGAGGAAGCACATCCCCTGAGTTGGACTAACAGCTAGTCCACTATCACTGGCTGAAGAAATGCAAAGCAACAGCAGCAGCCATCACACTCTGTGGAATATGGCTGATACCTGAGAGTAAATAATTGTCAGTATTTGGTACTAATTTTCAAACCTTAGCTCTAATACCTGTATGCTGAGAATATTGGCAAATGATAGGTAACGTCTCAGAATAACAAGTTACCATTCTATTTCACATTGGTTTCATTTATCAGGCCCAGATTATACTTAATTTCATCACTGAGGTGGCTAAATTAAAGAAATCTTCGTATCATCATGTCCCTTTAGGCAGTGCAAAGAGCCTGACAGGTACAGAGGGCAACTGAGATCTGAGATACCTGAACATCCACCTGTAAGCTGGGAAAGATAAATCTGGAGCAGCTTCTCTCAGCCATGACTCAAAATGCTGTAGTTCAAACTATTCAGGACCAAATGCTTCTGCTTTGGGATTTCCTGTGTTCAGAGGATTCAGGAATTTAATGGAATCTGCTAATAGGTAGAAACTTGAAGGTCAAAAACCCTAGAGAATTTGATCAAATGATGTATATCCTGTATATGTGTTTCCCTTCAAAATAGAGGGAGAGGCTGTGTATATGCTGGAAAGGTAAGGCAGAAGCTGTCAGGACAACAGCAGCTGAACCTGCAGCTGTTTTGGAGGAAGGTGCTGCTGTGTGATGCTCTGAGAATAGCAGTGTCCTGCTTTGGGGTGGCCCTAACCTCTTCTTGCCCCTCATGCTCTGTCAGCCTTTGCTTTCTTCTGCCATGGATCAAGCATGGATGGGAATGCCCAGCTGATGTGGCCCAAAGTGTGCTTCCCAGAGAGGGATCCAGCTGGTTACATGCTTCCTTCTTTTTAATGCAAACAAAAGATAAAGGAAAATAGTTTGTAATCCAGCTATTGTGTTCCTTGAGAATTTTATCGGCGTAACGTTACCTCTCCACGCTAAGCAAGACCTTCTCACCCCACACCCACACTCTGACCCTCCAAGGTCACGGCACTCAAAGTCTTGGGCTTTAGTGACCCTTCACGGAGTTGCAGTGCATTTGCTGTAAACGGTTTCTTTTCTGTGCCTCCTCAGATGAACAAGTGTGGGACCCAGGCTCCGGTGTGGCTGTCGCTGGGGTCGGAATCGCTGCCGGCTCCCGGTGAGAGCAAGCGGCTCACGGCCTGTGCGACCTGGCAGCGCTTCTTCGGGGGCACCAAGGACTGCTGCTTGTTCCGCATGCCCATCGCTGTCAGCAACTGCGGGGAGTTCTTCGTGTACCTCCTGCAGCCGACTCAGGGCTGCATGGGCTACTGCGCCCAAGGTGAGCCTCACTCAGTGCACTTCTCACCAATAAGATTGCAGATGCCCCTCTGGCCGGGTGTTCAGAGGTCCTGCTGCTGCAAGGCACATCTCGGCGGCCTTGCGATCCAAGCACCGCTCCAGAAAGGTGCAGACTGCGTAGGAAAGCGACCGGCGGCGGTCCAAGGTGCTCCTGAGGTGTTACCAGTGCAAAATGTAATCTGGGGTGTATTACTGAAGTGTTCTTTGCTTGGTTACAGTTCACAGGTAACCCTTCCCACTGCCTTTGGCTCCGCTTTGGCTTGAATTGCACAGTGAGCAGAGGCACCTCAGTTTTATTCAGGCACTGTATCCAGGATACTGCATCTAAGGTCTGTTCTTATCTTCAAGAATGCAGCATCCCCCCCAAAAAAAAGACACTTCTGAAACTCTGGAAGGCAAAATCCACAAACCGATAACATCTTTTCGTGACATTTATATAATTACTCTCGTCAGAAATAATTTTCAGAGTAGTACAAGAGATCTGACCTCTGTTTGGTAGCTAGGAAACAAAGGGATAGCAGAAATCAATTGCTCACTCAGTTAAACCTTATGAACTTCAGAGCATGTTCAGCTGCACAGAGATTTATTCAGAAAAGAGAGTGCTTTCTCAAAAGGAAAAAAAATTACCTTCATACTTTGCTTTCAGCATTTTCGGACAGAGACCTGATACATGGCAAACTAAGGTTACCACCTTTCAATAAGGCAAAATTCAAATTAGGTAAATTTTAAAGAGAGAGATAGATCTATTTTCTTATCTTTATCAGTATTTTAACAGTCTCACATTAAGAAGAAGGAAAAAAAGGCTCAAAAAAGTGAGATTAATTCACTATTTGAAATAAAAAATATCCATTAAAATAAATGAAATTGCTCTTTAATTTCTATGATTCTTTGTCAGAAATTTCTTTTTAACCAAACCCACCCATTCTCCAGTTTAAGCTTGGCTTGTTTTAAACTACAAGATTTCCACTGCTTTCATTTGAAGATTTTTTTAATGGTACTTTTTGGGTGATTGGCTTTGTCCTTTCTGTTCATCCATATTTGTTTAGTAATGTGAATACGCCTGCATTTTTCATCAAAGTTAACCCTTTCCTATCTATCCCAAATCAATGACTTTCTACCTTTTTCTTACCGCTGCTGTTGAAGCCGTCATCTTTCTCGGAGGCATTTCAGTGAGGTCCAGCTCTCCTGAGTCCTTAACTTCTTGTCTTTAGGCTGTTTTTGCAGTATCATGGATTGGATGGAAAACACTCAAGTGTTTTTTTACAGGGGGTTGTTAACTCGCTGTCTTAAATCCAGCCGTGGTCATGGCTCCAGAGATGGGTCCAGCTGGCACCATCAGGGCTTCTTGCCATGGGAACAGGACACTGGTCAGCATCTGTTAGCTGCAAAACTAAATGAATTTAAAGCTTCATAGCTTGGCAGAAAGGACATGGGTGGAAAAAGTGGCTTGGAATTCTGCTCACATCCTCCCATGAGCTCATCACCTCACTCTGTCCTTCTGGAATAACTTCCTTGCAGAAAGTCATGGTGTGAGCCATGGTGTGAGGCAGCCTCCCTTAGGAAACAAACAAAAAAGGATAAAAAAAGTGGCCCTTACTCACATTTTAGGTAACTTGCTTCTTTTTCTTATCTTGCTATTTGCCCTGTGGACAGATGTTAACATATTGGTTCTTCACTCTGCTGTAACAGCCTCATATCTTATTCTCTCGGGCTTCCATAATACTTTCTACACTTCTCCAAAAAGCTTCTTAATTTACCCTTTCAAAGCATCTGAACCAGCTTCATGTTCCATTTGAGTCCAGATCTCCAGAGATTAACGAACATCACTCTTTGGTATTACACATCTTTTTGTTTCTACTTTCTAGAGGAGTTTAACAGGAAGAAAAGTTTGAGGTCTCAATTCTTGTTGAATCTTACAGAAAACACGTTGTATTTTTAGAGCAGTGGCATAATTCTGCACACAGGGAGAGGACTCAACCTGGGTACATCCCAGAATAGCCTGGGAAGACTCTTCAGAGCACAGCAATATGGGCTGAG
Organism: Tapera naevia; assembly: GCA_033556795.1. Classification (NCBI taxonomy): domain Eukaryota; kingdom Metazoa; phylum Chordata; class Aves; order Cuculiformes; family Neomorphidae; genus Tapera; species Tapera naevia. The sequence goes on along the minus strand of JAUMJJ010000149.1, from coordinate 1,193,982 downwards.
TGCTCTCTGAGAGCTGGTTTACCTCCACAAAATAATTACTTTTCGTATCTCTTCTGTACTTATTGCAAAACTTGGATCAAAAGGCTGTGCTTCAGGGGAATGCAAAGCTGATGGCCTTTGCCAGAGTAATTAATTCGTATTAATCTAAGCGCTTCGTTTCAATAACATTTGTCTAACTGAAAACCACAAAACAAACAGGTCAAATATTACAACAATGATGGGCAGTCAGCACACTAATTGGCAATTTTTGCCTTTTGTATGAAATACATTTTCTTGCTTACACAGTTAATAGTCGAATCACAAGGATATTACGTGTAGCATTTCTATGTTTAGTTATATTGGAATCTTCTTTTTGAGTGAATAATTGTAATATTAAAATAAAGGTTTATAGAATCATAGAACCACAGAATCATCTGGTTGGAAAAGACCTCTGAGATCATGAAGTCCAACCGTACCTGTCCTCTTGCTAAACCATGTCCCTTAGAAACTCATCGACCCATCTTTTAAACCACTCTAGGGATGGGGACTCCACCACCTCCCTGGGCAGCCTCTGCCAGGGCCTGAGAACCCTTTCAGTGAAGAAATTTTTCCTGATGTCCAGTCTGAGCCTCCCCTGGTGCAACTTGAGGCCATTTCCCCTCATCCCATCCCCTGTCACTTGCGAGAAGAGACCAACACCCACCTCACCACAGCCTCCTTTCAGGCAGTTGCAGACAGTGATGAGGTCTCCCCTCAGCCTCCTCTTCTGTTTCCTCCTTCCAGACAGACTCCCAAGCCTGGCTTTGCAACCCGTGGTGACTCCCGAGCTCGTGCGCGGCCGTGCCCACCTGAGGTGCACCTTCCGCCGCCCCTCCTCGGCGCCGCCGCTCCGGTACGAGGTGCTCTGGTCGCGCCTCTCCACCTCGGGCAAGAAGGAGGCGGTTCAGCGCGACACCACCCTGCAGTCCTCCTCCTCCGTGGAGATGAACGGTGTGGATCTCAGACTGGGAGACACGGTAAGGCCACCCCGCGTTCCGCAGGAAAGGGCAAACACTCAGGGGCATCAAATCCTTTCCTTGAATCTTTCTTATATTTGTGGTAGTGCTGCTTCTCACTCACCACACCTACAACTGCTGCGGGGGAATAAAAACCCTGAAACTCTCTTGCAACAAGATTATTAAACAGCATTCACCAGACTCAGGATCCGTAAGAGTTCTTTGAACTGCAGTGAGTTTGGGGAAGCCATCCATTTTACGATTTTCTGAAAGCAACCTGAATATTTGCTCTTACATCACAGCCTGAATGCCAAGAAGGTGCTATGAGCTGTGGGTACGTGTGCCTGAGCCAATTTTTGCTCAGTAATTTTTGTTATCGTGCAGCAGTGAGAATTTGCAGTAGAGGCAGACTCAGCTATGTGCACTCAGTAATTTTTATACTCATGGACCAGAGACACAATAACATCTTTTCACAGAAAAGAAAGACAGTACTTTTTAAAATAGAGGGAGGTTTATTTTATGGTCCTTTTCATGGTATTCTGCCTCTCTGATTCCAAATTCTTGGTTCAATAGCATGCTGAAAGATAGAGTTCATTACAAAACAATCTTTAAGAAGTATATTTGATGGCTTACATAGCAATGCAGATCTTGTTTCAACAACAACAACAAAACAGAAGCCAATACAAGACGTGAAAAAAATTGACTTGTGTATGAATTCATGGCCTTTCATGGTTCAGAAATAAGACTCTTAAAGTTAAATTAGGTTCATAACTTTTATAAGAAGAAAGCTATTAATGATGCTACATCGAACTACAAGAAGAAACAGGGATAATGGCTGTGTGTTAGAAGAAGGCTGGAAATAGTCTTGGCATTTTGCAGCTCTTCTTTGAGGTATTTAAGATATTTAAGAAACGTGAATAACCTTTTTTTCCAGTTCCTGAAAGGACGAGTCATTTATAACAGCAGCACAATCTAGATAGGTTTTTCTCATTTCTCCTCGTAATTATGCCTCCTGAGTTCAGACTCTGACTGATGCTGCCCTCACCTGTGTTACAGCACGAGGCAGACAATTCTGCCAGTTTAAGTCAACTTTGTGTTATGAAGAGATATTTTCATCAAAATAATTTCACTTACAATCACTTCAAATTCAGTTTTAACATTCCTAAAGGATTCAGGGAAAATATAGTTCTGTGAACAAGTAGCATCACCAAATCTTTATAAGACCATTTTTATTATATTAAGTTTTCAGTAAGCCCTTCGTTGTCCTCTGCTGAAACTACACGTTTAATTTAGCGGGTTTAGTGAGACTGAAATGTTCTCTTCCTTGCTAGATTTTTTTTAAAGGTCTTCATGGCCTATTTGCCTAATTATAATTATCCATAAATCATCACTGGTGAAAACCAAGCAATGAAGCCTCAGCTGTAACCGGGAATTCAGTTTAACAAAAGAGATCATAAAAAGCATTTCACCTTCCCACTTTGGGTGTCTAAAAAGAGTTACAAAGAGGCAGAATCGCCTTTCAGTTCCAGTGATGTAAACCTGGAGCAGCTTAACAAGTGCTGGAAGGGTTATTACCACAGAGGAAAGGTGATGCCACTAAAGGGAGAGTCAGACGCTGGGGACAAAACTCAGCTGCACCGGGCAGTTTGTAACCTTCCACCTGTCCAGGAAAAGTGAGCAGATTTTTCTCAGGCAGCTTTAAAAGGAGGTCAGTTCCCCCCCTGATAAAAGCCACGTTAGAGAGGAGACAACAAAGCAAGGTCACTTTCCAGTTTTCTCTCTCCTTTTCCATGCATAGCCCAGTGGTAGCATCCCCACGGCCACACATTGCCATGAGTGGCACTCAGAGAAGAATTTGTCCCCCAGGATGCAAAATTTGCAGCATTTTGAAAACTGCTTGCTTTTTTTTAACCTACTTTTTGTCCACCTGTACGTAGCTTGAACTTGTTCTCAATGGTTTTATAGCCTGAAATCAGCTTCTTCTCTGTTCACTTCTTGATAAAAAAACTACAGCCAAGTGAGAAGATTTTTTCTAAAATCACATTTTAGTTGATTGATATCTACACTTTTTTTTAATCCATCAAAAAAATCTCCAGGTAATAGGTCAGTCACATAATAGAATATCTATTGATATATTTTAATACACAGTCAAACTGTGGAGAAGAGGTGAGATTCACCGGCCAACATTTCTGAACTTGTATTGACTAAGCAGCCAGTCATTTTTTAATAGCCATCACATGTGCTTTTCTCCTCCATATTCAGGCTCCAATTTTGTTATTTCAGACAGTAATGTTGGCAGCATAATGTTCGTGAAACTATTGTAGCCTTAAATAAATCTATAACATGTGGCTATTTCTATATAAACACTGAAAGAAGCCATTCCATCCGATATGAAAATCCCGGCATTCCTAAGCCTTCTATATACGATAGTGACAGAGGTCATTTCATTCCTCGAGGCACAGCCATCTATAAATTACAGCAGCACACTCTGAGTAATGAGTTAGGCTAAGAAAGAAAGGTGTTTAGAAGAAAACTGTGCAGGATTTGCTCAGCACAGCAATCCAAAAGTTCATACAGCAAAGAGCAATTGTCACCGTACATAAACTATGATGCACATTGTAAAATAAAAATGGTTCAGTAAAAGTGGCCTTTTCCAGCCTTGTGCTAGAAGTGATGATTTCATGTAGCACTCTGCAATAGCCAAAGAATACATCCCAGCCAAAAAGACTGTAAATTAGTGCTTCAGTATAGAAAATAACTAATTTGCACTCACAAGGGAAGAGGAGTGAAATTTCCCCCTGCTTTACAACTAACCTTATCCCATCCACTAGACTTCACAAAATCAACAACAGAAATAGGAAGACCTGCCTATTTGCAGGTCACATCTGAGCCTACAATTTCTTTCTTAACCTTAATGTAGAAAATGAGGAGCATCCCTGCAGAAACAGAGCTCTGGGAGGACTCAAACAGAGATTTTAAAGCAGAAATGGTAGGAGAAATGATGAGTAAAATTCTGAAGCTGATAAGACACCTTGCTGCTGCCCTGGGAAAATGTGTTTCCTGAGGAGATGAATGACCTGCACTCAGCCTTCCCATACTGTTGGGCTATTTGGCAACTGGAAACAGCTGCCTTCTTTATATACAGCAAGTAGCAAAGTGACTATGGCTGGACTTCCCACAAAGCCAGGTCCTGCTCCTGTCCCAGCTCCCTCCCTTCTGCAGCAAACAGCCCATGACAGGGAACCATCTGAGTTCAAAATTTCTAAGGTCTAGTTTATTAATCAACTCAAAGTCAGGTTGTCTCCACTTTCCTGCTAACCCTTCCGGAGAGCCTTCCCAGAGACTTTGTTCCTACCCCTTTCTGCAAACAGCCAGTTCGTTACTTCGAGCTAATGAGAACCCTTTTTGTTTCCTTGTCCAGAAACACCATCCCTCAGCTCTGCTCATCCTTTGCTCTTTTCATTAAGGCTGCAAACCACAGCTCCCTTCCCCCCGCACGCCCCAGCTCCCAGCAGTGACTCCTCAGGCCTTTTCTAACCCCAGCCCATTAGTGTTTAATAGAGCAGACAGCAGCAGCTCAGAGACCTCAATACCTGTTGTGAGACACCTTTTCACCTGGCACATTTGATTCCCTGCCCAACCTTTCACTTGCAAGCCAGGAGGGTGGCTGAGTGACTCTTCCTCCTGCAGCCCCAGCCTGCCTTCTGACACGGGCGACGCAGCTGCCAGGGCAGATGCAATCCTGGAGTTAACATGGTTCATCACCCACAGCTCAGGCACTTGCACCTTACAAGCAGCACCCAGGCTTCCCTGCCCCTGAGTGGGAAGAAGTGAGCATCCCTAAATGGTACCTTATATCCAGAAGGGAGCTTCCCACAGGTGGCCAACGTAAACTGGAGACCAGAGCAGCCTCCCTGAATTCCCACCCCTTCCAGGAGATGGGATGTCCAAGTCAGGAAAATGCTTCCTTCTACTATTTAATCCAGACCTTCAAGTCCCACTGAGATGCACCTGGCTGTACACACTCTTGAAAGATCACTACCTGTAAAAGTTCATAATTCAACTTTAAACCATCACTGTTGTCACTGGAGGCCTCTGGCACTACAACAGAGCTCAGAGCTTGCTGGAGAGATGGGAAACGGGAAGCTGCTCCTTCCAGCTGTGAGTTAGGTGCATATTCTGCCCTTTCCAAGGGAGCATCCCACGCCCAGGGCATCGGAAGCAGGAGTAGAGGAGGCAGAGAGGACAGCCAGGGACAGGCACAGGTATCTGCTAATTTTCTCTGGTGACTGTTTAGTCAAAACACAGGAGCAGTGCTGGGGGGAAGAGCCAAACCCAGTACTCCCACCTGCCAGCCCTTCCTGTTTTGAGAAGTCTCATTATCCCCGCGATGCTCTTTAGATGAGCGGTGGCACCGTTTCTCCCAGTGCTTTCAGAAGCACCCAGCTGAGGCTGGGCTTTCTGAGAGCTTCTGGAATCACCATCTGGCAAACCTAGGAGCCTTCACAGGACCCTGACTGAAGAGCAGGGGTGGAGTTTGATCACAAAAAATATTATCACCTCTTTCAGCTTTGGGAATCCAGCCCTTTATCTGAGTATTACTGGGAGAGGCTGATGAAACTGGAGTCGTGGCCATGCTGGATGCACCAGATGGCAACAAATGTCAGTGTGTCTTTCTTTGAGCTTTTCTGCCTCCACCCTCAGCCTCAGATCTCTCACTGCAGGCTCATGCTGCCTGCGAGACATTCAGAAGTAATTAGGGGCAGGGAAAAGAGTGAAACTGGAGGCACTTTTATGTTTGAAATGAGTATAAACAACTGATTTGAGGAAGCTTTGGACTGCAAGACCTCTGAAAAAAACCCACATTTTGATGTGCAAGTTGTTAGAGGGAAATTTTCCAGAGATGGTGACACGTTCTAGGATTAAAACACTCTCCTTTTTTTTTCCCCAGACCTACCTGACCGCAACCAAATTAATGACTGAATTTTTCATTTAGCTAAATATGCTGCTCGTGAGGGTCACAGCAAGGTGGGAAGGAATCTGATTGAGTCCCCTTAAGGGTGGCAATCTGCTTCAACACACAAGAAAGGAGAAACTTCTTAGCTACCAGGGCCTTTTTTTGATCAGAATTTGGTGCCTAAAACTCATTTTCCACACTGTGGGAAGATCTGCTGGCACACAGGGGAAAGGGAGCAGCCCATACCCAGCAGCAACCCAGCCGTCCTGTCCAAGGGCACCCATACATTTCTGTCCCTTTAAGAGATGATGAAAAAATTTAATTTCATATTTTATACAGATCTGATGAGTTTGTGGAGAAATGCTGCCTAACCTATCACTGCCATCTGCACACTGCTGTCAGTGATGCTTTTATGCTTTTGCTTAAAAAAGGCTGCACCCCGAGATGGGGGAAGGGAAGAAGAGAATGAAAAAGTTGATTACTGGACTGGAGAAAAAGAGCAAGTATTTAGCTGTAGGCAAAGAAAACCTCCTCGGAGTGACTATCATAATAATTATGTGACAAACTGTCAGCTTGTAGCTCAGCAGCCGACGAACATATCTGCTGATTGTGAAGCGAGCTGTGCACCTAACAAGGTAAAGGCACTACAAGGGGAGGAATGATGTAAAAGATAGAAATAAAATGTAGCTCATGATGGCTGTCCATATAGTTTGAATTTTCAAAGTTTGTGTGAACAACAGTGCTGAAGATAGAACTGGAATGAACCAATAATCTAAGAATATATCAGTGTATCGTTACAGAGTAATTCCTTATTTTGGTGTTCGGTGCTTTATCAATAAAATATACCCTGAAGTACATACATGAGAAAACACAGTGCTGGCAGGGAATGAGACTGCTTCTGACATTTCCCAGGATGTCACTGTGGGGAAGATCAGCAGGAGATGCCTCTGTGGGCACCGGGCACCCTGGTGTGTGACCCTGCTGCCTCTCATTACAGCTCCCTCCCTGGCAGGCGCAGCCCACGTGGCAGACTCAGAATATCTCTGTGTGAACATTTTTGGTGAAAACCATTAAAGCCAAAAGTGCAAACAGCCCAGCAAGTGTAAATATGGCATCTGCACTGGATTTGCTCGATGAGCTCTGCAAGGGGATCAGTATCTTTTTTTTTAATAAGGGGAATATACATTATCTGAACTCTCTCTGTTGTCGCTGCCTTGTCAGATCCCAGTTTTGCAGATTCTGCCTGTGGCAGCTGTAGCAGAAGCAGCAGGAGGAAGATCAACACTCAACTTCTATCTCCTCAGCAGAACTTCTCTGAAAACTTTGTAAGCTGAACACGAGCCTTTAGGGAATGCTTGGAGATAATAAACATCAACCGATAATAGGGGCTGATTACCTGGAGGAGACAACGCCTTGCTCTCCTTTGGAGGCAAAATGGTTAACTACGAAGCACCTGAGGAATTTTAACTGTTAAGTATCTCTGTCACACCGGTGTCTTTTTTCCCCCAGTACACCCAGCACGATTACAAGGCTCCCATCTAGTTAAGATAACAAATAACTCCATTTTCATGGGGCCAAACTGACTGGAGAGATCAGCAAGAGTCAGAAACTTTGTGAAGGTAAAAAAGGCCCAAAAGGCAAAAAAACTGGGACTGAATTGGGAAGAACCCACCCGAAGAGAACAGAAAACACCTGATTTTTCCCATCACTGTACAAGCGATGCTGCAGCAACAATGGGGCATTTTAATAGTGCACAAATAAGTTAGGAAAGGATTCTTCCATCTGAAGGAAACTCATGACTTGATGGCAATGAAGAGGGTTTTTTAGGGTGGTATAAGGAATAATCCAGATTGCTATGGAACTCATGCCCCATGACCTTACAAATCAGGGAACAGCCTGGTTTTGAGCCTGTTTTGCTAATGGGGGCCATGTCTGAGTCAGCCAGTGAGAGCAGCACCAACAGGGGGTGGTGCTGGAAAACCCATCCAAAGGAACAGATCACAATGCAAAATAAATGAGATTGGTCCAATTCCTCCTCGCAGGTTATTCGAGGCTTAAAAAAGGCAGTAGCTATAAATATGCCATCTGACTACTTGGAATTGATTGAGTTTGTCACAATCTGTTGTTCCACTTCTGAGAAGAAGCCAAATAAAAAATAAAATTCAGGATCATAATTTCAGAGCTTATTGTCGTTTGCTTTAAGGAAAATTTCTGTACTTTAATCTTATGATCCTAGAAATGATGTTAGCAGTTGGAGTTTTCTGAAACCAATGAAACATTAAGAAGGCAGATGGTGTGCAGGCTCAGCAGAGATAAAGGTTGTGTGGCTGTGCTAGGAATAAAACATAAATGGCCCAGTACATTGGGTTTGGTGGATTTTTTGTTTTGAGGGAATTTTTATTATCTTTTTTTTTTTGCAATATAAACCCTGTAAGCACATCTGCATCAAACTTTATAATGCAAAAGGAGAAAAAGGAACTTCTCGTATTGCTGACGGAGTTTTTGAGACCAGATGACTGTCAAAATAATTTATATTTTAAAACACCCTTACAAACATGTTACAGGGAGAAGATATTTGATCCAGTGGACAGACTGAAGTTTGGGATCCCAGAGGTGAATGTCCCAAGCCTGGCAGTAACATCTACGAACAGTTTAATTCTCCCTGACTTAAATGAGTCAATATCACTAACCAGGGCTCTTGAAAAACTGCAGAAGAAAACACCCTGTAAGATGCAGTGTTATTAATTGTTGAGACAGAAGCCCTGTTTCTTTGATTAGTAAATGCATCAAAAATTCTTCCAAATCTCGACTTTTACGTGTAAACACTTTTAAAGCCTAAGCCCCAGAAATCTGTTTCAATGGTAGAAAAACACCCTCAACAACCCAGACCAATAGGAAGAGGCATAATTCTATGATTTTTCTTCAAGAGCAGCCATAGCATATCCTGTTTATTTATTACAGGTCTTTTGCACTGTGACTGCTTTTATGAGGGACACTCGTGAGCAGCAGTCGTTGCCTGAAGAGAGCAAAGGTTTCTATGCTGGGATTAAGGTAATGCTGATGGCCTTGATTTACTGACTTGCCTAGAGTATCCCTGAGGAATATTTATACATTATCTGACATGTTCAGAAAAACAAAGCCCAGAAACTCAAGCCTTGTTTATCACAACCAGTGCTGCTTTTATGTTCACTTTGAGAAAATGTCTTAATAAATTATATGGCTTTCAGTCTGTTTTCACACACCCTAAAGCACCCACCAGGGCTGTGTGCAGGTGTTGGCACTAATGCACCATCAACAGCTTCTAGTAAACACACCCCAAAGTGCTCTGGTGTTACGTGTAACAGGAAGGCACACCCACAGGGATGATGAATTTTGTTGTAACTAACCCAAAGTGAAAACAGAAAATAAGTTTCATCCATCATCTGCTTATGGTGAGGCACTACAAAAAAAAAACCAAAAAGAAAACAAACCACAACTTTCTCACAATAAATTCCCACTGACTGCAAAAAAACCCCAAGTCTAATCCTGCTCAAGGATTAAAGTGGCAGCCTGGGAGAATATGAGATCTACTGAGCTCCTAAGCCTTGGCAGCCCATCCTGTGTGATGTTTGAGGAAGAGTTTGGGTTTTTTTGGAAATGTCAGCATTTCCCAGGGAGTGGAATTTGCCCTTTCTGACAAGCCCTGAGTGCTGTTTTGGCTCGTGCCCCAGGAGAACCCAGAGAAATGGCACAACCTGAGCACCCTCCTGGTGCCTGAGTCACCAAAGCTCTAATGCATTTTGTACAGATAAACCCTTCTTCCTGCCAGAGCAAAGAGGAGGAATTGGGCAAAAGTTGTGCTGGGGCAGAGTACAAACATAGAGTCCATTCCCATGGGATTACACCATACTTTAGACCATGGTATTTCTCCTAATGAGTCCGAATAGGAGCTCCTTTTAGCCAAGAATATTATAATAAATTTCATGGTATTACACTATTTTAACAAAAACCTGTTTTGAGATTAGGAGATGAGAAACAAGTAGACACTCTATATGACAACTATAATTACATTTTCTTAATTGCCAAGAATGTTCAAGCATTTTAACAACAATTTCACCATATAATATTGAAGATGATTATTAGGAAGATTATGAGGATTATTATGAACATTATTATTACTATTTGAGAAGCAATTATATGTTTTTATATTTGATTAATTGCACTCAGAGTTTCACAAACATCAGCATTGCCTAATTAATCTGTAAAAATGATCTAAACCCAATTTTCTTATTTCCAGTTTGTACCTGAATCATTACAAATTGCAGAGGATGGCAAAGAGCATCTTTTGGCCATTGTGAGCACTGTACCCATTGCCTGTCCTGGGCACGATGATTCCTGTAAAATTACTTTGCAGCTCAGCACTCAAGATCTGGGTAAGGATTTTACATATCGGCGTGGAATTAATGTGAATGTTTTGTCCTGTATTTATGTTACAATGAATTCTAATAGAAACTATAAGCCTTAAATAACAACAAAGGGCAGAAGCCAGAAAATTAACAAAGTAGGCCATAGATCTGGTCGCAAAATAAAACAGACGATAACATCACTCAGATTTTTGAGGGGGTAAAAAACCCAACTAACAGTACCTTAAATGTTAGTCCATTGAGATTTATGGATGAAATAACTACGAGAAGAACTTATTTTAAATTTGAGAAATATATAATTCTATTTTAAGTTTTTGTAGCAGCAATGGTCCCAGGTAGGATAATTTAATTAATTATCAATAGGAACATCACCTGCAGATATTTTATTCAGTAAATTTGTACTGAAGCAATTTTTCTTTCTTTTGCTGGCTTACCTTTCTTGTCTAAGCTAATACAGAAAAAAACCCCACTCATATATTTTATTCTCTACCTAAAGGTATTTTTTTTTTACTTGAAAACATTAACAATGTCTCTTAAAAAATTACCTTGCCCTTTTAATCAGTACACGTTTTCCCAGGCTAATCTGGTGGAATATCCTGCCAAAACAAGGGAGCTATATAGATTTTTGCTTTCCATTTGCAGTAAATAAAACACCCAACCTTTTTTTTCAACAAGTCATTCATTTTGCCTCCGTAGGTGACTCAATGAGAGAAATATTTGGAGATAGGATTACAGCCACAATTTCTCTACTCACAAAAAGCCAATTCACAAAAATCTGGCAAAACCTACGTGGTTCCTGATATTTTTCTCTTTCTAAATCCCTCTACTTCCTCTCCCCACCACCAGCCAAGTGCTTAGAGAGAAGGAAAAAATTATTCCAATGCTATCACAGCGCAATGCTCTTAAACTGAACGGCACCTGGTGGTTCCAGCAGCTGTGCTGGCTCTCGTACGCAGAGTCCTCCACATCTCTCCATGGCTCAGGGCTGCTCTCTTCCACATCTTGCTCCTGGCTTATGGTCTTCTGGTCCATCAGGCAAACATCCCCTGAGCTCATGGGAACAGGTTTCCTTAGAGACTGAGGGGAGGTGAGAATGGAGTGTGGTGGGACATCCCCACAGACTCCGAGCAAATTAAACACTGATTGTTTATGAGGATCAAGGAGAATCAGCCACAGAAACTGCCAAGGTTGTTTTTTTAATTCACGTTTTCTGAGGCATTGATAAAGCCTTTGAAAATCTCACTGAGAGCGAACGCACAGTCCAGGAGCTCTCAAGTAAGGGAGGTTGATTATGTCAGGTCAGACTGAGGCTGACCCTTTGCCAAGGTCTTCTCCAGTCTCACAAAGTGCATTTGACTGGAAGAAGGAGGAGAGGCAAGACTTGCAGAACAGCTTTATTTACAAGCTGTCGATGGGCTTGATGTGTTATTGCCAAGAGGTCCCAGGACTGGGACATGACCAACCAAATAATCTTTGAAGGAACTCCTCACTGAAGTGGAAAATTTCCTTTAGTTTTAATCAAATCGTTTCTGCAGCTTAAACTAATGATGAGCTGTAGCCCATGATTGCTCCACCCTGAGGCTACTTCCCTGCATGGCACTTGGGCCATTTGTGAACCAAGTGAGATATCTGTTTATATTTAAGGCTTGGTACCTGCTGCTGAGGGTTTGCATAACTGCACACAAGTTTTGTGCCTCTATTGTCTTCAGGGTCCGTTAGTTTACCTGAAGGAACACTGTGGGCTTCTGAAAAAAAGGAAACGTCAGCCACAGTGCTATAAATTGAAAATACAAACAATTTTAGCTGAGATTCAGTCATACTGAATAAATTAACTGACAAGCTCCTTGTCTCACTGAATCCATATAACAACACCATTGTGCTAATTACGTGGGGAATAAGTGATAAGAAAGCTAATTACAAGCACAGAAATATCTCTCTAAGTTCAGACAATATCATAATGAATGTCAAGGCACAGCAGAGCCACTGGAGTTCAGCTTTTGTTAAGTTTATCATTAGTATTTTGACAAGATGATTTTCTCTGATTTTAAAGTTTTGTTCTGGGGCTGTAATGGCAATAACTATTCCTCATGGAAACCTTCAGTTTAATTGAATCAAAACCTTGAAAATGAGCCAGGATTTTTCTATAAGATGTGAGGCAGCCTTTTAGGATTCGATATTAAAGATAACATGTTATTAATATTTGTAAGATTTTAGTTTGTTTCCTATAGAACTCTACAGGGTTAATTTAAATTATATTTCAAGAGTCTTTTCCATAAAAACATTGATTATTTGATTGTATTAGAAATACCATCTTGAAATACTTGAATGTCACCTCCCATAAATTATAAAGCAATTCTACAAATGGGAAAAATGATAGGAAATTCACTTATTTTCATATCAGATTAATTACATTGCCACCATTTCTAGAACTTAATTCTTATCAGGTGATAATTAATGATCTGGGACAAAAACCTAAATATTTGGCACAAAAACTGGTGGTCCTGGAGTCAGCAGCAAGGTTCCGACTGGCTTCAGCAGGGCCACGATTTCAGTTTTTACCCTCCAAAGGATTTGTGAAGGGTTGGGCGACTTCTTGAGGAGCAGAAGCACATTATGTAAAATGCTGGTAAGATGGCTCAGAACCAAATGCTTCCGTAACTCAGTGTTTGTCAACAAAAAAACACCTCTATGGAAATAAAACTCCAGGTTTGTCCTTTACCTGAGACCTATCGAGTCAGGACTCAAGAGGAGTGGATGCTCCAAGTCTTGCCACTGGAAGAGGTTCTGTGTGGAGGCACAGCTGGATGAATTACTTGGTTGCCACTGCCATATTGATTTTGTCTCCATTCATCACTTCCCTGCCCATCACAGATACTCACACGGCCAGCACCGTCATAGCTTATTACTTTCCAGCATTCTCTTAGTGAATTCATCCTCACAATGCTTCTGTGAAAGAGAGCAATGAAACTACCATCATTTTGCAGATTTGAAAGTAAAGTACCATAACCTAGCTAAGCCAAAAATACAAATACAAATCTGCTGCATTTGCCTTCCTGCCATAGATCCAAAGGTCACTAAAAACCTACTCGATAACTGTCCCTTTCCAGATCAAAAATCCTGTTTTATCTAAATTAAATATCTCCCAGCAGATACCTCCTTATAATAAAGCCAGTGAAAGATAAATGTTTTCCACCAACACAGACTCATCTCTTCCTTTGACATGAGAACTACTCATCTTCATTCCCTGGGCATGAACCCATAAAGATAAGGCTGTCATTCCAGAAATATTAGCACCTGTGGAAAGAAAAGCACCACTGAGTTTTAGTAAACTGTTTACTGCAAGGGGAAAAAAAAAACCACCAGTAAAATGTGCCGAGGGATGCCAGATTGAGTCAGTCACAACTGTCTTCATGCAAAAGCCATCTGGTTTCAAGGCATGTGTATCCTGGAATGTGAAACATTCCTGCTGGATGGTAAAGAGGGCGCGGGGAACCGTTCGGATAACTCTTGTCAGACTCAGTCTCCGTGTTCATTTCAGACAGCCCGTTGCCGCGGCCCCCAGACATCGCCCTTTCGGCGTGCCAGGTGGATCTGCTGCGGGTGCCCTGCTCAGAGAGCAGCTGTGCAGCAGCCACCCTGACAGTGACAGCCCTGACAGACTTTGCTCAGGACGGGAAGCGCATCAGCTGCATCCGAGCCGAGCCAGTTGGACAGAGGGATTCGCTCTGGAGGGCTCACACACCAAAGGATGTGAAGGTCGGGTCCTAAAACAATTTGGGGAATGTGTTAAATTTAAATGGGAGGTTTAGTATTGCAGAAAACAAGGATGAATCTGAACCATATGAACATGTGGGGACTGCTGTCAGCAAACCAAAAGAGTCTCTTTGTGCACCAAAAAGAGATTAATACATAAAGCCTTTTGCTTTAACAGATTTAGGTTTGATCGTTAGTCACCACATCAGTAAGGCCAGCGGGTGGATTATAAATGTCCCCAGGTGCACTTGTGTATGCTGGGAGAGAGGGAGAAATCAAGTTAGGGAATTAGTACCATCTTGAGAAGGAGGGAGAGGAACAACCGAGGATTGGGAGAACAGCTTCTGAAAAGCAGAGGAAAGGCAGCACCTCGGTACTGAGAAAGGAGGACCACGACTCAGCAGCCCCGTGTGCCATCTGTGAGGGTGCCAGGAATCATGGGGACACCCCTACGGCACACGCAGCTGCTCCATCCCTTCATACATCCTGTACAAAACGTCCAAAATGAAAATACTCAGAACCAACCAGGGACAAAGCCAAGCTTCCCCTGCCTAGGAGGGGCTGTAGCGGGCAGGGACTGGCCCGGTGGCTGCAAAGTCGTTGCAGAGCCTCGGCTGGGAGGTGTGAGAGCCGTAATCCCACTGCCCAAGAGAATAAACCAGATCATGGATTTGGCTCAGCTGGATTTCTCAAAGCAGCAGCACATCCCAGCTGGTATATTTTAAGTAACTGAAAACAAGTCCCCGATGAAATCTATAATTTCACTGCCCGGTTTTTGTGGATTAGCTCATAATAGAATGAGATTAAACTGGACTGAAAGAATTTTTCTCTTCAAAGGTAAAATGTCCAGCAAGTGACTCTATCCTTTCCTATCCAGCACAGGCTTCTTTTAAAGGTTATTAAAGCAGAAATTGCAGCTAATTCCATATTGTACACTCACACACACATATTTTTTTCTTGAAGTTACAAATGCTTTCATTAAAATATGAAAATGTAGCAAGTGTGAAATGGAATCAATCAATTTTAATAACAAATTCTATCTCAGTTAAAACTTAATCTATGGAAACAGAAGACATTTTCTCCCTCCCCCCCACTTCCTCATTGCTACTTTGCAGTTAATTAGAGGCTTTAATATAACACAGTTTCTGCAATGCATCAAGAAAACTCCATATATTAAAATCTACATAATCTTTGATACTTGTTCAAATATTTTTTGATTTATCTAAAAATTGAATGGAAACGGTTGGCAGAACACCCTAACATTTTCAAACACCCTACAAAGTGCACTTCTTCAGAAAACTAAGACTGCCAACAACCAGGACTCTCATCTTCTGCTGGAAGAAAAGAGCAGAGCAGAAAGGGCCGCGTGGATTTGTTTGTGCAAAAGTTCTACTAATGTTGTGGCCATGGAGAAAATGGGAAAATTCTCAGACACTTCATATATATATAACACTGTAGATATAAATGATACAATTGTCCTCAGATCAAAATGCTGTTCAAAGAGGTGCTCAGTTTTTCATTCCTCAAGACCATCACTCCAACATTTTGGGATGCCAGACACCGGTGGGTGTCTAAGCAGCATTTTGAAATACAGATGATGCATTGCCACAGGTGAAGAATTTTGTCATGGTTCTCTCTTCACCCTCTAATTCATTTATTTAATTTTGCCATTGTTCCTGAAACCTAAGTTCTTTGTCACTGGAAGACTGCACAAGGATATAGTGGCCATTCTTCTTCCCTGCTCCATGAATCACGGCAGAACTAACTGAACTGCACCTCTGCATTTCTCATGGACAAAGAGCAAGCGAAGAATTAACAACCCTGACCAGCCTGGCAGTCTGGATATGGGAAAACCACAGCACTTCATCACTCCCACTGGTATGACTGGGAGCCCGTCACATTGCTGATCACTACACAACCCAGCCTTGTCTTTCTGAGAACTGGGTAGCAGAGTATGAGAAAAACACCATCTTGAGCAGACATGGCCATGCCCACCCAGCACTGTGCAAGGCTCAGGTATTGCAGCTCCAAAGGGAGTTACCTCACCTCTGGCTTTTGCAGGGCTCACATCTGCTCCTTGCAGGGCTCCAGGAGTTTCAGACCCACCTTGTGCCCAAGTAACCAAGAGCCGATGCAGCTGAAGATCTCTGTTCCTACAGTAGATTTTTGCCGCTTTCACTGATGACAGCTGGATCAGCCAGGACCTGATCAATAACCTGCATATCAAATACATAAGTCAGCCATTCTTATGCTGTATCAGGAAATTTAAGGTCAACTTGGGTGACAGGCAGTGACTACTACTAAAATATGCTAATGGTACTTAATTACAGCATTCCTTACACCATACTTCAGGCATTAAAATTAGTACAGTATAATGAGCACTCTACTGTCTTGATAATTTCAGTGAATCACCTACTCCTTAGCAAAAATGTTTAATAAAAAAGCTTCACTTTTTACCAGATAAAGAACGACAGTGCATTACATCAGGTGGAATAGCAGCACTTTGAACTCCCTTATTGCATGTGATTAAACTCCATTGTTTGAAAGCAAAGTCTATTTTGCACCCATTTGCAATCATGCTTTAGAAGTCAGATTTTAGTTTGTACTTGACACATGAATCCTGCCCTAATGTTGTGTGAGGAACAGTAATGAAGAAAAACTGCTGTGTAGACTGTATTCATTACACATTTCATTTTAACTAGGTCACAGTTCAAGACCTCCCAACAGGGAACTGCTACTCTTTCACTGATCCACACATTATCACATTTGATGGATGGTGAGTATTCTACTTTGAAATAATTTGGCTCAATTACTGCAGTTTTCAGTTTCTGGGTGCAGCATGCATTTCGTTTTGCATTAGAATATCAAACGAGAGTTGTACTATTTTGCTTACGGTGATTAATATAGTGCTTCAATAACACACACGGTTTCCTTCCAGCTGTTTATGCTCATTTTAACCAAAGGACAAGAAATAGATTAATTTTACAAGACAAAGGTCATTCCAAAACGTTCTTCAAAGATAATCATAGAATCGTTAGGGTTGGAAAAGATCATCAAGTCCACCCATCAACACAACCCCACTGTGCCTACTAAACCACGACCCACAGTTTTTAAACACCTCCAGGAATGGAGACTCCACCACTTCCCTGCGCAGCTTGTGCAACTTGAGGCCATTTCCTCTTGTCAGGACAGGACAAGAGGAAATTACAGCTGTCACTGACTTTGAGAAGGTGTCCACAACACATGGCATCATGTCAGTGACACGCCCGTTCCACACAAGCGAGCCAGTATGACCCAATATCAGCACAGTTTGTGAGGACAGCCCAGCATTTTGGTAACACCAGATGCAAAGCCACTCTGCCCAAGGATGCTCTTGCACTCTTCTATCTACTTCTAGAGCTGGTTCACACACTTGTTATCTCTACATGGAGTTGACTGTTACAATCACAACCAAATAAACATAAAGATGGTTGTAATGTCTCAGATAAAAGAAGTCCAGAAATGAGAAGTGGCAATTATCAGTGAAAGAGTGCAAAACTAAAATTGTGCATCCTCCTGTATTTATCCAAATGTCCTCCTGTATTATCCAGCAAAAGTTGCTTAAAGCATTACGAGGCCAAAAGTGGTATCTTTGTGTTTGACAACCTGTACTGAACAGCGCTTCTCTCCAGGTCACTTCTCTAATCATTCATGAACCTACTTGCCCCAGCCATTTGATACAACATAAAGTTCTTTAAACTTTGCATCTGGCATGTTTGATCCACTGTTGCTAATATTTCAGATCACACTCCAGGTTTGCCATGCTGCTGTGAACCTCCTAATGGCACAGATAATGCCTTTATGCACACTGTGTCCACAGGGGCTTGGCAGGCATGATATCCTAATTTTGATATCCTAAGGTCCCAATTCCAATCCAGCATTCTCTGGAGGTGGCATCTGCAATGGCATAAAAGCTGGAGAAACCTGTTAATGAAATGAGATGTAGAAAGGCAGTGGCTCCATCACAGGTTCTATGTCTGCCTCCATAACAGAATCCCTTATAATGCACATTCTCAGCTGGGAAACTGGCTCTGCACATCTAGGGCTTTCCAGTTTCCCTCCTGCTTTGCTGAATGCCATTCAAAATTTGGTCCAGCACATGCTTAATGCAGGTTTGGTTGCTCAGCGTGTAGAAGCTGTGGAAAAGATACAAGGGGTGCAAAGACATCCCCATGCCTCGTGGTACCTGCAATTATTTCAACTCTGGGATATTAAAATTAGAGTAGAATCTCATTTCAAAACTCTCCATACCTTCATATGCAAAAATATTCCCTTCTGATTTAGGACTAAAACAGGACAGTGATCTGTCAGGTAGTTCTGTTTAGGAGGTCGCAAATTACTGAAAGGTGCCTCTTGGAATGGGGGGATGCTCTCAGCCACATGGTGTGTTTTTACACAGCTTCCACGCAAAAAAAAAAGGTATAAAATAAAACAAAGCAATTTTATTTGAATAACTCATTTACAACCTTGTTACTGACAGCACGCAGAAATGCTTCTAAGTAATTTATGATTATATTTGAGCACAGGGAGTTTGAAAAGCCTGTCCTGTGGCACCCTCCATCTCAGTCACACAGCCTTGACACAGGAAAATCCTAGGATTAGCTTGGCCCCTCCATAAGTCCATGTTCCTTCCCTGTGGATGGATGCTCATTACTTCTTTGGCCAGTGCAGCTTTAAATTAGCCAAGATGATGGGGCTTCTGCCATCTCAATAAGTAGGTTATTTCGCTAAGATATATCACTTCTTGATATTCAGCCAAGTTTCTTACCCATCATTTCACAGTCCCATTACTCCTACTTATATTCCCATTTATTATTGTAAATAATTTCTCTTTCAATTATTGTAATGATTATGCCATCCTATTACACATCAGTTGAGCAACTTCTCTGTCTGCCTGTCCAAAAAAATGTTAGCACATTAGCAAATGATTTTAAAGCTCTGCATCTAAGGAATGGGAAATGCAATTCCTGTTTCTGTCCTGGTACACAGTTTTAACCTAAAAGAAAGGCTGACACAGAGGCAGGGAAGAAGCATTTCCTTCTGGTTGTGAAAGGATCACAGTGGAAATTGTGTGTTAAATGAGGAGCGTGTCAGGTATTGTGAATGGGAGAATCACACAAAAAGCTTGTGGGCTCAAGTAAGGCACCATAAGTACCCCTCAAGAATCAAGTATCAGAAAGAAACTGATCTGCAGATTGTAAACAGTGAGGCAGGAGAAGAGAAAAAGCTAAGAGATGCTTCTAGGGGCTAGGAAACAACAGGCTGGGAGGATGAGTGGAGCACCAGCTCTCGGGCATCAGGGGCCACGTCAGCTGTAGGTGAGGTGCACACGGGCTCAGGAGAGAACTTGACACAGCAGAGGAAAGAACAGAAACATCCCAGCTCAGCCAGAGACAGATGAAGGCAACAGCTCACGGCAGGGCTGCCTCTCCAAGAGCAAGGCAAGGACTGGAGAAGGGGAGCACTGCCCACAGCAGAATGGCAGCAGGGTTTGCTGCCCCTGCCTCTCACAGCACTGCTTGCCTTTCTTTTCTTTCCCATTAGCATCAGTGAAGGGAAGGAAAAACAGAAGGGAGAAAAGCAAGGATGAAAGCAGACACGAAAACAGAAATTGCAAGCTTTTTGATTTCCAGAATTTAAATAAAAAGCAAAGCTCATCAAAATTTAACTTAATTTAAAAATATTTGTCCTAATAAATTCTTTATCAGATTTGTTGGAAAACTGAAAAATGACACAAAAATCAAAACACTGGGAGATATTTCCTTTTTGCTAATAAAATTTTCCTAGTGAAATGGTCAATTCCAATGAATAGGCTGCTTTGTAAGATTCCACAATAATACCTCTATAGCGATATTCCCACCCACTTTTAATCTGATATACTGAGCTCACACTTCATCTGAGGTACTTAGCTATTTGTTAGATAATTGAAACATCTGACTTCTAATGACAACACTCCTCTTTGTTATGCCTCTTGCTGTAGAAATATTTACCTTGTAATCTTTTCATTCTTTTGACAGAAAGTCAAAGCAGAATGTGTCGTATTTTACAGTGTAAGCACAATCTATTTGTGTATATTGCAGCATAGATGTGAAACAGCATTAATTAAAATCCAGAGAGAGCACTTTCTTTTATAGCAAAGTATCTTCTAAATTAAACAAATGTGGAAGCCCGGTAAAGCAAAAGCATAGTCCTCATTACTAGTTATGGCACATGATAAATATAAAAGCTTCTTATGACATTAAATTGTAGATTCTTAAATATGAAGTACTGGCTTAAAACTAAATATGCAGAAAATCCTTTTAAGACAAAATAGAAAGAGGGAACTATTTCTTGATTGGTGAACTATATCCATAATTCATATTACTTCCATTTTAACTTAAATAAATATATATTTTTGAGTTTTCTCAAACATTTATACTAATCTATCTATCAATATCATCCTGGGGAGGGGAATGGCATCACTTCCCACACAATATCAAGATCCCTCGGCTTGCACAGCTTCCCACTTATCACATATTTTAATGGCATTCATCATAGTAAGTCCTGGGCATAAATAGCCCTCCCAGAGGTGCTGTTCTTTTTGATTGTCTGTAGAAGTTTAGACATCCTCAAGCATCCAGTGACTGCTGAGCAAAACCCAGCATCTTCGCTCCCTTAGCACAGCACAGTCAGTCCCCAGGGAGGAGCACTCTGAAACCAGAGGACAACCCCCAGCACCCCCCAGCACTTAGGGTCACACCTAACACAAAATAGTTCTCACCAGCAAGGAAAGAGGGAGCCTGGAGGGATGTGTCACCAAATCAATTTATTTGGTGGCAAAACTGTGGTAGAAAAACTTGAGGAGCAGCCACAATAACAACTGAATTAATAAAAAGATGAAGTGCAGCTTGGTGAATAGTAAGTGCATTATGTTGTTTAATGTGATGCCACTAATAGCAATTTATTTACATATAATTATACTCCCTTCTGTCCCTCTTCTATTGTAAACCAGCAGAAATTATTCCTGTAGCATCTCACTGCCAAAACGAAAGATTTAGGAGCATTTTGTAAGTCCTAGATTAAACGTGCAACTTCAGCCACGACTTCATGGTTGAAAAATAACCCCAACAGGAGGAAGGGAGGAATGCTTCCTACCCAGTACACCCATCGCTACAGACTATTAGAAGAGCAGGATGGGGAGGGCAATTTGGACACGAGCAGTGGTGCCTGGCTCACAAAGGATATGCAAAGCTCCCTTTTGCAGGAGCTCCACCAACACTACCTCAAGCTTTCAGGGCTGGAAGTGATTTCTCAGTGTTGTCCAAAAAATCATTATCACAATTACAGTCGTATAAGCTCCACAAAAGTTTACCTGACTGCATTCAATTATCCTTTCAAGTAGTTCAAAGGCAGCTGAAAGCTTAGGTTTAGGTGTGTTGCAGATGTGTTATGTGCTATGCAATCTATGTCACGAGTTAATTGAAGGACTCTAAGTGACTTCCAGGGGAGCTGGATTGGGTCCACTGTCAGTGCTTATTAAGCAGCAAAAAGCTCCCATAACTGCAATGATATTTATATGCATATGCTAATACAGCCTTATTTACCAGCTACAGCTGATTAGGCTGGGTACAGCCAGCCCGAAGCATTGTTTTCTATCAAGCTCTCTCTAAACACCTTTCCTTCTAAGCTCCCCCCGTTGAAGGAAATTGTGGAAGGTAATTCTCATAAAATATCCTGTCTCCTCCGTCTCTCCCATGAAGATGTCCAAATGGAGCTGGTACTTGATGCTAGAAGAGATTATCTATTTTTTATATTGTCCTTAGCTCTAATCAATCTTAGCAACAGCATCCGCACAGTGCATTTAGGATTTATGTACCTGATTAGAAAATAAGATGAGACAGAGCCATTCAAAATCTTATCGTTTTGTGACCAACTTCAATAAGTTTTTCAAGATGAAAGATAAAGTCAAATGTGTTTTCTAACAGAGAGAAGCAGCTGGAGTTTAAATTCTTACTGTGTTTTAAGCTACATAGTTTTCTATGGCTTTTATTCTGGAGAGAAATAAAATGCAGATATATACATGCTAAAAATCTTGGTTCTCGAGTCATTTGTTCCTCTGTATAGACTGAAAAATACTGATGTTTGTATGACAGTGCTTAAAAATAATCCTGTTATTTAGTTGACTTATTGTGCACATTCCTTTTTACATGTTCTTTTTTTTATTGTAGAAAAGAATAATGCTTATTATAATAAGCTTATGGCTTAGATTCCATATTACTTAATTTCATAAAAGTTGTGGTTAAAATTAAATGCAGTGCCTTAAAGTGAGGCAGAAGAATCCATCACTTTTAAAGAGGGCAGCTGTTGGCTTGTATGAAGGTAACTCAGCAACACTACATATAAAGGGTGCAGCTACTGTTTTCTTCTGTACATAATGAAAGAAGAAAATGAGTAAGAAGGAGAATAGCTTAAGGAGAGAAGAGAGAAGCACAGGTAGAGGAGGATCCTAACGCAGGTCCCTGCTGTGGAAACCCACCTGGCTGTGGCTGGGAGGAGTTTTACCTGGCTGTGCCGAGGCTAAACGCCAGCAAAGGTATTCAAGTTATTCTGCTCAGTGCCTCACCTGGATGGAGCAAGGGCTTTTTGTACAGAGAAGAACAAAGGCCCCAAACTGTTCACTGTGCACCGTGCTGATTGCCAGGCTGTTTAGAGTGAAAGTTGTGCTCACAGTGGGATCTTCTGAGGTGGGGTGGGGTGGGCAACCAACTTCATTTTAAGAGGTTTCAGTAGCATCCCTGTTTTTCACATGGAGCATCCGCCTCGCCGCAGTCAGCCTTGTAAAAGTTACTGATTGGTCACGGAAGAGGTTATTTGAGCACCGATTTTGCTGTGAAGAATATCCTGCTGTAACGCATCCGGTTAGAACCAAAACGTATTTATTAATGCCTGGAGGCAGGGACATCTTCCCATTTGCTTTTTATCAAATGTTTACCCTTTCTTTCAGTGCCTGTTGCCATAGCAGCAGCTGGGCGACAGCTGCCCGCTTCTCACATGAATTCCTAGGCCCTTCCAGCATCACGGTGACGGCGTTCCCGTGCCTACAGAGCTGGCGGAACGCTCTCCCCCGCGCTGGCTTGTCCCTCCATCAAGGCCAGCCACCACACCGGTCTCATTAGGTGCCCTGCAATCAGCCATCACTGCGTCTCCAAATCCTCTTTTTCCATGTCCACCCCTCTCCAGGCGCTACGATAACTACAAAGTCGGCACCTTCCTCCTGTGCCAGAGCGCGGCGCGGCCGTTTGACGTGCACGTGCGGCAGTGGGACTGCGGCGGCCGCTCCGCCACCGCCTGCAACTGCGGCGTCGCTGCCCGGGAGGGGGGGGACACGGTGCTGCTGGACACCTGCAACGGCCGCCCGCGGGAGGGCAGACCCCAGCTCACCATCAAAAGCACCGAGGCATCGCCACGTGTCAAAATCCTGAAGTCCTACGGAGGGAGAAAAATAACCGTACGTGGCTGTTTGAGCGCTCTTCTTGCTCTTTAAAAAATATGAGTTTAATAGTTCTGAATTATTAATGAAGTTGCTATGAAAATATCCGAAGCCATAAGAGCGCCCACAGCAAAATGCACCGAAAAAACCCGAGATGCAGGGAGGAGGCTGGTTAAATTGTTAGTTTAACAAACTGTAAAACAAACCAGAACAAATATCTCTGGAAATTTCTCGGAGAGGCAGCGGAATGCCAATGTTGTGACTTGCTCTCTGCACTATGGCAATCCGCTCTCGGTTTGTTTATGCCAGGCACTACCCGACTGCACCACATAAAGCACATTTCTTCGCAGAGCTTATGATATAAATATTCAAGGGAAGATCACAGGTAGCAGAATAATGCAGTTTTAGAGTGGCACAGTAAGGCAAAATTAATCAGATCCAGATAGCCCCCAAAAGCCATGAAAATGGGCTGAAAACGTGCAATGTTTGGTATAATTTAAAGTATTTGCCTAAAAAAATATATGGCTACAACACACTTTGCATGAGTATTACTTTTCCATGCTAATCCAGTGAAATCACTGCAATAAGAGCAGGCAGCACCAAGGGCTTTGGTGAGGAGAAGAGCCACAAATTATGGCCAAGAAGATAATTTTATCCTAGAGTTGTATCATCAAGGTTTTCTTGCCAGGAAATGTTTTGGGTGAAGACAGGTCCGCAACGGAGTCAGAATGATGCAGGGAGTGCCTGCGCTTGGCTCTCCTGGTGATCTCACTTGGACTAGATCTCAGTAAGGTCAGTAATTGAAACTCTGTTAATTACAGAATAGGGAAAGAGCAGGAAGCAAGCTGTCATTTCATTTTGCAACTGAATGCAATATAATTACTGTTTTATTGCTAACCTTAGCAAGGAATCCCTGCTCTCATTTACATCCCATGTACAAATCAGTGAAACCAGTCAGGATGGCCCTGGGACACGAGTACGAATCCTGCCCCGATCGGAACGGGAACCAGTAAGAAGTGTGCAGTGAAGAGCAAAACCCCTGACGGCAGCGCCGTGCACAGGGCACCCCGATTTGCCCAGCAGCTGCCCAGTGCCAGCCTCGTGCAGCACAGGAGCTGCACCCCTCACAGCCCCCACGCTGCCCGAGGCCGATGCTCTGGATGGGGTTAAGTCACCCTCTGTTCTGTGCAAGGCAGCAGCCTCCAGCAGCCACTCACTGCACATCTCGGCAACTGAGGGCTCAGCAAAGCTTCTGCAAAGCCTCCATCAGCAGCATTAAATCCAGGGGGGTTACAGAAAGCCCAGGCAGGTCTCAGGCCCAGGCAGTGGAAGAAGAAAGGGTTACAGCCCTCTGAATTCCTGAAATCAATCCACAGCTGGAAATATTAATCCAGACAGCACAGGAGACTGAGGCAGCTCACACAGCCCTGACTGTAAGGGTTTTATACACAGCCTTGTAGGGAATTTTCTTCCCTGTAGTAAAGCCATGTAATTAGGAGGCACACGTTTATCTGAAGAAGGAAATCAAACCCTACCCAGCACTGTGTCAACTGCAGTTCTCCTGCTCTACCTATTAAACCACTAAGAAAAATTTAACTCATCAGGCCCTTTGAGCTTTAAGTTAGGGAATTGTTCTCTTTTTTTTTAAACTCACCTTGGGAAGGAAAATATCAAGTCAAGGTAGGGATACAGCCAAGACCTTCTGATGTACTCAAACTATGTTTATGTTAATGAGCTCCAGTATTCACCAAGGCCAATCGGTTTGGAAAAAAAAGGGTGCTTTGAATGTCCTGCTCCAAACAGAGACAGCCTGAGTTCAAAACACGGTGTCCCTGGTTGTTATTGCAGTCTGTGACACTTCACTGCTTGGTTCAGCTGGCCAAGACCACTCATGGGGAGTTTCTCAAAAAGTATTCTCATGCCTGAAATGATGCTGGGAAGCTTAAAAGGGCAAGACCTATTATTTAGTGCAGCCTAAATGAAAACTCTGGATTCCAACACAAAAATACAAATGCAAGTTGGTTGTTTCTTCACAGGTATTAATAGATTTGGTGGGGAGGAACAAATAAGGGACAAAAAAATCCCCCATCAAAAGAAAGAAAAGCAATGGACATTATTTGACTGAATATTATTCTTAGACAGGAGTCACTCAAAAAAAAAAGGGAAATAATTATTTAATGTAATTTTAAGATTAGCTGAAAACATTTAATTTTAGATCAAAAATAAATTAAAGATACTTATCAGAATAGAGTGCTCCTGCTTCCATTCCTGGCACAGATCAGGTTCAAAATGGTTTTCTTTTTACCTGTAAAAATAAAGCAAACAAACAAAAATACACTTCAGTTGAAGAGATTTTTTTCTTTTCCTTTTTTTCATTATTTGTTTGGGACATCAATCTGAAAAAAATCCATTATCCACACAGTTACTTCTTTGTCTTAACCTCAAGATTTTTTTTCTCTTTTAAAGGTCAATGTAAGCCTGCCACAAGTTCTTTAATGAGAAAATTGCTTTATCCACTTTAAAATACAATCATTTTCTGGGTAATCTGGCCTTGGAAAATGAAACGATTTTTCAGAGGGAAGAAAGCTGTTTTTCAAACTTGGCAGTTTATCTGAAAGAAATGATTTCCCAAGCAAAGACACAAGGGTGGCCTTATTGTCATGGAAGTCACTTCAAAAATTAGCTGGTAACTTACCAGTGGGAAAACTTCAACGGATGTAACTATTAATTTAAAAACAAAGTATTTGTGCAGTTTTATATTTATATAATACCACCAGATATCACTGCCATAGAATCTGAAAGCAAACTAAATAGCAGCACAAATAAATATATATAGTTTATCTGAGAGATCTTGAATTACCTCTGCCATCACCACTGTGCTACTTTGATATTTTTGTTTATAGAAAGGGACGTTATTGTCCCCCTGTACTCGGCACTGGTCAGGCCTCATCTTGAATATTGTGTCCAGTTCTGGGCCCCTCAGTTTGGGAAAGATGTCAGGATGCTGGAGAGTGTTCAGAGGAGGGCAACGAAGATGATGAAGGGGCTGGAGCACAAGCCCTATGAGGAGCGACTGAGGGAGTTGGGGCTGTTTAGTGTGAAGAAGAGGAGGCTCAGGGGAGACCTCATTGCTCTCTACAACTACCTAAAAGGAGGTTTTAGTGGGGTAGGGGTTGGTCTCTTCTCTCAGGTGACCAGGGATAGAACCAGAGGGCATGGACTCAAGCTTGGTCAGGGAAAGT
Organism: Tapera naevia; assembly: GCA_033556795.1. Taxonomy (NCBI): domain Eukaryota; kingdom Metazoa; phylum Chordata; class Aves; order Cuculiformes; family Neomorphidae; genus Tapera; species Tapera naevia. The sequence goes on along the minus strand of JAUMJJ010000149.1, from coordinate 1,167,145 downwards.
TTAGGCTTGATGTGAGGAAAAAATTCTTCACTGAAAGGGTGATTGGCCATTGGAATGGGCTGCCCAGGGAGGGGGTGGAGTCACAGGCCCTGGAGGGGTTTAAGGGGAGACTGGATGAGGCACTGAGTGCCATGGTTTAGATGATGGTTGGTGTTGGTGTTAGTGTTGGGTTATAGGTTGGACTTGATAATCTCAGAGGTCCTTTCCAACCTTGTAATACTGTGATACTGTGACATTTTTTCATTGCATACAAAGCTCAGTCATGGGTTTCATTCACTGTTTTTTTCCCTGCCTCTTCAGATCCTGTTCCCTTCGGGAGCGTTTGTGCGAGCCGACGTGAGCGAGCGGGGAATGGGCCTCACGGTGCGGGTGCCGGGCAGCGACTTCAACCGCACCCGAGGGCTGTGCGGCCGCTTCGACGGAATCGGCCGCAACGACCTGGGCAGTGTGCCCGAGGAAGACTTCGTCGAGGAGTGGAGGTACGAATCGAGACAGAACCCCGGCCTGGGAGATGCTCTGTGATGCTGTCTCGAGGGGTGTAGATGGGTTTGTTTCACTACACGCTCCCCTGCTGACCTGACAGAGAGATCTGCGAGGGACGCCTCGAGAGCCGCTGCCGTCCGAACAGCACCGGGGCTTCACTTTCAACCAGCACAACACACACAGGCTCTTTCTGAGAGAGGAGCTCTGTTTTCACAAGTGATGTCATGTTAACAGCTGTGCTAAGATCCTACTCAGCTGTTAAAAAAACCCACACCAGAAAATGTAGATAACTTACAACAGGAATTAATGAAGGGTTTGGTATTTCCCTTGTTCTTGTGTTCCCAAAAAGTCATTACAATACATGAGTATAGATTAAAAGTTACATTCTGACAAAGTGTGGTAGTACATGTACCATGGTTAAACTTAACATCTGCTCCTCAGGTGATGACAGTGAGCTCTAAAAACTTGCACTTTCTGAGACAGATGGCCTGGAAACAGAGCCAGGAGTCTGACACTCTGGCATATCCCTGTGCCTAACCCCTATCCCACATTTTAATTCCTGTTGCTGAACTCTAAACATGCCTGATAGGTGTTCCCAAAGCCTAAACGGGCTTGTTTGTAAAGTATGTTTTGCAAATAAGCAAAAATCAGGTGACCCTCTCAATCCGTACACGGGAACTTAACACAATCCTATAGGGCCAACAAATCTTAGACCTATGGCATTTCAGAAAAAAACCCAAACCCCACTACTATAGTCTAGTTATATTCAATGACTTTTTAATGGTAATTTTGACCTGTCATTACAAATTACACTATTTAGAAGGCAACAGCCATCTTTAACACCTTAATGCTATGTTAATCAGAGTTTGCTTCAGGGCAGGCCAGGCAGAAACAGTTTGGTGCGAGAATGACCAACTGCTGACTACCCAAAGATGGTCTAAGAAGATTCTTAGCAGGACCTGCTCAAAGCAAGTTTGTTGAAAGATCAGAAGCCAAAATACAACATATAGGAATTTGCTTATAAAATAAGTGAGTTTTCTAGGCTCTGGCACAAATGACTGAGATACTTCTGGAAAGGGAGAAGCAGCTCCTGCTAAGTGAGAAGGGCAAGAGGGGTGATGAGTTTCACGTTGCAATACTCCCAAGGATGGAGTCTCAAACACCCTTCAGAACCTGGTTAAAAAAGAAATTAATCCCATGTAAAGGCCAAGGTCGCCTCCAGAGGAGACAGGATCAGTCTCTGATCCACCCACAGAGAAATGCAACAGTGAAAAACAAAACCCAGAGGGTGTTTATAATTTCATTTTAAATAACACTGAGAGCATGTTCAGTTTTCTCCAGCACCTGAAGCGAGCCTGAGCGCTGCCCATCTGGCAGATGGGCCCTTTCCCTGGCTCCCACCTCTCTCAGGCAGCTCCAGGGCTCTGAAAGGCACAGATCTGTGTGAAACACCAGCTACCCAACTAAACTTTAAAACAATAAAACAACATCAGAGCCTCCCAGACCCTAAATAGCATCCAGAAAAGGAAGAGATTAATTTTAAACCACATATTTCAAGTATGTAAAGTAGATTTTTCCAACCATTTTTTCTAATCTTTGGAGAAAGCAGCAGCAATGGTGATAATTTTGCTCTCTCTTTATAATACCACCCTGCTCAGTTTGACAAACTTGACTTCCGCTCTTCCTTAATTATAATGGGCAGCTAATAGAAATGACAGCCTGGTCGCCTTACACAGGGACAGAAGGCACACTGTACCTCACTGAGGAGCTGTCAGTATGCACATGCCTGTGAGGAAGGATATTTATTATTTAATAAATATGTGATATTTACCCAGATTCTCTTGCTTATGTAGTATTCCCTTAAATGAAGAGCTCTTTCTACTGCCTTAATTTAGGCTTACAGATAGTTCATGGTGAGAGCCTGGGCAGCCTAAGCTGCAGTGTCAGTAAAACTGTGCATGCAGAACAATAAATTGAACACCAAAGCCATGTTGTCCCAAGGACTGGAGGTTATTTCAGTACTTCCTCAACCAGCAAACACATATTACTGTCCTAGCCCATAAGAAGGCACAGAATAGGCTGTGCACTTCTGTGAGCACAAAAGCTGTCCAGTTCAGGTAAAATGGTTTCATCAATGTCTGGACTCGTGTTCCATAAATTAGTTCATTTTGCCTGTGTCACCATGAAGTTTTATTTAAAAGTAGTATTGTATCAACAGTCAAAATAATATTATCATATACATCATTTTCAATATATACTGGGAAAAAATGGATAAAGGCAATTATGCTTCCTACACCAGTATCTTGTCTCTGGCTCCAAAATGTTGGCAAATGCTTACATTTACCTGAAATCCCTACTTTCTGAATGCAAGGCAAAATTAATGCTAAAATAACTTAAGTTTTGGTGATATTTCCAATTTGTCTGGAATTCAAGTGCTGCCAGCTATTAGGACAAGAAGCATATCTATTTTCTGTGAAGCTCCAGGATTCCTCTTGTGCTGCACAAATAAGACCAATAAGAAATCTCTGCTCATGAATTTTCTGAAGAAACTTTAATCATGGCTGTTTATTCAAACTGAACTCTCTAGAAGTTCATCCATCATTAAAGCTGGACTAAATTAAAAGGGAGAAAAAAAAATCACTCCACATTATGTGATAGCCTAGCCCTATGATCAATAGAAAATGGCTTTGTGTCAAAAGAAAAGTTCAAAGAAAGCTCCACTAAAAGACAAGAATGAAATTCAGTATGCATAAAAAAAATTTAAAAGAACAAACTGATCCAAGTCTTAGAGGAAACACCTGGTGAGAAGAACACAGGCAAACAGATAAAGATGATTTTCATAATAAAGCATTTGAAACAAAACCATCTTTTTTGTCGTTTTCCAAACTGTATCTGAGTCACTCCAGGGTCAAATCCAAGGCCCTATTTCATGTACAATATGCAAAGGGTAACCTGTACCTTACAGGAAGTTCTTCAAAGTGAAGTCAAGCCGTTAGGCAATGCTCCAGCAAAGCACTTAAGCATCTGTTTCTGAGAAGTCCCAATGCACTGCTAATAAATGTACAGGACAACTGAAGAAGGGCAGTGCAAAAGTGACTAAAGAAAACAGAGATTAAACTTAAGCAATTTCTTAAGTACTTCGTTTGATCTGGAGTTTATATATTCCCCAGCCTCGGGGAGAGAAAGTTTACTTGGCTTTGTAGACTAATTTGTTGAAAGTTTCCTCCCTCTAATCTCCTTCTATTCTTAAACCAGGATACCTCCAGGGAAGAGTTTATTTGACAGGACTCCAGCATCTTCTGAGGGGAAGCAAAGGAAACATTACTGCAGATGTCAGAAGCAGAGCACCAAGTCCATGCCCATGGTAAACACACCGAATGCCTTCCAGACTCCTGCTCAGACTTCCAGTTGCCGTTATGACCATGTGGATTACAGCTCTGCAATCCCATATCTGGATGTTACATCAGACTTTATCACTCACCCAGAGACAGAGTCAACTATAAGAAACGATGAGAAATCGTCAACCAAGTCTTCTGCTCAAAGCTATCTGCCTAAATCAGTCCAAAAGCGAGGTAGCCCCGAGGTCCAATTAAAACCCCTCGCACGCAGTGCTTCCAGGAAGGGCATCGGTTCCATCAACTCCACCAAACCAAGAGAAAGCCTAAAGAGAACAAAAAGGCAAGGAGACTCATCCTTTCGCCTCTTGCATGGCCCGAGCCAGAGAGACTCGGAGAGCTTTGCGTACTTTTTTCCAGAGGATTACTTTGAAGGGATCCGGACCAGACTGCCCCTGGCCTGGCCCACTGCCAGTGGCTTGACAGCCACCAGAGCTTGGGAGATCTGCTACCAAATTCTGGCAAATTCCACCCTTGGCTTAGTGTGCAAAGGCCTCCTCGGAAAGCAGATAGATGAGGCAATTGATATATGCCTTTTAGATCTGCAGCTCAAAGATGACGTGGCCTGGGTGAGGGCACTGACAGCCCTTTTGGAAAATGAATGTGACAGAAGGGTGGTAGAGAACGGAGCGTTTCATGGTGGAAATCAGCCGCCCGCTTCCCAGGAAGAAATCCTCACTGTCCTCCGGTGCCCTGCGCTCTGTAACGGCAACGGACAATGTACTGGCCTGGGCTGCCAGTGCTTTGAAGCCCACACCTCCTATGACTGCAGCACTGCCAAAGGTAAGCAGAAAATTCTCTATGCTCCTACCCATCTTTTCATGGTATTCGGGTTACGAGGTAGAACATCTGCACGGAGTTGTTTGCTCTTCAAACAGTGCTACCAGTAAGATATTTGATGAATTAGTAATCAGTTCTTGACCTTGAAGAGCTGATCAAAATATCTGCTTGGCTGGTCCTTCACTTTTTCGCCTCGGTAACTTTTTAAAAATGGATTTTACAAGCCCCTTAGCAAATTGGTTTTGCAGAAGTGATTTTCTTTACATCTGATCTATCACCAGCACGCTGACAAGCAAGCTCCTGACAAAAAAGAGGGTCCTGCTCACCTTGTGGTCAATATTCATATTAACACTGTATAGATAGTTCTTTTTTTTCTGAACAATAGAGAATAATATTTTAAGAATAATTTCAAGCACAGTACTAGTAACAAAAAAAAAATTACAAGTGACAAAATGGATAGGTAATGTTGTCAAAGGCATAATAAAGCTACGAGACATGCTTGAACCTACAGAACTCATTCTGCAAATATTTATGAACTACATTTACACAGGAGACTATACCACTGTCTTCATAGTTTAGCCCCTCAATGGATAAATCCAAGTCCCATGTGAGCACTGACAGTCCTTGAAATCAGTCACATGCCTAAATGTTGGCATTAATTCCAAAATGTAAGCCCTGCCTCAGCAAACCACGTAAGCTTATGCTTGAATTTACAAAAAAGGCACTTATGGCTCAACCACACAGCTGAGTTCCTGCAGCTTCAGAAGTAACAGTATTTCAGCTAAACTGAAAGGACAAGATGTGCCCTCCTAACCCATCCCAATCATGGGGAAAAGAACATTCTAGGATGTTTGTGCCGATGGACATTATTCTGTATTTAGGACAGATAATCCTTATACCCACGGTCAGTTGCCATGACTTTTTTAGGGCCATAAAGCTGGTGAAGGGTCTGGAAGGGAAGTCATAGAAGGAGCAGCTGAAGTCCCTTGGTCCGCTCAGCCTGGAGAAGAGGAGACTGAGAGGAGATCTCATCGCCATTTCCTCCTTCCTCACAAGGGGAGGAGGAGGAGGAGGTGCTGAGCTCTGCTCTCTGAGGACCAAGGACAGGTCCCAAGGGAATTGTAGGAAGATGTGCCAGGGGAGGCTTGGGTTGGATATTAGGGGAAGGTTCTTCCCTCAGAAGGCAGTGAAGCACTGGAACAGCTCCCCAGGGAAGCAGTCACAGCCTGACAATATTCCAGAAGCATTTGGACAATGCCCTCTGTCACACGGTGTGAATGTTGGGAGTGTCCTGTGCAGGGACAGGAGTTGGACTCGATGGCCCTCATGGGTCCTTTCCAACTTGGGTCATTCTGTGACTCAGCTGAAACTTCCAAGACTCATTCCAGCCCTGGGAGCTCAGCAGCACATCTGATACCCCAACAAGTTCACTAGCCAGGGCGAGATCACCCAGATGCTTCACAATAAACACGTCCTCAGTGTGCTGATTTACAGTGTTTAATATACCCTGACATTTGCTTTTTGTTAACAGCAGACTAAAATTTGCAGGAACATTTCAAAATTTTGAGGAATTAATTCTCTTTCACACAGAACAACTGATACCAGTGACTGAAAAGCGAGCTGAGCAACTTTGCAGTAACTGTCCAACACACGACTCAATGTTTAACTTCATTTCTCTATTGATAGGGTTGGGTTAGAGGGGTTGCTTGGGTCAGAATTTTAAAGTTTATTTTGTTTTGCTATGGTTGAAACCCCTCAGATTTGAGAAAAATAACTTCAATATGACCTTCCAAGTAAAAGCTAATGGCACCTTGCCTTCTTGCTGCGACATCAAATATAAACAAGGACAGAGAACAGCCCACAGTCTGAGACTGCACAGCGAGCTGAGAAGTGGAAAACAAACACACATCAGCTGTGGCAAACACACTCTAAGCCACCACCACTCTCCAATCTCACTGCTTTGTCTGTCTCTCACTGCCACTGCTTCACTTTTCTCCAGTTGAGGAAAATATGATAGCTGGCTTTTGCTCCAAATCACTTCTCTTTAGGGAGTCTGGTTTATTGGAGTTCAAAGTACATCAAATTATTCCCTCTAATTTTCCAAAGAGTCAGTAGTATCCCAGCTCACACCAACAGACCCTGCCCCACTCACCTGGAAACCCCTCTGCTCTGCTGTCCCGGGGCTCCTGGGAGGTCTCCGCCGAGCACAAGTGGCTCCATGGAGGCTGTTTTTAGCACAACCATCCTCATGCTCAGCCTTGTCCTGGGAACACAAGTTGGTGCTGGAGCCACAACAGAGCTGCACTTCTGCCACTAGGAAAACATAAATTACCCTTAATGTTTGCACTGCTCCATTTACTGGGGTGAGTTTGTCAGTGTTGTAACAAAACTAACATTGTCAGCTCCAGCTGTTTTCCTAACACAAAGCAGAAGGCCCTCTCCCAAAATTCCCATGCAGTTTTCCCAAAATTTCAAGGGTAATATTTGATTTAAAAAGTGATGGCCCTTACTCTCCCTCTCACTCCGTAAACAACTCGTGTTACCTCAGCTGCAGCTGAGAACTTGTATTTTTGTTCAACTAACACCTGTAAAACATTTTCTGTGGGTGTAAACTTTAAATAAAAATATTATTTTCTAATTTGAGAGAACCTACAGAACATTAACAATCACTTCTTGAGGAAAAGAATGCTTTCCAGCTAACTCAGAAGAGAAAGTATTAAAAATGTAGTAGAAATTGCCATTATGAGCCAGAAGTATTTATTTTTCTCTGAGGAAAAGGTAATGGCATAACTCTGACGAGCAGGACGTATCTTCCCAAGGGTGCACCTGACCTGGGGACCATTCATTTTTCTTTTTTCCCACCATCCCACTGAGATTGTGGCTGCCCTCATCAATCCATCTCCAGAGGTTTAAGATAACAGTACTTGTGTATTCCACACCATGAGCAGATACTGGGAACTTACTCATTTCTACAGGAGAAAAATAAAAAAAAGAAGCAAAATGTCACAGCAGACTGTTATTAAAGCTAGTGGAATTAACTTTAATCATTAAAAATGTTCTCTGTAAAATACAGACTATTATTATTATCAGTATTACTAATCTCTCTACCAGCTTGCACAGGGTAAAACCCTGAACATGGATCAGATTCATGGGGACAGACCCTGCAGCCCATGGAAGCCTCAGAGCTGGTTTATGCATGAGAATTAGGATCTTAAAGAGGAACTGTTGTTTCCCAAATATCCTTGTAGACAACAAAACTGCTCAGCAACTCATTGTGTGTTGCGCATAGTAAAGAAAATATTTACAATGTTTTTCATTAAAATTGAAAAAAATCATCTGCCTAAGTAAAAATAACTTAAAACTTTTTTCCAATTGACCAATGAAAAAAGAATCTATTAACATTTTCCAGAGTTTGTTTGTTAAAGAAGGAAGCCTCTTTAGTATAAAAATTTTGGAATCATTCAGCTGGATTTGTTTTGTTTCATTGTTTTATTCCCCAAAAATGATGACACTAAAAATAAAGAGGATCCATTTCCTGACCAAATTTACTTAAGGCATCACAGTATTTACAAATGGAAACAACAATATCAGCGGAATTGTAAATACCTCCTGTAACATAAGTTCCACAGATGTAAATTTTCCACTTTGGAAAATACAGCTTTGAATCCCTGAACTGCTTTTGCTTGGCTCTGGCCAAAGTTCATCACCGGAGGAGTCCATGTGATGGGTCAGTAGGAGGCAGTAAGAAACTCCTTCGGTGTTTGAAGATTGTCATCATATCAATCCCTTTCAAGAGAAGGACTTCCTTTAGTCTGGGGAACATGACATTGAAACTGAACTTCTCAACCTGTTCGTGGATACTTGCCCTTGGAGAGGTTCTATGTCCTTACAGCAGGGTCAATAATGTAACCAGGATAATTTGGTTTTAAGTCTTTATACCAGAGATCAAAGCGTACCTGATAAAGAAGAAATGAAGAACAGGATGTGTCTTCTGGCACTCATTCCTCCTCCTCCTCTCCCAGATATCCTGGCACCAACCAGCACTAGACTGGTGGAACGCCAATCCGTGCTGGGAGGGCGACAGCTCAGGCAATGACACCAGAGCCCAGCAGCGAGCGGGGCCGGGCTGCTGGGTTGGCCCAATCCTTGGGCTATGGGTGTGGAGATAACACGAGGGAGAAGCATTTGGAATTCAAGCTGACCTTGAGCAAAAGAGAAAAAAAAAATTCCATAAAAATTAAAACAAAGCAAGGTCACAACCAGCACAGTTATCTTGTAGAACCTCCTTTGTCTCTGGGATAACTGTAGAGAAGCCAAGAGAAGACTTTGTAAAAGAAACTGGTTTCAGTGTTAGCTATGGAGAGGGAAAGGCACTGCCCCAGACTCAAGTGAACAGATGTGGTGACCTGCAATGGGCCCAGTGACTACAGACTACGTGTGAGGGACCTAGGATATTATTTCTCTGTATATAAAAGTGCAGCAACTGCTTCTATAATGGTACAGGATCTTGGAAATGCAGGGTACAGCAGATCTATACATCCAGGCCAGATCCCCTACAAGGAGAAATAAAATCTTAGGTCTGGCATGCCAATCACTCCAAAATTATAATATTTAGAAAAGGCACAAGTGAGCAAGGGAAGTACTAGTGTGAGCTTCACCTTTAGCTGCTCCTGATTTCAGGGCTTTAATTGGCAACATTTTTTTGCAGATAGCTGCCTGTTTACATTCTACACAGCCAACGTGTGCTGTAATAACTCCTGTTTGTGAGGAAAAGTACTGCAGTATCAGACAGTAATGATGTGCTTTTTAAACAGCAGTTCAAAAGACTGGAAGTCCTCAGAGCTGGAGTGCTGCTGACGTCACTAAAGCCAAGATTTCACAGCATAAAAGGCTATTAGAGGTGAAAAATTAAGACTGGTGTCAGAAAAAAAGCTTTGTGTCCTAACGGGAAGTGGCACCTCGGGTATCCTCATGACCTGCTTGGCAGCACTTGGGCAATCACAGGCAGGACAAGCTCTGGGCTTTTATACTAATAAACAGAGAAGAAAAGGAGGAGAAATTAAGAACTGAATTAGGGTTCTACAGGACATATAAAACCACTGCTTCTTTCACTTTCTCTTAAAAAGACAAGACCAAAGAAACAGAAGAGCATAGGATGATTTTGGAAATGAAAAATCTTAACTGCCACTGTTAGGAAAATCTATTTTCTAGGAAGAGTTACAGGAGTAATGAAGGAGAAGGCAACTCCTTTTGCTGGCTGTATATTTTCCCATTAGCTCCAAAACAAACTCCAACTAATTTTCTCAGGCTGGAATTACATATGTGAATTAAAACTCCCCCAAGACCAAGGAGGCCATCAACATAATTCAAATGTATTTTCCAAGGTCACCCCATCTCAGCTACACTACAATACATAATAATATATTCTGCCACTGGCTTTGACCAGCACATACAGCTGTGTAGTATTTTTAGGAACCAGAATATAATCCGTAACATATCTGGCATAATTTTAAATGAAAACACGTAGAAAGAGAGAAGGTGCAAAGTGTGGCTTGCAGACAGACCGACCGCTCTGCCTGACTCTGACAGAAGCCATCCAGGTGGCCAGAGTTATAATTATCCTTACATGAAAACTGCAATTTGGAGTTGAAAGGCACCTCTGAAATCTGGCAAAGCTCCAGAAGCTTAGACTTTCTTAATGTTGCTTAACACTTCATAAACCCCCCCCCCAACACCTGTATAAGGTGCTTAAAATGTCATTACCACCTGTAATTAAATACAGAATCCAATTACTGCAGACAGCAAATCAGGTTGGTGCTCATCGTTTCTGTATATTGACCACGTTGCCTACAAAAAAAAAAATCAGGACTAGTTCAAGCACACATAGAGGAATGTAATATGCAGATTGTATGAAGCTCTGAAGAGCAATTACAAGATAAAAGGTAATGAGGAATAATAAGGACAAATTAGTTTCAGTGAAGTAATGACACCTACAGTTTAAATTTCGGTATGGAACGTTCTGGAAAAAAAAAATAGCCAGCAAAGAGAGCAAAAATGATGTTGAGAAGGTGAGAAGTCAATGCCTACCTAACACACTTACAGATATCCCATTTTCATATCAATAATTGTGTCTGCCTATTTCAGCAGCATTATTAAGAAGTTCTGTGAACCCAGCCATATTCTCCGAGCTGTGAACCACAACCACCCAGGTCCCTCAGACCCATCTGTAACAGCAGTTACACAAATTACTCCCTCTTATTTTTAGAATGATTATACAGACCTTTCTGAATTTTTCATATTGTCTGGGGCTGAGTCTTGCTCATGTGCTCTAATTAAATAATATTGATTAAAGCACCAACTATTTTAAAGAAATAATTATATTGAGTAACAGTATGGGTTCAGTTGTCAGAGTTCTCAGGTCAGGTCTTCCAAACGAAGACGTCTCTTCCCTATGGAAGAATAAGCTCAGAGCTTTAATCAGTCTTTTCGTGCATGTGGATTATAGAAATCTCATTATTTATACAATTCTTCTTTATTTTTTGAATTTAATTTCTGTTCTCAAGGACAAAACACGAGGGAGACATTTAAAGAAAGAATTTAAATTGTTTTGAGATCCTCAGGTGAAAGAGGATAGAGTGTTACGTCAAACGTCTGCTTTGGAGAGTTTGTATGGGAACACATTGTCTTTGATATAAAGACCTTTCTCCCAATTCTATCAGTTCAGAGGTCTTTAAACTCCAGAACATGGGCCCATAATGATTATTCAAGCACTGTGAGTCTGTTATGTAAATGGGCACTTTGTGGCACACTCAATACGTGTTTTGCCGCGACACATCACAGCAGCGCGGCCGGAGCTGTCAGGGTGCACTGGGTCAATGGGAGCTCCCCGTGCATAAACTGGACTGTGAAAGCAAAAAATGCACACCCGACTCTCCAAAGAGAAAACAGGTAATTTCTTCAATCACCAGGATAGCTACGAAGAAACATGGTACTCACCTGAGGTGCAGGCGAGCTTACTGGATCATCTTGGAAAACAGATAAAGAATAAATTGCAAATATATACTAAGCAATTAGAATTATAATTGGTTTTAGTTACTAAACTTTTTCTTAGTTAAACTAACTTATGATTTAATACTGAATGTAAACAAAAATTAAAAATTTACAAAACACATTATTTTTCCCAGACATCCACAGAGGAGGGGGCCTCATCAGTGTGAGCTTGAATACTACTAATAATAACGGCATCTTTTATGAACAAAACTATTCTACAGCACCTACAGATCTGGGCCATAAAAATTTACACCAATATATTCTTTTCAATAGGCTGAAACCAAAGATGGCATTAGTGGGCATAATTAGAAAAGGCATAGTGAGTAGACACCAAGGCTTTGAGATGGCTCATCCAAACACAATTTTTTGAGCATAGGTTTACCTGCTTTTGAAAATACCACTTTTAGAACGAACTAAGACCTCCAACCGCAATATTTTAATAAGAAATATAATATTTACAAAAGAAACATAGTTAAAAATCAAAAGAAAATAAAAATTGTGGACCTAACCTACAGTTGGTGTACCCTGAGTGACACACGTGTACTCTGCTTTATATTGACAGAGATAGATCTCTCCCAGCCACATAAAGCTTATTTGTGGGTAATTCTCAGGGGCTGACAAGTTTCATGAGAGTTTTGAAGATTTTCTTCCTTTTGTAGCAATTTTAGTCTACTTTTTGATGGTGCAGATGCAATAAACCCACATCTGAAAAGGCAAACATCAATACCAGCCTTAATCTACTGTTTTAACTCCCAGTTCTTTCCACGCACAGCGCAGAGCTGGCTGAGCGGGAAGAGGGCTATTAGCTTGATAGTTACAAAGTCAATAGTAACTGAATTTTAAAAGGGTATCAAATCCTCATGATAAGGGACATGAAAGGTTGCATGCTCAGTGATCCATACTATTCCCTGAAAATCAGATCAGGGAGATTAGTCCTTTCTGGTGATTAGTTTATTTGCTTTAATGCAAAGCAATAAAAGCAGTTCAGTGAAACATGTAACCAAACAAAACCATTTTCTGCAGTATATACAATTAAATGCTAGAAAAGTTTACAGAATTATAGGTCTGATTTAAACTGACCCAAGCCATACACTCCAGATGCATGACTGTAACTTCTTTACATCAGACTGTTTGCAGGCACTGCGGGAAATTTCAGCTTTAAATCTTGTTAAATCCTAAAAAAAAAGAAAAAGCCCTGAACAAACAACCTCCTTCACCAAATACTCACACTCACATACGCATGATAAATAACAAACTCAGGACAGCTTATGAGTTACAGAATTAAAACCTACAAAACATTAAAATGTCTGATTCAAACTGACCAAAGCTAAAAATTCAAAGGAAACCTATAATGCCTTTATATCATGTTTTATGTTGTTTAAAAAACTCACAGTCTCCCAGTATAGACTGTGAATGAAAAAAACAAACAAAATAACCAGGTCCTATCCTAATTCAAGTAACTGTAACGATGGGAAAATTACTAAAAACAACTAACTGGACCCTGGTGTGGACACAAGGATCGTGATGACACACACCAGCACCCTTTGAGTGCCACCACCGCAGTCATTCATGGGAAACTGCAAGATCCTGCCTGGGGCTTTGCCCTGAGGTGCCTTTGAGGGGCTGAAACCCACTTAGGTCTGCCAGTAAGCGCCAAGAATGCCCAACATTTTACCACCTATCAAGACCATCTAGAAAAGAGAAAATATTCTGCAGTTAACAATACAATCCTCTTCCTCTCTATTGCTGAACTAAATTGCTAGCAAGCCTTTTAAAAAACAGAAGGATCATATAGACATGAAATGTCACAGTGAGATTTCTGAAGCAAAAATAATCTACCACGTCGTTGCAGCACATGGATGCTGTCGGTGTCAAACTGAGCCAGTCTATTTCTTGCAGGCAGTAAGCACGTGTAAAATATCTTTCCCATACTCTCCAGGGTTCATTTCTGTGCCACATCCTGGGAAGCAGAGACCCTCAAACCAGAAAACCAGAGTCTCTCCAGGTCAGCTGAAGATCACAGGTCTACAGCGCAGTACTATGACAAACTGGTCCTTTGGGAACTGGCTTGGAAGGAGGGACAAACAATCTTTATCCAGAAGTCAGTGATGCGCAAAAATCCTGGCAGACAGCAGGGAGCTCCTATTCCTTTCTCTTAGGAAGGATTTTCAAATGAGCTTTGGGTTACAGCTACCACGAGTTCCAGAATAACACATTCAATAACTGTGCATGACTGCTGTAACGACTCTGCATACAAAAGAAAGAAATGCAATATTTGTGCATTTATTTGAATGGAGGATGGTTCAGACTTGCTGCATCCAAGCTGTGAGACAACGAAGCACCAGCAAGCTGTGACCCATAACCTTCATAGCAGCAATGGCCATGCCAGAAAGCTCTGGCACAGCAGCTTGCTCAGCCAGCTACACGATTCCAGGGCAGGGCAACTGGACAATATGGAAAATTTTTTTTTGCACTTCAGCAAAGTTCATTACTTAGGTTGCTTATTCATCATCCTGACCAAGAAAAGCAGAGCAGCCATTTCCTTCTTTTTATTTGAACAAAATTCTTGCCAGTTTTAATTTCAAGTTTGCTGCTCCAGCCCTCAGTTGCATGTGCAGCTTTCAAACACTGCAGAAAACTGTTTATTTATACTAGGACATTTTTCTAATCAAAAGTGGAAACTTGACATGAACCGTACCTGTTCATCAGTAAGACTTCAATAAGTGCAGTTTGCAAGATTTTGGGTCAATTGTCTCCATTTCACTTCTCTGTCTGTGCCTATTTATTGTTTACACAATGCACTACAACAAACATCTATGAAACCGACTGTGTATTTATGCAGGGTTTTTTCAAGTCTACTTTTCAAGTCTATTATGTAGCCTGTGCTCCTTTCAGGTTTGACTTATGTAAATGCTTACAGAAAGAAACCACTGCCTGCACTCACTATTCCTTCCTGTAAATCCTTACTGGGGGTGAGGCAGAGGGACAAGGAGGGTCCCTCTCTCTCAAGGGGGGCACAACGCAAACCAGGCAGGGCAGATCCCTTAATTCTATTCAGTTTCTTAAGGTCTGGAGGCCTTTTAAATGCAACCTTCAACTCCACAGTTCTCTCTCCTTTTTGTTCTAAGACAGTTTTACTAAAATACAAGATATTTTTACTCTTTCCCCCAACGTATCCTGCTGTTCAGCAGTGTCCCAGTGCAATGCTCTAACCAGTAAGACGCACTGCAGGTGTATTTACTCACCAGGCATGAGAAATTCATTGAGCTGTCTATGCCTGAGCCAGTGGGTGAGAACAGCCAGCTCCTTAAACCCTCCTCCATAACATGACTGCACCTTGCCACCCATCTGAGCCCCAGGTACCACCCTGAGCTTCAAGTTTTTGGCAACCAGCAAAACTCAAAGTAACTTTTTGGCCTACAGGCCAGGCAGAGAAAAGAAAGAAGATGATCTGTTATGGATTTTGGCATTCACACTCCTAAACATAAATTATTAATGTTCAAATTGGTCAGACTTTCCACAAACTCATTCCATCACTGCCTCATTTCCTACGTATCCCTCTTCTGTCTCTTTATCTTGCCTCTCCACAGACATCAGACATTTATCCCAGGTCTCCGTGACCTCTGCTTTCTCTGGAAATCTGCACTTTTGCCCTCACTCTCCCCTTTGTGGTATTTCCCAGCTCTCTCCTTTGTTCCTGCCTTTCTCCCCTCCTGTCTTCCACTACACTACCTGCAGCTCTTTTGCTAAGGTTTTTCAGGCTCTGCAATATTTCCTTCTCACACCTCCACCTCTCCGGCTGTGCACAGGCTTCTTAACCACCCACCCACAAATACAGGGAGCTATGAACAACAGCCCAACCTTGACTGTGTTTCCCTCAGCAGAAACATGATCTTCATGAGTGAGTAAAGATTGTCATGAGACTTTTCTGAAGCTAATGTAATCGAGATTTCACCTTCCATGTTTGTTTGAAACTGGCTAATATATCATAGAATCATAGAACCACCCAAGCTGGAAGGGACCCAAAAGGATCATTGAGTCCAACTCTTGTCCCGACACAGGACACTCCCAACATTCACAACAGGTGACATGAAACCAAAAGGCAGAGGGAAAGACAGACATAAAAACACATCAAACCCAAAAGCCTAAATTTCCTACACCCATTAAATGTGACACCTCATTTTAAAAAACAGTCAGACAAAAATAATGACCATTTCCAAAAGTATTATACTGTCCAAGGTCTGAACTCCAGTATCTACTTAGAAAGGAGTCATTATAATTACTTCCATTTGCCATCAGACTTTCTCCCTCTTCCTCTCCTGCCAACATCTGCTGCAAAAATCCTTGGTAAAAATCGGCATGAGGACTGCACCACCTTCCCAGCACCACGTCTTCAGCTGGTCAGAAATAAAGGAACAGAACTTGAAATGACATACGGTCCCCCACACACCCACACTGTGTGTTCCTCCCATTGGACCATTCCCAGTTGAAGATGGCTTAGAATCGTAGAATCATGGAACAATCAGGTTGGAAAAGACCTCTGAGACCATCAAGTCCAACCGTACCTGTCCCCTCGCTAAACCATGTCCCTAAGCAGCTCATCAACCTGTCTTTTAAACACCTCCAGGCTTGACACAGCCAGCTGAGGTAACAGAAAAGACACCACTTGAACAACAGCTCTGTCCCCTCCTTCTTCCCCACTTTCGTGCAACTACAGAAAACACAAGGTGTATTTTCTTCCATAAACCTTTCACCCTTTTTACCAGAGAAATCTCATTTTCATCCTGATTTAATGCACAACATAGCAAGCCTTGAGAGAAGGCATCCAAAGTAAATATAGTGATGCATTTCCTCCAGATATAGAACAGTTTAAAAATGTTGTACAGAAGTGTGTACAGAATGGTTTGAGAGAAACAAATATGAAATGTTGTGCTGACACTGTAAGACATCTCAAAGAGCACTGAAGCTAGATAATCTTGCCCTGGCACAATCGTGTCGTGGTTGTGTCAGGATGCTCTCAAAGATGTAACAAAACCCCTTACATGGGGCTCATCTACAACCAATCAACCTGAGAGTGCCTTCCTGGAAGAGCAATGGCTGCAGGAGCCTTTTCCAGTCCATGAGATTTTACTTCACCCACAAAAGCCTGAATATCTGCAACAATAATGCAATCCCAGCTACCTCAGTACTGGCGGGGCCAACTATTAAAACCTCATGAAAAACACAATGAAGCATTTTTTTTTCCTAATTTTCATGCACTAACCACAGATGAAGGCAATTCATCAAACCCATACGCCCTATCTGACTAATAGTTTTGTACATTACAGGAACCCACAACTAACTGATGGATGCTGATAGGCTGTAAGCCATTTCTCTTCCTGTAAATATTGCAAAGGGTCCGACAGTGCTGCTAATAGTGCTGCAATAAAATGAATAAAAAAAAAAATAAAAGAAAGCAAAGCTAAAAGCATTTCAGAAGTACAGAAGAAGCCTTTTCACTGTTTCTCACATCTACGTTGCTTTCCTCCCGTTCTCTGGGAAGATGAGAGCCGCGCAGCCACGCCGTTACGGGCTGCAATGTGGTGGGATCGCCGCGCTTGAGCCGCGCTCATCCTCGTTACAGCTCAGGTGGCAGAGCCCTAAGGGGCAGCGAGGCACTGGGGAAGGTTATCAACTCAGCACAGGGCATTCTGCCCCTCGAACCAATGTTCTATTAAAATACCAGATGACACAGAACTTCTGTTTTAGATAAGCTACGGCTCAGAGAAAACCAAAGGGCAATATTGCTTTGCCAGACCCGTGGTGGTGGGGCAGGGAAGAGGGAAAGCTGAGCAGTCTCTCCACCACGTAACAGGGAAAACAGCTTGCACTACGTGGTGCAAATATCTGCAAAACTATATTCTTACTAAAGTAAAGATGTGAATTTTGCCATCCAGTGGGCTTCCATTTTGACTCTCTATAAAAAAAACCAAAATGAGAGCAAGGAGCAATCTGAAATGGTGAATAACTAAAGTCCAACAGAATACCAATAGAACTTTACCTGAGAATTATAAAACATTTTAAAAAAAGTCATGAGTGAAATTCAACCAAGTTAGAGGGGTGGCACTGGCTGTATATGAGCCCTACTTAAGGCCTCAAAATAGGATTTAAGTGAAATGTAGCTCTTGTGTGACATTTGTGCTGATGCTGCAGAGCTGAGTGCCACCCATTAACGACTTCACCCTTGCAGCCAAGCATTTCTTTGAGGATCATTATTTTCATTGCATCCACAGTTTTTGGAAAACCCTGTCTTTTGCACTGCTGTCTCACTGCTACGGCACAGCCATCTTCAGGGCCTTCCACTTCCCACCCTTACACTTCTCCACCCTGTGGCATCTGTGCTCCCATCCTGTTATCTGGGTCAGCAGAAGTATTACCACTGGAGACCTTTTATTAAGAAGGCACAGGTTCAGTTAATTGGTTCCATGAGCCATGTGACGCTCACTAATACATCTCACAGTGTTGGGTGCACAGGGAAATTATCCAATGGAGGTTTGCTGCTTCCCATTTTGACAACTGCTGCTCCTCTTTGCAAGAGAAATTCGCAGGGGAGCAAGAAAGACCCCAAGGAGAAGTATCAAACCAAAGCAACCAGGAACAACAACAAAATCTCTGATAAACCAGCACAGAACAGCACGTAAGTCATGGTCTCTAAAACTTTATATCTCTTCCACCCTTTCAGAGCAAGCTTTGGAAATCACAGGCTTGGAGAACGGAGGCCTCTGCGACATCCGGGCCTCTGACTGCACCAGGATCCGGGTGTTTGGCCTTGGCTTCAGAGAGTCCCCCAACCTGCGCTGTGAGGTCACCAGGTTAATTGTAAGCAACTTCCTACGGGCTCATAAAGTATCTGGCATGCTCTTAATAAAGCCTTTTACCCTGAACTGAGCTGAGTGCCATCATCTTTCACTGCCACAACAGGGTGCAAATTCTTCCAAATCCCATTGCCAACACATTTGCTGCAAACAATGGAACCGAAGAGGCTCTGCCCTTCCCAGGACTGATTCCTTGGAAATGCATAGCTATGTGTTCTTGCTAATTTTCTCTGTGGGGTTTTGTTTAGCTCGTCTTTGTTTCAGCTGCACTGTAGTCCAGTGGAGCCTGAAGTTACAATATTGTTTCTTATTTTGTGCATCTGGAATCAGTACACTTGGTTGTTTTCCTAAACACATTTGAATGCAAAGTTTTTGGGGTTAAATGTAAGGTTTCCTCAACATAGCTACTCAGGCTCCTATTTGATTTTTCTTAGTCACAGTTCAACAAGACAGAGTTTTAACGACTATTAAACCCATCTCATCTGCTAACACTATTTTTATTATAAACAGGGATACACAGGCATTGCTAGAGTGGAATTCTTTGTGTATCAATACACTCAGATACGAAAGGGTTTGATTCATCTCATAAACCCACCTCATAACAGACATCCAGCCTCACTGCCATTCAATGTTAATCAGGCACAGCTGAGATTCACCTCCCATGCCCTTAGGGCTCAGCAGACTCTTTAAGAAGCAGTGATGTCCTGGGCAGTGATCTTGGTGAGCAGCAGACATTGCCTTCCAGGAGCAATGAGCTGGCTGCAGAGCTCCAGGAGCAAACATGAAGCTGCTCCACCACGTTACCCTGTCTCATCCCAAGTGCAGACTGCAGCACTTCCTAAGCCAACAGACCACTTGCATAGATCAGCATGCCTTGCTTTTTACTGTAGCTATAGTAACAGCATGATTTCTTTTAAATAAGCCATCTGGAAATGCCTTATATTATTAACTAGAAATATAAACATATGTTGATAACTGGAATTTCTTTATATGAGACTTCAGTTTCTGCACTGTCCTTCTGTTTTACTGTAGCATCTCAATGGCGAATGGATATCAAGAGAACAAGAAACCACACAAGCAGATTTTCTCAGCTCTGAGGCTGTTGACTGCCAGATCCCTCTCCCAAACATTACAGAGACAGAGGCTGTGCACTTTGTGGCTGGTGATGAGCCGTTCGCAAGATGGCAAGTGAAAGTAGGAATTTCTAATGTTTCTAAGGAATTATTTAGAAGGAGAAAATCAGTTGTCATGGTAAATTAAAATGCAAAGCACAATTTGCTTCCCTTCAGAAATGAAAGTGCCTGTAGAAATACTCACATTGATGTCACGCAGGGAGAAAAAAAATCCCAACCAAAACAATATGAAGTAAAAGCAGGTGTCTTCATAGGCAATCCAAAAGTGCAAATTACAATCACTTCTTCAGGTAATCACCTGAGACTGATGTAGTTGGGCTAATCAATTGCTAATCATTACTATTTCATTTCTGGAAGCCCCAGCTCAAACTCGTGATTAGGCACTAAGAACAGGACAGCTCTGACACTTTGTTTTTGCAAAACTGATGCTTGTGCAGTGCAGGAGGAGGGAACTGGCTGACTCCTGGGCAGCAGCTGAGGGCTTGCATGGTGTAAGCAGAGATGTCATGGTCACAGTCATGGTCTTGGTCTTGAATGACTGCAGGAAGAAGTGTGTCCAGTACCTGCTCACGCTGAGCTCTCTGCTGTGGTTTTACCTCCTTTTTGTTCATAAAATGGTACCTACTTTCTAAATATTTCCAGGAAACCACACTTACTGACCTTGGTGCTGCTACCCTCGGTCTTCCTCTCAGCCTGGATGGTTATTTTCTGCAGATTGTTTAGGGTTTTTTTTAAGACTGAGATCATTTAAACGATCCATAGCTGAGAAAAATACATTGCCATGGTAGAAAGACTGCAGATGTGCTCTGAAAATTGCAGCATGTAAAAATGAAAAGCATAAAACATTCCCTTTGCAGCAGCGTTACTGCCTGTCGTGCACGCACAGCTGTCTGCACCCAGAGTGGGGACACGTGCTGCCACGTGGCTTAGGGGAAGCAGAAAGATGTTTGGCAGTGCATGTTTTCTATCAGGTAATTTATTTAAAATAGACAGGGATTTGTGTTTTAAGAGAGTGGTGTAGGATCTGTGTGGGAGCAGAGCCTGACCATCAGGTGCCGGGGTGGACTTTGCACCTCACTTGTGGAGAAGGAACCACCAGAGTGGGCAGACACAGGGGGGCAGCTCCTGTGCTTGGGGCTCACCAGCTCCTCCAGAGAGATACTGAGCTCTGCCAGCTGTGAGAGGAAATGCTGTCCTAGGATGGAAGGAGCCAAGAGGGAGACACCCCCGAGTTTCCTGGCCCAGGAGGCCAGTTAACACCCTGCACGTGTACACAGCCGTGGAGCCCAGACAGCTTCCCTGCAGCTCACCTGAATCCCAATTCAGTTCGCTTTCAAGTGCTGCCTTTCAGCCCTGAGGAGGTCTGTACGTTTTTCTTATTTTTCCTCTCAAAACACAGGCAGAATTTCTCTTTCCTTGCACTTAAGTTCAGGAAAACTGTACCTGTGTGCCTTCTGCCCCCTCCCTCTCCTTCAATCCCTGCAGGAAGAGCCAAGTTCACGGCGATGCAGCGAACGGACAATTGAAATGTCTCAGTCCAGCCCCACTGGCTGCAAGAGAATCCAGGTTCTCCTGTGGATCCTTTTGCTGAACGAATTGGGAAGGCAGAGCTCAGCGCTGCTTTCAAAGGCAGCTGCCCTTGCACGGCAGCACACAGAACAAAACAATGGAGCTTTTCAACATAAAATATTATCTGAAAAGAATTCTGCAGATGTTGAAAAAGCTGTGCTCCAGAGAAGACTTCCTGCAACATTCATCTTTGAGTTATGTTAATAGGCACTTCTTAAAATATAGGTAGAAGATTTTTCAGAACCAAAAAACAAAATAATTCTTTCTTGAGATAACCACTGTTCAATATTTTCAGAACCTCTTCCCCCTCCCAAATCAAATTTCAGAAGATTCAGCAGCATCACATATGCTTTTTTCACTACCAACATTGGGGGAACAAGGGCTTCACAACCTCTTCTCAGTGCTCTTTCATTTTATCTGGTCTTGCATTCATGTTTCAGATTTTGCTCATTCTTTCCATGAGATGCTGCTGAATGTAGATAAGAAAGTACACGGGTCTGCACCAGGGTGTCTGCTATAATTTAGATATCAATGTACAAACACCTACGTGGGCAGCAGATGACCTGGGCTGTCCACACAGATGCCCGGGTGTAGAGGTGAAAGAGCTTGGCAAGCACTTATCTAATTTGGGAGGCAGCTCTCCCGTTTATCCTCCATTCATTATCATTGACTCTTTTTGTCAAGAGCAGAAAAAATATTTGTTAAAAAGTCAGTGAGGCAGGAAAAAAAAATTTGAATTCAGTAAGTTTTTACAGCTTTCATTTTTCATTTACAAACATTTGTATGAGTCCAACTGAATGTAAATTATGAGTGATACAAATAGCCAATGAAAAATGAATTAAATACTTCAGATTTCCTGATTGTCGTGACTACTTATCCAGGAGAAGTGACTCTTTCTTTCCAGATGACACCCAAGTTCAAGCCATCAAGGCACAACATTAAGCACATCTTTGGCTTTTAAGGGCCAAGCAAACTTGAAGAGAGGTTTGCTCAGCTTAGGTCTCACTGAAGTATTTGTTCCACATCACTAAGGTGACTAATGGAAAAGCAATTAAAACAGCTATAAAGCAACCTGATGCTGAAAAGACACCAAAATGGATGTTTATAACAGAATGTAGGGAAAAATACAGATTAAGAAGAAAAAAAAAGCAAATTGGCAAGAGTTACATTTCACTCACAGTGCTTTCTTCAGACAGAACAATTAGTGTAATTTTATAGCTTTTTTATATTTTTCCCTGTCTACTCATTTCTTCCCCCATTATTAGTGCACTGGTATTGAGACAACACTGGACGGTCTGGTAAAAGAATGAAATTAAATCTAAATTGCATTAGGAATAATATATTCCTAATGGAAGCCTTGCTGCCAATAAGCACTGTCTTTCAGTGAAGAGCAGGTCTTGAGGGGGGTCACCTGTTTTATTTCTCCTCCTCTCAAACTGCAGCATAAGCTCTTTACTTCATTTAAAATAGTTTTTCCCATTAGTGTAACACACAGTATCCAACACCCTGACTGATGCACAGGAATAAATTGGGTTTTTTTTCCTTAAAGCTACACCAATATGTTTTATTTCAATTTAAATTAGTCCAGAGAAGTCGTCTCTCCTTCACAGTTTCAAATTGTGAATATGCATGAATATTGTTGTTTACCTACAGAAGCAAACACTTTCTGCTTGCTCTGAGAGCACAGAACATTCTGAGCTGAGAACCATCACACGTGGAATTGAGGGAGTATCTACTGTGTTATCTTTCATGACTCTTCCAATCATTGCTCGTGAACTTATGATAATTGATGCTTTTTATTTAAACTTATTAAAGTTTCAAATAATTTAGCAAAAGTTAACCTTTCTACACCAGCCTTGTATCTTTTAATTTTTATTGTAGAGAAATTAAAATATAAACTTAGCCCCTTCTCATTGTGTCAGTATCCATATATGAAAAATGCCATGCTGACTTACTTAAGGCATTCTAAATTAATTACGTGTACAGGAAACTGTGAGCTAGGACAGGAGGTATCATTCTCTAATGCATCTTCCTATGGCAATGGAAATGTTGCCATCTGGTATTATCCACTCTAGCACTTTTGTTTAAAGTTAATTTAGAATCACCCAAATAATACACATTATCTTTTTCTTTACCCTAAGGAGGCTACTTACTGATTTGCCAATGGTTAGAAAGTAGTCCTGAATTTCAGCCAAAAATCTTAATTTCATCATTTCACAAATCCTTGAAAGGCACCCTTGTAGGACTTGAGTACCTGTGCAGTTTCCATGCAGGTACTGAAAAAAACCCTCAGAAGGAAACATAACAGCAATCAGAAAAGTTGAATGCCAGCTGAGCCAAAAGAGTTTTTGGTTATTAATGAATAGTTTCCAGTTTGGATTATTAAGCAATTTGTTAGCTTGTAGGAGAGCCACTCACAAATGGTTTAATTTATCTTGCTGGCAAGCACCCAGTTCAAGGGGGCAACAGTATATGCTCCAAAATGAGCAGACAGTCTCCATATGGAACATTATGACTTATAAGGATGATTTTTGTATCATTTAGATCACTAATGATGGCTTCCAGTACAGCAATTCCAGAGCACTGACCCTGTACGATGCTGTCTGCCAGGCCTGCCAATTCCATCCAACAGCACTCTGTGAATTAAAGGTAATTTAAAGAGCATAAAGGTTTAATACAGATCGTTCATCTCCTCCTTAGCCCTCTCCCTCCCTTTGATGCATTTTATCCAATCACTGCTTTAGAAGAGGAAAATCTATTCCATAGGTTGCCTGCACAGCCTGACACCTTTCTCTCTTTCAAGATCTCCTCTCTGTTGTGCTTCCTTTTCATATTTACATGGGGTATGAATGCCTGGCGGAGCAGGCTTTACGGTGGACTTTTCTCAGACAGACACTTTTTATACTTTGCAGCTGTTAATGGGAGTAAATAAGACCGAGGAGCCTCCCCTGAAAGGCAGCTTAACTTCTCTTTTGCAGAGAGAAGGTGTTTTACCCCTCCTATTGCGTTTGGAAAGAGCGCTGTAGCTGTAAGGGATATCATTCCTATACCCATTTTCTGCCTTAGCAAGAGGTACACCAAGATGTATGTTATACACTTTTTGTCACATGAAAACACCTTTCAGAGGGCATAAAACACTCTTGCTTACATTAAACACTGCTAAGTACAAACATATAGAACTCTGACAGCTTCAAAACCGTAATCAAAATTCTAGTGCCACGTTTTAAAACACCAGCATACCAGGAACTGCCTGGGGAGCACTAAAATCCTCTGTTTTCCTGTGGAATTACTAGTACAACATTCCCCATCCCTTGAAAAAGAGCCTCCCTGCTCTTATTTTCTGGAGGGCTGTGTTATACTTTTCTGTTTTTCAGTGGGGCTTTAAAAGAAACTTTTGGAGGGTCTGGGGATATTTGAATGTGTTAATTCTGCTTTCCTACCCTGAGGCAACTATGAATGAATAGACCACCAGTCTGCATTTTTATAAAATGAAGATTAATCAGGTATATCTTAACTCATTTGCCTCACTGTTCTCATTAACACTAATGGGAAAATACAGTTTTCAAACTTACACTGATTGCAATAACCCACTGGTTGCCAAAATAAAATGTAAGTTCACATTTTTTCAAATAAATCAGGAATTACTTTACAGGCCTAAATGAGGGCAAAACCACTTAAAATTCAGATTAAAATAATTCTATCAGAACCATATTAAAGCTAGTGGGGGCTTTGCCAAAGGCTTTCCTTCTTCTTACATTTTTAAAACTCAGAAATGTATATGTTTTCATAATATGTTGGTGTTCTCTAGGGCTTATAATAATTTCTACTGTAAGATGCTTCAAGGGACTATTTGAACTGGGCTTCCAATTGCATCAGACCACCTCCTAATTACCCCTCTCACAACATTACCTTGTAATACCTAAATTGCTTTCAGAAAAGGAGTTTCAATTATGGGATGGTTTATATCAGGCCATTTCACATCCTGTATTCCCCTTTTATGGAGCCTGTTCTGTACCACTCTATCACAACAGAAAAAGCATCTTTTCCATCAGAACATCAAACCTCTGAAAACAACAATGTAAAAAAACCTAATTAACATGTAGATTTTAATGCTGAAGATATGTCACGTTCTGTCACATCAGGCAAATTATGAGAGTCCTTTTTGTTTCTCTACCTCACTCATTACTCTTAAAGCAGTATTTAAAATATTGACTAATACACTTTGCAAAAGAAGTCTAAGACACAAATAAAGCAGCAGATACGAATCACAAGGCCCGCAGTGTGTTTTCAAAAGTATGAAAAGTAAAGAATTTGGCCTTGCTATCTTCTCCCTCCTGCTGTAGCTCCGACATCCCCTGTATTCCCAACAGAGCTCCGTGTTTCCCTGGGAGTCTGCAATGCCAGGTGAAGTCCCACCTGCAGGTGCCCCCAGCACAGCCTACAACTGGAAAGGCATCAACTCTCCCATAGGACTCACTTGTGGTGTGGGCTGTTTAATTGCATCCATTAATTATCTCCCCGTGTTTGCTCCTCAGACAACCCAAGGGTCTTCAGCCCACATGGAAGACACAGGGCCCCCTGGCCCTGGTGGCCCCCCTAACGAGGAGAGGACCCACTTGGATTTCTGCTGGGGTGCTATGCCCACCCCAGCCAGCACTGATGTGCTTGGCTGTTGTTCACAGCCATCTCACAGAAGACTAAAATCTAATGCAGTTCTTCTGTTATCATTGCTTTTTCATATTTTTATTAAGAACCAGAAATAATGAAGTTACCAGAACACGATTCCAAAATTTGAAATGGAGATTGTTATCCAGTCTCAGTTTTTGTTACCTCATGGAGCTCAATTCTGAGCATTACCTGGTAATCATGGTATTGGTACTCAGAGATGGGAACAATGATCACATGCACTACAGAAGTGTGGAAATCAAAAAAAAACCCCAAAGATAATCACATTCCATCACATTCCTCTACAGCAAGCACATCGTTTGTTGCCCAAGCTAAAACATTCACAGCTACAAGGATCTTACACTGGAAAACTGCAAAAATTACATCTCATTCTCTCTGTTGGGAGAAAATACCAGCATTTAAATTCTTACTCTTTTGTTGTTTCAAGAGACAAGCAAGTTTCTGCTTATCTCCAGAAACTGTTAACTGATAATTTCTTATTTCTTTTTCCCTCACCCCCATCTCCCACCCGCTTTCATTGCCTTTCTTTTTGGCAGGAAAATACTTGTAATATAGATGGACTTTGCTATGGTGAAGGAGAGTCAAGCCCTACCAGTCCTTGTCTTCTCTGTGAACCTGACATTTCCAAGTTCACCTGGTCTATTAATGAAAGTAAGACTGTTTTTTTCCTAAGATTTACAAGCACTTAGCTGGGAATTTATGGCTTGGTCGATGGAGCACATGGTTCCTTCATTGGCTAACACGAATCTATTTGCACAACAGTGCAAGTGGGCTGTTTGCAATGGGAAAAATTCAGTGTGGCAGAAATGCAGACTGACCAGGAGCAGAGTACCCCACTGTTTGCACTGGGCACGTACCGTGTTCTGGCTGAAATCTGACAAATCTCAATTTAGTAAAGCAAACTAACACCTGAGAGTGAAACTGTTGGTGTGCCAGCATTCCCTGCAGTGCCCAAGCCTGTCAGGTGAGGTGATGGACCCTAAATACACCTGTCATCATGTTGTGGGTATAAATCTTTAAGGTAACAATTTGGGGAAAATACTGTTTTTGAAACACTGGTGTATACTTTTGGTATCTGGGAGAACTGTTTCCTTTCTCTGAGCCAAATCCTATGAAATGCCACACAAAAGACCTTGACTTGGCAGGGAGTCTTAGTGATAGGGTTCAGCCTCTCATTACCTTCGCTGCCACAGAACCTGAAGGCTCGTTCTGCAGCCCATCGTGGCAGGGGTCATGGGGAAGGCTGCCTTTGAAGCACCACACGAATGCTGAGGATTTAATCACAGCTTTTCCATGGCTACATCCCAAGTGTGAGCAACAACCATCACTTACAGCTCCCTTTACAGGTCACCCACGTTTGCAGCAGCTTTATCCTCCCAGCCCCCTCCCCACTCACACGAGCACATTTATATCTCATCAGTACAAAGGTGACAATACCACTTGGGTGTAATCCAAGTGTTTGCTCTACAAAGAGTTCCTCTGCACTTTTAGGTTCTGAAAACATAAGCAAAGGTACGGGAGCGACAGGAGAGTTTGCTTTGTTTGTTTGCAGTTTTATATTCCTTTAGGGCGAGGAGGTCAGCAGGACCTTTCTGGATGGAGAGGAAGGTTTGCTCTTGTCCTTGGGGAGCAGGTGGGGATGCTCAGGGACAGAGGCTGCTAGAGAGTGCAAGGTATGGCAGCAGAAATGGCAAGACCTGTAACAGAGTGTCTGGAGTCACAGAATCACAGAACCATCCCATTGGAAAAGACCTTTGAGATTAAGTCCAACCGTACCTGTCCACTACTAAACCAGATCCCTGTGCACCTCATCAACCCATCTTTTAAACACCTCCAGGGATGGCGACTCCACCACCTCCCTGGGCAGCCTCTGCCAGGGACTCACCACCCTTTCAGTGAAGAAATTTTTCCTAATATGCAGCCTGAATCTCCTCTGGTGCAATTTGAGGCCATTTCCTCTCGTCCCATCCGCTGTCACTTGGGAGAAGAGCCCAACACCCACCTCACCACAGCCTCCTTTCAGGCAGTTGTAGACAGTGATGAGGTCTCCCCTCAGACCCCTCTTCTCCAGGCTGAACAACCCCAGGTCCCTCAGCTGCTCCTTGTAGCCCCTTCCCCAGCCTCCATAGCTCCAGAGGAGACACTGTGCAGGAGGGCAGTGAGCAGACACATTCTTCTCAGGGGTGACAGAAAGGCCCTTGCGAAGCAACAGAAACGACCCAACAGTTTTCAGCAACACAAGAAGTTGTCTGAAATCAGTTTAGGAAGCAGGAACACAATAGGAAGGGAGAGAGTTGTTCGTAAGTTCTTTAATTTGATTTCCAGCCTAGCCACTTCGAATTTTCCCTGTTTAAAAACATACCCCTCTAGTTTACATCCTAAAAATTCCAATTTTGGAATTCAGAACTCCCTGTCAGGAAAAGCCATAGGCAGATCCACACCAAGTTTCGGCCGACTAATATTCCCAGTGCATGCTCCTTGGATGAGCAGTCAGACTGCCCAAGGCTAAGCCAGACCTGAGGAGCTTGTGCCCCTGAAAGCTGTGGTTTTCTCCCCAGGGATACAGTTCAGTCTAATGAGAGACTCTCCACGTCTCACAAACCTTGCCTCCTCTCCTCCTCCCAGCACGTTGGCCACAGCAGCAGCACCTCTAGGGATCAGCTCATCCTGATTGTTACATGAAAAAACTCATTACCAACACTGAGGGAGCTCGATTTTAAAATTCAGAAAATGGCTAAAAAGGGGAAAACATTTGTTTTGGAATTTATAAAGATAGAACTGATCTGGGAAATCCGAAACAGACAATGGGTCACTTTTCAGTGATTTCAAAATATTGATAATATTTCTTAGATTTGTTTTCAAAAGCATGAAAACTTTTTTTAAAGCAGTGCAGTAATTAGGAGTGTTTATACATTCAGTGGATGGCAAGGAGGTCTCTGTGGAATTAGAAAGTCTTGTTCACAGACTACTTTCAGAACTCGTGTTATTTTTGTGCCTACAACTTCTCTTTACCCTCCATCCAGTTAACACCTTTGTGTTTATCTGTAAATGCATACCCAGCATCAATATTTCATTGATTACTTTCGGCAAAACTTTTATGGGCTCCCTGGTTTAAGTGTTTGGGAAATAAAAGTTAAATGAATAGATGGAAGCTTTCAACAATTATGCCAGGACAATCTGCTGGACAAGCAGTTTAGAAAGCTCTGATAGCACAGCAGCAGTGAGTGGAGACAGATTTAAATAACTCTGTAATGTGAGCCATGCTATGGAAAGCAAAGCTTGATAAAAGGATATAGACCACAAAAAACCCCTAATGATGACTTCCAGCAGCATAGTGCAAGGACATAACCACTCTTTATGAGAACACATATATAGTTCATAGTTTTAGAGTGTGACTTGAAATTAATCCTCAGTATTAGAAAGGTTCCTTAAGTTAAATATAACTATGGCCCAATTACACTGTGAGAAGACTCCTTTAAATACCAATACACGTCAATTTGTAGTGCTGGTTAGAGAGGAAAGATGCCTTGAGACTGAGGAGGCTTAGGACATGGAGACATTCCTGGCCTTGCTCAGAGCTGCTGTCGCCTCAGGATACTCGGCTGATCTTCCTTTGCTTTGGTTTCTAATTTCAAAACTGAATACTTCTCTCTACCTTGGCCTTCTTGCCTATTTAAATTGTAAGTATCTTCAGGTAGTGCTCACCACCTCCTGTAAAATACCGAGTACCTTAGTACTTGGTATTTATCTTAATGAGGGAAATACTGAATGTGAACTACACCACTAGAAATAATAAAGCCAATGGTAAGAACTGGGGGAGTAGTGGGAGGTTACAGAAGTCATGTCTGATCTCCTCCCACGTATCAGATCGCACATCAAAAGTACTGAAAGTTCAGTATGGGACACAAAAGAAAACAGGAAGAGAAAGTTACACTTCTGGGCAAAGCCATTTGCTGCCTCTAACACCTGAACTGCTTCCTCTGCCAGTCTCAGGGTACATCCTGTACCTTTTTCACTGGGAGCACTCCTACAAAGACCCACGCGGTGATTCTTTACACGGGAGACACTGGCACAGATGTAACCATGGTTTCATTTTTGCTGTTTAGACAACCTGCCCCCTGTGTTCCAGGCCCCCTCCAGCCAGCTGCTGACATTTATTGGTGAGAATTTTGTTTACCAGTTAACAGCAGTGGATCCGGAAGGGTCAGCTGTGCTCTTCATCCTAGAGGCTGGGCCACAGGATGCCAGGCTCTCCCCTGCTGGCCTTCTCGTCTGGAAAGTTGATTCAGAAGAAATGCAGACCTTTGAATTCACAGTGTCTGATGAATGCAACGCACAAAGCAGATACTCCATTGAGGTAAGGAATGCTTTAAAGGAAAAACAAACCAAACCTGTTTATCATATCCTTGCTTTGGTGCAATTGTCATTATAGAAAAGAATTTGTTACTGTCTTGAAAACTAAGACTTCAGCTATTTCCTCGTAAGTGTATATTATCCAGCACAGCAATAATGATCAATTAATGGAATAAATATCTCTGAGAACATAGAAACTATATATACAAGGAACAAGAGAGAGTGTTATTGATTCTGTTTGAAAGAACACTCTTACAGAGCCTTTTAATGGTTCATTAATCTGCTTTAAAATTCACATTCTGCATTTGGATTGCAGAAAAAAGTATATAACATAAAAGACCAAGTTTTAGCTATAAAAGGGAGATTATAACTCATTCTCAATGATATTTTTAGAGGGTGTCTTGCTCTTATGTCATTACTCCATACTTCAAGCTTCTTGGCAGAGCTCGTGCATTGCTCTGTCTTTATTGCACAGCCTAACTTTAACCCCGTGACAGGATGAGCTAATAAAGTGGGATGCAGACTCTTGACATAAGAACAGTTTCACAAAGAAATGTTTCGTATTCCTAAAGACTCCTGTTTTCACTGATTCAAACAACTATCCAAATGCCAATCTGCTGAACCCACACAGCAAAGGGGAACCTGGAATCTAGACATAGCTTTAACGGAAACATCTCAAACTAGTTCTATGTTTAACTATTGAGATAGCACAGAGGGTTCAATCTCTTGAAATGCTGTTCTTGTACATAAGTAAAATACAACTATGGGCCTCTCTTCCCTGAAGAGAGAAACCAACTAAGGAATTCCACAATCATGTTCCTGCCTGGCAGCCATTTGTAATGTGAAACAGTAAGGAGGGCAGGTGGGCAAAGAGAAAAGACATTGCATTTCTGCTTTGAAGAAGGAGGAACAAATTCTGCCCTCAGATACTACGCAAAAACTACTGCTACAGCAAATAAGATTTTTTTCTTTTAAGAAGTTAGAATGTGCCTTTAAATTATGGAAAAAAAACCACCAAGCTTTCAGTCAAATAGCTAAGTATGCTGAGTGTGAGACCATCTGTCTAGACAAAGGAATTCGGTTAGAAATAGGTTTCCATAGTACCAGGTAACGTTCTTGCACTGCAAATCTGTCCCTTCCTAAAAGGTAACAACACACCTCCAGCTGTGATTATTTGCAGGAATCTGACCATAACTCTTCTACCTTCCCCAGGTTGGAGTGAAGCCCTGCAGCTGCCTCAATGGTGGCACATGCGTTACCAATATCAAATTCCCTCCCGGCCTTGGGGAATACCTGTGCTTGTGTCCAAATGGGTTTGATGGAGAATTTTGCCAGGAAGATGTTAATGACTGCAAATCAAATCCCTGTGGCAGTGGAACATGCGTGGACAGTGTGGATGGCTACTTTTGTAGATGTCCCCCTGGTCTGGGAGGTAACACCTCACTGTTTCCATCTCTGATTTAACAAGAAATATATTGTGCTACGGAATATATTTTGCCCTCCACAGGATTTTATTAAATGAAGCCAATGAAAGAACTGTGAATATGTGATTTTTTTTAGACCTAGGAAGGAGAAGTAGGTATGGAAAACATGCAAATATAAATCATTCTTTAGCTGCAGTTGAAGCTTTATTATTTTTAAACATCAGAAAACAACAAGCCCATTGCCAGACATGCTGGTGGAACAAAACCTAACCTTTTAAACTGTTCAGAGCTGGCCACAATACGATTTTAAGACATGCAGGGAAGAGAGCTGATGACTGCACTGAAGCAAAAAAGACCCTTTTAGAAAAAACAGAATGAAAACCCTGCAGAGGAGGTGCTGAAGAGCAGAATGCAGTGAGGCCAAAGGGGCGGATGCAGGACACACAGTGCAAACAGAATAACCTGAAATGTGAGGAGAAAGAGAATCCCCTAATAGATAACGCTGAGGAGAGAGCATGCTGGTACCTATCATGCAATTTATAGCCAGCTTCACTGCACTCAGGACATCTGTGAATTATTCACACACATGAAGAGGCACTTGTGCCAGCTCATGGATAACGACTCCCGGATGCTTGACTGGGACTGGGAGAGCCAACCACTAGGCTCAGCTGCATTGGGTGTCTGGAGTTTGGCTGAGTTGAGTCACTGCTGGGTCTCAGAGTCCCTACCACCTCTCCTGGCTGGGACCCACACTCCAGCTGCTCATTACACAACTCACTTCCAACATAAGGGATTTTCACTTTGGCCCAAACACGCCTTCTCCTGGAGTTCCACAGAAGTTGTGGTCCTTTCATTTGCAGTTCAGCTCTTCAGGAGGTACAAGGCAAATCTGAACATGCAGGACTTGAATAGGATTTCTAAACCTGGTTCTTGCTTAGCTTTGCAGACAAAGGGCCAGTTAAAATAACAACTCACTCACCCTGGTTGCCGTGCAGTCGTTGGAAAGTAAAGACATTGTGTTGCCATCCATTCTTATCAGAGTCAAAGTAGTCTCCTGCAAGTGAAGGGTGCCCACTGAAATTGTGTTAAAATATCTCTTTAATCAGAACCTTTTCAAAAACAGAGTAAGAAAATACCACCTTCAGCAGAGCTCAGATGTCAGTCCTCAAACCTGCCACAAACCTTACCCTTTTCATTACAGGAACACAAATGAATTCATGCAATGTCTGCTGTGCAGTGCCATAGGTTTGAAAAACTGAGTAGTAATATCAAATACACATAATTATTACTGCTCATAACGTGTAAATATACAAGAATCTCAATTTTAAACAAAAGCAATCAACAGATTTGTCTCCATGGGGCCGTGCAGGCAGTAAGGTACCCTTCCTGCCTTTCAGCAGTTCAAACCTTCTTTAGATTGGTTGTGTGGAACTGCAAGTCCAGATTTCATTAAGTGTAAAATTCCACCAGAAATGAACGATACAAACATTCAGAAGTGAAAGTTCAGAAAAATGACCTAAAAGGTGTATGACATGTAGAGTGTAATGCTAACAAACAGCCAAACCCCTCTGCTATCCAAAGTGGTTATGTCACTAAAGCTCTACTGATGCAAGAACACACAAGCCTAAGCATGGAGAATAAAGTTAGAAAATGAAAGTTTGATCAAAATATAAAAATCCCCAAACCAAACAAACATATGCCGAATGTCTTGAATTCTCTGGAAATAATGTTCCTATGAGCACAGGGAAATTCTGGAACCTTTTAGGCTGTATTTGGTTAAACACTTGGAAATACACAATGAGAACAAGTCTTCATTGCCTGTAAGGAGGTGGAATAAATTAATAGAAAGCAATATAACTCCATGAGTTAATAACTTCAGTGAATCTGCTCCTCTTGTTCGATCTTCTCCACCAGTTTCACATCGCTGCCCTTCTCACTTTATGCAGTAGTGCACGTAGATGGAGTGAAATCAAGCTCTATTATTCCACATAAAATAGTCTGCCATAATTACAATGAATTCTTCATAGATTCACGTGGAAAAGGTTCTGAACTGCGGTTCTCATTCTTACACAAAGACCGAAAAAACAGCACTTAAAAATAACGTGCCTGAAAACAGCAAACAGGTGACTGCAGAGAGAAGGGCACAGGGCACGCTGATGGCCAGAGAAACACTATGTTTTTGTGAACCCTTAATTCATGCCACGTTAGATAAATATGCCTTGTTTTGCCGTATTTCCCTGGCCAACAATGCTAAAACACAAGTAACAATAGCAAAAAAAAAATTCATGATTGAGTAAAACAGGAACACATCTCAAAGTTTTAATAGCAGGTGAAACATTATAAGCAGGTGGAGGTGAAAGCCAGCTGGGAAGCAGATGATTTTACTTCAGGGCAGGTTCTGTGACAACAATAAAAGCTCATCCTTGATGCTGTGTTTATGTCTCAATTCCCCAGAAAACCATCAATAATCTAATGAGAAAGCAATGCTACCCTGCTCAAGTGACAGCACCACTTCACCATCAAATCTCTACAAATGACAGTGAACAGGCAGTAGAAACAACACGTTAACTCTTTTGAGAGCTTCCCAAACCCCACTGCAAGAGAAGCAGCAGCACAGGGAACACAACGGGTTGCTAAGCAGGAGCAATTCAAGTGTGTCGGTGCATCTCAGGCCATGTGAGAGTACAATGTAGGAATGGAACATTTGAGAGAAGGATGACTCCAGAATTATTAGCACTTTTAAATTTCTGCAGAGATTTATACACTTTTATCTCCTCAGGTATTCAAAGCTCATTCACTTTTCTTCAATGTTATTAACAAGACAACAAGAATTCCTGTTGTTTCTTAGTTTGGCCATTGAAAACAAGATTCACATCCACCTGAGAAGAGAACTCATCCTTGAATGCTGTATCTCAGTCACAAAACCATTCTTTCTTTACTCATGTACCACTTATTAATATAAAAGAGGGGCAGGAGAGAAAGACAGAATTAGAATTTCATTTTCCTTTTCAGGAAACTGCACAAAATCCCCAAGACTTGTTCATTGTGTGTTATAGAGTCCCTAAATGAGATTGCCTGTTCCTTTAGAGTCAATTTAATGTGAACACAGTCAAAAAGTCTTTGTCTGCATCTGTAGGTGGGCAACTACTCTTGAGGCATAAAAGGACTTTATCTTCTCAGCCCATTTCCCATGCTGGGATGGGGAAATTGAGTTGGCACAGAAACAGATGTTTCAACCTTGCAACCTGAAGATCTTTTATTCCTATTATTTTTCTTTGCACTGTAGCACTGCCAGGAGAATTGAGACTGTCCTGTGTTGCAGCAATGGAGGTTCTGCAAACAGGATAATCGACACTTCGAGTGCAGACAGTTTCCTGACTATTTCTGCTGCTTCTGCAACATTCAGACTTTGCAAACACTGGTCCTCAGACTCATCTGGATTATCATTATGCCCGAATTGATCAGAGGCTGTTTAAAATCAAATCTCTCTGAGTGAAATGAAAAGCTTCCACAGTTCCACCTTTATATTACAAAATTCAGACAAGTGAATTTTAAAATTTAGATTCATGTAATTTTCTCATCTTTCCCATTCTTAAAGCCAGCCTTTTGCAGCAAAAATAGAGCACGTGTGAAGGAGGAGAGGGGACTGAGGGAGAACCGGGTGTTTTTACTGAAACTGGGAACTTCATTCCTGCTTTTGTTGTCTGTAGTACCATGTTTTCTCTTTATACAATACTCAAGAAAGACAATAATTACTCATTAGGGGGTAACTCATCTATTATTTTCCATAACGTGATGTCTAGTAACTTCCCAATGCACCAGCAGAAAGCAGTATCAGAGAAAAGCAGCCTGATGCTAGAAATGCACTAATTAAATTATACAATAGAAACAGTAATTCAAAACATAAGAAGGGAGGGCAAAAAGCAAGTTAAGCCCTGCAACACCATGTGATGTTCAACTGAAATGAAAGAAGGAAGCAGCACACAAAACCAGAAAAACTTACCTTCAGGTGGCACCAGAAAAGGGAGGTGGCTTTTGCGCTGCTGTTCTTTTTTTTCCCAGAAGACAAAGCAGGTGTGAGAAGGTGAAGTCACTGGGTTTTTTAGGCAGTGCAATCCATAGAGACTTCTACTTGAGTTTTTTCCATGGAGACGCTATTTTAACTTGAAAGGAGTAGTGGAAGCTATCGAAACACTGAAGCAATGAGAGATGACCTTGTAGGAGATGAATAATAATGTGTTGGTTTGATCAACCTGTAATTCATTCCACTGTGGTAAATTTCTTTTTGGAAGAAAAAATATACTTTTACCCTTAAATCTTCCTCCACGATAAAGCTGGGTTATCTGACAAGGAAGAAGCCATTCTGTACCTGGTGGTATGCCTTGAAGCAGCCATGTGGATTCTCCAGGAGCTCTCCCAATCTCCTTCAGTATTCCTACGAGGGACAAAGGACACACTTTAACAGAAGTGATACCAGCTCGTTTACGACCTGCTCTCGGGGCTTCACATTCTGGTAACTGGCAACACAAAGAAGTTTTCTCAAGTGCACAGATACCTAAAGCCTGAGGGATTTTTTTAACAACATTATATGTGATTACTCTGCATCATTTTCTGTTCAGATAGCAGTTGGAACTTTTGGGGCACCCTACCCTATAGCTATTCAAAGGTCATCCAGAGTTGTGCATCTGAACATCAGTTCATTCAAAGGACTTTAAAAACCCTATTTCTAAAGTCCAAAACAGCCAAGTCATGTTATTTTGTCAGATTTACCTTCAGCCAGAATCTATCAGGCTGGTTCACAATAAGCTATTGGTTATGTGAGATCCACATAGAAATGAAAAGCACAATGGGTCAGCCATTTCTATCCCAAAGCCAAATGGTGACACTCACTGGCTTCTTCAGCATGTGACAACGACCTCACATAAACAACAAAAGCAGCAGCAAAGACCTAAAATGCAGGGGAAATAATTTATTTAATATGCACAGTTTTCTACAAGCAGCAGTCTCAAGTTCAGCACTTCTGATGCCAATGGCAACAGCAACAAAGAGCATGATAATGGCAGGTTTAAGTGAGACAGTGGGGAATTTGGCACCACCAGCAGTGAGCACTCTGTAAGGAGTTTAAAGCCCAGAATTAAGCCTGAGTCTGCTTCAGGATTTGAGATGAGGAACAAACAAAGAGCTTTTCCTGATTATTCACCTCCTCTTTGTTTTGCCACAGGGCTTACTTGTCAGGAAGACAGGAACGA
The DNA here is from genome assembly GCA_033556795.1 of Tapera naevia. Taxonomy (NCBI): domain Eukaryota; kingdom Metazoa; phylum Chordata; class Aves; order Cuculiformes; family Neomorphidae; genus Tapera; species Tapera naevia. Next base: position 1,130,169 of record JAUMJJ010000149.1, on the reverse strand, counting down.
ATGTGAAGAGAGTCTTTGTTTTCCTGGAGTTTCCTGTGTGAATACCTTTGGATCATATTCGTGTGGAACTTGTCCTAGTGGGATGGAGGGAAATGGTAGAACTTGCAAATGTGAGTGTTCTGCATGATTTCTTTTAATGGATGAGGAAAAAAAATGGGTTCAATCCTACTCCTGTTATCCTTGAGTACTTTGCCACTCGCTTCATGTACAGACCCTTAAATACACAAAGCAGACCACTGTCATATTAAATTAGTATGGATAATTGCAAATTGCTGTTTGTTATTTTCCACTGCAGTTTATTTTTACTTTGATTAGAATAAATATAATAAAATACCAAAAAGTGTTTTCCAGATGCCAGCTAGGTAATTTGCCAAGGACATTCCCCATGTTCTCCACTATTTCACTGCTAAATACACCATCCACTAAAAAGTAGTTGGGGAACATCTGGAGGATTACTTTTGTCTTAGGTGAATACTGTGTAAACAGGATGCAGGGTAAGGGGAAGAAGTTGTGTGTGCAAATCCTTCACATCCTTTCACCTCTGTTTCCAAATGTCTTTGCATTAAAGGATGCAATCCACAGCCACTGAGCTCATGCTTGGTGTAAAGTCACACCACAGGTCCCAAATAGTGAAGGAAATGCCTAGGAACAATTTTCCACCTGCTCAGTATTTGCTTTTGTGGCAACAGAGTCTTTAGTAGGGAGAGAACAGCAACTGCACTCTGTTCAGACCGCAGTGCAAGGGATGCAACCCTCTCACACGCCACTTGTTCCAGTCACATCCACACAAATGTTCTCTAAAAATAACTTCTGGCTGGGCAGAAGGAGAGAAGTCAACACTTGATGTGTTTCACATTTGTTTGAGTTTCCAAAGAAATCCAAGCAGTAAAAGATACCGTTAACTGTGAAAATAATAACTTTTCCTCACATTGACTACGAAAAAGGAAGAAAAAATATCTGATGTAGAAAGGCTCAGTGGTAACTGCAGGGTGCTGGCAGCAGCAGGACTACCCATGCCAGGACTACCAAACTACCCTTCAACCATATTGCCAGATGTGTGTACAGAATGAGGTTTCTTGCTGTATTATTTGGCCACATTGGCTATTTCAAAGTGATTTTTGATCTGTTTCACTAATGCATATTTCTGTTGTTTAAAGAAGGATATACAAGATATATGCCCTGAGGGCTTCCTTGTCCACACTAAATAGGAGAGAAGACAATCTTTGGGGTTCTATTACACAGCCTTAACATACCTAGTCGTGCTTTCCTTGCTGAAGCAAGTGTAAAGGCTTCTGGGAGGAAGGAGGAGAAAAATGCAGTAATGTCACAGCTGTCAGAGTGGGCTATAGCTCACTGCATTATTTAATGTATATAAAGAATCACAGTCCCAGGCTTTATTAAGAGCACAGAACATTCAACAGTCCCAGGACAGGGTTGTTTAGCTTGCAACATATATTCATGTAGAATTTAATTCATTCAGAAATTATCTTAAAAATTAAGCAGAAGTCAACATTTTTTAGTCTACATCAATCAGTTTTCATCTTTATATCCATGTATACTTTATACAGGTATTTTGACATGTACAAAGTTTGCAGCTGAATTAAAGGTCAACAAACACACACAACATAGTTTCTTTCATTGAAAGAAGCTTTCAAGGAGCATCAGGAATCAGACAGAGTCCAGTCCCAGTACTTAATGTAGCATCTTCATCCAAGTAACAATGATGCCTGATCTGAGGGGACCTGAGGCTTCCTTAATGCCCTTAGCTCAATGAAAGATCTCTGTGCATATTAAGTTTGTCTCTCAGATGGGCAAAGTTCAGTCAGTTTGAGCATAGTAATTTTTTCTATATTTGTGATGGAGCTTTGCTGTGTGTCAGCAGCTGACTCACCTGATTTGCCTTTATTTGTTTGATGGTTGGCTTCCAGAGTAAACTCCTGTCAGGTTATCTGATTTGCTGCTACTGTTGCTTTTTATCATCAATCACAGCTAAGCTCTAACACCTTGTTTCCTTGTCTCCCTGCTTTCTTTCCACAGCTGTGCTTGCTGCTGACATTACAAAAGCTTTAAGCATAGAAAAAGGCAATGGCAGAGGTGACTGGAGCAAGACTGAGGTTAAGCAGCTACTGAAACCCTTAGAGGCAAAGGACTCTCCTGTAATTAAGAATTTCAGCATAAGTGATAAACAAGGTAGGTATACAAGGATATGAAATCTTTCTCAGTTGCTGCAGTTTAAATATTCAGAAACATATCTCTTACCATCTTAACAGGTAACATAAACTAGCTGTTCATAATAGAATAGGTTATAGAAGGATAGAGTTAAAAATAAAACAAACCCCTCAATATATCAGCCTGGATTGCTGATGAACATTTTTACATGGGAAGAGAGCCACGGCAGCAGCAGCAATCAGAGTGGTCAGGCTTAACTAGGAATCACATTGCTTCTGAGGTAGAACAAAATCACTCCCAATCTGAGAGATCAATGGAAAGCAGGATGACAGGAATGACAGGTTATGCCAACTTGCCACCTCCAAGCAATGCTGACATTCTAGTTCAGCATTTGACAGGCAGTCACTGAGCTCAGGCTGGGTTTTGAACATCAGCAAAGATGGACTCCTGGAGCATGAACTGGACTGTGGCAGCCCCTCTCCCCAGGTGTGGAGCAGTACAGCACTCTCTAACAGGGCTGTGCACCTGCATGCTGCCTCTGTTGGACCAGTTCTAAAGGGTATTACATTTTTAGTTGATTTTCTAGTGAATTTGAGAGTAGAAGAATTGAGACTGGACACATCTGCTGTACAAGGGCAGATGTTAAAGAAAATATTTTAATCTTTTTTGTCACCTCCCTCTGTATATCTGCACCAGGCCCCCCAACACCTGACCAGAACTTGCCTCTTACAGGTATTCACCATAATATTGTAGGCAAGGTGCAGGAATAATGCTGAAAATACTTGAGAATCATGATGGAGACCTCACTGGAGGCAATTATAAAAGATCTACAACCATCATTAAGATTTTATTCATCATCTGTTCTCGGCCTTGACACTATTAAATACTTCACAGACAGTTCATATGCATTGCTATTCTGTGACATCATAAGTGATAAAATATAATATACTACTGTAGTGCTAAACTTTGCACGTAGTTCTGAGATAATTAGTCTCGTGTCATACAAGTTTTGACATGTTAAGGATGATTTCTAGATCAGAAACAAACATATTTGACAGTACATTTTTAGAGATAGGGTGTATGTGTTGTAAGGCCTGATGATTACCTTCCAATCACAATAGACCAAAAGGATGCTGAATAATACAGTTCATCACTCAGTTAATCTTTCACTTATGCTGAAAAATTACAGTTTCTGTATTATCCATAATAAATGCCACACAACTTTGAGTAAGAAACTTGAAAACACGTAATTAGAGGACTAATAAATCTTGCTTTAATGAGGAACAGCTGTTGTGTTACACTGTGCCTACAGGACATTCTCATGTTTGGCTCAAGGTTTGTGAACATTCTGCATTAAGCAGTTATAAAGCTTTAGCTGGGCTCAGGCCGTCACTGCTTAATATGCATTTGATTTGAGAAATTGTAAAGAAAGGTGTCTGAACTCCGTTCCTTCGCAGGCCAAGCAGCAGCAGTGTCACACCTTGGCACCTGTGCCAAGAGGCCCTGTTTTCCTGGAGTGCTGTGCGCTGACCGCAAGCCCCCGCACGTCGGGTACGTCTGCGGCCGGTGCCCAGCGGGGCTGGCTGGGAACGGCCGAGTCTGCACCAGCGTCCACAGACCAGGTACCTTCTGATCTGGGCAATTTTAAAGAGGGTTTGCATACAAAGGGTATAAGAAAATAGGAATTAGTAAGACATTACAATAAATGTATTTTGTAATCCAACCCTTCACCCTAGCAGGTCTTATTTCAGCGATTGCTTGGCTCTGTGAGTCAAAACTCAATAGATTAACCATCTCCTCTGTCACAAGGGAGAATTCTTCACACCAGGACTTACTCGATGGTATAAATCACCATATCTGTGTTTCTGCCACAGAACTGGCATGGGATTTCAAACTTGTTTCCTCCTCAGTAAGACCAGAACACGACACACGCCAGTATCGCTCTGCTTTCCATCTTTCCTAACTCTTTTGCTGTTCTCCAAGGTGATGTGTGAAGAGGATGATAAACAAAGTGTCATGTAAGAATGACAATACCAAATAAAAGAAACAGATAATTAAAGCATTTCATTAGTATCATTTGTACCCTAAGAAATAACCTTCCTTAGGGAGCTCCAAAGCTCAGCTGGTCCCATTAATCCCTGAGGACTGATCATTAGAAAAGGTCTTCTGCTGTGATAAAAGAAAGGCTGGGTCCTGACCTCAGGCAGAAAGTGGCAATAGCATCATACATCAGTCATTCAACCCTGCTCTCTCTGAAACCAATTCTCATAATTCAATGTATTCTTCTCCAGCAACAGTGTGGATGGTTGTCTCCTACTTTCACTGCACAGAGTGTTTTGCTAAGAGAACTCATGTTCATTCCCTAATAACAGTAGTTCCTAGGTTGGATTCCTTGGCTTTCTTCTAAATCTTTTTCTTAAGTACTGAAGACAGACTGGCTTGAAACCTGTCAAATTGTTCCCCAACCTCCTACACTTGGCAAACCCATTCTGTATCCAAATCAATGACTGTTACCTCAGAGTTCTATTTTAATGCACACTATCAAAGGAGAAGCAATTTCATTGCTCAGTGTAGGTATTGCCCAGTCTCTTTGAACTCTAAATTGATTTTAGCCAGTTTGCTGAATCTAAGGTCACAAAGATAAACCCAACATTTTCCTCTCTCTAGCAATGAGTACGTACAATGCATTGCTTAGTTTGCCAGAGTCACTAAGTCAGCTATTGACTCTTCTATAACTCGGTGAAGCTGTAAAAGCAGTTGAGCAAAAAGAAAGTCAATCACTGTCCATATAAATGAACTAACATTTCTGTTATTGCCCAAAGCTGCACCTTGTCGTTAACAGGACAATAGGAGACACATTGTAAACCCCGAAGGTCATTTAAATGCTGTTGAGTGGAACAGATAATCTACAGCAGTAGATACTGCCATAATAAATCAGACACACTTACTCTGTGCCTATATAAACATTAACCAGGATGTTTGTGCGCGTTCTAAAAAGGGAAGCACAGACTGTAGTTGCCACTTACTGTGACTCACACCTCTCATACACAGCTCCAGGCAAGGTTTAAGAAATATCCCAGCTACACGGATCTGAAACCAGTACGTGCTTCTCACAAAAGCAAGTTGTATGTCAGAGGCTGGGGGGCTGGTGTTCTCTTTCCTCTGGAACGCACAAACTGAGTCTGGGATTCGTGCTGCAAACGTGGCCACGTAACCAGCCTAAGCACTTCGGGAGGGAATGAAGAGGAATTAATTCTTGTTCCACGAGAACGTTATATTCACTGATGTGAATTATGCCACAACGTAAAGGATGAGAATCTTGTGCCTCAAGGTTAAGCGAGAGCAGCCATTTGTTTTAATATTTAGAAATGAAAGCAATTGCTCCAGCTGTACAAGTGTCCTAATTTATGACCAAAATGATCAGTTTAACTTTCTTTTCCATGTGCTTTGCTAGTTCAAGCAGAAGTATTATATAGCATTGATGATTAAAAGATATCAGACAAAAAAGAATGAACTTTCAATTAAATTTATGTACAATTATGGGTTATGATTTTTGCAAAATCCTCCCTATTAGAATAACAGATTCTCTCCCCTGTAATTCATGGTATCAAACTTCAAATTAAATAGAGCAAATCCTCTTCAGCTTGCTTCAGTGCTTGAAGGGACTGAGATGATGTGCCACTTCTTTCCAACTCTAGTAATTTTCACCTAAAACTATTCTTGCTAATACCTATTTTGCATTTTGTCTGCTTTTGACATGAAATCATACTCAATTGTTGTGACTCAAGGATCAAAGAAGTAATATTTTTTCATTCAGAAACCACAAAAATTACCCAAGTCCCTTTGTAGACTACTGAGAAAAAACATACCAGAAGAAAATATTTTCCTAAGTCAGTGTTTGATGAGCTGCACCCAAAAGTGCTTCAATTTTCAACAAAGTACCATTATAATAATAATCAACATATAATATTATATTATCAAATATAATATAATATTATATTATCAAATATAATATTATAATTATATTATAAAATATAATATTATATTATCAAATATAATCAACAAAGTACCATTTCCTTAACATTGATGTGTGATAGATATTAATCTTTTGATGCACTTGACTTACTGAAAACCATGTAAGTCCAAAAAAAAAAGTTTCTGAGCTATATTTAGCTGCAGTAATGCACAGCCTTATTCCATTCTCACTTATGTGTTTTACTTGGTTTATATCAATAGTTCGTACTGGTTTCAATCAACCGGACTCGGCTGCAATCGGTTCTGAAGTACATTAGATTAGACTTAAGGAAAAACATCACCAATATCAAAGTCAGCATGGGGTTTCATATATAAAGGACAATTATCATTTTAAAAAACATATTTGTATACCAGAAATAAAAAATATTTCTCTCCCTTCAAAATCCATAGAGCAGGTATACTACTTTAAAAAAAAAAAATAGTAATAGGATCAAAAGTGCCTTAATTTTGCCAGCACTGAATGAAGAACAATGTGTAAGGAATTTACATCTGTCCAGGCTTCACTGGGCACATTTCACATTTGTATAAAATATCTGCTACCTTTCTGTTAGAAGAGGCAGATCTATTGAAACCAACCAAGCAGTACCATCGGTCATACTCTTGGCACAAAGGAAAAGACACACATCCTAACGGGGATTCTGGTGCTCTTGCTGCATATTGCAGTATCAGTTCTCATCAGGCACTACGGGTATTTCTCTAGGCTGGTTTCATCCCTCACAGTCACTCTTTGCACTTCCTTTAGCAAGTTAGAGACCTTGGTGTCATCATAAAGGATTTATTTCCTTCCTATTAGTAAATCAGCAATTTTACTGGACAAAGCAGTACCACGTCCGTCACCAATAAAATATTGTTTGTTCAGAGCCAGGTCTCGGTACCTCTCCTGCTTTAGGGAGCTGAAGATCAAGGGAGAGGATTATTTTATGATCTCTGTAATCGAGTTCTGCTTTTCCATTGTGAACACCACTGCTAGCTCTCCTGTCATAGCAGTTAATTTGCAGTATTGTAGACATTTGGCACCTGATATCCTCTGGTACGTGCTAGCTATTTGTTATGTTTATGTACTCTGTATTTTACATTATTCCAGTATGGGCACTGTGCTTCTGAATTCACTTTGATTTTACATCAGAGAGACCTCTGTGACCTTCTCATTTGCACCACGGTCAGCTCAACATGAAGGTGTGGATTTAAAAGGAGAATAAAATGTTTTGAATTAAAAGAACGTGCGAGTTTAAACACGTAGCGCTCAGTCTAACATCAGAGGAATATATTAGTCTTAAGTTTTACATTCTTAACTTTTAACTTTGAAATCACTGCTGTCATTATTAGCACTCGTCATTGATCACTGTCCATGAAAAACAAGTAGCTCCAGCAAGAGCTATGGTCACCAACCCAAGGTTTCATCTCTAACTGCAGGAGTTGGGACTTCTTACTGCCTGGAACCAACCAAATGATTTTGCTTCAAGAGATGACTGAAGGACATAATGGACTCCTTTCATCTCTTCTCTAACAGAACTGATGAAGTTGCATTAAAAAGATCAAGGCCCGGGTTCCAGTCTCACTTACACCAGCGTAAATTATAACTGATTCCATTGAATGCAATTACTCTAATGGACTGAGCTTAGCACTGTTCCTGGAGGACACATCTTAAATCTGTTAAGGTGGGAACATCACACACAGAACTTCTAAATACGAAATCTGTGTGTACCAAGAGGTGTAGATCAGATACACACACTTTTCAGTATTGAGCAGGTGCTTTGCAATGAGTAATTAACCAGCCTTGACTTGGTTTATATAATGAGTTTCAAGGCTTACCTGAAGGTAGGAGTATTTTGATGCTCCGGTGCACAGATGTGAAGTTGTCTGAGATCCTTGCAAAGAAGGCATGACAGAGATACAAAACAAATAGTAAATAATACTCTGATTTGCCCCTGTGTGGTAATAGCTCTCAGCCATTCTTGTGGTCTTCAAAAGAAGGAAGCGTTGCATCTCCATGCCACAGCCTCCAGCTCCAAGCTGGGACTGAGTCCACTGAAAATCTGTCCACAATTCATCTTCAGAATTTATGGTGGAAGTTGTGGCTCGCTTTCCTAAATTATGTGTCAGTGTTCCCACTTTGCATATTTCAGAACAAAATCAACATTTTTTCAGAGTGATGATGCCTCCTTCACGAGGTACACGATGAAGTGGCAACTGAAGTGGGGTTAGAAATGCCTGACAAAGATATTCAATATAAATTTGGACTCCTGAAAGGCACAGTTTTGCAAATGGTGTACCAGTAATCTTTGCATAAGGCCCGGATCAGCCTGGAATTTTGGACATAAGCTGTGACCCTTTCCTGCCCTCTGAGTATGTAATTGCCACTGAAAATCCACTCCCGTGCTTGTCAAGATAGAAAGGGAATCTGAGAGCCTTTCTAATGGCTTCCTCCTCCTTAGGGATATTTAATAAAATATTAAGTATTTTCAGAAAAACATCAGCAGAGGCCTGTCTGGTGTATGATCTGACCCAAACATAACCATTAAAGCAGGCACAGTGGGAAGAATATGTTTAGATAATTTAAAAGATAAATGGTTTCCAGCTTCACTGATCCGTACACTCTGTCAATCCAGGATTCGTTAAGTGCTTCCAATCCAGATGATATATTTAGGAAATTATGTAGCTCAGCAATAGAAGACCAATGAAGCCCAAGCCATAAAACCACTAGGGAAGAGGACTGAGCTATATGCCATGAATAATATTTACATTCAATCAGAACATCAAGTATAGATTACATTTCTCTCCTACCAAGAACGTGCCACCTTTTGCTTAAGCTATCACTGTGCCATCATGACTTTTAAGTGATAATAACAACTCAGACTCCAACAAATAATCTATGGAGGATACAGGCCCTGCAGTTTTTTGCACTGACAGAGTAGAGGGCAAGATTATTTCCTTTTAAAATTTCCAAGCTCATTTAATCATCTGGCTATAATAGCACACAGCTTTTATAGCAAGCCAGTCCTGTTTCCACAAATTTGATAAGATTCCTGTTTTGTTAAAGGCACTTAGAAGCCCTTTAGAACTGTAACTCACACTGGGCCAGTATCCTGACTCTGGCAGAGAAACACAAGATTTTTGCCACTAACTGGAAAAGCAAAGCAGTGGTTGAAGAACAAGAACTGATAAGCAACGTAAAGCACAGCACAGCGGGGTAAAAATAGGTGTGGAATACACAGACTCATCATTGCTCAGGGCAAATTTAGGACCAGTTCCTTAACATCTTGCTGCTTTTAAAGAACCTACAGATGCAGTGGCACTCTCTTCACTGAACTTCCTTGATGAATCAAGTGATATTCACTGCCAAACTATGTGGATTTTGCCCCCAAAGCTACACATCACATATACAGAGCTGGTTCATTCCTAAAGAGACACAAGAACAGTCTGTAGCTAACACGAGACAACAGATCCTCTGGGATGCAGGAGGAAAAGATCTCTTGAGCTGATAATTTATTAGATTAAAAATTTCATAGAGTCATATAATAGTCCAGGTTGGAATGGGACCTCAAAAGATCATCTCATCCAACCTTTGATTTCTCAAAAAGAATTTATCTAATACGTCATGATAAAAATACAAAAGAATCTTGTTTTGGTTTGGTTTGATTTCTATAGGACACAGGGTGTTAGAACCACACACTGGACAGCACCACCAGAGCTCTCTGAACTGTAAATAGTGGAATAGCTGATAAATCCTTTATGTTTCTAAAGATAACAATTCTTGCTCAGTTTCTCCATGCTAACACATGTTGCTTACAGCACTTATGGAACATTGTCTTTAGAACCTCAGGTTTGAAAGAAGCTATTTAACTTCTCCTCAAGCTTCTTCTTTCACATGGAAGGCAATCCTTAAGCCTTCTTACTTCCTTCTTCCCGAGATGCCTACGGTCAGTTCATAACTACATCTTTATATTTGTTTCAATGTAAAATAAAAATGGGGACCTGTCACCTTCTTCACAGCTATTTACATCACAATTTTGAATCCCTAAGTGACCATGGCTGGCTTCAAAGTTCCTGCTCCATCAAAAACAATCATTTCCATAATACACCTTCAGAGCTTAAAAGAGGAAAACATTAAACACAACACTGTTGTCAGCTGAATTGCTATCATCAAATGTCTCTGCCTGCTTGTCCTACCACACTTTCAAGCAGAAAAGTTTCTGTTTATGAGGTTTTGTGTTTATAAATGAAAGAGTTTCTGTATTATAAATGTGAGCCTCATGATATGACTCTCCCCAACCACAGCATTCAAAGAGCAGAAGTTGTGTCCAGAGCTGATGGTGCCTACATTAACAGGGAGCTAAAGCTAAACAGCAATTCAGGAACTGCTGAATTCACAGCATGTTCTGTTCAGATGGAGGACAAGCTTCCAATTCTGCACTGATGCTGCTTAGCTGGGATTTAAGGATGCCCACCCCCCTTCTAAATTGCAACCCAAATTCACCACACACTGTCACAGTCTTAAGGACAGCTAAATGGACATCTTCTTTATCATTGATAACCTGCTGGCAAGAGTGAAAATCCCATTTGTTCAAAATGCATACAAAGAAGCAGAATTTACTCAAAACTTTCCTGACACGTCCTCTGAAAACCTACTATCAAAATTCCATGCTTTTTGTTTGCTGTATTGGAAAGAAACTATAGATAGTTGTCAACCTAATCATTTGGAAATAGTGAAGAAGTCTACAAGAAACATGATTTCAGAGATGGTTTTCATATGTGTTTATATGGTATTAAAATAGACCCATTGCTGGTCTCCAGCAAAGCACAGTTCACAACGCTTCTTGGCTTTTAGATGTAAAGTAACTCATTTTTATATTTTTACAGCCCCAAACAACATAATTATAGTTTTAGACCATTTACTGCTTGAATTGAACAAAAGGCAAATCTCAGTAAAATATTCAAATTTAAGCTATTTTTTCTTTGAAGAAATATTATGTCTTTTCTTTTGAAGAAATGTTATGAACTTTCTTTATAATCTATTGTTACAGTTCTAAAGGATTCTACACAGATGTTTCGAAGCATTAGACAGAAATGCTTCAGAGAGGATCGGTCTTAATTCAGCCTATTTTGTATATATCTATTAATCTATTCAAGCCATGAGAGAGTCTGAAGTCCCATGAGGCATCATCAGATAAGAACATAGTTTTTATTAATTTTTCCATCTCTTGCAGCACTAAGAAGTAAAATATACTACCAATTCCTGAATAGAAAATATAATTCAGTGTTGTGAACTCTATCTTGACGCTGTCTTTGTAGCTGCTGAAATAATAACAATTGCAGACTCAAATAATTGGAAAATGTAGAACACAAAGAGGAGAGGTAAAAGTTGAGACCTGGAAGATGGACAAGAGATAATGACAGAAAGGACAACAAAAGAGTTATAAGGGGTTAAGTGGGTGATCCACTTCGGTTTGAAACACAACTCCTTCACTTCCTGTTGTGTTAGCTGAATATTCTGAGAAAAGTAGAGGAAAACACTTCTAAAAACTGCAGCAGAGAATGGATTGGACCCCAGGAATAGGAAAAGCACAGAAACAGATGGAGTAACAAAGGAGCAGGAGGAGCAAGGCTCCCGTGCAAAGGGCAAGAGCACACCAAACATTTTATCCCTCCCCTAGGATAGAACTTTTCAATTAAATCTCGAAATAAACTGGAAGGTAAGAGAGGTATTTGAGAAAACATTGTTTGTAAAACCATAGCTGGTTTTTAAATCTCCATATACAATCCACAGAAGATACTGATAAAAAAAATATTGACAAAAGTAAAAAAAAAAAAGCCTCGTTTGAGGAGTGTGCTGGTATCTTTGCAATCAGTAATTCTTACACCGTTCTTAAAAACACTGTCTCTAGTGGCCTTGATGTTAAAATTCCTATTGAAAACATCACAAAAGTAAAAGAAAAAAAAAATCAGCAGAGTCTGCAAACAAAGTGCACAAAATGTATTATTTTCCTCAAAGACCCATTTTTCTGTCAAGCTGTTGTTGTGTTTGTTGGCTTCTTGCACTGTTCTCACACTTTGGCTGCACCATGATCCCTCGTTCCGAGATCCACACCAACCAAAGGCTGATGGGGGCTTCTTAGAATGCAAATATACATACTTTAAGAGGAAGTGTCATATATTAGGTTAAGTTTTATATTCAAAACTGTTTCATTACGTTCAGACTTGAACATCATTCTAGAACTTCAGCTTTATAGCCCAATTCTAATATTACCTACCCAGGACACCTAAACAGGAGGTGCTCTATCATTTAAAGTCTATGGAGAAACCTGGCTTAAATTAATACAAACTAAGTGCCCCAGCTCTTTCAGATTTTTATTTCTTTTACTCTCTAAATTATAATGCTTTCTACTGAAAAAGATTTATGAATAGAAAATATTTCATATAAAGAGCTACACCTAAGAAAAACAAATCTTTGAGACGTTGTTTTGATGTATGTTGAGTATGAAAGGGATTACCTTTCATTTTATATATTTCTTGATATATCATAGATAAGATCTGAAAATGTTCCCTGACACGAAATCAGAGTCTTGCCTGAGCATCTCAGAACCCACATTTTGCTTAAATATATCAGTTAATGAATGGAGGTATCAATTATATCACTCCGAAAACCTAGAGGCAAACGAACTGTACATATAACAGCAAATAAAAGAGGCATTTAAAGCAAGACAAGGAAACAAACATTATTTCTTCTTGAGATAATATTTTCTCACATACACAGGAAAAGGACCTCCTTGATGGTAGAGTCTGGACGCTATTCCATTTGTGGGAATTAATTACTCTGAAACCAGGTCTTCTTCTCTACAAAAAGTGTTGTGATAGAGCAGAATGATTATATATTTCATACACACAAAACAAATTTGCATTGTGAATCATGAATGGTGTTACAGATCTGTGTTGTGCAGCTGTATCTGACAAACAAGAGTCTGAAGCAGAACAGTTATCATCAGAAGTGGCTCAGTGATGCAGGCTCTACAGAATATTCCCTGTTGCTCATGATTTTGGTAAGAGTGGAACAGGGAAGCTCACCAGGTAGCAACACTAACAACACAATCGCATTTTCTATCAGGCTGAAACACAGCTCAGGGACATTAAACAAGATGTTCACCTTTTAATTTTATCATTAAAGCAATGAGTGAACAAATTTACCCATCGTGGAAGCAGTGGTTTGAGAACACTGGATGTGCCTGCAGAGATGGATACGGAGCTGTGCAACCACCTTGTCCATGTGCTGACCTGGACGAGGTGCACGCTGGGACCACAAGCAGCCTGGCTGGTTCATTCATTTATTGGGCGCTTCACTCTGCCCTCCTGTGCACAGCTGCGGCTCGTGCGCAGCTCGCCATCACTATCTGAGTTGCAGATTCCAGATCTGGGAGCCTCTTCCATAAAAGTTATTATTCATACCCTCTATTTTTACATTTATCAAAGCAGGGATTAACTTTTGCCCGTGCCCACTTCCAGTGTGCTGTGTGTTCCTAAACTCTTTTACAACACATTTGACTTTTCAATTTTTGACACGAAGACCCAATCCCAGCGAGTCTTAAAAAGGCTTTTTGTTTCTACAAAAATAATCCTGGAAGTAGACCCTTAGTAAAATATGGGAAGTCAAAGCTGTACCTCACTTAAATGAGCTGAGGGATTTACTCTGGGAGTTTCTGCTTGTGACTAAGAAAAAGGACACCAGGAACTGGGATTTTCAACCAGCATCTGAATGGAGGAAAATTCTCGATGCTTAAAGGAAGGAAGAGAGAATCAAGGCTCTGTTTCTGAATATTTGGGAGACATTAGGGTATGCTTGAATGGCTAAGGAGAAGATTTAGGAATTAAAGACACTCTGACTGGAGTAGAAAGTTATGCCAGAACTTAATCAACTAAACTGGCAGATTAAGAATTGATGGAAAACAGCATTTCCCTAGAGCTTCTATTGACTGCTGCTCCATTTCCCCTTTCTCACCAAGTAAATACAGAAAAAATATTAATGTGGAAAACTATAGAGAGAAATGGGATGATCCCTAACACTGTAGTAACAAGACTTCTTAGACCAGTGTAATTTTTCTATTCTCTCTTGACATTTTAAATAAGATTTATGTGCTGGTAGATGTTTCAAATTTTAAATGATGACCCACATAGTGTAATATGTCAGAAGAGCATTCCTCTGTCGACGTTCTTCTGAATGAGAAATGTGCTACACTGCATGTACTACTAAATGTTAATAGCTCTGAAACTACACAAATTGTAAATTTATTGAATTGTGTTAATAATAGAGATGAATTCTAAACTATTCACAGAATTCTGAAGTAGCTGTAACCTGATCAGAAGTAAAGGTTCCCTGAAGTGACAGGCAGAGACCTCAGCCATCTTGCAAAGATAAGAACCCAGTCTCCACCTGAAGAGCAGACTTGTTTGGGGAATTTCATTAGATTAAAGGAGGGAACAGCACCTAAGATTACACAGTGATGCTTACAGTGTCTTTCTCAAGTGATTACATGAAAAAGTTACTTTAAAAAAAAAACAAACCCCCATTCCCGCCCCAAAATTTAAGTTTCTAACTTTTAACAGATGCAAAGAGAAGCATGGCAATGAAAAGAAAATAACAACTCATTTCCATAAGAAGCTTAATTACAACTCTGAAGTGTCAGCAAGTCAGGATGGGGCTGTCTCCAAGGCACGTGTCTTGGGAAGAAAGGTGTGGAGATGCGTGTGTCTAAGACCAGCAAAGAGCTGGGTGAATGGCACAGGTGAATGGGGTAACCAACCTGGTCCACCTCACCCCAGGTAGAATATGAAATGTGTGCTGCTCCTCAGGGAATGGAAATGGTCGGGGCCAGAAAGGGGTCTGATTTCTTGTAATTCAAGTCTGGATGTGGCCTTTTCCTGAAAGCTGGTAAATGCAAAAACAAAAGGCAGAAACTCAGATGAGAGACAATACAATTCTCTTCGGTGTTTCCAAGTGTTGATAACCCATCATGGGTTTAAGAGACCGTCAAGTGTCTGCTCTGCTTGTGAACTGCTGTTTTCACTAGCTTATACTGTAGTTTTATTGCCATCAGAATTAACATGATCCTCTCCAACTACAGATATCCACCAGTTTACTATGAAATGCAATTCAGGTGAGAAAGCAACCAGAATTTGCTGGGTCTAAACGATGCCATAATGGTATTAGCAAGCAGGAAACAGAGACTGGTTATGCTAATTCTGATTTATCTGTTTAGCCAAGCAGCGCGAGACATCTGAAACACTTGGTGAAATGAAGACTGGGGGGTTCTCATGTGGGGAAACACCTGCACTACACAGATCAAAAGAGTCCTTGTGTTCAGCTGAGTGAGGAATGCTAAACTTCTGTCTCCAGAATCTGGCTTCTGTCACCTTGTTCTACTCTTCCCCAGACAGGGGAACAACAGAGAAATCTATCTGCTTGGGTCTGATCCTTACCTGCACTGTGCTGTGCTTAAAGTGGTGGAACTCCATCAATACGAATGAAGCTCTTGCCATGCACAGCTGGAGTAAAGCCACAGGTTCTCACCCTCTTATCTTCCTCTGTGAAAAATAAACTCAATTGTTCCACTGCTGCACATTTCCCCGTTAGTAAAGGCAGAAATACTGACAGTGAAAATGTGGTTTGGTTCGGTCACATAACCTTGAACACTTTGCCTTGTCATTTTTCTGTTATTTTCATCCAGTCCAATATGTAATCATACAGAAACACCACAAAGAAAACCAGATTCATGCAATCACACTTCTGCATTGATAATGGGTTATACATTTGCAGATATTGATCAACTGCAAGGAAAATAAATTGAAGTAATACAGGATTTGAGAAAGCTGCTGACTATAGACAACTGAGTCTGCAATCTTTTGGTATACTTCCTTGTTTTAGCATATTTAGGTGTCTGGAAAACTGCAGAAATAAATTTTCAGGTATTTCAGAAAAAAAAAATATCATATTCTAATCCTAACTATATTGCACAGTATCACTATAAGTAAAAATCTGAAATAACGAAAGCTGAGAGGAAACTGAAGTCACCACATTTGAATGATGCCAACTTCTTATTAAGTTTGGTGGCCTCTACCAAGTGGGTGAGGGCCTTGGATCAGCATATATCAGAAGGAACAACCCAAATGTATCACTGCTCTTCGTTGGCAGTCTTGAGATACAAAACCTGTATTTACATAGATAGACTCCAATGACAGTGCGTTCCCCCTTACAGGGAAGGCTGAAGCTTAATTGCAGGATAAGTGTATCAGCTGTATCACCTGATAAAGGAATAAGAGATTTCCCTCTCTCAGGTAGTCAATCTAATCCCCATACTGGCTTCCATAATTTAGTAAGGAAGAAAACCCATTTGATTATGACACAGTGGAAGGAGCCTGAAGCTATATCCAGGGCTCATTTTGGAAATTTGTCAGAGAGGTCATTCAACCTTTCACTGTCAATTTCTGGTCCCTGAATCGAATTTTCTAAAGGCAGCAATGATCATCTATTACTGATAATTTTCTATGGGGATAGTTCTTTCATCTTTCTTTCATTCATTTTTAAAAATCCCTTCACTTCTCCTGTCTTCTCATGCTCCTTTTGCTCAGGTCCTCCCTGCTTCACTATCTCTTTTTCCATCCTGTGTACCTCATCGTTCACCAGCAACACACTGGACAGTAAAATCCATGTATTTACCTACTGCTCTACAAAACACCACATGTTTACCCTCTGATGTCCATAGCTTGATCCAGCACCACTGTAAAACTCCATGACATTATGCTTCAGGGCAGTAAAAGGTCCTCAGCCACCAGCAGAACAACACTGTTTACCATGGCACAACTTTAGATTCCAGGATTTGCTTAGATCTAGTCAATGCTCTGCCTTTCATTTTGACCTTTGCCAAGCATCTTAATCTTTTCCCTTGCTCACTATGGCTAATTTCTACATCAATAGGAGTTTTAAAAAGGTGATTAATATTTATATTTAAAAGGCAGAGATACACCCTGCATGAGGTTAACCCCAGAACTAAGTGAGGGGGGTTTTGTTCAGGATCCAATATATTCTGTTTCCTATGGAGTGAGTATGCCAGAACCAGTTAAAAATAGCTTCTTCCATTCATTAAAGTCTGCAGATGGTCATTAATCTTCCTGAAAGTATTGATTCAAACTACTCGTCTCCACTTTCAAGGCCCTTCGCAGACCACCCTCTCCCCATCCATCATCCCTCCTTACCCAACTGAAAAGGTGGCTGGCTTTGTAACCAGTGGGTGACAGTTACAGACCAGCAGCCTCTCCTACACGTTGCCCCTCACGTCTGGAGGGAGCTGTGCACAGCATTAACAAAGCCTTCCCATCTGTCTCCTTTACGTGCTTTCCTAAAACTTTCCTTTGCCATAAGGCCTGTGTCACACACAGCGTGGGCAGCAGGAGCAGGGCAGGGATTGTGCCCCTGTGCTCAGCACTGGTGAGGCCACCCCTCGAGTGCTGGGGTCAGTTCTGGGCCCCTCAGCACAAGAAGGACATTGAGGGGCTGGAGAGTGTCCAGAGAAGGGAACGAGGCTGGTGAAGGGCTGGAGAACAAGTCCTGTGAGGAGAGACTGAGGGAACTGGGGTTGTTCATTCTGAAGAAGAGGAGGCTGAGGGGAGACCTCATCACTGTCTACAGCTGCCTGAAAGGAGGCTGTGGTGTGAGGTGGGTGTTGGTCCCTTCAACAAAGTGACAAGTGATAGGATGAGAGGAAATGGCCTCAAGTTGCACCAGGGAACGTTTAGACTAGCTATTAGGAAAAACCTCTTCACTGAAAGGGTGGTCAGTCCCTGGCAGAGGCTGCCCAGGGAGGTGGTGGAGTCACCATCCCTGAAGGCGTTTAAAAGGCGGGGAGATGAGTTTCTTAGGGACAGGTTTAGAGGGAACAGGGACGGTTGGACTCGATGATCTCAGAGGTCTTTTGCAAACAGATGATTCTATGATTACAAAAGCCTTACACAGCCATACACTGGTGTGATGGAACTAAAGTCTCTCTGGGACGTGACCTTGCCAAGGACCTTCTTAACATTTGTTTTTCTCCATCTCTGATACCAACCTGTCCTGAACTGCAATGTCTCCTCTTACTCCTAGGCTGCAAGAGCTTGAAAGCAAATTGTCTGCGTTACGTACTGCTCAGCAGAACATTTTCCACCACACTATTGCAATATTGACCGTTAATAAGAAACAAATATTAGCTCAGGTGGTCAAGAGCTGTAGGGTGCTTCATGGAGAGGTGAACAGCACCAGAACTTCATGGACTTATGTAAAACAAAACGAGTAAAACCGCATGGCAATTGGTTTTGCCTGGCTGCAGTTTAAGCCCTCAACGGCCAGTGCTGCACCTCAAAGAATGATGCCTGAACTCCACTGAGATTTACTACCTTCAGCTTGCTCAATAGTAAGCAGCATGAATTTCTCTCATCTAACTCATGAACTGCCACCCTGTTAAGATTCAGCACTGCAGTTCCCTGTGCATCCAGTGCTGGTTACCCATAGCAGATACACGATGTCATTTCTGTGCCAACCAGCATAACCGTGTCCTCAGCACTCATAATCAATTAACTCTTATTTCTAGAACTGGTGTTCTGTTGTTGCTCATAAACAATATTTGTTGTGGTTCTTTTAAGCCATAGACCAGCAGATTTTACTAACATATATCTTCCTTCTACCCTAGTTTCACAATCTTCCAAAAGCTACGTGGATACTGCTGGAAGAAATATTGAAGATGCTAGAACATTTCATCAAGAAGATGTTTTAAAGACATCAAGAAACACATACTCGTTTCTTTCTCAAACCCAAATTCCAAGACAAGGAACGAGAAATGCTTTGGAAAGAAATCCCACAGTCTTTAACCATTCATCCCTTACAACAAAAAGCAAGACTTCTCAAGCTCATATATTGGCAGAAGAAAACCCTAATTTGGAATCCACAGCGCCCAAGAAACAATCTTTTATGGAAAAAAGAAGTGATACACACAGTTTCCTTCTGCGTGAAGAGCCAGACCCCAGAGTTGCACCTGCAACCGTGACTCCTCTCCCTTTTAAACAACACAACCCAGGCACAACCCAGACCATTCCTTCCCACCACAACACAAACGCAAGTTCATTCCTAGCAAGCCTATGTGCTCTTCACCAACCTGGTTCCAAATACAACTATTCTCCCAGGAAATGGCCTGCTCGAGTTACAGACTCCAAGACTAAACCACCCCAAGGTTTCCCAACAGAGCAACAGAGAGCACCTCCTTCGGCAACACGCCTCACCTCCCCTTCCCATTCAGTAAGTCATTCCCTGCATCCAGCTCCCCGGAGCGCCACCGTCCCACCATCTCCCCAGGAAAGACTTCCAGCAGAGACCACAGCAGGCAGAAGGGTGGGTGATGTGGAACTGCCAGAACCCAGCGGGGGGACACGTCAGACCGATGGCTGTGCCCGCGCGCCGTGCTTCGCCGGTGTGCGGTGCGAGCCAGGCGAGGACGGGGGATTCACGTGTGGGCCTTGTCCCCGTGGGCACAGCGGTGACGGAACCACGTGTGAAGGTAAGGGGGGAAATCCTCTTCAAACTCTTTTATAACTTCAAATCTAGTAACTCACAACAGTAAAAACTGATTTTGATTGTAAATTTGGAGATTTTTCTAGCTGGGATTATTCTGCTTTTCAAGGCCAATTATATTTCAAAATAACAGACAAACATTCTATAACTTTGAAAAAGCTCTTTCTGCTTACAAAAAATGACATATTTATTTGATAATATCTAATCTGTTGAAACCAGGGACAGATTGTGATCTTGCTTACCCTTGCTTAAGGCCAGATTCGTTCTGCTGAAATCATTACATTTGAAAACTATAAAACTTCTGTGGGAAAGAGTAAAATTGACTCCATTTGTCTACACAACACATATTCCAAGAAAAACTGATTATTCTACGAGCTTAAAAAAACCCTTTTCAATATCTATCTAATATCTTAAACACAAAATTGAACTTGTTATCTGAAATGTATAGCACCAGAAGAGTTTTCACAATATATTGACTTATTTATTAGACAGCTGAGAATACCTCAGTAAAACAACAGTATTATGCACATATTTTTGAAACAAGAAATTCCCTAACTTAGCTATCATTAAGCACACCTTTTGTTGAAATCCCTCTGATAAGTTTATATCTTAATTGGTCTTTCACAACACAAAGCAAAAGTGTTTGCATCATTTATTTCATTTTCTTCTGAGCAGAGTGTGGCTTCTCATGCTCCGCACATGGAGCAGACAGGCCTAGGGGTGTCTCGGGGAGTAAAGTCCCCAGCAATACTACAGCCTGCTGAGCTCAGAGCAGTCCTGGATACGTATTACAAAAGGCATAAGAAAATGTTACTATAATCTTAAGTGCTATATTTTTTTCCTGTTTGCACATTGCTGAAATCCCCCTTTTAAAGGACTTAAGGTTACTCAGCTTGAAAGATAAGGTGTTTGACCTCTGTTTTACACCTGTAGCTGGAAAAGTACCAAGGAGTTACCAGTACTGGGAATCCCAAAGCAAGCTTGGCTGCAGAATAACCTCTCCTCGAAGACCAGGTCCATATACATATAAACGTTTACGACTACGGGCACACAGGTGCTTGGTGTACAGGTGTACTTAGCATGCCCATCAGTGTAGCCCTTAAAACATAAATCTGCCTCTGCCTTTTACTGTCTTGCAAGACAAGATGTTTTCTTCAATTACTGGTGTTGCTGAAAATCTCTCTGGAGAGTCCTTAGGATGAAACACTTTATTACCAACATCATTCTCTGTCTGAGGGCTTGATGACACGATACATAAACATCCTTTATTTGTCTCTTGTCACTGACCATGTCACCTGACTCAATAATCAGCCTGTCTGTTCCCTGCTTCTGTTTCATCCCGAGCCCCTCTGCGCACCTGTGAGCACCCTCCTGGATCATGGCCAGAAGGGTGAAGAGCACCCATTGTACCTCCAGCCATTGATACCTCCTCCCATGTCAGATGCAGCTGATTAGTCATGACAGATGAAGTTGAAAGATGCAGACAATTCCTTGGATTAAGGCCTGTCAAAGCCTCTGCTATCAGTACCTTACAATACTTCCACAGTTATACTGACTTTCCTCAAAACAGCAGCACCCTCTGAGAACAGGAGGCAGCAAAACTGAGCAAGTGATCAAAGCTTAGGTGAGCCCAGCATTTACGAAACCTTCAGGCTTTGAAGACTGGCAAGTGAGCAAAAACATCAAGAGCCTCAGACACCACTGATAAGTCATCATCCTATTTGATATCACAATTCATCGAGATAAAAGAAACAGCCCATTGGTAGCAAGTGTTAAGACCTGTGAAGCTTGAGGAGATGTGACCTTTGTTTAATAAAAGTGTCTGAAAATACTCTTAAGATAAATATCACTCGGTAAAGAATTTATTATCTTGTGACAGAATGTATATTTTTTTTCCAGTTGTGCAGTTCAAAATGAGACTTTAAGGACTGGTAGGGAAAAAATAAGCAGCATCCTAAAAATGAGTTTCTCTTCTAAAACAAATCATACCAGATTTTACTTCTGACTTAGTCCTTTGGACAAGCCCCTTCTGTCTCCCTGCTCAGATTTAGTTGGAAGTCCCCTCCCTCTACTCTGTCTTACTGCTTCGGGAATCACAGATTCACAGTAGTTCAGGTTGGAAGAGACCTCTGGGATCATCAGGTCCAACCTCCTATCTTCTTCAAGAAGAACATAGCCAGATGTCAGTGTGTTTTACTTATATTCAGGCATCTAAAATGAGATGTGTTCACGTGCTTTTAGCGTTCTCCATTTAGATCACTCTGTTCACGGCCAATAACTTTGTAATCTATAAAAAGTAAGACCTTGTTTTTACCCATCTTGTTTCAGCATAATAAGCACTACAGATTCTTACTTCTCTCACTTCTGGCTGATTACTCTGCAGATGAGTTTAGACTTGATATGAGGAAAAAGTTCTTCACTGAAAGGGTGATTGGCCATTGGAATGGGCTGCCCAGGGAGGGGGTGGAGTCACCGACCCTGGAGGTGTTTAAGGGGAGACTGGATGAGGCACTGAGTGCCATGGTTTAGATGATGGTTGGTGTTAGTGTTGGTGTTAGTGTTGGGTTATAGGTTGGACTTGATGATCTCAGAGGTCCTTTCCAACCTTGTGATACTGTGATGAGCTAGGATGAAGTAGTTCCTCAAGGCTCTACTCATTGCTCCCATGCCCCTTCCAACAGTCGGACAGGTTCTCAGCTTGTAGAGCTGGCACAAAGGCAGTATGACCACTCATTAGTGGCCTTAAAAGACATCATTTCAGAGTAGCATTTTGGAGACAGCCAGCATCACTTACACAATAATAAAAAGTAACCAGGAGAAATAAGGCCCACTGCAGTCCACAGGATTCCCTGGCGTATCCTCTGGCAGAAGATGCTCCTAGGCTTTATGGAGTCAACTTAGCCAAGAGTTCCTCTGGTGACAAGGGAGGTTACTAAAGGCATAATTTCCACTCTGACTGTCCTTTTCAAGCACGTATAGCATAGAACCAACACATTACTGTGGGACACTCCCAGCATTTCACGGGACAGCACTTCTCACCTGCCAAAGCTCTGCAGGAACACCGTAACACAGAGCTCTAAACGTTTCAGCTCAGTATGCCAACAGAATAAAAAAAACTAATAATGCATAACTAGTCCAAACAGGATTGTTTACAGAATGTGTCTGATACTTTGTATATTACGAGTGGCACGTGTAACATATTTGAGGCTAACGCTCTGAAATACTTGGTAGTCACCTTGGAGTAATTCCTTGTCGTCTGCTCTCTGTTCCCCATCCTAGGACAGGGACACAGGCCTGCACTTACAATAATGCTCCATCCACTGGACAAGGAGATAATGCTGTCTTTTCCCTGGGCTCTGTTTATTCACCAGGATCTGTGCATATGGCTCTGTCTGAGAGCAGCTGTTGTATTTCTTGAGCTCCTTGGGGTGCCCTAAGGTAGAACATGTCCTTTCCGTTCCATAATAGGGTTGAAGTTAACAAAAAAAATCTGCTCTGGGCATTATTGTTGTGTTTCTTACCAAGAGACCTAAACCTGAGACTTGGAAGAAAAATAAGAATCTAAGCCAAATTCCCAGTCATCCTTGGTTTTATTTCTGTAATCCCAAGTTCATTCGATAAGGAGTCTCTGGTTACTAAAATTATACAATTAAAATTTAAAAACTCAGTTCTGTAAAATACAGACAATTATCATCTTTCTAGGTTTTTAGTAGTCACAAAAGTTCTTCAGAATTCCTACGGAAGATAAAATCACACTACTTTAGAAATGTTTTCTTAAAAATGTTAAGTCAGTAAAACTCTGGATATTTTATAGTCTTTGCATGGTATTTTCTGATGGAAGCCTGGAACAGTAGTTGTCATGCTTTCTGCTCAAGAGTTAAAAGCCCAGCATTGCCTTGACATTACAAAGCCACTGTTGAAAACCAAATACTTTTCAAAATAACTAGACAGAGTAGCTGGGAAAGATTTCTGACCTCAGGATGCACAGCTGGATGAAACGAGGCAAAAAAACCCCGGTAGCTGACATTCATCTGTTCTGACATTTTCCACCCAAAAAACCTCTACCATATCAGACCAAGAGTCCTTCCCCTATCTCCAGCAGCTACATCAGCAGCAGATGTCTGGCTGTATATGGGAAAGACTGAGGGACACTGTCCAGAACAGTCTCTCAAAAAGTTACAAATCATGTGCTTCAAAAAGCAAAGGTGATGAGTCTGACATCTGATTTTGCAGTTTTCTATCCAATCCCCCAAGCCATGTCTTTCCCAAAGACCTCATCTTTTTAATTGTACTTCATACAAAAGCTCTTCTATAACTTGATTATCCCTGTAACTTTTTTTTTCCCATCTTTTCCACTTGTACTATACCTTTTCTGAGCTGGGGGATCAGACCTGAACGTGCTGTTTAAGATGCAGCTCACTAGGGACACAGAGCATAATGAAGTCTGGCATTTTGCGCTCTGCTCATTTCTTAACAATTCCTAACACTTTATTTGCTTTTTTGACTGCAGACAAGCCCTCAGCTGACATTTCACAAAACAAAATCCATTAGTACAACCTAACCAGAACTGTTGTCTGCATTTTTATTCCCAATTTATTCAGTCAAGTTAATCTTGTTCATTTTCTATTTGCTACGATGGGCGTTTATTTCATAACTGGGCTGTTCACTGAGGGATTATTTAAACATACATATGATTACTTTAATTGCACTAATACACACTTTAATCCTATTCTTTATTGCCTTTATTTGTGCCTCTTACGTGTAAAAGACAGGCTTCAATCTGTATCTGCTCAAAAGGAAAATCACTAACCAGACAGGCCTGCAACATAACTGTGTTTTCATCACTGTCCCTCCTTTGTGCTGCACATATTCAGACTTCACCTGTACATTTAGGAAACCAGATGAATGTATCTTTGAAAGGAAATAAATAATGACTGCATGAAACAAGGTACACTGTGTTCCTTCCAGTGGATTTCCATGTTCTTAAATGGAACTGCAGCTGATGCTCCCACACCTCCCAGCTTTGCACACCCAGGACCTCCAGAGCCCAACGGCATGGAGAGTTTATTCACTGTTAAGCAGTAAGTTTGTCCTGGAAGTCATTTGCTGGTTGGGCTACTGAAAATAGAGAGAACAACACAGCATCTGTACTCCTGAGCACCCCCAAAGACACCATAGAGAAGCTTATACAAAGTGCCTGATATCATTTTAATGGAAAAAAAATAGTTTGGAGATATTCCCCAAAAAAGCCTTTTCAGGGAAAACAACAAGGATTTCTCAATTTTAACCCCCAGATTTTAAATCATAAACATAAACAAACGTACATTTGACAGCAAGATTGACCATATGCAGCAATGTTTTCCTCTTTACTGCCATTTCACACCATCCAAAGCTACTTACTATAAAAACTCTGCAATACCTTCGTACAATTTAGCAAATGTTTATGGAAAAAAAATTCATTCTGGAAGATGAAAGATAGAAGCCTCGGAAAAGATTTTGACACAAACAGTATATTTCTCTCATGGAGGGAAATGTCTTTTAGGAGAATATTACTCTCGCTCTCACATTGCAGCCAGTGTTCAGTTTTTATCTTCTGCTATTCACCAGCTATAGAATAGTTTTAAACATTTTACTATTAAATGTCACCGTAAGAGCTAAATGTTTTAATATCCAAAATACCATGTTCTTTTCTGACAGTTCAGATGCATCTCAAAATGTGTAAAAGGCCAGATGGAAAGTGCTCTATTCAAATGGACGCATTTGCTTTAAGTGCTACATAGAAAATATGCTGGAAAAAAGCATAATATGCTTGAATGTCACCGTGCTCAGCTCTTGGGCACCCGGAGGCTTTATGCAACCATCGTCCTACCAGAAACAGCATTTCATGGACTTCCCACATTTCTCCCAGGTTTTGTGCTTCCCTGCCTCTATGCAAAGAGTATTATCTAATTCTACCCACAGTTAATTTCCAATTCCAAGGACTCTCCTTTGCCAGCAAGCCCTGCTCTTGCCCAGGCCCAGAAGAAGGGAGATGTTCCAGATGGCCACGTGTGCAGCAGACGGGTCCGCACCCTCCTTTCAAACCCCTACAGCAAGATACAGCGTCAGCCCCCAAGCACAAGTGATGGCTTTCAAACACAGTACTGCAAACATAAAGAAATAACAAAATTCTTTAGAAACAGCTTTGGTTTCTTTCCCTTTCTTCCTCTTTCCACTCCATACAGACCACTCCCTGCTGTTCAAACAGCATGAACCCCTGACCTGCTCCAACAGCTGCCACCGGTGCCTGAATTAGTGTTAAACTTCCCCAAAGTTCTTCTAACTGTTTAAGTGAATCTAAATGAAGTCTATTTAGTCGTCCAGACAATGTCAAATTTTTTTAATTCTCTTTTTCTCCCAGATGTACACTTAAAATTTCAGCTAAACACGTGCTGAATTGCAAATGTCTAAATCTTATAGCCCATCAAATCAAAACCAGATTTAGCTTAATGACATTCTCAGCATGTACAGCATGGATCTAAACGACATCCAGCGAGTTTTCTGTTCTCAGGCATGGCAAATCCCAAAGTTATTTTAACATAGCACTGAAAATTTCACACCTAAAACTATGTGGTAACAGGAAATGTAAGTACTGCAGTGCGTGAAAAGCAGATATAATACCAAATATTTCTCTTTAATGTTATTTTGAGTCAAAATGGTTTACTTAAAGGTATTTTCTTGGAGCCTGTCTTTTAAACCGCAATTGGAAAATGTGTGGTGCCTCATAACTTTTTGGATGGCAAAGTTTATATGCAGTGGCTTTAACTGAAGGGTCGATGATATCTTAAGAGGTGAGAAGGCTTTCAATGCATGAGCTCTGCTGAAATTGTGTGGTGCCACAAGTATTTATCCTTCATTTAGCTCTCCATTTAAACAGTCCATTTTCCAGTTTTAAAAGCAAAATGTTGTACATTTGGAGGTTTTTCTCCCTTGTAACAACACTTAAAATGAAGGATGCCTTGTTTCAGATCTCTTTAGCTACATTTTGCATTTTCCTTGGAATAACCTTGCTTAGCTTCGTATCCATCGTAAAAGACAAAACTCTGCCAGTAAAGTGTGCCAAAGTACAGCATTTTTCTCTATATTCCCTTCCCAAGCACAAGGAAAGATATTTTTCATTCTGCTGTGTGAGGTGGGCTTTTTTTTCTGAAGGTAGAAATGAGAGCCAGCTGACACACATGCCTTGCTCTGCTCCTGCACACAGCAATTATTCTTCTTAGAATGTCAGTGATTGTCTTCTACCTTCAGCACTCTTCTCTCCTTCTGGATTTGTTAGACAAAACCACCTCTTATCAAAGAGCTACAACAGGAGTATCCATCAAAGCTGATGTCCTTAGATGTTAGATTTAAGAAGTCAAACCTTCCAGGCTACCTGCACAATAAAGCCATTAGGCTCATAATGATCAGCATTTGGAAAACAAGGAAGCACCTTCAGGAAATTGCCTGAGCTACAGGACTTCCCAACTTTATGCAAGGCATCTCCTTATCCACCTCCTTCCACAGAATGCCTCTGGATATTGCAATATATCAAGAAATCTTTATCTAACGCAGTGCTTGGTCTGCAGAGCTTGCAATACTTATTAAACATTTAAACTGTTGCTTAAATGCTTGTCATTTTGCTGACAAAATCCCATATAACTTTTCTACACAAAAGAAATCCTTCTCCTCTGCTTTAGTGTAACTTCTGACACCTGATAACGCTCACTGAACACCCACAAGGCAAATCTACAGAGAAGGACAGGCAAGGTCTTCAGTATTGACTACATCTGTACTTGATCCATCCCCAGACTTCAAAAATACACAGTTAAAAATGTGTATACTCAGAAGTTAAACATGATTATGTTAAAATCACTCCCTTGCAGACATCATATAGCTACTCATTAGCTAGTGCTGCATCGCTCACTGGTATCTGCCTTTATTCCACGGTGTTTTCCTCAGTAGCCAAACTACTTGTTCGATTAATAAAGTGATACAGGGACAGCAGTAACAAGTGTGGTGCTGATAATCTCACGGAATGTAATACAGGAACTGTAACTTTTTTTTCTCATGTTTTATTCTTGCAGTGCACTGTGATCCACCATGTGAGCACGGAGGAACTTGTCTGCCTCAAAATACCTGTTCTTGTGCTTACGGCTTTGTTGGTCCTCGATGTGAAACAAGTGTGTATGAGCTCACTCAGGCCTTACACCTCACAACATGTTTGCATTTACAGAAAATTAGAAGACAAAAAAACCTTTTCATTCTTCTATATTTCTCCTTAAAAATGATGATCGAACATAGGGAAGAGTATGATATATTGAAGTAACACAGTAGCTAAACTATTTCAGAGCATACATTTACTAGCAGCATAGTTGCATTATGTAAAAATATGCACATCTATATCAACATATTTTACATGGAAGTGCTCGTGGAAAAAACAAAGCAGCAAACCCCTCCATGCTATTTATAGTAACGTTTATGAAATTCAAGGTTGTGTGAGAGAATACAGCACTACTAATTTTGAGAACACAAAAAGACAACCACACCTATTAGGAGAAATGTTATTGTGCAATACGAGTTAGAAAGGATGCGGCAGAGGCAGAACAGAACATCTGGGGAGAAAATCAGCCTTAAACCCTTCGATATTAGCTGAATGGTGAAACATATGCAGTTTCATTATTACAGTCCTCACTGCTTATTTAAATATGAAGTTGCCCTTGACAGGAATATAATTTTATCTCTGAACAAAGGTAGCTGGAATACTTAAAAAGCAAGGAATTTCAGATGCAAGATTTGTGATGAAAAGAATGGGAAGAAAAGAGAAAGCAACCCAAGGGAAGGGACAGATTCACCCCTCAGTTTTACTCTTGGACTAATATCATGTTATTTGCTCTAATGGAGTACTTTTGGATCTGCATTGGTTTTACCAATTAGATTTTGATCCTCTGTGTCGTTTTCCAGTGGTGTGTAACAGACACTGCCACAACGGGGGGATCTGCGTGTCACCGGATGAGTGCAAATGCAGAAATGGATGGAGCAGCCCTTCTTGTGAAACAGGTAAGTGGTTAGGAATGACTGGTCTCTCATTTCTTCTGCTGCCTGAAATCTATGCGATTCCCACGATTCTGCAGTCAAAGTGGGAATCGCTTCAAGAATTAAAATGCGGGAACAGGAGATTCAGTAAAGGGCAAAACCTTGAAAGGCTTTGAGTTTATGTAAGTATTCATAAGTTCAGATGTTTACATAAATCTCAGGGTGACACAGATGAAAACCACAAGCAAACCCTTTTTGCAGTTTTTTTTAAGCTCGTGTTGTTCTGGAGTTTCTTCTCAGCATGTACAAAACTAAAAATCAATCTATTCACCATTCCAGACATTATAGCCTCCTATGTGCTTGGCAGCTCCTGCAAATGAGAATAATTCCCACTGGAGACTTGGGAGATCTGTTCATCTACAGTCTGAGCTGCCATGGACAAAGCCCCTCTCTTTGTTGGTCTTGCTCACAGAGAGCCCAAAGAGTGACAGAGATGAGGGCACCGCTTGCACCGCTCACTATCTGTGCAACTTCAGCTCCCACCACCTTTAATCCTCCACTCTTCATGTATGATGGTGGGGCAGAAAGAAGAAGGGGTTGGGTTTCGGTGGTTTTTAATGGTATGCAGTCAAATCTGAACTTAAAAGTACAGTTTATGGAGACAGGAATACGAGGCCAGTTTAAGTCAGGACAAGAACGCAAGCAGGTAAATGTGAGTTCTGGTGCTAATTTAGCAACTACGTGTGCATTTCTAGTACTGCACAGTCTAAGGAAGAAAAGGGAACGTAGAAGGGCGAGCTCTCAGAACTCAGACTGGCTACTCAGTTCTGTGGTCCAGCACTTGGCTTTAGCTCCACCATTCCAGAAGATATTTTGTGACTGTACAAAGGAAAACAAAAGCCACCTTATGCAAGAACATAAATAATCATCCCTTAATATTAAACATCCTCGTGCTGCCAGAATTGAGGCTGCTCCTCCTGCATTTCATACCCGCAGAGCACCTACAAAGGCATCCACCCAAGTGTGTGCGCTCAGGGACAGCCCCCTCCACCAGTCAGTGCAAAGTGACACAGTGAGGATTGGAACAAAGTACCTATTTTCAGTCAAGAGTCATAGTTTTCAACCCTGTTTTGGATAGACAGAGCTCAGACCCTTCTCTCAGGGCCTACATGCTACAAGTTGGAGTACATATTTTTCCTCCAAAGGCACAGTAACCACAGCACTCACCTAGGACAAGGCTTGTTTAGAGCAAGAATGAGGAGCACCTTAATCAGTGCCAAACCTCAAGGCTACAGAGGCAGTCGACCTCTGCCATGGTGAATACGAAATGACTAAGACACCTTCGGCCTCCATTACCTTTCCTGCAAGGGGAGAGATGTCCTTTTAACCTCCATCTTCTGAGACTGCTCTTCCTCTAACTGTTGAAATGACAGAGCTACTGAGGACATGTAAATTAGCCCAGCTAAGATCCACAGTAAACGACTGGGACTGCCACTAACTGTTCTCCTTCCCACTATCTCCTCTTCTTCCTGCCAGAGATTGCTCTCTTTGAGTTCTGCAAATTTATTTTGGGGTAGCTTTAAACAGGATGATTCCAAAAGGAGAAGCAACAGCAGCAGCAGTAGTCATTTCCAGCCCACAAGAGCAGCAGTATTTATTTCTTTGCCAGTGACAGCCTCACCTCTCCAGCACTGTTTTGTGTGCAGTACACAAAGAGTTTTGTGGATACTGTTGGGGTTTCCTGCCTCAAGTGATATGACAGGAGTCTCTGGAGGAACATAGATATAGAACTAAAGCAAAAAAGGGACATAGGGAACTTTACCAATCAAAACACAAACACTGACAGAGTGTAGACACCTGCAATTTAGCTAAGACAATGAAGCACCTAATCCAAATTCACTGCTAGCAATGAAGTCCATTTGACTTCATAAGTGCTTGCTGCTAAGTCAGAAAAGCCTCTCAGCTAGACTACAATGTCACTTTTTTCTTTTTCCAAAATGACATTTTATTTCTCTTTTAGTTCATGGGAAACATTTGAGTGATCCTTAATTTATTTAAGTTTAAATGTATTTAATGGGCTATTTTGTAAGATACTGAGAGACAAAGGGAATAGAATTGTTTTACAGTTTCACCGTGCTTTACAGTGAAAGCTTTATCAGACTCCTTATTCTTCACACAGTGACCTCCCCACAAAACTAATTTGTGATTCTAATACCTTTTTTTTCCAACAGTCAGGTACTTGCCACATAGAAATATGCAAGACAGCTTTTAATTCCTAATGCCTGTAATAAAGAATAAATAAAGAGGCAAAGGGAGCCCAGCCAGTGGCTTTGATGATGGTGCAGGAGCAAATATGTTGTGGGAATTGGCATTTAAACGAGGCAGAACAGACAGAGGTTTTGCAGTACACACCTATTCAACCTCATGGAAATGCCACAATGCTCTGCTGAACTCAGACAAGCAGCAAATGGTTAATACCTCATCTCCAGGTTATCCAGGCTGCATGCAATGTGACCACATTTTACTACCTTGGGATCGTGTTTGGCGAGGATCCTAGAGTGGAAGCAAATGAACTGTGCAAATCAAAGGAAGGCATCAGAAATAAACCATTAAATTATATTTTATTTCATCCCTCAAGCTATGCTAAAACACCACTGAAATGCTCCCACTGTGTTGACAACGAATGAACGGCCCAGCACAACTGACCAGCAAGGGCTGCGTGGAATTCATCACACTGTTACTAGAAATGTTTATTCTAATGACATGTGCAGCAGCCAGAGAGTGCCTACTCTAAAAAATTCACAATTCTAAGATATTCATAGAGTTCTCTTCAATTCACACAGCTGTGTGCAACCCCGTGTGCCTGAATGGAGGAATCTGTGTACGGCCAAACACGTGTACGTGTCCTTACGGTTTCTATGGGCCCCGGTGCCAGAGAGGTAAGAAAGTTCTATTTGTCATCTTGATAAAGGACCCAAGCCTAAAACATAAACAGCAACCTACATCATTACCTGCCCCCACATGAAGTATATCCAGAGATTTCACTTGTCACAACTCCCTGTGTGCTCCTTTGACGTTAGTCTGCCGTAAATCCACATTATACTGTTCTTAATGGTATTTTGAAGGAGTAAGCACTTATTTATGATAGCATTTATAACTAAACAATTAATCCAAAGCTATCTGAAGTCAGTGATATCACTAATTAGCAGCCATTTAATTAAACGTTAAAATATGGCTCTACTTTGTTCACCTTGCATACTCTGTAGTCTGTACTAGGCTGTGTTTCAGAGCCAGAGGATAATTTATCTAAATGGGACTCAGAATACCACCTGTTTGGCCACCCTAGAATGTGGTGGATGGGAGACTTGTATAGGAGTTCTTCAGATCCCTGCTCAAAGATCTGATCAAAAATCACTCCTCCTGACATAGATCAGGACACAATTTTGAATCTGTCCAAGGGCTCTAAACTGAGGCTAACAGCACCTTGGGCTTCTTGTTCACTTTGTGCTGCAGAAGTCAAATTAGTGAATATTTTAACTACCCATTAGCCCAGGCAGAAGAGACATGAGAGAGGAACCCATGCATAAAGCTTAAATAGCTAAAAGATTCTTATATTTTTACCACTTGCTTTTCATTTTTCTGAGCTCAAATAAACCCTCCCAAATCTGGGAATATAAACACACTCATTACCAAACCCGGACTGCTTAAATATTAAAAGTTCTTTTCTCTTTCTCTGTCTTTTGTTTCCCTGGAGTTCCTAGATTAATGCAATCCCTGTGCATATTTTTGCAAGTGAACGATTCACACACAAAGATTTAATTGCAAATGGAGCTTGCTGAAAGCTCTTTGTTTTTGTGATATCGGGGGTGAAGGAGAGAGTGAAAAAGATAAAGGCTTTTTACCTTGATGATCGTTCTCTTGAGGTTCAAGGTGGAAGGTGATTTTCAACATCTAGGTGATTTGGAACTTTGATCCTTAAGTGTTGTGGTTTACCAGAACTCAAACTTGAAAATAAATAAAGTTGATGGATGCTAAAAAAAAAACAAACCCCATCTTTCTGCTTCATTGAGAAAGGGAGAAGAAATAGTGCCAAAACACAGCTAGAAAATAACACTGATCTGTATTTCAAGGGCAGAAGCTTTTGAAGAAGACCTTTAACTACAGAGTTAAAGGTCTGAAAGACTCCAAGGGACATTCCCACTATTCAACTGCAGGTACCTAAAAGAAACCCTTAGGTGCTGGGAGTCCTGTCCCACATTCTTTCCACATACAGAGAGGATCAGGACCCCCAGAGAGGCACCTTTTCAAATCAGCCTTTGGAGAGACACCTTCTCCACCATGACTAAAGAAAAAGCTGCTGTGGACTGGTTTACCAACACAGGCCCCTAAATGAGGAACTGTTTAGGCAATGTCGACCCCCTGGGTGATTTCAGTGCTTTCCTTTCCCTAGCTGTTTGCACTCCGCCTTGTAAGAACGGCGGCCACTGCGTTCGACCCAACGTCTGCTCCTGTACCAAAGGCTACACTGGAAGAAGGTGTCAGGAGAGTAAGTTATGAACTTCCCTTTGCTTTCTGGTGCTCTCTGATTCATAAATGTATTTTTTTCCCCTTTTGTGCATGTTCAACAGAATATTTGGTCTGGATTTTTGTCACGATCTCCTATATTTCTATCAGAGCAAGTATAGCACTATGTTATGTCTAAAACCAACCTGTTAATTTTAATAACCAGCCTGTTAACTAGAGTAGCATTAAGGAAAGTCAGCATTGGGAGTAGAAGGTTTTGTTGGAATCCTCTCTAAATATTTCAAGCAGTCAGAATGAGTAACACTCGTATTTGGAGATTAATTAACTACTTTGCATTAAAGACTTTTTTTAGGAAAAAATGAAAGCCAAAGGCAGAGCTACTGACTGAAATCCTTAAAAAATATTAGAGTATCATACTTCTAGATTAATTAAGACAATCAGTTAATAACTATTCAGCCTTGCCTTTGTTCTTGTCACTGAAAACTCCCTTTCCACCTCAGCTTCGGTATTCATATTCAATTCTTCTGTTCTTCTGGGGAAACAGGTTATTTGGGCACTTTTTGAGACGCTACTGCTCAACAATCTCTGTCACCCAGGGAGTTTAGAATATGTACGTGAAAACTTTTCTCCTTTTTTTTTTTATTATTTCTTAACCAGTTTGAAATTGGCAAAAGGGGAGCTGTGAAAACAACCGTTCTTGGCAGGAAGAATCTGTACATTTCCAGAGCACTTTATGTCTCTCACATACAGAGTAAAAAAAAAAAAAGCTAGTAAAAAATTCCTTCCAGCAACAAAAGCCCTCTCAATCCCTACACCACAGCTCTCCCCCTCCTTTCAGCAGGAGAATCACGATGCACAGCTCCGGCTGGCTGCAAAGTACACAATTGAATGGTCTGTTCTGGCAGCAACAAGCTGGAGGGAAGAAAGGAGGAAAAAGCCTTATGTTTGGTATCTTGTTTTTGAGGTTAGAGAACATTAGAACAGTGCTATTTCCAGCTTTAAACACACTGCCACATCTCCAGACAGATCAAAGGAAAACGAGGTGATTATGATTGCAGCCCAGCAAAGCAACCCCCCCCCTAAAGCCTCCAACTGCTACCAACCCACAGCCCCTTTCTTTCCACCGTCGGAAAGATTATGAGGTTTTGTTGCCAGTCTTGTACAGTCTTTTGTGAAAAAGCTTTCTGACACGATGAAAACACTTTTGCTCTGTCCAACCTCAGCCTCCACGCTCCTTCAGTAACCACTACACAGAATGTTTTGTTTAGCCTAATGCTATAAACTTAAATAAAGGACCTGTGTCTGCAATGAACAAAGAGAAACATGATTAAGTAGAAGGCAAATACCACTATTTGCTCACTCTGACTGGGTGTTAATAGCTAAAAAAGGTGGAGTAATGTTTCTTCTTTCTTGTTTAAAATCAAAGGCACATGGGACGAGTTTCATGATCCATAGAAAGAAGCAGGTTATTCACAAGCAGTTGCTGTTCAGAGTTGTGTGTCTCATCTTTGCTGTCCTGTGAAATACCTTCTCTGTCCTGCGCCAGAGGATCCAGGTTTCTCCACTCCTCTGGAGCAAAGGATCATAGGGCATTACAGCAGAATTAGGGCTCAGCTGACCTCTACAACCCCACCCCAACAAACAAAATGCAGAAAACTTGTACTCCTGTCAGCTGGAGGATGCTCTCGCTCCCATCCCTGTCAGAGTTCAAACGTGAAAGGCATTTCAGGCCTTTTTGAGGCATCGTTTTATATCCTTCTCAATCAGGCATTGACCTGATTGGTGGATCTGCTGATGTGTGTGGCCTGAAGGCTAGGAGCATGTACATTAACTCATTTACACATAAACAAATGAAAAAGTGGAAAACAAACTCCTACTATGAAGAAGTTCCACTAACCAACTTCTTTTTTCTTAAATGAAATGTACTAAAATTGCTACAATATCCAACTGACATCCCAAAATGATCTAATATATCACACAGCTTGTTCTGTCTCATTTGCAGTGTCACCAGGAGAATCTATGTCTATCCACACATTTATCATATTAATTTTGATAGTCCTATGGCCACTTGGGCTGCTGACTCGGTGGAGGTGAGACCGGCCCTGCAGGCTGAGTGCCAGCTGGGAGATGATCCATGCAGGGCTCCTGCTAACCTTCCTGGCAAGGGTACAGCAAGAAAGGGATGGAGGGGAATAGTTTTCAGCTGAAAGAGGGGAGATTTAGATGAGATATTAAGAGGAAAGTTTTTCCTGTGAGGGTGGGGAGGCCCTGGCCCAGGTTGCCCTAAGAAGTGGTGGCTGCTCCATCCCTGGAGGTGTTCAAGGCCAGGTTGGATGGGGCTTTGAGCCCCTGATCCAGTGGGAGGTGTCCCTGCCCATGGCAGGGGGTGGAACTGGATGGGCTTTGAGGTCCCTTCCAACCCAAACCATTCTAGAATATGACTCTATGATAAGAAGGAATCAGAACAAAAAATAACAAACAGCAGATTTCTCTTTTTCAGAGAGGGTTTTCTCTGGATTTGAGCATCTTTTCTCTTTGTCTTTAAGGACTCCATCTAACCCAGCTGTGCCCTGAGTTGCACAGGAAATTACAGCTTGAACAGAGCGTAACATCCTTGGCACAAGGAGTAAGGAAAAGAAATACATACACAACAATAACAAAACTATAATTAGATACAAAGT
This sequence comes from Tapera naevia, assembly GCA_033556795.1. Taxonomy (NCBI): domain Eukaryota; kingdom Metazoa; phylum Chordata; class Aves; order Cuculiformes; family Neomorphidae; genus Tapera; species Tapera naevia. The sequence goes on along the minus strand of JAUMJJ010000149.1, from coordinate 1,094,124 downwards.
TTACTGGAATTTCAATACTGCAACAGCTCCCTTCTGCAAATCACCAGGACAACGTACCACATTTTCAAAGGAACTGCCAGAGCTGAACCCGTGTCCCAAACCACAGACAGCTTGGTTCTGTCTGACCTGTTGTTGCCAGGTTACCCCACACTGATAAATGCACAACTGGCTCAGCCAAAATGAGGACTGTGACAATTCTGAGAAAAACAATTCTTTGTAAGCAGGTTTATCATTATTTTAATTGTTCTTCACACTCTGTATACGAATTTTCAGTGTCCTTAAGTCCCTTTACACTTCCAGTAGAGTTTCAAAAACCTCTGACAGCAAATCAGCTTTACTATGTACTGACACTGAGCCTCTAATCTTAGATTTCTGGACAGATTTATCACCTGCCTAATAAAACCTATCAAGGTAAGAGTGAGTAAACTTAATATTAAGAAAGACAAGTCTGAAGCAGTTTCCCACCCATCTATGACATACAGAGCAGTCTCACATTCCTGATCTTTAGTTTGGGAAAATATTCATGGATTTGAGAAACTTCCCATGAAACACAAAATCAGAAAAACAACCTTTTCAGAAACAGTGATCAGAACAAAAAAAATTACTTTTATGCATCTGTGGTGAATGTTTGAAATTGGCAATCTTCAGTTTTGTCATTGCTTACACACAGCAGTGCACAGGTTCTGCACTCTTATGTCTGAAATCTACTAATAATGATATGAATTGCATCAGTGATTTCAGCTTTAATTACCTTTAGATTTCAGCTTTAACATTCTCAGACCCTGAGTTCAAGCAAGGGGAAAATTGCCTGCCATGCACAGCCCCAGTTACAGCAGGGATCACAGTACCACAAGGTTGGAAAAGACCTCTGAGATCACTGAGTCCAACCTATGACCCAACACCAACACCCACTCGTCGTCTAAACCATGGCATCAAGTGTCTCATCCAATCTGTTTTTAAACCCCTCCAGGGCCAATGACTCCACCACCTCCCTGGGCAGCTCATTCCAATGGCCAATCACCCTTTCAGTGAAGAATTTTTTCCTAATATCAAGCGTAAACCTCCCCTGATGAAGTTTGAGACCATGTCCACTTGCTCTGTCACTGGTTGCCTGAGAGAAGAGACCAACCCCTGCCAGCCTACAGCCTCCTTTTAGGTAGTTATAGAGAGCAGATGGATGTTACAGCTTCCAGTTCCATGGTACCATACACACTTCTGGATGATGGAACTGCATGGAGTAAGGGAAATCAGAAGGACTTGTATGCCCATCCAGGGGATAATCTGCACATTAGAGTTGCTCCTACTGTGTGAACCCAAGTGTCTTGCAATTCAGGTGCAAGTAGCAGCTGCTCAAATGGGACATGCATTTATCCTTGTGATTAGTCATCAAATAATAGTTGTGGGTATCTCTTTTCTCCAGTAATTAACACTTAAAAGTACTTCTTTCATCTTAACAATTGCATAAAAGGGTACCTTAATATCCGTAAGTGAATCAACAGAATAAAGAATTAACATACTCTAAACAAACTCCATGTTTGTTATGATGTCAGGTTTAAGAAGTGCCTTTTGAGGTAGGAATAGTGTTTAGGGGCAAAGACACACAATAAGTCCAATCAGCTTTTTGATCACTTAGCCCTTGGATATTTTGGCATTTTTTCCACTGCTTTGACGTTTCTCTTTCCTTCTTAATATCTCACCTGCATGGACAGAGAAACAAAGTTTGTGTTTGCTTTTGGCAGCTTCAGATTCTCAGTTGAAGGAGATAATTAAAACTAAAAGATGGCAGCCAATCAGACACAGGTTATTTCTAAAACGAACACAGATTATTGGTTTATTATAAATAGATAGCAAAGTGCCTTAGTATTTTCACTTCCATCCTGCGTGGGTTTGGCATTTCTTACACTGCCTGCCAGCCAAACCCACGCAGGATGGAGCGGCAGCACACCACCTCTGCCACTCGGGCTTACTCCTCGCTGCATCCTCAGCATGCAGAGGAAGGCACTCAGCCTGAAAGTTTGTGCTCGTTTTGTACGTAAATAAACATCGACTCCCCCCAAAAAGGTGCAGCTCAGCGGGGTGTGAGTGGCTGCCAGCTGAAACGCAGGGCTTCGCCTGGTGTGTTCACTGCTAAGTCACGGCCTGGTGATTATGCAAAGCAGCACCCACGCCCAGGTGTCAGTGCTGACAGCCAGCTGTCTGGTGACACCTCAACAACTGTACCACCTCCACCCTCCCTCTGCCACGCGCTGGTCTCCATCCAATCAGTCTTGTTGGGCGCGAAGAGGCAAATGCTGGCAGTACCTCAAAGTAACGTCTATTTCTGGATCGACTCGGCATCAGACAAACATACTTGGTGTTAATAAAGAACAGCTATTTGTGTGGGGGTTTAAATTGCCCTTTGAAGAAATGCACAGCTGTAACAACCCTGGGATATCGCTCCTGTTTGCGAGGCTTTAAAGCAGAGCTCACGCTGATTTCTACCACCCAGGACTGCTTTGTAAACAAGAAGCTAATAAAAGCCAAGTTTACTTTGCTTATCACAGTATCACAAGGTTGGAAAGGACCTCTGAGATCATCAAGTCCAACCTATAACCTAACACTAACACCAACACTAACACCAACCATCATCTAACCCATGGCACTCAGTGCCTCATCCAGTCTCCCCTTAAACACCTCCAGGGTCGGTGACTCCACCCCCTCCCTGGGCAGCCCATTCCAATGGCCAATCACCCTTTCAGTGAAGAACTTTTTCCTCACATCAAGTCTAAACTTTCCCTGACGGGAAATGAATTGTTGGAGTGAAGAGAAGGGGAGTAAAAGGAGAGCTTCACGGGACCGCACGTTCATCCCTCTCCAGTGCTTCTGCTGAGTTCATCCCTGAGCGAAAAGGGAAGCCACAGCTCCCTCTGGAGCTCATCAGCAAGCAAAGGTGAGAGGAGAGCATCCTCCACCCCCGTTCCGCAGCGCGCCGAGCACACCCGCAGCCCCAGCCCGTCCCGCTCCGCATCCTCCCGAGCGCCCCCGCCGCATCCCCTTCCCCGCCCCAGGCCGAACCGTGCCGGCTGCACCGCACAAATCGCCGCCCTGAGCCTGGGCTGCGCACAAACGTGTCTCACGCCCGCTCGGCCAGCTCTGCCGCCTCTCCTTCCCTCTTCCCTGGTGCCACAAGCGCTTGGCTTGCACGACAGCTAATTGGGAATGCGAACACTGGGTTTCACAGGCAGCTTTTTGCTAAGCAATGTCACATTGTGAAAGTCACTGATTTCCCATAATCCAGCATTCCCAGGTAATGATTCTGCAGATCACTGCCTTGCCAGCTGCACAAGCAGGAAATTCCACTGCTCAACACATAGCATTCCTAATAGTGATATGTTCTCTGGAATATCTCCACTGAGTAGGCAGGTTGACTCAAGCCACCTAAAATCAGCCAGCTGGCAAACCAGAAGAAAAAATATCAGGGCTACTGTCTTTGCCATTCAACTGAGCAAAACACGACCCACGCATCTTGTCTGGGGAGAAGAGGGACTTCCTGGAGAAAGAGCGAGCCAAACGGGAGAGAGGGACCCAAGTCATGGTCGCAGAGCACTGCTCTTCCCTGCTTGCTCTTAGCAAGGATCTATGACAAAATCATTAGTTGGCCTTTATTGAAAGTTACCTTTTGTTAGCATATATGCAGTGGCTGCATTTAATTTAATGGGGGTTTGAGCACATGCAGCCATCTAAATCTATTTTGCAGGAAGAGAGCAAGAATATATCTGGGTGAGAACTGAATATATATCCCAAATAAGCCCAAAAGCCTTATTAAATTTTTATTCATTCCATAAGCAAAACATTCACAGACTACAGCATGAATTTTATTAGAGAATCTAGGTTTCTAAGCCAGTATTTCTTTACTTGTATCTTAAAATCACTGAAGATATGTGTCAGATCTGCTAGTGTATGTAAATGCATACTTTAAGTAAAAGAGCAGCAATTCCTGAATTACTGCAGTTCTCTTTGCAGTGGGCTTCTGCATGAGAATAAATGCTTTTTTTTCCACTAATTGATTCAAGAAACAACACTTTCAGAGATCTTTTTAAAATTAAAATATACTAAAATGTCTCTTAAAAAGAGGGCATGGGATCCACCACTTGAAAAGCCCAAAGGACAGACAAGTTCTGGAGATTAACGCTGTCTGATTATTCACAAAAAGACTTTGGCAAGACAATCCCCTCCAGCATCGATTCCCAAGTAAGCCTTAGCTTACCTTCCAAGAGAGACAATAACAGGATGACTAAGAGATAATGCAGAGACAACGCAGACAGCCCCTGACCAGGCTCCCACCTGAGGATCTTGCCCTTCACCTGGGCTATCAGCCACACCTCAGTGGCCTCTCCTGGTCACCTTCTTGGCTCCAAGACTGCACCGCCTGTGCCACTGCTCTTCAGTTGCTCTGCCTGAACATCCCTTTGTAGACATGAGAATAACCCAGGCTGCATCAAGGGCAGGCAATGGCTTGGCCCCCTCAGTGCCAGGGGGACAGCAGCTCACGCTGCGAGCGCGGAAGCTGCACGAACAACCAACAGAGGAAAACAATGCCTGTGAGAATCCTCCTTCACTTCTTATTCAGGCATGACAAGAAAGCAGCTCAACAGAACAATTTATACACGTGCTGCAGTGGTTCACTGACCTAATACAACACAGGACATTCTTCAATGAAGAGAAAATGTTCCCAAACCCAAGACACGAACAAGTTGCGAATATAAGCTGTGCTGGGAGTACACTTCTCAATTCTGCACATTAATTATATACTAACAGTTGCAAAGATGAGAATAAAGTATGGCTGCAGTCTCTTTCAAATTAATACTGCTGCAGATTAAAGCCAACCAGTAAATGATGAAAAATGTTTTGCTAACTATCTCAAAATCTGACAGTTCCCAGCAGAAAATTCCTCAAATATATAAATATGCACCTGCACATGCTTATTTTGTTTGCAGCGGCTTTCATTCTTAAAGATGCTGAAATATTTTGCAGTTATGCAAACATCATAATGTTATATCTCTAGAAATCACCTGACAAGCGACAATAAGCAAAATGAAGATGAGGAGACTCGGGTAGAAGTATTTCAGTCCAAGGAGCATTGAAAGTGCCCTGTCTTTATTAGAGTACAATTCCCTCATTAGCTTCCACACCTTCCTGAGGTTTCAGTCTTGCCTACTACCAGGGAAAATTTTGGAAGTACAGACAGAGAGATAAGGATCCTCTTTAAATGACAGGAAATGTTATCATCTGATGAGTGACACGACAGAGCAAACAGCAGTGACACTCAGAGTTTAGTCTAAGATCTCAGTACTTTTGCCACCCAGCGTTCATTACATTTCCCAATTTTTTTCTGAATTAATACCTAAATTAGATTTATTTCCTTCTTTAACTACTCTAAAAGGCCCCATAGCTATACACAGCAGAACAAAGAGCAGACACAACCAGGCAAAGCACTAGCACTGCTATCTATATGATCCATAATCTCTCAGACAATTTTTCTCTTCCAAGATGTGTGCCAGGTCATGCAAACTGACTCCTTTTGCTAGAGCAGTGAGGTAAAGTGAATATATTATAAATGCAAACTGTCACCACACCCATCACAATTACATTTACAGCTCCCTCTGTGTCTTGTAGTAATTTGTTCTCCTGCACTGCATTCCTCAGAGATCTCTACCAGATTATTTTTACTATTCAGAAATGTAATTTATTGAGTAAGTGCTTTGCATCTCTGTCAGAGATATGTGAAGCGGGAAATAAGGATGAGCGAACCTCAGAATGACTGGTAGCTTGATATGGATAAGGATACAAATTTTAGAAGAGCCTTGCACAAAAATTGCAAACAATTTTGTTGTATGACATATTCTTTTTTCTTAAAATTTAATCTGTGGCCATAATTACTGACATTTAGTAGATCACACATATGAGGGTACTTTGATAGAGTTCAGAGAGAAGATTGCTTCTTTATTTACAAATCCAAATCAAAATAGATGAGGAATTCCAGAGAAATTCAAGCTCTGGAACAATATATGTGCCTGAAAATCAGCACAGGCAAAACTAGTCCCTTACTGACCTTGGAAATAGAAAAAAAGGATTAGAAATTGTCAGTGTCCCAAATCCATAGCATGTTTTTCAGAGCTGTGTGCATTTGGGACCTTCACAGCAGCAGATATATTGGTACATCCATCTCACTAATGATCTGTTGAGCATCAGTTATGCCCTCTAAAGGGGAGAATGACATTTTTTACCTCAGCGAGTTTCTGCTACTGTCAGGGTACTAGAATGCAAACAATGGTGCCTTGTCTTAGAAACACCCTTTTGGGCCAGAACACATCTGTTTTGTGATTGAGCTTTTCAAAGGATGCAAGATCAAATCTTTATTTGGAGCCTAGAAACATCAAATCAATTGTTCCCTTACTGCAGTCAAGATAATGTTTCATTCGAGCAGTGCTGCTGGGATACATAATGCACCCAGGGAGATTGAGAGCCTTCTTTCCAGTCGGTCAATTGAGTTGTTCTGGTTTGTGAAACTGCTGACCTGACCTTCCAACTCTCGTCCTATGAAAGAGATCAGTGACATTCCTACATTTTAAGGCTAAGGTCTCAAGAATTTCCCATTCCTGGCACAGAGCGTTTCCCCGGGGTTTGTGTTTTATCAATAGGTGATGTACATTACTGATAAACATTGGAAGAGGACTAGAACTGCCAGTTTTAACACGAAACCCACTGCTTTCACATCTACTGCTTTCATTTTTGTTCTCAGCTTGAGTTCTGTCATCTGTATTTTCTTGACAAGACCAGACGGTGTTATTTTTAAACCTGTCCCATGCTCTGTGTCCTTACTGTGTCACCTCTCCCCAGCTACAGCTCCTTCTTTTGGAGAATGTCACACCAAATCAAGAAAACCACCAAGCAGAAAGGAGAAAACGAACATTAAAACAACATGTACACACACAAAAGCCAAAACTTTGACTGATGGAGCTTCCTGCTCCTCAAAAGAGCAAGAGAGCAAGTTGAAATACGCACCAGACCCACAGAGAAATCTGTCCAACACCAACTCCAGCCAGAAATAAAAGCAGTGCCTGTGAATCACATATAAATGACAGCACAGGGATGGTGACTTAAAGGATATGTTAAAGTATATATCTACCAGCAGGTGCTCTTTTGGCCGCATTCCTGTGCTCTTTGTCAGTAAAGCCGTACCCTGATGCATTACCTTAGCTGGCCCACACAGATGTTACTGCCTGAGGCTATTTCCTCTCTTACATCCAAAGGCAGAATGCATCCAGAACCAGGTCTATTTGCTCAGATTCTACAGGGCATAAAAAAAGAAAGAAAAAAAGAAAAGTTTCCTTGAAACCGACACCTTCTAAGGAGCTCTGAGCGTGGCAGAGTCCCCTCGGCAGCACCGCTCGGGACGCGCGATGACAGATACGTTTTGGTTCAGAAAGAAACAGCCTGTGCAGTCTCATTGTCAGGAAAGGACATGGATGTTCAGCTGCAGCAAGACACATTCCTGAAACACTGCAGAGGATCCCTTTCTGCCAAGGTTTTAGGAGTCTGATTTAATATTCCCTCTGTTTTGACTTTAGGGGTGGTGACAAAGACTGCCCTATTTCAACAAAACAAGTTTCTCACTACTTATTATCTACTTCTATTCGAAAAGCCTTAATGGGGTACTTGCATTAAATGGTGGCTCAGGTTCAACTTGAAAAGTTTTTGTCTACTAATCCACAGAGTCTGAAGGGAATGTCTGCCTTCTTTTAATCACTGTAACCTTACCAGCAGCTACTGCTGCCTAACACTGTGATTGTTTGTCAGAAAGGGAGATGACTCGCAATTGCTCATAGTGGGAGCAGTCCAGCAAAGCACGCTCAGTGCTTAACGCTGCCCCAGTCCCTTCTGGCTTTGTTGAACAGGGATGTTTTACCTAGTGCTGTGTATGTTTCAGAGGAACTGTTACTGTAAATCAATTGCCAGAACAGAAGGCAAAGGAAGGCATTGGAATTGTAGGTGTCCATCGCTGATGCCACTTGCACCAAGAGGACCTATTTGACTTTACAGACAACAGTTAAAGTGGTGGGGTTTTTTTCTTAGAATTTAGTAAACTCTGGAATAAGTTATTCACAGGAAAATTCTTCCCTTTGGCTGACAAAGCAGGAGGTCTGACAACCTTAAAGATGTAGGGCCGAACAAGTTGAACTGTGAAGCTCCTTGGAGGTTGGTAAAAAAGTTGCAAGAAGCACTTCACTGGGTCAAGTCAGCCTAGAGGGGATAAGCAATGAAAGGAGTCACAGGAAATTTTAAGGGATTGTAAGTTCAAAATGCATTAAAGCCATCAAAGAGAAATAGCTGCAGCATAAAACAGAAAACTTAGCAGCTTGTGAATGCCTTTCAATGCACAGAAGAATTGTGTGTGGTTTGTATGGTGTTCTGTGCAACACCTGTGTTTTATCTCAACACCAGCAGCTGCTTGTTACCTTATCAATCACCCCTCACCTGAAATACACCACATAATCATGCTTTTTCTTTCACCTGCACTGTCACCTTCCAGATAGGCTCATTTTATCTAACCTATCAGTTTGGGAAAATGCAACATCATGGAAGTCCTTTCTGGTTTTAAACAGTGGCCTCACAGAATTGTGGAGCATTGCAGAACTGAGTAACCCTATTGCACATGAAGTTCTGTGCTTCGGTTCTTACTGAAAAGCTTGGAAATGGAGAGGGATTAAGCATAGGGGAGTGGGATTAAGGCTTTGGAGATACTTACAGACTGCCAGCTTGCACACAGGATGTGTTGACAGCACAGGACTCTCCCTACTCCCAGCAATATAGGCTACCAAACTGCAACCAAGGGGAAGACCTGAATGTGTTTACATTCATATTATCAGGGGTAGTCCCCAAGGGGGGTGGAAACCCCATCAAACCACTGCTGTCTTTGGGTCAAGATGCCAGGGCTTTTTTAAGGCAAGGGGCGGGGGAAAGAAATGTGAGTCTTTTCAAAGTCATGCCAGTGCCTGGGAGGATTAGAATAATTTGATGTGCTCTCCTAGTGTCTGATAATTTATTTAGTTTTCCTGGGAGAGGTTGTAACATTTTTGTTTGCTATTTTGAAATTGGAGCTGATCCACAGAGGCCAAGGAGTGGGACTAGCGAGGATCAGAACTAGTTATCATCAACAAATGCTGAAGTCTGCCTGATGAGTATTGAGGTAGAATTGTATTTAAGAAAGTTAAAGAAAAGGAGAACAAGGTGGAGATGTCAGGTGGGAAAAGGGGAGAGATAACACTGCATTCATTTTCAAAAAAGTGCTTGTGAATTCCCTAGCAAGAAGAGAAATTGTCTGCAGCAACAAGTGTTCCTCCACTTCAGAACAGGTTTGCTACTTCCCTGGGTTCACTTTAAATTGAACTTCTTTGAATTTATCACCTAAGTGAAAGATACCATAAACAATAAAGAGCATAAAGGAAGTTGATGCTATATTTTCATTCATTTGTAAGGCAGTTGGACGACGAGAGAAACAGATCCCAAATTGAACTGTTCTGTTTTAGTCCGACCAAGACTGGATCTCACTTGTCACTTGAAGTTTTGCTGAATTACAGTGGAGCTGGAACAAGTTCAGTTATACATAAACAGAAAACTACAAATTAATCAAGAAGCACACCAGTTCAACTCCTTGTAAATGAAGGAAGAGGGTGGTATTCTACAGTTTAGAAAATATGCTATCAGTACAAAACAATCAGGAATATCCTAAAATGAAATTTTTTGTATAAGGTGAAAAATACACAAAAAACATAAGGATGAATCCTCATTTTAACAAGTACTACCGTGCTCCTAGTTATATTTTTCAAGGCTTTACTTTTTAAGTGTCGGGGGAGACACTGTCCAAGTTTCATATTATCTCAAAATCAAATCCTTGGATTTCAACCGTATGATCTAGGGACAGTAGGTTAGGAATGGGGACATTATGGTCCACGAACATCACAAAGGTTAAAGTCATTTGAAATCTAGATCCAAATTTTATTGTTTGTGGTTATTTTTTCTAAATTCTGAATATCTAAGCTGTCTTATAATCAAAACAAGAAGTCAAATACAACACAACATAGGTCTCAAGTTCATTATTGGAGACCTGAGATCAAAAAGGGAGAGGGAAAATAAATGATTAAATGATTTCAGAGTTCTGGTTGCCATAACACTTTGAACTCCAGGTTTTAACTGGTGGATTCAGCACTTTTTGATAGTTCAGCAAGAACTGTAGATCCCTGAGAGTCTTAGTAAGCAGGGGCCAAGATTACAGCACGGATCAGGAGAGGCAGAGAAAGAAGGGAAGAGAGGACGACAGTTTAAGGGCTCGGATCCAAGCAGCCCTCATAAGCACGGGCAGGCGTGACCCGCCCCCGGGCAGGTCACTGGGCTGGGGGATCCTGGCACCCAGCAAAATGCAAACGTAGCACCAGCCAAGAGCAGCAACGTAGCAGGAAAAGCTGCCAGTGCAGCAGCACAGCGCTGAAGGAACAGGCCAGGACACAAAAAGCCACAAACCCAATATTTCGATACATCAGAGCAATAATTTGGGAATCTAAGTCCACCGATCTAAAATGCCTGATCATAGCTACCAGAGGAACAGAAGGTTATTTTCTCATGAAATAACAGCTACTGTATTTTTGCATGCTATTTTTTAAACACCACTCCTATTTCAAGGCTTTTTTGCAGAATTCCACCTCATACAGTAAAGGTCTGAGGGGAGTCTGTGGCAGTTCCACAGCCCTGCACACAGCGACGACTGAAAATCAGAATTGCTACAGCATTAGTATTCGAGTTCTCTTCTTACTGCTGATGTGCCAAAAGACATCACAACCTTAAGGCCCACAAAGGCACTGGAATGCTGCATTTTAGCTGTCAGCCCCCTCAGTGCCTGCAGAAGCAAAAAGACTGCTCCTTGCTCAGGAGGAGCCAGGTGTGGGGCAGCCCCTCAGCTCCACGAGCAAGGAGAACAGCAGATGATTTCTGCTGTTGGTGAGGAGTCACTGTGAAATCCCATTGTGCCTACAAAGCTTTGAACAGGGCAGAAGCCATTCGACACAAATGCATCCTCAACCCTTCATCTTAACTCTCGTACTCCAGTCCAACCTGACAGAGCTTTATAGTAATTCCACCCAGTTACCAAATGCCTTCTTCCATGGAAAAGGCAAATTATTCCCACTTGCATCCTGCCAGCACTGCTGTGTTTCTAAACTACATTGCTTCTCGTGATCTTTCCTACACTTATAGACAAGGAGAAACAGGAGGCGAGGACTTAGGGTACCTGTCTTATGGCATCTCCCTACAGCAAAGCAGACTGGGATTGCAGATGTTTGACTTGCCACAACTGTGAGATTTTACTATTGGATGATGTAAAGCAACAATTCTGCTAAACACAGGGCTTAATCCTAGACACAACAATTAGATTTCTAATGAAATCTAACAAAAACAGTCACCTGGTTTCCTTTGGTTGAAAAACAATTTAGTTTTTACATCTTATTTATATGAAAGAATACAGTAAAAAAAGTACTTTACCAAATAACACTGCAAAAAGGCTATAGAGGAATAGATCACATTCTTAATTTTGGCTGAATGCAAAAACATTCCCAAAATAGTGTGAAACCAATCTATCCTCTTCAATTCCTTTCTTATCCAAATGAACATCTGATAACGTGCTTCAATCGGAGAGTGAAAACTCTTAACAAGCATTCAGTTTGTCCACAGCTGCCACAGAGGATGTCTTGCTCGTTTTTCCAAGAATCATTGTAACCAGTGTCTCTCTCATTTTTCTTGTGAGGCAGCTCTTACTGGAGCTTCCTTGAAAGAGCTCCCACACAATACGCACTGGTTTCCAGAGGACTGGTGGGAGATATCAATCCTCTGTGTTTTAGAGTCTCAAATCCAAATTACTTTTCTTGGTTTTAATTACAAGCAATTGAACCTTCCAAAAGGAAGAAAATGTCTCTAGTAAAGCCCACCATGCTCTTCCTTTGATGGCATCTGCAGGTGTCTGTGACCCCGCGTGCATGAACGGAGGGAAATGCGTGAGCCCGAACGCCTGCGACTGCCCGGCCGGATGGAGGGGACAGCACTGCAATAAACGTGAGCACCTCTACTGCCCATCACACAGGTTATGACTACTTTAGGCCAGTCAACATAAAATGTAATCTTCTTTTAATATTAAGAAACAATGCAGTGAATAGAATCTGTTCTGCTGCCTCAGCAGTTTGAAGAAAAACATTTTTAAGTTCAGGTAATACAAAGCGTTATAAACGTTTGATGCTTGCAAAGGAAAAAAAGCTGTGATGGGGACCCCAGGTTCTGCCTCATGCAGCTGTCTGTTATACATCTTGTTATGGAAAATCATTTTTATACTATTAAACTGGAGGCATTGATTTTATGTTTTAACAGCTTCACATATTTTATGATATTTTATAGAGAAATGCCATCAATTTCAAAATACAGAACTATTTAAAGCCTGCTATAAAGCCTTCCAAACTGATACACTCTCAAGGTCACCAGATACATTCTGGTGCATAATCTGGAGAATGATGTGTTCTTACTCTGTAACTCTACCAGATCTGACTACATTTACATAAAAAATATAATTTAAAAAACCCTCTCACCCTAAAATATTTTTAAGGAATATTTTTCCTTACATGGCTATTCATTACCATGATGTTGACAGATAAACTGAACAAATTTATAATCATGATGACACACCGTATGTAAACCAGATTAAAATATTGGCTTTTTACCCTTTGGGTCCTGATACTAAAATATGATTTCAGAACCAGTGTTTTGAAATTATAATAGTGACAATTTATTCACAAGTTCTGAAGGAAGTCTGTGCCTCACACAAACACATCAAAACATGCATTCACTCTTTCAGGATCGCTGAAGAAAATATATGCAATAAACATATCAAACCTACAATGAGAATCTGTTTATAACATGGATCACATATTATGCACAAAACACATGAATAGAACATATGGAAAGTATTTTTAGCTGATGATGAGCTGAGCATTAGAAACAGCAAAGCTACCAGTAGATAGTCCTCAAAGATAAATTTCTTAAGAAGCAAATATCAAAGAATCCTGAACACTGATTATCTGATCAATAGAACACATTCACTCCTTCAGAAATAACCTATATGGGATAAAACCTCACAGGTCACCTTTCAGACAGATCTTGAACATCCAGACACGTGCTGTACACCATCTCACTTGTTTCGTGTCGATCTGTTCAGCTGTTTGCCTGCAGAAGTGTCTGAATGGTGGGGAATGCATAGGCCCAAACATCTGCGAGTGCCCTGGAGGATGGGTGGGAACACAGTGCCAGATCCGTAAGTCCTAATTTAATTACTTCAATTTCGTAGCCATGCACATGAGATTTTTACACATTGTACTTCCTGCTATGTGTATTTTACGCTAGGTTTGCGGTTCAACTCGATGATCTTAAAGTCTTTTCCAACCTAAATGATTCAATGATTCTGTTACATGTGAAAGTCAATCTTGACATGATTAGCACCTACAAGTCTGCCTCTTATTTGTCAGAACTGCCTGATGCTGCCAGTAAAACTATTACTTTCAAAGACATTCTGGATTGAGCATCAAGTGTGAGAAAGAGACCTGACTCATCTTTTGATGCTGAGCTCAACCTGTCAGACAAAATCAGCAGTCTTTAAATTAAATAGTTTGAAATACAAGGTTAAAAAAAGAGTGGTCAGGGACAAAAGGCACTGGAGTAGCCCATTCTGTGCACCTAGATGGCACTAAGCACAGAAGGAAATCCTGTGTATCTGCCAACCCCGAGCCCAACCTTGTAAAAACCACATGTCCTTCAGATGGCTGAAAGTATTTGCATGTGGAAGTGCTGGAAGACCTGGGATAGGAAGAGACCTGTTATTGGCTGCTGCACAGAGGGTCACTTCAGTTTGTGTACATTATTAGCTGTACAGAAAAAGGGCATGAGGAAAATATCAAGTCATTATCCCCTTTAAAGGGCAATTTTTCTTTCCTCTCACATTCGCAGAGCATAATTACTTATGGAAATCTTTTGTCAGTTAAATCCCAGTGGCTGTGTAATTGTTTTTGTGCCAGCTGTCTTTTAGTTCAAATATGGTAATGTTTAAAGTTATTTATTAGTTGATGAGATATACTTGACTCAGTTTATTACATAAATAAACAAATCCCGCTTGTTCCTGTGAAAGGCAAGTTAAGGCTTTCTATCATTAAGGCAGGTCCTAGGCAGGCACACAAGCCCAGGCAACTTTTACATGGCTATCTCACCTTTGAAACTTCACTCCAAATCCATTCACTTGCTTTTTGCCCTGGTTTTGCTGTTTCTTCCCGTTTTCACTGCAGTGCACAATTAAATCAGCTTTTTGGTCCAAAAGGATCTGGTTGGAACTCCAAGGTCCCACAGCAAACCCAAATAATCACCAAGTGGCTGGATTTTCTGGTTTTTTTTAGATAGGAAGAGAGAAGACTTTTGTCAGAGAGCAGATGGTGAGGTCTTATAATGTTGCTCCAGAGCATTCACAGTGAGGCAGAGAGGAAGCAGAGGAACAAGAGTTTTCATCCTCACAGATGTTAGGTATAAAGTTTCACATAGAAGTGTAACCCCTGAAAACAGGTCTGGTTTTGTATTTTAATAGGACTCTAGTCACCCAAATCCAGAACTCAACACAAAACAAAGATGCATTTATCTGCCTGAAAATGAAAAGCCTTCCGAGTGCTCCCTTGCTCGCCGTCGCCTCGGCCCTGGCGAGCAGGCTACCAGCAGCAAAGATGACCATAACCAACCTCTGCTTACAGCTTTGTGTGGCTTTTGTACTACTTTGGCCTCTTTCAGAGCAGAGGAACACTGGGACAAACCCACCCGCTCTGCCAGAACCAGGGCATCTCTGGCAAGGAGGCGTTTGGTTCCTCAAATTAATCCCCTGTCAAGTTTAAGCCCCCCAGGTGTGCCTGTGCTCAGCAGCCCCTTTCCTGCCTGCGCGTGCCCAGATTCTGTGCTTTGCTCTGGTATCAACAACGAGGCTGACTGGATTTGATACAACCTTGATTTGCACCACTTTAACCATGGATTTTGGCTGTTAAAACTCAACAACAGAGCAAAACACCCACATTGCAAGACAAGAGAACAGTATCAACATATTACTCATTATTTCTAAATATTATTTTGGATTCTGTATTATTCTCTTGCATATTCTATCAAGCCATACTATATTATTAGATTACATATGAATTTATTAATTTGTATTCACTATTAATTCTATTTTTCATATTATTCATCTAAATTGTTTTCATTTCATAATGCAAAACTTCCATCTTGCTCTACAAGAAACAATCCAGATTTGTAACTTTTTCCAGCAATCACTGTACCTTCTCCACTACCCAGAAACAACTGAAGCTGGATTGTTCCTCTGGGGATTTTTCAAGGGTGGAAGCAGGTTAGATAACCTCGATTTTATTCTTTGTTTCCAGTTTATTAATTCATGCAGCTGCCCTTATCAGGATGGCAGTGATGGAAATGCAGATACAGGTTTCATCTACACACAGAACATCATTTCTTCCTCATTAATTTCCTAACACACACCCGGAATAAAACAACCTAAGGAGACTTCCACTGCTATTTTCTGAACGTTTTTTAAGAGGAAAAACTTGTTTCTGTCCTCTGTGCTGAGACAGTGAGCCAGTGTAGGCCACTGAGCCAACAAAGAGACAAAGGACAAATACTGAAAATTCACCTCAGACATCTACTTTTGATTTTTCATTAATAAGAAGTCACACATCATGTTCATCAGTGCACTTTCTAAGTCATAAAGGCCTAAGCCTACGCTGACAGTTCAAGATGTTCAGAAGCAACAGTAGATACAGCTGCCATAATTAAAGCTTTTCTAAATCTTCTCTCTTCATTCCTCTACAAAACCAGAAAATGCAAAACGACATTCTCTACTTTTGTGTCCCTAATAATTAATTTAAATATTTACAAGTGCAAACACTGATGCCTCTTTCACCAGGAAAGAAAAGGGCATAGATCTCTACCACAAGTGATAGCCCCAAGTGCTTCAGCTTTTCAGCAGACAATACCATTGACACTAACCTAGAGCAGATTTTCAGTTCTGCTGCAATGAGGACTGGCATTGTATAAGTCAGAATAATTTTATGTCTGAAGTGTTTTGAAAATATTTAAGAGACCAAGATTGGAGTGTGCTGTCAAAAGCAGCAGATTAAGGAGCTTGTACCTAATTTGGAACAGGCTTGCTGCGTTCTGGAGGTGCAATCATACAAGCAAAAACTTGGCCTCTTTAGCAATGATGTGCAATGAAATTGATGTTCGTGTAATATAGTGAATTCTGGATTTCTTAATGCTACAGTCAAACTGACAGTGACATTCCAGAGGCATCTGTGCAGGGTGGTTTTCTTACAGTTTCACCAGTCTCCAGCTACAACTAAACTGCAGAACTCGCTGAGAGTGAAAGCAAAGACTTTTAGGAGACATTGGTAATGGATGAAACACAACAGTCCTCTTTTATCAGACTGCAAATAAAGAGGTCAGTCAAGAGAACAGTTTTCTTCCCCACTCATCTGTAACTGAACAGAACAGCTTCTGAAAGAGAATCAATAAAAAAGGTCATTTGTCCCAACAAATAAGGAGTACGGTGGAATACACATTATCCTCGATGAATACCTATGACTTTGATGGTCGTAGTTCAAGGAATAATGGTCAAGTTTCAGACTGTACTGCAAATGCAGTGAAATTGCCTTTTGGAAGGACAGGTTAAAAAATGTCTTTTGAAATATTCAACGTCTCAACTACAGAAACCAGCAGCTCTATAGGTGAGGAAGCTTCCATTAGAAGCTTTTACTATCTGACTCTGTTTTTTAACTTCATGATAAGTAGCACAAGTATTCCAAAAAACTCTCTCTATGAAAACACAGCAACAGTATCCCAGGATCATCAGTAATTTTCTTCCTATCCCATATTAGACACCCAGTCTATAACTCCCTGTCTGTGCCTTCCCCTGCCTCCTGAGGTGTTAACTCACATCTCTCTTTTTCTTCAGCTAGGAAAGAAATGTTAGACCAAAGCAGTGAAGACCTGACAGCACAATCCGATTACCCTGACAGATACAGCCAAAACACAACCCAGCAAAGTCAGAAGGCTTCTGGCCAGGGATAGGACTCTTGTTTAGGGCTCTGAGAGAAGGATCAAGGTGTAATTTTGATTAATAATTATAAAGTATAAGAAGGTTATAGTTGTGAAGGATCTTCATTAAAATTCATGCTGCTATCTTCTTTCTAATATTATTGAACCCATA
This sequence comes from Tapera naevia, assembly GCA_033556795.1. Classification (NCBI taxonomy): domain Eukaryota; kingdom Metazoa; phylum Chordata; class Aves; order Cuculiformes; family Neomorphidae; genus Tapera; species Tapera naevia. Next base: position 1,076,753 of record JAUMJJ010000149.1, on the reverse strand, counting down.
CTGGCTCCTCATTGCCCTTCAGAATATCTTCTTTTTATTTGCATGTTAGAAGTGCCAAGCTTACAGCCCTCGAATTTCCTCAGCGTTCTTCCTCATTCTATCTTTCTGCCTTGAACACCACCTCAGACAGGCTCTTAGCTTGCCTAAGTAACTCTTTCAAACCTTAAAAAAAGGAAAATATTAAAAAAGAATGTAGTTCATATGCAAATTACAGCTCCCTTCTTTTAACACCCAGGGATAAATTTCTTTCTGTAATGGGAATTTATTGATTATAATTTTAACATAAGCTTAGCTTATTAAATGACTTTCTGTGCTGAATCTGTACAGGATAATGCATACATAGCCTGTGTCATTTTTATTGTTTAGTGGCTTAGCATCCCTCTTAAATACATTTATGAAATATTCATTTGAACTTCAGCTATGTTATTATCCTCTGTGATTTCAATTCCAATTTTCTTCCAAAATGTTTTTAACTTTTCTTCTTTCTGAGCTCTTGTTTTTCTGAGCAGTGCAGCAGGAAGCAGTGGGTGGAGAGGGAGAGGCATGCAGGTAGCTAAGGAATAAGAAGGAACTCTTTTCCTTTTTTTCTTTGTTTGCATCAACTGAGAACAAAAAAAAAAAAAACAGCCACAGATGGAAAAAAGCCTAGTACCTATCTAAAGCCTGTTCTTCTGCCCAGAACACCCACAGATGCTACTGAGGTGTCCAGAAGAGTCCACCTGTCTTCGCCTTACCTGTTCTTATTTTATTCACTACCAAGATGAAAAGAGAATCAACTTCCATTTTTTCCCAGTCCAAGTTCATAGCAAATGAATAATAACAATGCTATTATATACAGTTCTCCAGGATAGCACTGATGTGCTCAGTTCTCTCTCTTCTAGCTTACTACACAGTAGAACAAAGCTGGTGTGGGCACAAGCAGCCCCTCCTGCTGACAACGCGCTCCCCATTGGTTAACATTTTTATGCCAGTGAATGAAACTCTTGATATTTTTCCAGTTATAAATCAGAGTTCTTTCAAAGCTGATGGAGGAACTGAAATAGCAGTCAGCAGATGATCACAGCACTGTTCTACCTCGAGTGTGAGTTTGTTCCAGCTCTGCCCCATCCACACACAGAATTCAAACTCAGGCCTCCCCCTCTCAGAAGATGGAGAAATTCAGAAGTCTGCAGCTGCCCATTCTGGGTGTTAATGTGTGTTTTGCACAAAACCCCAAGTTACCATCATAGAAACTTGTTTCGACAAATCAGCACTTTCACCTTTTCAAATTATCAGAAAGACATCCATAGCTGACAGATGAGGAAGGCACATCTCGAGCCCCAGGTCACTGGAGTACAGCAGGGAACAACCTCACACCACTGGGTTTCTCAAAAGGAGCACCTCAAGGTCGCCAGCACGTCCAGGTCTCTGCGTGTAATTGTTCTGGACATGGTATGGGTCAGTAGTTTTGACACAGCACGAACTCTCACAACCTGACTGTACTCACGAGAGCTGTGGTTTGCCAGGCTGTTCACAGCCTCTCGTTTGTAAATCGTGTAGAGTAGCAGGAAGCCTGGTCCTTTGCTCCTCTGTTCCATAGCTGTCACGTCTAAAGCTCAGTATAGACATTTATATCGGAATATTCCCTGCTTGGGCAAAATCTCACCCTCCTCACCGAGCGTTAGCTGCTGTGATAACCTGGTAGTACACAACAAACACAGATTCCAGAGGCTGTTAAACATCTTGTCACTGGCTTTCCAAGGTCGCTGTAACAATCGGTGTAACTCAGAATCACATGTGGGTGGCTTAGAATCCCAGTAAGTGACTGCTAAAGAAGTTTCCCTGACCTATTTAATCTCTGAGACTTTCAGATCATAACACAAAGAAACTGCATGACCTTAAATCTGTGTCAAAATCAGAACCTAAGTCTATAAAATGAGAATTTTAGCATTTGTTCCTTCATCCCTTTGAAACTGATTTTCCATAGAAAACACCCTCATAGGGACATATTAAATTATTTCAAATCTGATGGAATATTTTGCTCCATGATGAAGGAGATGGTACTAGAATGCAGGCATGCATCTGGTTTATTTTCAGATTTGTCTCAATGACGCATGGTTTGTAGCTTCCTCTATGTATTTCCTTGTCTGGCAGAGACAAGAAGCCACTTGTTGATTTACACCTGATCAGTTCTGAACACATTTATTGTGACCGCCTGTAACTAGGATACAATATTCTGGCAATATTTATAGACAGTTTAACTCATGAGATCTAATTAAAATATTACTACATATGTGTTCTTCTGAATCAGTGCCCTATAAATTGGTTATTCTCTTTCCTCTATGCCAAACCAATGTCATAACCATATAAAATGCTAATGAGTATGAAAAAGTGGCTGAAGTTTGAATAATTCAATTGATTATCTTCCTTTATCTGCTAGAAAAGCTGAAGACTGATTCTTTTATGAGAAGGATATCTTCAAATGGATGGGCCCTTATAAGGACACTGGTACTCAAAATAAAGTTTTGGCAATTCCTTTTTTACTTGGAATAAGTAACTCGTTACTGACTCTGTAATTTCTGTAATGAAATTACATATTCTTACACCCTGGTTTCCAGAGGTGCAAAGCACACAGTTCACCAAATTCTCCCCTTTATTTATTGTGATAGCATCACCTTTGGGAGTAGCTATTTAACATATCTCTTCATTTCAAGTCAAGAATGGTTCTTTAACAGCTGTGATTTTACTTCAATTGGAACAGAAGAAAATCAGTTCTGACAGAAATCTGACTCAACTGTCAATGCCCAGAATGGATCCTGGTTTTCAAAACTAGGCCCTGAGCTGATCCATTTTCGACTGAGCCAAAGGGATTACATTTTGGCATAGCCTTCTCTTTCCCCATCACTGGGTAGAAAAGGAAAAAATAAATAAAGTTGTAAAAACAATAGACTCATGGGCATAAAAAGCCTACTGCAACCTTTTAATGCCTCATTCTTTTTATTTATTGTCCTTTCCTCATCATGAAACCACAGAATTGTAACAGATTTTTGTCACGTTTTCAAAAGCATCTAAATATTCTCTTTCTAATTATGAGACATAGAATAAGTATATTTCTAAGCAATCTTATCTTTCATTTGTAGCACTGTGTGAGCAAAAATGTCTGTTTGGAAGCAGATGCATAAGACCAAATGTCTGTGCTTGCAGGAGTGGCCATACTGGTTCAGCTTGTGAAAAGAAGGTAAGGTCCAAACCTCCTCGTTCTTATCATAAGAGGAACAGAAATATGAAAACATAACTGAAATACCTTACAGAAAACTGGATTAAAGTCTCGTTAACCTGATGAAAGATCCAAACAAGGTTACAGATTAGTTTAAAGGAAGTTTAATGACTGCTCAGCTGCCAAAAAACCCTGTATCCAAGATCCATATACAACTTACCTTTAAAGAAGATTTTGTTACTTCAAATATAAAAACTACTAAAGCTGTGTCTTGTGGTAGTTGAAGTCATCCTTAACACACTGCTCCTGGCTGTTCATTCAAACCCTTTTTTGCATGAATCTCAGCAGCAGTGAACTGGGCAAACGCTGTCTGTCCCCTCACCCAGTAACCCATGTCCAGCTGTCAAAATGGTTTGGAAGGTTACAGTACACCCAACCTGCCCATCACGTCCCTGAATGCCTTTGGGTCTGGTTTTCTCCCTGCACCTCCTTTAAGACAAAGCTTTAATTTTTTTTTTGCCATCTTGCCTGCTGTGCCCAAACACTGAATGTATTGGCTTGAATTTCCCCTTCTACTTTGAGTACTGCTTTATTTCATATCCTGCACCCCTGTTTCTCAGAAAATCTCCTCCCTTCTGGAGTCACAAATATCCAAAACTTCTTATGTTTGCCATTTTTAAGGGTCCCATTTTTAAGCCACGGTCATTTCCCAAAATTCAAATACAATTACATTCAGGTGTCCTGCCTGGCCCTATCTCCAGCTTTTAAAAAAAGGAGGTTGCCCTGATATTCATACATACTTTAAGGCAAAAATTGACATATTTTCATTTCAATTATGTAATGCATTAAGAGAAAGCATGAAAGTCTACCCAGACGGTCACTTCATTTTGTGAATGCTAATTAGATTTTAATACCAAAATTAAAGATCTATATGGATTTTCTTAACAAGTACATTCCCAATCTGAAATACAGCTCCTACATCAATACTGAAATGCAGCTGATGTAGATGAGTATTGTGATTTTCTATATATACTAAAAAAAAATCTTAACCAGGTTGGCCATAGCTGAGGAAAATATGTTGCGCGTTTTCTCAAATGATTAACAGAAGGAAACCAAATGGAAGCAGAAATATGCCAAGGCAAACTGGAGTTATTTTCTGCAGACATTTATATCCAGGACATTTTCCCTTGGTAGGTCAAGAGTTGCCATTTTCTGGTACAGCAGAAAAAGATTACCAGGACAGTGGAGAACATTATTCTAGTTGTGAGAGCGCAAAGTACGGTATTTGTCATTTCTCAAGTGAAGTGGAACTTTGTTGCACTTAACAGAAAATATTAAATGAAGAAAAGTTTCCTTTTTCACATGAATAAACTATTACACAGTAAATCAGTCCCGTAAGAAACAGAGTAGAAAAAGACACTGCATATTATGTATGTGCAAAACACCAAGCCACCAGTGACACACGTAAACACGTGGGTGTCTCTAGCAATGATTCATCAGATGTGTTTTAAGACTGAAGCACTCTTTGGTTTCATGGCTTATTCTGCAGAAATACTGATTGGCTGCACTGATACGAATGTGCATTGCTTTGATGCGAAGAAGGAAATGTAATAAGAGAATGAACAGGTTTCCTTCAATCTGTGAGCCTTGCTGAAAGCTTGAATCAAAGTTAGCAATAAAAACTGATGGATTTAATAATGTCTAATTTAAATTACGTGGCTTATATTGTATGAAAGCAAATAAGAAAATAGTGAAAATAGATTAAAATTGTGAGGGATATTAAAATGCAAAGCTCATTTATCAGCACAGATTATAGTTAAATGTAAACTTAGGAATTCTTACACATATTACCATAGAAAAGTTGGGATGAATGGCCTCCCAAGAGTTAGTTTATCAGACTGGATCAGGTACAAGTGAACAATCTGAACAGGCTTTTATCAACTCCTTCTCCAAACACGTCAGCCACAGAAATATCAATCTAACTAACTATTTGTTAAATTATTTAACTACACTATTAGAGCACAGTTTTGTTTTTCCTAACACTGAACATAAACCCAATCTGTTGCAAGTAAAACTGACACTTCTTGGGGTAACCCGCGTGGGCACAGAGAAAAGTTATCACAGTTCTTTCAGGAACAGCTTTTACATGTTTGAAGACAATTAGTCCTGCCACCTAATTTTGTCCCTCTTTCCTAAGCTAAACCAACCGAGTTTCAGATCCTGTTCTGTGTGGCTCTTGTCTAAACTCTCTCCAGTTTCTCCCTCTCCTTCCAGATGCGCCACATCCAAGCGCCAGCGCAGGTCAGAGCCCAGCAACGCCTCCCTGCGTGGCTCCTGCCCCTGATCAATCCATTTACAGCAAGGGACATATATTCTCCTGCAACAGCACTGCAACCTGCTCAGTCTTTTCCACAGTGCTGATACCTTATCACTTTTTTCCCATTTGGCATTCATGCAGTTGAGTTTTTCCTCTGTAAGCACCATCTTTATTGTCTTTACTTAATTTTCTCTCATGGATTTCAAGCTGGTTTATTCATTTATCAAAAATATTTTTAATTCTGTTTGCGCTGCCTCCAAGTGTGACATTGTTCAGAACTGTGGTATCGCATTGTCTGAGGCATTAATGAAAGTAGCAACTATTGATAACACTATTCCTTGATAATACTTCCTCAAACAGGCCTTGCTGCCTACTTTTTTCATCTGACTCATGCTGGCATGACTGGCAAAACAGAAGGCTCCCCAAAGCGAAAAACAGATCTGCTCTTGGTGGATAACAGTGGCTCCTTCCCTTATTGAGCCTGAGGGGCTTATACATTGATTGTTTAATAATTAGTGGTAATAACTTTCCAGATACCAGCTTAGTCTGAATTTTTGGCTGTCATTCCCTTGCTTTTCTTTTTTTCCCTCCCCTCATTTAAAGACTCTCTTTATTGGGACTATTTATATCCTTTTCACAGAGAAACATTGCTGGTTTAGAAACGGCATCTTTAAGATGGGATAAACTCTGCGAGGCCTTGTTGACCTGGAAAAGCTGCTGCATGTAAAGACTCTCATATATACTAAGACTTTCCATATGGAGAGTTAATGCACAGTAAATAATAAACCATGAATTCAAATCCCAGTCATTTAACCTGTAAACAGGCTTTAAATTTGACTTTTCTAAATCTAAACACTCAGCTCCTTCTCCACTCTCCCTTGGATTCCTGTTCTCTTGTTAATTCTGATCATGCTAAACCTTTTGTCACATTTAACCTTCCCATGCAGGCTGAAGAAAAGGCACTGAGCACATCAGCCTTGCCTGTGCCATCGTCTGCAATCTTCTCTCCTTCCTGTCAGATTTACCCTATGTTTGGCTAAGGAAGTTAAAACTCATGCTTTGCTCTGTTTCTGTTATGAATTTTCAAATAACAGGAATGATAGAGTAGCAGTAACACGTAAAATTTGTCAAAAAAAATGGATTAAATTGGAGTGGAGCAGCTTCTTCCCTTCCTCAGCAGCAGCCAGTGAGTGCACCTGAGCCAAGAGCAGGGAAGCAGATGCAAGGTAATTGCCACTTACCCAGATCAGGAGACTGATTTCCTCCTTGGAACTTAATTTACAGTCTTCAATTTAGTCTCACAAAATTAGAGCGAAAATTTTCATTCTTAAGCAACATTTTTTTTCTGAATAGAGACTGAAAACACTAAGGAGACAGATACAGGTATCTAGAAAAAAAGCCCTCACTGCAGAACTTCTCTTTCCACAAACTACATAGAGTCTGGAGTCTGGGTTTGCCAATGCATTTGGAAAAGCTGGACGGCCCATATTTGCTTCATCAAATTATTCCTCTTTTTCCTTCTGTAATCTTTGGTATAGTTCCCCTTTGTGCAGTTAAGATTCCTGTAGGAACAATATTCATTTTCCCAAATTATTCATCATCTACATCTTATTCTCACATTTATATTGCCAAGTGATTTGCAATTCATTTTCTGACATTTTTTGTTTACTTTGTTTTGGACTTCTGCTAAACAAGGCCTGCCAACAGCATTCCTCAGAAGGCTAATGAACTTGCTAAAACAGCAATCACTCTCTTAGAAACCTTTTGTGTATTTTTAATTTGTATTGACTCTTCAAGAGAGCTAGATAATTTAGCAAGTTTTGTAGCAGACATGAAGACAAACGTTCCTGCTGACTTTTACATTCAAAACAGCCATTAGAGAACATTTGTTCAGGGCTGGAAAGGGTGATCCAAACAAAACAGACTAAATGGATCTCTTTTCCAGTGGAATCACAAGTCCCCAGAGGGACTAAGACAAACACAGCACCATTTGTACAACAGGGACTTTTTCAGAAATGTTAAATTCATATTATATTTGTCCTATCTGGTTCCATCATGCCTTCCTTGGATTTCTTTTTCCTTTCTAAAGGGATTAAAGTAATAGCATTAATTAAGCCAATAGAATTAATTTAAGCTAAACAATGTTATTTATATAGATATAAACAGCACACAATGCTACACTACAAGCTATCATCGTGGTGTATTTTCCTAGTAACAGTTTAAACATTAATGTGTTAAACTTGCCTGCCTGTTGAATATTTATTCTAAGGCATAGAGGTACTTAGAGGTGTAACTTGCTACATAAAATAATAATTAAGAAAATGCAGATATTTTTAGCACTCCACTTTACCAGTAAATCGAAGAGCAACAGGTCATTCATTCTCTATGAAGAAACACAGTGACTACCTTCCAAAGATTAAACATACTATTGATTTCAACATAACACATAAGATGATTTTAATAAACAATTTCTCACATTAGGCATCCCTCTGCTGCAGTCAGTGACCTCAACATCGCTGTTACTTTGTGAGTTAACATCTCTTAATGTATAAATGAGCAAACGGTGCTGGAGTTCTACAAGCTGCATTCAGCATCTGTGATCATACAGGCCTGTCACCTGTGGAGCTCTGGGGAAAAATGGCATGGCTATTCGTAAGTTATTTAACAAAGAAATGGAAGTAATATGAGATAAAAAAAGAGAAAGTGAAGTGGGTGCTGGTGGATGAGAAACTGCAATATGTGCCTACAGCCCAGAAAGTCAGCTGTATCCTGGGCTGCATCAGAAGTGTGAGCAGCAGGACGAGGGGGCTGAGGCTGCCCCTCTGATCTGCTCTTGTGATTGCTCAGGTCCTTGTCACAGGAATACTTAGAAGTTTCTGCCCTGCTTGGTACTAAATACATGGTCCAACTTTCTCTACAAGTTTCTACCAAAACAAGGCAGGAAAGCGCATTTACAGTATTTTAAGTTTCATAATAAGTCTTATTTTATATATAAACATACATCTACACACAGACATCCAGAGAAGGGCAAGGAAGGTGGGGCAGGGGCTGGAGCACAAGTGTTCTGAGGAGCAGCTGAGGGAACGGGGGCTGCTTAGTCTGGAGAACAGGAGGCTGATGGTAGACCTTGTCACTCCCCACAACTGCCTGAAGGGAGGTTGTGGTGAGGTGCATGTTGATCTCTTCTCTCAAATACCAAACAAGAGGAAGAAAGGAAGTGGCCTCAAGTTGCACCGGGAGAGGTTCAGATTGGGTATTAGGAAAAGTTATTTCATCAATAGCACTGGCAGAGTAAAGTGATGGAGTCACCATCCCTGGAAGTGTTCAACAGACATGTAGTTTGGTGCTTAGGGATGTGGGTTACTGGTGGCCTTGGCAGTTTTAGGTTTGCAGTTGGACTCAATGATCTTAAGGGTCTTTTCCAACCTGTGATTCTATGAGTTTTTTATATATATATTTACACATACAAATATACATCTAAATCCATATATATTTTAGTACAAATGTCTGTATAGATACATGAAAATATGCAATGTGACAGAGATGCACATACACTTTTATTTGACCTCAGTAGGTATAGATCACACTTCCAGATATTATACACATTTTTTTAAGTAAAATCAAGTCCTTAACCTAACTAAACCTGTCTAAATCCCAGCAGGCACTTGCAAAAGTGTGCGCTCTTTTCATATAAAATAAATGTGTCATTTACTATTCACAAACAAACAACTGCTACCTGGATACACCACTATCAGAACTAAGGTAAGGCATTCTAGAGTCAAACAGGGAAGTAAATTTGGATACACGAAACTGATATCAAGCTTAACCTGTCATATCAAATAGAGCTACATCACCATTAAGGAGCACCTTTCTTCCTGTCCTGAATAATAAATTAATATTAAAATGTGTATAAAACTGCCCTTGAAAACAGGTCCTTAATTCTATGTGCTAGGATAAAATAAAGCTTTTCATATCATCTATTATCTTGGTTTTGGATACAGAAAATTCACTCATGTATTTAAACCGAGATGATATTCATGGACAACTTCTGCTGTAGGAAAATGGGATAAGTGCACTGAAACGCTTCCAGGCAAGAAGCCAACAAGCTCCATGTGTTATACAGAAGTGGCAGAGTGATTTTTTTAAGGCACACCTGCTTTAGATGGAAGAAATTGAATTCCAACTCCATAACTGTCAAGTGCCACTGCAAATAATAGAGCCTAAGCCGAATCATTTCAGCAATATAGCTATTTTCCTGTTGAAGCGATGGAGCAGAAATCAGCCTTAGCTAGATGATATCATTTTATGTGCATGCTTTCGAAACAGCTCCATTCATCATTTCACTGCTTAATCCTTTTCAAAAAGATGTTCTTCCTTCCCTGGTTAATAAAACTTTGGTTACTTATGTCAAAATTGGGAAAAAAAAAGGTGGATTGTGATTTTGTCGTAATTACATAAAAATTCCAAAGAAAACACAATAAATCATTTGAGTGCTTGCACATGGCAGTTCTTACATGACACCACATGCACGAGGCTGCTTCTTCTGTTATGCCTTAAGCAGCTGAATTCTCATTTCTCTTTTTGCAGGTCCCAATAGGATGAAGATAACATCAGGACATCGAAGACAATATTTGGGTATTGATAACCTGGCACTAAGCATGTTCTTCATTTGGGAAAACAGTGTGAAGAAATTACTAGCTCTTTTCCTTTTACCCCCATATAATCACACCAAAGAACAAAAAACACACCTTCCTCCTATGTCAATAAACTACACTTATTTTGAAACCTTTCAATGGCAAGGCTGAAATTCATGATCCATGGCCGTAGAGGCACCGCCACAATGACTGCTCCTGACAACAGTAAGATTTTAAAATGGTACAGACCATTCTATAAAGATTTTTAGTGCCATGATATTCAGCTTTCACTAAAATTTGAAGGTACAGATAAATTTCCTCGTTTCTTCCCATTTCTTTACACGGGTGTGTCTACTCAGAGTCTAGAGAAAAGGGAATCAATAAGATCCTGCTCAGAAATTCCAGCCACCACCAAGGGAAAGGGCTCAATGATGTTCAACTATGCTAGATCTGACCTGCAGTGTCTTCCTTCTGAGTAACTGCCAAAGTCTAACAGTTTAGTTTTTTAAGTTACTAATGTGTCAACGTTTATTTTTTGAGGTATCAATGCAATACCTGGTGAAATGCTGGTGTTTAGCTACATCTGCACTTGAGTTCTCCTTTGTCCTCTGTAACGGCCACACATTGCTCCTGGACGAGTCAACGGTTGACATGCTAAGGACACACAAGGCCCCACGTGGCCATACAGCTTTAATTCTTGGCAGCATTTTAGAAATCCAGCTAATTGTACAATAGCATCTTAGTGAAATACTGGAAAAATCCAAGTGCTCTCAGAAATTTTCATCCTAATCTGAAAATTCTGATTTACAGAAATCTGCTGTTGGCTCCCCTACCAGTGGCCACAAGATGAGCTGCTTGTTTGATCACAGGCAGCACTGCTGATGTGTGGTGGGGTGGGATGGAGCAGTGGCAGGAAACCTGGGGGGAGGAGGAAGGAGGGAGAGGAAGGGGATAGGGAAACAATTATAAATTTACCTGGAAAAAAGAGATTGCTAAACAGTCATCTTGGACAACTCTCGGGTTCCGTAAGGAAAATTCCAAACTGCACTCTGGACATTCACACTCTCCTTTCGTTTGTCTCACTGGAAGAGTCAGAGCAACTACACAAAAAAAATCTCAGTGCCTTGATGGAGAAACACAGAAGTTTTGACATTCCCTCACTTTTCCAGAGGTAACTTAGGGGAACAACGATACAAGCAAGGCTTTTCTTTGATTGAGCCTGCAGGGCTGCAATGGTAACAAGGTGCAAGATTTGACCTGACCCTTACTGTCAGTTTACAAGAATAAAAAATGCTGACTGTGAGACCTCTGAATACTGCAAATTAAGTGTTTAATAAAGCTTGGAAAACCTGTCAGTCCTATAACTCACATAAACATTCCTCCTCCCTTTTGCCCAGCTGCCAATAGTTGCATTTTCCCCTGCGTTTAACTAATATGTGAAAATGCTTTTAAATGTATCCAATCTGTTTTCCAGTAAGTGACTCACTACTCTGCTTCTGAGGTTTTGTCTTTCATTTTATGTTATGAACTGCTCCAACGTAAAGAGTATCACAAATGCAAAAGATTAAAAAAAGCAAATTACACTGCCATTCCTTGCAAGTTTCCTACAAACCCCTAAATGAAGGACCAGATGTCAAAACACTTGCTATATTTTACTAGTACATACTGATCTAGATCACAGGTACTAATGTTAATATGAAGTTAAGTTTTGAGCATTTGCTTTAACAATTCCAGGAAGTCATTAATACTGAAACAGAACATTGGCACCAGATGAGTATCTACAAGATTAAATTTAGGGTCATAATTACACCTTTCTTGAAGTACAACCCCAATCAATAAAAAAAGATTTCTATTACCTTGCCTCCATAATGTCTACAAGAGACTCTTCTAATGAACAAAACCCCTTGCCAAGATTGGATTTGAAAACCTAAACCAGCTTTCAACACCTTGCAGTTTCTCACTGTATATCCAGGCGTGACTATTAGAGACAGCATACATCTATTTTTAGTCAATTAGAAAGTTATTTTTCAGCCCTAAAATAGCTCGTGTAGCTACAAAACAGAAACAATTGCTGATAAATAGCAGCCATAGAATCGTTTTGATTGGAAAAGGCCTTTAAGATCATCAAGTCCAACCACGGGTCCAGCCCTAAGCCTGCCACCAGACCATGTCCCCACATATAACATTGACTCATCTTTTAAACCCCTCCAGGGATGGGGACTCTACTGTTCCTTTTCTCCCAGACACTTCAGCACTTAACTGATTTTCCTCCCTGGATTGTTCAATATCCTTTGCTGAAGATCACTAGATGTGGTCAGCTCAGCATGTATTTAAAATGAGATATAGAACAATGTAAAAAACTTCTTCCTTATATGTAGTCTAAATCTACCTCTTTCAGTTTAAAACCATTACCCCTTGCCCTATCACAACAGGCCCTGCTAAAACGTTCGTGTCCATCTTTCTTACAAACCCCCTTTAAATACTGAAAGGTCACAACAAGATGCCCCCAGAACCTTCTCTTCATTGCCCACAGGCACCTATGCGCATATATGTGTCTCCATAGCTGAAAGCCTCCTAGAAACTGCTGTGAAGGAAATAAAAATGCTTTTAGTGGAAAAACAGCCATTCCATTCAGTATTCCAGCAGGTAAAATACCATTTACTTTTCATTTTAAGAGCTTTTTCTCTCACATTAGGACGTGGTATGTAAGTTGAAAGAAGCGCGTGTACTCCCTGCAGAATCAGTAGGTAGGCACATCTTAGAATGAGCAGAGATTTGCTCCAGAAATGAGCAGTTTTGCTCCAGAAATGAGCAGCTCGACATGAGCCAGCAATGGGTGCTCGCAGCCCAGAAGGCCAACCATGTCCTGGGCTGGATCAAAGAAGCATTGCCAGCAGGGCGAGGGAGGGGATTCTGCCCCTCTATTCCGCTCTGGTGAGACCTGACCTGGAGTATTGTGCCCAGTTCTGGAAGCCCCAACATAAGGATATGGAACTGCTGGAGTGGGTCCAGAGGAGGGCTATAAAGATGCTCAGAGGGCTGGAGCACCTCTGCTATGAGGACAGGCTGAGAGAGTTGGGGTTGTTTCAGCCTGGAGAAGAGAAGGCTGCGGGGAGACCTTAAAGCAGCCTCCAGTACTGAAAGGGGCTCCAAGAAAGCTGGGGAGGGGCTTTCTACAAGGGTTGGTAGTGATAGGACGAGGGGAAATGGCTTTAAATTGGAAGAGGGGAGATATACGTTAGGAAGAAATTCTTCACCATGAAGGTGGAGAGGCCCTGGCCCAGGTTGCCCAGAGCAGTGGTGGCTGCCCCATCCCTGGAGGTGCTCAAGGCCAGGTTGGATGGGGCTTGGAGCCCCCTCATCCAGTGGGAGGTGTCCCTGCCCATGGCAGGGGGTGGGACTGTATGAGCTTTAAGGTCTCTTCCAACCCAAACCATTCTATGATTCTAAATGTACAACTTCCCAGGCCTGGAGATGTCATTTCTTACTTTATCCATAAACAACTACAGCAGCAGCTGAACAGCAGAAGCCACCGATCCTGTTCTGAGACCACCCACAGGGGACAGAAGCGTGATCTGGTCTCTATGTGTACTTAACACTCAGCCTTCCTGCCAGAAAACCCTGCTCTGCATGTGTCACCGACAAACAGCACACGATGGATCAAAACGAGTACATTTTGGAGTTCGATTCGAGCTGATGACACACTGAGAGGGTCTGCCAACTCACAACCCAAATGAAAAGGACTCTGCAATACTCTATATACATAAATAAACACACACAGAAATATGTATAAAATTATTTTCACTTTGAATTACTTAACTACAAAAGCTGTAGAGCATGACATGCTCTGTGGGCTTTATAGTACATCTTTATGTTCACAATTTTTTAACATTATTAACAGTTGGAGAAGGAACAGGACACATCAGAAAACACATGGTGTGCGCAACAGCACGTATTTCTAAGATTACAATTTATAGTTCAGCAAACTTATTCATAGTCAGGAGCTCTGAGCAGGAGATGCCACATCCAAAATTAATATTAATTATTCAGAATAAGTTTCTGTTGTGCTTGAGGACAGGAGCTCTGGATTAATCCCCTGAGCACCTGCAAGGCAGGTTCAGAGAGGAAAAGTGTCTGTGCCTTACAGAATGCAGACAGACATTACTCTCTTCTATACCGCTTCCTATTTGTATCAGCTGAGATGTGGAAGACTGGATATGAGCCCTGGCAAGGGGGTCACACAGGTGCTCTGTGCAGTTTCTCTACCTGGTTCAAGCCTGTTCACAGAGGTGGGGAAGCTCCACGCAGGAGCTTTTCCTCCAGAGGTGAAGCCAGGGATCCCCAGCACAGCCCACATCTGCCTTCTCTTGGTGCCTGCCTCCCTCTCCTCAAACCATTCAGAGGTGCCTTTCTTTTCTGCCTCTGAGTCACAGGCAGCTCAGTTCCAAATTAGATGTGTTAGTTCAGCTATTCAGAGTCCAAGGAATTAACTTACTTCTCTCTCACTTCCATGTCAGAGCCAGTTGTTATGAGCTTCCCACTCAACAGCTAAGTCAACACCTCCCCCAGTTTCGCAGCTAACCTGGCCTGGAGATACCCCTCTATTGAAACTGCTGGAAAAATGAGAAGTGTTTCCAGGGAACAATCCTAACTAGATGAATTTTCAGTCTGAACCAGAATGAATTTTCTTTTAACTACCATAATTTTGTCAAAATTTTTTGTACTAACTTTACTCTCAGAATTTTACTCATCTGTTACAGCAGTGCCCCTGATGGGATCAGCCAATTTCCCAGCTGATTTCATAGAATCAGAGAGTCACCCGGTTTGAAAAGACTTCGACTGCTGATGAAGATTCCCCCCTCTCCTGAGTAGAAGTGATTTCAACCTCGGTGTGCACCTTGCCAGCATTTGTACCGTAACAGGAAGACAGGAATAACATGTTCTAAGTTTACTTGGAGAGGCTTTTCATCAGTTTGCCTTGGAGCCACAGGAAGAAACAAACCTACTGCTGGTCTGCTCTTAACCCTCCCCACCTTTTTCCTTTCCTTTTTAACCTGAAGCAGCTTTCGTCACGTGTCACCTGTGACTGATTTATTAGATTGTTAGTGCTGTCAGAGCCTGGGTCAGGTCTGAGACAGATTTGTCAGAAGGGCGTAGCAAAGCTACCTCACCCTATTCAAAAGCCACACGCGTGGCCTGTACTCTGTGCCAAGGCTCTGAGAGCCAGCACTGAGCTTGTTCCTAACACAGATGGTACAGAGAAAAAAAATCCAGCTCTCTAATCATCAGGCCTGTTTAGTTCATGTTTTAACTAAGTGTGGGGCACTGAAAAAAAATTCAGTGGGCACCAAATCAAGCATCATATCTGTTTAACCCCACGAGCCACTATCAACCTAATATATCCATTTGCCCTTTTATATAGAGACCATTTCAAAAATCTTTCTCCTGCCATTAGAACACTTTTCAGAGCTTTTGCCCTTATAAGCCAGGCAATCATTTTCCCCTCAACATCTATGACCTGCCATCACTTTACAAGGCCAAACTGTTGCAGAAGACTGGAGGTTCATGAAAACAGGTGACATGAAGAAAGGGCAGAAATTTCCTGCATGAGATAAAGGTGACCCAAGCTCTGTTCACACACAAAATTGACTTCAAACCTGCTTTATTCTCTATTTTGTCATACACAGTAATAACTATTTTTGCAACTCCTTCTTGGAAAAATCTGAGCATAAGGATACGAGTGAAGACCTAAGCAATGAGCTGAACAGAATTGTTTTACAGATTGTAGCTAGAAAGATCAAGATGGAAAGCCATCAGTTATTGAAATTATGCAAGCTTCAGGCTATTGTAAAATAAAATAATGTCATTAATATGGTGGTATTTGAACAAGGTAAAAGCACAGAGATTTATACTGACATAAGGATATAAATATTACAAAGAAAGCCCAGAACATTGATTTCTTTCTCCTTAAAAAAAAAAAAGTAGAATAGAAGGAGCAGAATGAATCCAAAATAAACAAAAGAAAGCCTGGCTCAATCTCAAAATAGCAAAATTTGGGAGTGAATTTTGGAGCTATAAGGTCTGGAAAAAACCCAACACCTTAAATTAGTAGCTATTATAGTAGGATTAAAAAAATAACAATCAAGAATATTTACATAAAATAATAGGAAATTATTATAGGCCTATAAAGTGGATTATAGTCTAAACAGGGAAATGTTTGTGTGTAAAAAGAAATCTCTCCAAAAGGTGAACGCGTTGATCATGAGGGGGCTATATACATATAGAGTTTAAACTGAGAGAAGCTGCCAGTGGAAACGCTTATAAAATCTGTAAAACCATGCTATGTGTTTTATTTTTAACTAATGAAGAGAATCAAACTCAAACATCATTAGCGAACTTGATAAAATTCCTGCAAAATGATGTGGTTAACATCTACAGATGAAGTACATCAATCTACTGCTCTCATGCCTTTGCTTTTGGGAATGTTACTGGTTAGGCAGAAGAGAACTACACTTGTATAAACCAAGTTTTCAACATAAAAAACCCTAGTACTGAGAATGGCCTCAAGGTGATGTTAAATTGTTCTTCCACCTCAAACATTCCAGGAGCTATTCACAAAGCAGAAGGTACTGGAATAAGGAAAAGGCCAGTCATCATAACAGAAACCAACAGGATTTGAACAGAGACTTGAAACCACCTTTTCAAAGTCCATGTCCTGAGCTGTATATTATATGAACACAAAAGATCTAACAAACTATAATACACGAAATGAACAAACAAAACACCTGTGAAATGAAGAAATTGGATGAAACGAGGCAAGAGACCTTCCACAAGTCTGATAAGGTGCTTTTGCCAGATCCATCCATCTCTTCACTGGCAACAGCCATGAGCCAACTGAGACCACCCAAAACAAAGAGTTGAAGTCCCAGACCGATGTTTTTACCACCTTTCTTTTCTAAAGACACTGACTTTAGTTTGGTCTTGCTATATTAAAAAAGAGCCTATTACATTAAATAAGTAATACTGAACACTGCCTGGAAGTATTAACTCTTTCAGAGCCCATATGACTGTATTGTTAAGGTCACAGGGCATCACAAGGGCAAGATAAAACTCAGACACACCAAACATCAAGGGAAGTGTTTCCAAGGCCTTCACTGAGTCCACAGATCACTGAAATAAAACTTTAGAAAGCAAAGTTCAATTTATTTTAAACCCATTTTAATACCTTGGTTATAGTATGAACCTAAATGGGCTTGCCCACTCCAACCAGTTGATGAGTAATCTGAGAACTAATAAATATTGCACATACATATGAGGAATTGCCCCTGCACTTAAAGGGAAAAGTTCCATCACAACAGCCTGGCACTACAATCTAGTCCCAATATTTGTGAGGTGTTTTGTGTATGTGAAAACAATCTTAATCTGCAACTTTAATGCTGCACTGACAACTACAGCAGAGCAGTCCTGTCACTGCCTGAGAGCGCTGGAGAGAGCCTTTGTCCAGATGCTGTAGGCCAAGACCTGTCCTTGGGTGCAAGGGCACAGCAAGATGCATCCGTACACTTGAGGGCTAAATTTAGATGAAGCTGAAAAAGCCATATGAGACACAGAGTTTCACTTTGGATCATTTCATGCTTGGATGTGTAGTCTTTACGTTTTCCTAGTCAAGAGAGGGCACCTGCAATACATGCAATTTTATGCAAGTTAGGTGTGCTCAGACTCATAGGACACTGCTAAAGCAGCTCCTATCTGAGGAGAGCTTGTACAAAATTGCTAACAAATGTCTGTGGGGAAAAATGTAAAACAGCAGCAAAATAAATCAAGCAGGAGTTTAGAAAGTTTTCTGGCTAATTTTGAGACTAAACTTTCTCCAGATCAGTCTCACAGCCCTTATAGAGACAAAGGAAGATGCCTGAAGGAAAGCAGAATCCCCTCTGACTCCACAGCTGTACAGAGCAGTGGATGCTCTGCCTGCCCTACTGAAGCCAGGCCAGAAGTACCTGCAGCTCCTCACCTTCCTGCAGCCCCTCCACATGCTTTCCAACACCACCTCATCCATGCTGGAGTTCCAGTTACAGATGCTCTTGCTCACATATCCCACAGCCAAAGCGTATCACATCAAGAAAGCATTCAGTGTGCATCAGCTGACCTACCTGAAAATGATCTGCATTTCCTCCCTGGGCTCCTGAGAGACCCTCATCAGCCCATAAGAGCAAAACAAAAAAAACCCTGAAGTTATTTGCAAATTAACAAGAAGTCCAGCTGGCACTGGGATTTGAGGCCAGCACTCAGTGTCTCTATTGAAAAAGCTTAGTTTCACTACTGAATATGCCATAACTCAGCAGAGAATACATTAACAAAATTACAGCAAGAGTTATGGAAGACAAAAGCCAAAACATTATTAAATAATACATTGTCATTAAAATTGTTTATTGTTTATTTCTCTTTGCTAGAAGTAACTACTGGAAAACACAAATCCAACTGGATATTTATTGGGCACAATGCACTTCCTTTTAATTAGCAGCTTATAGGTAAGATAATCTATAACTCAGACACAATCAGATCAAGCCTGGCCTTTATTTTCCAAAAATTAGTTTAATATTACTTGATGGTTTATCATGATTTTATAAAATTACCACCAAGACAATGGAAAAATTTACACTTTATCTTTCTAATGATGTAAACAATTTCTAGCAAAGAAAACATGCCAGCTCAGAGCACCAAAACTTGGAAGGGACTTGGATCAAAATATACAGGGAACAGGAAAAAGATATAATTCATCTTCAAACTTAATTTTCCAGCCAATATCAGATTTCAAAATGTAAAGTTTTACATGGTATATGGGTAAAATGACTCATTTCCTAGTATTGCAATATTTTCATTATCACTAAATACACCTTGATTGCTATCTCCTCCCTTTCATGCACTGTTCATATCAACAAAAAAATGGATGAAAGTCTGGTTTTGAGCTGAAGAAGTGATTAACAGTTAAAACTGGAGTTTGCCAACGCTTCATAACCAAGTGGGTCATTAAACCAGGGAAGCCCTTCAGCTTGCACCAGCCTTGCTTGGTCCTTTTAAGACCTACCACACCTTCTCTTTTTTAGCCTCTGTTTTGCTCAGTCTTGACTCCCCACTCTTGCTCACACTGCTGATGGTTCTCACTGCTCTCCTCTGCACTTCTGTGCTGGCCTTTCCCGAGGTCCACTTTCCCCATCTGAGAGCAAGGCAAAAGCTGAGGCTTTTTGGTGCCAGGTAGCATTAATACTTGGGCAATAGTTCTTTTTAAACACCCCGAATGCTTTCTGCCTTCTCTGTAGCAGGACACTATTGACTCACATTTTGTCTCTGATCCACTATAATCCTCTACAAGCTTTTGTTCAGAAATATCATCTACCCATCTGGTGCTCAGGCTGCCAATTATTCCTGCTGAGCGTGCTATGTTGTACTTCCCATGCTGGACCAGCATCTGTTTTTTCAGACAACTGCTCCAATTTAATTAAACTCATTTTGAATCCTAACCCTACCTTCAGTTTCCTTGCAGCCCACTGCAGCTGTGTGTTACCTGCACATTTTGTAGGCATCCCAGTCACTCAGCAAGAATGTCACCAAACACAGCGCAGAGCCAGCAGAGCTTCACCAGCAAAATGTGCCCACACAGACACTGCAAACCACCTGTAACTCCTCAGATGTGCCCTCCTCCTTTCCCCACAGCAAATATGCCTGGACCAAGTTTCCTCAAATGACTTATGAAATAAAAGTTCTGACAAAATTGCAAAAGACAATGAAGACACATTGCTTTCCACAGAAAAGGACTGCTTTGACATGATGTTTCCTTAATAAATTCACATTGACTATTATTCATTTCCTCATCAGTAACCAGGCTACAGACACAGAGACAAAATCCTTTATCATCCATCTTTTCCCCCTTCCTTTAAGTAGATCCCACTGCATATCAAAGTCCTAGAGCCAGATGATATTCTTTATACTTATCTTTGATTTCAAAATGGAAGGATGATGGATATTCTGATAGAAATGAGAATAGACACATTAGTCCATAATACTCCTGTGTTCTCAAATAACTTAAGGCGCTGGTTCAGCTCTACTAATTCAGTAACACAAAATATTATTTATCAGCTGTTGAGAAAAATATGGCAGTTCTCCATGGCAAATTCATCCTAGTTTTGAAACATAAGCTGTCATTGCTCAGAAGGGAAGTGTAAGTATAGATTTTAAAAGTAGTCTTGCAAAAACATTGTCTCTGGAAAACTGAAAGCTGAGATGCCAGAATGTGGTTTGATCCCATAACTGTTAATAATGTCTGGAGATGTCACAGTGGCACATTTTCTGTATTTCCAACATGATTCCTAAAACACAAAGCACAGAAGAGAGTGCAGTGCTCCCAGCTCTGCTGACAGGTGCTGGAGGACAGGCAGTGCTCACTGGGGCCACTCTCCTTCCAGACATCCCTGCCACAGGCTGGAGGCACAAACAGGCAGCACAGGCTTAGGGCACGCGGGACAGCACACCGCTTAAAATCAGAGCATTTGTAATCCTCTAGACACCATAACAGAGGTCAAATACCATTTACAGTGTTTAATATTTTATTTTTAGGAAGACTGATGACATTAGAGCTCATTGGATATTTATGAAGAGACTGAGTACTCTCATTTTCATGGATAGCAAGAGCCGTGGACAGAAACTTTCACACAAACCCCAGCTGTTGATGAGCTGCATTGGGAATTTTTTGCTATCCTACCCAACACTGGCATTTTTAAAACTGTCAAGCCTTATTTTGAGCAAAGCAGCCTGTTTTGTTGGTGTTTCCACACAGCAGAAGGCATACCGAGGGAGCAGACACAGGCAAGGGGCGTTCAGCAATGCAGGTTCATTAAGTCATTGCAGCACAATTTAATTTGGCTGTAGGACATTATTTTCCATGGAAACTCTGGTTTGCACTAAGATGACTCTGCAGGAGGTCTAATCAGAAAAGTCTGATGTGCCTGAGGGGGAGCAGACAGAGCAGCTCCTTGACGCACCCTGCGGGCCCTCAGCTGCTGGAACTGTGGCTTGTGGGAGCAGAAATGTCTTGGGGTTTGTCTCCAGCTTCCCAAAATGCTGGAATTCCTCGGTCTCCTGGGACATAATTGCAGGGGCTGGAAGGACAAATTATGCCTGCCAAGGGTTGGGGCACGGGATGGCCCACAGTGCTGTGCAAGAGCACTGTTCCGACCTTTCTTCATAGCAGGAATAACCTGATGAGTTATTTTGTCCCAGGCCTGTCCAGACTGGCCAAAGCCCTGTCTACAAAGCTCCTCTGGATGCCAGGGAACCGTCCCATGGGCAGCAGGTCCTGTGAGCTCTTCCTCCCCACTGTGGGAAGTGCCAGGTAACATGACCACTTATGCAACAGGAGAACCTGGGCCACAAGTGCGATCGTCCGCAACAACATCTACCGAGACGAGGCTTACAGTTTGCTCTTCTCCTAAAAACAAGCTACTTATCTTTTAAAAGTTTCTATGTCAGGCTAAAACCATCAGATAATGCCAGACTAATACTTGTCCTTTAAGCCTTAATAATTGCCTCATAAATGGAGTCACACAGGCTTTAATTACAAGAAGTCCCTTTTCCATGGGATCCCTGCTTCAGCTGCTGCACTGTATGGACACAGGAAGGGGCCAGAGTCAAACTGTGTGCAGTCTGCCCAAACCCAGCATTTCTTACCTCTGAAAACAGAGCACATTTGCCCTTCTTCACTCAGGCACCTTCCCTGGAAAAAAAACCCCAACATCTGGTACTAACTCTGCCTGCAAGGTGAGAAAAGATTGTGGAAATAACCTCTGCGGGAGATACGAGGGGAGGAGAGTGAAACACAGATAAAGTAGTAAATAAGGAAGAGGTGAGGAACATTACAAATTTCAGTGCCTGCAGGCTTCACTTAAAAATATATATATAAAATGTAGAGTTATGATAATCAGAACAGAGTAACAAAGCACTATCTGCTAATCTGTTGAATTTTAAGTGTAGCTGCCGGCTCCACACAAGCAGGGCTTGTTACCTTTTAATGACCCTTAGAGAACTTCTGCTGTCTTGACTATTTTCCATCACATTATAAGTACAGTTTTCCAATTAGTTGGAATGCTTGATAGAAGTTTTTCCCCCTTAAAAAAAAGTCAATTTTACAAGACAAATCTTTAAAAGTGAGGTGGCATTTTACCAGATCAGTTCAGTTTTCATTACCTGAACTTCATCTGTTCTGTGAAAGAAAACAGTTAAATATTAAGACTGATAGAAAATTTATTGAATTTAATTTCTAAAGCTATGATGCTTAAAATCTATTTATTTTCTAGGAGTTGGAAAATCCTGTTATTTTAAAAGTAGAAGACTGTATCCAAGGTAAATACTATTGTCATGGTTAACACAGTGGAATAACAGCATTCATCTCACGTGACAGATGTCATAGTAATGACTAATTGTTCAATTTACTGATTATATTCACATTAAATGATTCAGAAATAAGAGGAAGTATTTTAATCTACATTGTGCAATCTATTTTACAGTTTTTATCATTAATAAATGCAAAGTTGATCTGTAACAAGCCACTGCTTTCAAGTTTAAGAGCAAGAATTTAATGTTAAGGAGAGCAGCCTAAATATCTGATTTTTCATATTCTGGCCTAAAACAACAGTGCTATTGCTCATTTTTCTCATGGTTTTCTTTAATTTCAAATGAATAAAAAGACAGTTATACCATTTTTAATTCTACTTTAGGCACAAAGATGAGACAATATATCTTTTAACTTTATACAGCAGGTAGCACACTTGCTTTCTACCTGAGCTGAAGGAAGGAGTTATCAATAAACCTTGAGCTCATTTTAGCTTAGTGTGGTTTTATGTCTAATACGACACAGTAACAGAGAAAGAAGATAGCACTGAGGTGTAAGATTCACTGCTCCTTCAGAACCTCTTCACCTGGAAGCTGGCACCCAGCGTCAACACTAAAATAAAACAGCCTAATGTGGTAGTTGTCTGAAATACTGCAAAGCCTGTATAGTAAAGCTTACTGCTAGCACAAAGTACTAGAGAGTTCTGACCTCTATGACAGCAAGAGGCAGGAGGGAAAAAAAGCCATAGGCTTATTTCTTTAGAATTTCCCATCTTTGTGAGCACTAGTTTAGCTCCACTGGTTTGCAGCAAATTGAAGTGTGCAACTCCACAAAGCTCTGATAAAATGCATAATGTTCAATTTCTCCCTTTCTGAAGCTCTCCGTCTGCCATCACAGAGAACTTGATACACACCCCCTCAATTCTGAAACCATGTATTTAACCTACAGGACAGACACACATTAAACACAGGTACAGGGTTATGAAAAACAATTCCAGCAAAAACATGTTAGAAGCATTATGAAATCTCCTGGTACCTCCGTTACAAATATCCACCACAGCTTTAAGATGCCTATTTATCCCCACTTCTGATTTTAATATAAATGTCCTGACCTCAGATAGATAAACAAACATAGCTAAACTTTACTAAGGCTGTTTTATGTTATTATGAAATCTAGGGCTTTTTAAAAGATAAACAGACTATGAAAACACACCCTAGCTCCTGCACTTTAAAAAGATGTAGGTTATGACATTCTCCAAGCATACTGGGGAAAGCAGTAACAATTATGAACAAGCTCCTTAAGGTTATAAATGTATTTTCCATAAACTATAAACTTTCCAGCTATTATATTAATTTCCCTCTTACTGCCTAGGCTAACTTTGCCAATAATGTTTTTTCAGCCTTATGCAACAAGCCAAGTAATATTCCACACAGCTGAATATTTATGTGTTTTTTGAGAGATCAGGCTCAAGGCTCAGCTGAAGGAAGATAACTCTTGGGAAATACTGTTTTAAGTGTGATGCTTTCTTCTATTTGGCCTTACATAAAGAGATTTTTACCTTCTGACAACATCTTTCTTGCACCAAGGGATAGAAAGTGGTCGGTCAATCACTATATCAGTTGTTCTCCCACCAGGTTTTTGGGGTTTGTTTTTTGTTTTGGTTTGGTTTTTTGTTTGTTTGGTTTTTTGTGTGTGGGGGGGTGTTGTTGGTTTGGGGTTTTTTTTTTGTTGTTGTCATTTGGTTGGTTGGTTTATTTTTTAAGATTAGCACCTACTCAGACTTCTTCTACTTCCCAGCATACGTGGCTGGGTCTCATTTACCATAGGAGGGAACTCATTGTAGGAATGAGTTAACAGTACATGACATAACTTGGAACACCCTGCCAGTCTCCCAGGGCTCACTCAGGAAGGCTGTGTTAGGACTATGTGAGACTGAGTTTAAGGGAAAAAACATGAATTTTAATCCAAACATGCCACAAATTCACCATAGACCTTCAGCAAAAGGCATTAAAAATGTTCTACACTTCAATAACCTCCATTATTAAAATCTTCCCTTGTTCCGACATTCTGTCCTTTGAAAAGATAACCTCATGAAAGGATTAATGGAGAATAAATCCCCTATGGCTTGCCAGACCTCTAGGAACATCCAACCACCACCCATGACAACAGTGCCTTCCAAAGCACCACGCACACTCCAAGGACCAGCAGTGAGCTGGGCTGGTTACGAACACCCCTGCCTCTCTCTACTCCTCTGCTCCCCTGCGCACTCTTCACCACCACAGTGCTGGAATCCCCATGGCTCAGTGACACATAATGCCTCACAAATTAAATACCAACAAATCCCTTTGCCTTCAGATCACACTTGGAGCAGAAGCTTCATTTTGGTCTGAATTTGAGTTTTGCTCTGAGTGAAAATTCATCCTTGGCACACAGTCTGGCAAGTCCTCTTCCCTGCTAACTTCTGATAGCCTCCAGCAGAACTACCAACTTCTGTAGCCTGCAATAAACTTCCCAAGATTGTCCAAATTCCTGTTTACCAATACGTGAGCTGCCACGAGGTAACCAGCAAACAAAAGCTCTGGTGCAAATATGTGTATAAGAATCCTTCCTTATTGCTTCAGCCCTTCTCCCTGCCAGTTGCAATGAGGAGGAGAAAGGAGGAGGACATAAAAACCAGAGGAGGGGGATGGAAGGGAGGGGAAGTAGGAAAAGGGAAAGAAGAGAGAAAGTGCCAAGCAAGTATAAGGAAAAGGTGATTCTGCTGATGCCAGGATAGGGAAGAAAGGGGAAGAAAAAAACCACAACAACAAAAAATAAACAAACAAGGAAACCACAGAAAAGCAGCAGTTGCAAAGACCACCCGAGAGGCACTGAATAATTTCTGTTTAATTGCAGCTTCCTTCCTCTGGTGAGCTTCCTCAAAAGCTCCCAGCCAATCGGTACCCATTAAATTAGCACATCATTACCCCTGCTTTTATTAGGGATATTAGCTCAACAGAACTGCAGTTCAGGTCTGACTGAGACTAAATTTGTGCTGGTTTTTTGACTCATTTCTAAACAACTGGCACCCATCGTAGATGAGCCGTGAGGTCCTGGAAGATGGGCTGTGATTTTGGCCTCACTGCAGTTTTCACAGACCTGATGTGAATTTTGGTTAATATTTCCCCAGCATGTGCCAAGCTTCAGAGGAGACAAGCTTCAAGGGAGGAAGAAGAAAGTTTTAATTAAAGCAAACTAAAATCGTTGCACTGAATCCTTCAGGAGATTTTCACCTAGTCCTCTGTTTTTAAATACTTCTGTAGCAAGACTCACTGCAAGCCAAGTAACAATAAGACTTTTTGCAAAACCTTTGTGACAGTGTTTCACAGCCAATTATAGACAAAATACATCACATGAGAAAGAGAATATCAGGCAGGAATCGTGCCGCTTACCAAGATCAAGTTCAAAACCCCATATATTCGATATGGCTAAATTGGCAGACACGATTCTGAGACTGAAGAATTTAACTGGGCTCCGTAAAAGCCCAAAGAAACATGGAAGAAAGTAAAAAGACAATTTTCTTCCTGCTCTTTTTACAGATTATACAAAAACATTGGGTAAGACAGGTTGTCACCTTCTAAAGACAACTGGTCCACATTGTGCAGGCATTCACCAGTTGTGATTTCAGACTTTTGCCCATGGTGGTACAAGAATTCCCACCAGAAAGCAGCAGCCTAAAGCTAAAAACTGATTAATTGATTGAAAAGGCCTTTTTCTTCTCTGTCTGGATGATGGGAGCCAGTGCAGACATCTATCCCTCTCTGCATTGGAGTCTTACAAACTCACACACCTGGGAAGGAAAGTGATGAGGAAACAGGATTGGCAGTTGCTTGGCCCCAGGGAACCACGGATCCACGCTGTGCGGCCATGCCTCAGCCTGGTATTGATTCCTGTGCTAACTGATGAGTCAGAGAACCAGTTAAGTCATTATAAACAGGTTTTTCATACTATTGGGACAGATGCTTCTCCACTACAGCTTGCAGTTGTAAACTCTGTTTAATACATTAAACTTCCAAGCTAAATTGCTTTGGTAATTTTATCTCCTTACTTTCCTGACCTTCATAGGTTTAAAAATCAGATACTTAACCTTGCATTAATGGCAGGGGTTTTATTGCACAAGATTACAATTTAAAGCCATTATTATAACCCCTGCTCCTAGGTATAAAAGGCTGAGAGGCATTCAAAGACATGCCAGGAAAATGACTGGTAAGGAAGAAGAGGAAACATTTCTGGTATCATCTTTCTTTGTTCACTTTGGGTTTTTGTTAGATCTATTATTACATTTAGCACTCCCAGTTACTACATTGAAAGCTCCCAACCCTAACAAAATTACATGGGTATTTCTAATGGTTTTAAGACTGACTGGTGCAATCTTAATTGAGAGATTGTAATTCAGGAGTTAGGCTTGGTCTGAAGAAAAGGTTTGACATTTGCCAGTTACATGTAAGAATCTAGTAAAGGCAAAATTAGCATCATCCTAACTTGAGTTTGTAAACTGAGTTAAATCAGAGAATCACAGAATGCTTTGAGTCAGAAAGGACCTTCAAGGTCACCCAGTTCCAATCCTCCCACCACGAGCAGTGACACCTTCCACTAGATCAGGTTGTTCAAAGCCCCATCCAACCTGGCTTTGAACACCTCCAAGGGTGGGGCAGCCATGACTGCTCAAGAAGATGCTCGAGAGAGAAAAAAACCACTCAATCATAAAACATTTTCTAGGTATTCTCTTCAACTGTCCACCTGCTCACCAAAAGTCCTCTCACTCAAGTTCTGTAATGTTTAAAATCCAGGTTGCTGGAGGTGTAGGGTACAGGATGTGTTTGAGCTCACGCTCAGCCCGCTCTCTCACGCCTGTTTTCAGCAGGACTTCACTTTGAATTAAACCCATGGAGATGCTCACGATGAGCCTGCATTGCCACACTGCTGTGGAGGTGCAGTTTGCCTGCCAGGCCTGACAGTCATACATACATCTCAGGAATTAAATTATTTTGCATAAATAGTCCCTTAATTTTTTGTTTTATCTCAAACAAGCACTATGGTTGCAGAATTTCAATTTCCGGGTCTTTGGAGCAAAGTTGGCTGATTCTAACCAGAAAAGCCATTTGCCTGGTGATGTTATTCTTCTGTTGTATTAATTACCACTTGTGATTCAGCATTACCCACTGTATCTGCAATTTTGCATTCAGGTGGAGCAATCCAGTAGTTACCAGACCTTATCAATATGCAATAAGAGGTGGCAGCTCTTGTTCATGCTATCACAGGGAATGCCAGATGGCCTTTTTTGGCTCATGACCCAAATAGATTGCTGCTTATGTTGTTCGTTTACTTCAAATGTCTATTTGTTTCAATTGTCACAGTGCTATGTTTTCCAATGATATTTCTTGGGGGAAAAAATTAATTTATTCTTTTCATGTGGCATTTCTCTCTCAAAATATGAAATTAAGTATAAAGGAACATTAGCAGGACGGAAGTTACTTTTTTTTTAAAAATAAAAACAAGAAAAACTTGGAAAACCAAAAACGTTGACTTTCATTGTATCCATAGGTCTTTATGGTTCTCCTTAGATGTACCAGTATCCTGTGGAGACCTTTTAAATGCAGTGAAATGTCTGCCCCAGGTAAAATTGTCAGCACTTTAGAACAAAGGTTGCGTAAGTGGTGGTTTATAATGCATCTGGGATTCGAAAAGTACATTTTTTCTTGTCTTGAAGACAAGCCTTATTAAGATGGCACACCACCTTGGAGGCAATAATTGGGTTTTTCCATACTTCATGTTTGCAATAACACTATTTCTGATAAGAACAGCAAAAATAGGAATTTTTGTCCTAGATGAGGTTGATGCTTTCTGACCCAACATTATTACAGTAAGACACACTTCTTTTAAAAGAACTTGATCTTCTAAACACAGACATCACCATTGCCAGTATAAATAACCAATATTCAGTCTATAGCTCGACTTAAATCTTCATTTTTCATTCTGTGTTTCCTTCACATCTTCACAAGTAAAGCTACTTGGGGTGTATAATGCAATTTTAAATATGTTTTCTAGAGATGACAGAGCTATTACGCCAGCAAATCCAAAACAGGATTTTTGAGTAACCTACTAATTATACTTTTAACTAAGTGTATTTTCAAAATGCTTTCAGGAATCAAATTTGCTCACCTTGCACCTCTGAACCTTGCCAGTATCTCCAGGCCACGGGAGATCCCACCACCAAACTGCACTCCAGAACTGTGTTTTACAGATGTCAGGTTTTGGAAGAGCCCACACTGTCATCCCATTAGCCCCTACTCTGTTTAGTTGACTTGCCAAACAGAATTAGAGCATTTTAACCACGCAGAGTGCTCTGCAATGCTCTGTTCTACGATACTGGATGCTAAAGTAAATCTTGCAGAATGCATGCAAAGGCAGGTGAATCACTTTAAACAGCATAACAGGCACGCATGCTTCAATTATTCCACAGTTTCACCTGTAAAGTATTGTTTCAAGCAAACTAGATTTAACAGAACATTGGCTTTGTAGTAGCATCAATTTGTCAACTAAATTAGAACAATAAATATAAAAAAACCCTCTTGCAATAGACTTGCATTTTAAATCTGGTTTAAACAACACAGCACAAGATCTCTCATGAACAGGTTCTGATCACGAGGCCGGATGGGATCATCCAACTCTCCCACACCCAGAGAGAGCCCTGGGCTCCTTGTAGGGGCATCCCTGTAGCTGCAGGCTTCCCATGGAGTCTCCAAAAACGCTATTTGGCTACACTGGAGTTTGAAATATGTGCACTCTTTGACCACAAGCAGCTTCTCAACTCCACTCAAATCCTCCTCATAGATAATTAACACCATATCGTTCCCTCCTTCCCTGCCTCTCCAAACACCCTCCCACACCAGAGGCCGGGCTGTGATCAGACACTGCATCAAACCATAGGAGAAGGCAGGTTGGAAGGTCTCAAGTCCAGCCTTCAGCCAGAGGCAGGGCCAGCTTCCCAGGGAGGCTGGGGTACCCAGGGATGTGTCCAGCTGACTTTAGAAAATCCCCACAGCTTCTCTGGGCTCCTGCTCTGGTGTTTAACTCCGGTCACTGTGCCAATTTTTTTTCTGGATGTGCAACCTGAACCTCTTCTGTTGCAACACGTGATGTTTGCCTCTTGCCCTTCCTCTGTGCCTCTCTGAGAGGAGATGGGGAATATCACTGTTAGGTTTGGTCCAACCCATCCCACCCTTCTCCTCTCCAGGCTGGGGAAGGCCAGCACCTCAGCCTCTCCTCACATGGGAAGAGGTGCTCCTGTCCACTTTAGCAGCTCTCCACAGAAGGACCTCCTTTTTGTGTACACCTCCTGAAAACAGGCACAGCAAGGTGCATGCAGCCTCCTGGTGTCACCCCCAGGAGGGAACAGCCCCAATTCCTTCTCCTGCTGGCCACAGCCCTGCTACCACGACACCACCTGCAGTGCTGTGGAGCCACGCTGTTGGCTCACACCAACGCGTTGGCCACCAGCACCTCAGGAACTTCTCAGCTGCTGCCCTGGGAGCAAATCCCCAGCCTCAGCTGTGGCACAAGGCCACCCTATCCCAGGTGTTGGGCTTCAGAACAGCTTTGGTTGACTCTTGGGATGTTCCTGATGGCCAGTGCCTCCAGTCTGCCAAGGCCCACCCTCCTCCTAAGCCACCCACGTAGCTCCTGCTGCCCCAGTGTGGCTGCTGGGAGTTGGTGGGGTTTGCTGTGATGGCTGTGCTAATATTGAGCCGAGCAGCACTCGTGGCTGCCCCCCGGCTCAGAGGGACCCCTTGTGCAGGGACACCAGTCACAGCTTGCCCCTTGCAAGCCAGCGCTGGCGGCTCTGGTGACAACCTTGTCCTTTGTGTCTGGCCAGTGCCACATCCACGGGGACTACGGCTTCCTCAGGTGCTGGGGTGAGGCCGACAGCCCCATAACTCCCAGATCCCCACTTCTCACATGATTGCAAACACAGAAAGCATCATTAAAATCTGATATTTTGGCGAGGACCTGGATTTTTGTTGCCATTTTTTCAATTTTATCCTATTATCCTGACATTTCTTTCTCATTTTAATTTCCAGTATCATCTACTGTATTAGAGCTTAAGGGGAAGTTTAATAAGCAAAAAGACAACAACTTTCCTGCATATTATTTCATTAGTTCCAGAACCAACCTCAATAATTCCTCTGCCCCTTCTACTTACATTCTGTATTTGCAGGCAACTACTGTGTCCTTTGCTTTAATAGTTGTTAAGCCATGCCATGCATATTTAACTCTTAATCATTTCTCATTAGTTCATCTTTCCAATTCCTGGCTCACTTTTGTGAATATTAACTAGTTTGTTAAGGGCTTTGTGTGTCTCCATCCTGCCTTTATGAAACTAAAGGAAAATTCCAATTTAAGGGACCCAGTGCTCACAGTCCAATCACGACATCTCCAGATAGGAAGGAGAACAATATCATCCTTTCTCATCTTTGCTCAGAGCGTTTCTGTCACTTCTCTGAGCTCCAACTGCTATCGACTCCCCAGAGATCTGCTGTGGGGACTGACTTTTATTACTGAAGAAATAAAGTAATTTATTCTCCCAATAACAGGAGATGTATAGGAGCCATTTATAAAGAAGAAAGAAATTTTTTAGTTAAGTACTGGAATAGGCAGGTTGTTACACAACTACTTGGTTAACAGCATAAATACTGATCAATAGCACAGGGTAATATTAAAATAAATGTTCTTACTCAGAGAGCCAAGAAAAGTTTACACCAAACTTTTAAAGAAAAACAAATAATTTGGTGATGGTTAACAATTAAGAAACAGTAAAATTGCGAGGAACAGCAGAAACAGGCAAGCTTCTCACCCTTTAATTAAAATCTTAGTTCTGTTCTCATTTTAAATTCTATCTTTAATAGCTCGTCTACTGTGCTTTTCCTTACTGGGATGGAAACCAACGTCTTTTTTTGACCTAACCCAATATTTTACCAGCTTTGTGTTGGGAAAATAGTTGCTTTCATTCCCAAATTTCGGAATTCAAGTGAGGAAATCCGTTTTTATCCAAGCTCAACTTAATTTTATCACCAAGTAAACCAGTAAACAATGCTTGATAGATAAAAGAAAGCACATTAAAATGCTCAATTACCTGTTACCATTTAAAAGCTGCATGCTTTAAATACTATGCAGTACCTAAATCATGAGAAGAAATGTTAGCTAGGACAAATAAAACCTAGGGAAGAGTGTTCTGAGCTGAAAAAAGTTTGTATCCATTATTCCTGTAGGTCACCTTCAACTTCTGTACTACAGAAAGCACTTATTTTTATGCAGAGTCCTTTCTGACAGAGAGGTTTGTATTTTCCTTTAGGATAAAAAACAAATGGTATTGAAACTCCTGCAAGTCCCTAAGCTCATTCATTATGTCGAGAGGACTACAATATTAGTGCAGGAAACAAAGCGTCTGAAGAAGAAAATGGAGGTGGTTACGGTAGAAAAATATTATTAGAGTGTTCCTCGTCCTCCCAGGGCTCTGCAGGCAGGAGGGGGACATGGATCCTTGAGCAGAATTCTAGGTCTGCTGCTCTCATAGATTAAATCCTTCTTTAGAAAAAGGAAGCAAATATGAAAAACACTGATCTAGTCTTGCAAATAAATCAAACAGCGTGCTCATATCTTTCACAAAGTCGTTACATGTTTAAAAGGGTGGCATTAGCCTGAGGTCTAGTTAAAATAATTTGCATTGTTCTATATGAATGGCTCTAAAGAAACAGAGAGAGGGAAAAAAACAGGGATGACTTGCAGGAGTTATTTTTCAAACCCAGGTGGAAGAGGTCTTCATTGCCACATCTTAAAAATGTGTTTTCTGTTTGCAATTAGAAATATGTGGACTCAAATCATTGAGGCTGCCTTAGGCTTCAGAAGATGTGAACCATTCACAGGAGACCAGTTGTCTTTTGGAACCACCATCATCTTCAGAAAAGACTTAGGCTTCTCAAAGGACTGAATATCTTTCACAATGATTGAAAAATACATTCTGTTTAGTTATTATTTTGTTTCTGAAAGGTAAATATTTTGTATTTTGTGATATACACAAACACACACCCCTCCTGAGTCTTCTGAGATTAAGAAAAGCACAAGAAAAAAATAACTGATGCAACTTGGAGAAACAGCACTGGTATTGGTGAAACTTTCCCAAATGCATCATCGTAAGAGCACGAAGAACTTGGTTCACCTCTGTTTAACTGCTCAGAAACTCACACGATGGGTTGGTACCACAATGGGGAAGAAAGGTTCACAACAGTTCATGGTTACTCCAAGACCTGGAGAAAGCTGCTGCCAGTTGGTTAAAAAAATTCCCCTGCCTCTGCTGGATTTGTGCATTCTTCAGTAAAGGATTATCTAATTAAATTAAATGGCTCAGTAACATTGTTACAGAGGGTTTTTTTTTAAGTGGATGAGGTGGTTCATATGTAAATAAGACTCAAACCCCACCAAAAATTCAAGTCAGGCAAATCTGACACCCTGAGCAAACAACTAGTTTGTATACCTTTGTGTTTCTGCATTAATCTGAGAGAAAGAAAATTACTGATAAACAGAAAAGGGGTCTATCCAAGGATTTCAAAGAGCCTTTTAAAGTATTGAGTCACTTAGTTTTCTAACAACCTGTAAATGACCTATTATCCCTATTTGACACATGGCTGAACCGATCAGAGGTTTGGAGCAGTTCCCACACAAGAAGGGACTAAATAGACAAAACCTCATCAGATCAGGAAACACGAAACACAGTGACCATAAAAGCATGAATAGCACAGAAAAGAATAATTACCCATGCTTTTCCAAAATATAAGGACTAGAAGCAAGTCAAAGACAAAAGCAGGGAACGTGTTTTAAAAGCAATGGTACAGTTTGAGGCTCATTACCCCGAGTCACTTGCGCCCTTTTAAAAGATCACCAGTTTGGGAAAGAAGTCTTTGTCTAACCTGCCCCTTGGAAAACAGCAGAGGAATTCTGATGAGAGGCAGGGAGAACAGCTATGAGAAGGCACAAGGCTGCGGGACAGCCTTCCTTACACACACACAATTTGCATATGGGTGAATGAGAATTTCTTTGGACCAGAGCTGCCCTGCAGACTGTACAGTGAGGCAAACAGGACTTTACCTTAATCATCACCCCAAACGTACACCCTGTAAGGTACAGTAATAGCTGTGGGAGAGCCACAGAGCAGTCTCAAAACCCAGCACTACCTAGACCTTTCACAATCTGTATTTCAACACTCCTCACCCTCCTAAGGAAGCAATAAAAAATGCCGTGGCATATTTCTGCCCATTTCCAAGATATGTTTCTGCATGAGAAACCAAATCTGACAATCCACAATCGACTGCAATACCTATCGTGAAAAGGTTATTTTTCATAGCAAACTAATATACAAAACCTACCAATAACCACCCCTGGTTTAAGTGGTCTAAATGATTATGCTGTTAACAAAAGAGTCATGAACAAAGTCCTTCAGCTGCGAGTGAGCTGCAGACTGGCTGTAGCTGCACTGGGTAACAGAGCATCATTGTTCATACTGGAACAAAAAACTTCCCAAAACAATTAAAAGGATGAAATCTCCATTCAGCCCTCATGCTGGACCTGAAATAATTACTCCTTACAACAATATATTTTAAAAATTCTCTTAATATCATCACTTATTGTTACATCATGAGGGATGTAATGTAGGTAACGTGCAGGTAATAAAGTGCTTCCTCTGCAAACAAGGAGACCACGCGTTCAGCAATGAATGAAGCTTCCACATCAGACTTAATTATTTCTACTTTAAAATATTATCTCTCCTTCCAGAATCAAGCTTCTATTTGTGTAAATCACCGTGCCAGGGAACGTGGACATAATCATTCAGCTTTCAGTAGAATAATTGAATGTGGGGGTTTTCATCATGCTCATGTAAGAGATCCAGAAGATATTTCCCAACAGCAGTAAAGTAACTCCAGGGAGTGTAGTTATCATGATTATCATCAGGCAATTACTGTCTAGCTACTGAAGGATAAGAGACTCTGAGTTGCATTACTTGCATCATAACACTGACAATAAGAGTTCAATTATCACATAATACCTGCTTGTTTATGCTGTTTCACTATTTAACTTTCTAGTATGCATAAAGGAGAAAAGCAACAATAAACACACACCAAGGGCAAAGAGCAACCATAAGGTGGTACATGAAAAGAACGCATAATCGTTAGGATGTGGTAAAAGTTCAAATAATAGGGAAAAAATAATAAATCTTTAGAGAAGGCAATCCAAAGATCTCTTCTGGAGAGTGTCTAACACTTTGCCTGGATTCTAACTTAATAAACACTTAAAACACAAAAAGCTACTTGTAATCACACAACTAATCCCACTGTGAATCCGTAAGGCCTTGATCCAGCACAGTGCTGTTCATCCTGACTCACTCCACTCTGGCAAAGCACTTAACTCATGCTTACCTTTAAGCACTTCAGAATCCCTCTTTGACCTCAGGAAGATTTAAGCATGATTAAAAGAAAGCACATCTATAACCTGCCATGGGGTCTGCGGTTCGAGCAGCAAGGAGCTTAATTTTACTATTATTCCTTCTACATAGAAAAAAATATCTCTATAAAACGTAATGGTGATGAAATAAAGATATTCTAAAATACTCTGAGAAACCCAAAATCCTCTAAGAAATGTCACTATGCACATACTACCTTTCATGTAGTACCAGATGTGCATTTAATTGACAGCACACGGTAATGTCTGTGCCTACTGCCATACGCCTATGAACTTTTCAGAGCTTCTACGTGTAATTATACTTTGCCCTGTTGTGAACAACACAAATATGGCCATGATTTGAGACTCCACTACTTACACGGCTGAATCGCCTGGACCAGTTTCGAATGCTGGGCCTGTATTTTTTTCCCAGGCAGATCTCAAATAATTTTATGGTATTCCACTCAGCTCCAATGAAGGGGTTTCCTTAGGAAAAAAAGGAATACTTCGTGACTAGCACCAAAATAATTTGAGAGTTCAGGCAAAGCACAGTTTCAAACAAACATGTAAGCATGGGCAATTTACTACATTTCTGAATCTCTAGGAAGCACTGAGGGTTTGACTGTCATCTCCACTTCCGTTTGTAAAGGTGCAAAGGAATAACCAAAAATAGCAGGGAAGCTGTGTGTCTTTGGGCAAAGGTATTCACAGTATAGGACAGGAGCACCTCTACTTATAGATTCCCATTTCTTAGCTTTTGATCAACTCTTATTACCATCTGGCAATTCTACACATCATCCATCCCTTCAGACATGCAGTAAAAGAACCGTTACTTTTAACAATCATAACTGAGTTTAGTACAAAGTTCTAAGACAAATCTAGAACAAGCCACTCACTCCAGGAAATGTTTTTAGCACTGGTTAACCTCACCACAACAAAGGCAAGATCAGGGGTTGAAAGGGAAGAAAACATTGCCGAGGTAAATCTAGAAGCAAGAAAGACAGCAAAGTAAACAGTCAGGATACTGAAAGCCCTTCTGTCCCTCTTCCCTCTGTCATTACTTCAGCCACGTGGATGGTTTACATTCCAGTTTCCCATTGCTAATCAAACTGGAACATCAGGTTCAAAGGATTCAGGGGGCTTTTTTCCAAAGCCAGGAGTACAATGATGTTCCCAGGGCTGATAGGAAGCAGCAGGCTAGGGTGGAGTACATATGGCTTTTAAAACTAGAAGGCAGCCTTGCCACATTCTGTGACCTCCAAAGTGAATAGAATTACAAATGGCAAAGACTGATTTTAATTCAATACCCAGGATGCCACTAATGTTTTCCATGCATGATCAATGAGCAGAACTGGGATGTGAAAAGTGCTGAATATTCAGGGCAATGAAATTCTCTAACCCTAATTTCAAAGATAAAATACCATTTTCACTTTGACAAGACTGTTTTGGGTGTTTTCCAAGAATAGTGATGTACAAAAAGCTCATTACAACCTTTAAACCGAATGAACAACCACTGTCCTTTGTCAGGCCCAGAATTACTTAGGATGTAATTGGTTACGTTCATATGACTTCTTGGCTGTGGCGCGTATAAAACAATGAGCTACCCGTGCCAGATCATCCTGAATAGCTTTCCACAGTGTTATTGTAACCTTCACAATTCTCCCACCCCCACAGTTTGAGGTTCTCAGCTGCACTTAATCAGACAAAACCAGGCAGGCCAGGAGACCAGTGGCAGAACCAGAGGGCATGGACTTAAGCTCCGTCAGGGAAAGTTTAGACTTGATATGAGGAAAAAATTCTTCACTGAAAGGGTGATTGGCCATTGGAATGGGCTGCCCAGGGAGGGGGTGGAGTCACCGACCCTGGAGGGGTTTAAGGGGAGACTGGATGAGGCACTGAGTGCCATGGTTTAGATGATGGTTGGTGTTAGTGTTGGTGTTAGTGTTGGGTTATAGGTTGGACTTGATGATCTCAGAGGTCCTTTCCAACCTTGTGATACTGTGATACCTTGCAGCCTGAACGCTATGGAGAGACAAAAGCACCAAGCACAACCACATCCAATGGAGCTGTAGGAACATTTCAAATAGAGATTATATTCCCTCTCCAGAACAGATCATTACAATCAGGCAATTAGATGGACCCTGAGCGATACCACCTGTCTGAGTTATGGCAGGGAAGAGGAATTTTAGTCCTTCCTCCATCTATCCTTCTCCATTAATTCATCACATACTCACTTCAGGTTGCTGGCCCTTAAGACAAGAACTGCAGAGCTGGTCATAAAAAAGGTTGTCATACTTTGTGAAATCTATATTTTTCTCTGTCTTAAAGCCAGCATGAGGTCTCAGTGGCCTGCACTCAGGTTCAGTGTAAATATTGACCTATTAAATCTACTTGTAGTGTATTCATCCTTTGCAATAAATTCAAACTGTATTGAACCTAAGATCAAACTTCTAAGCTTCTGCAAGAGGTGAAAAAGCTGCTGGACTCAAGAGCAGTCATGTCCAGGCGGGAGATCCTTTCTCAATAATCAAGATCAATTCACCTAGGACAGTCATTGATTCACTTGGGCAGAGTAGACCAGATGAGGAGAAAAATGCTGCACTTCATCAAGGGAGGAAATAAAATCCTTGCTGGCATCAGGTCATACCTTGCATCATTTTTTTCCACTAATTTTTACTTTGAGACAAATCACTTTAAGTAGTCTCATATTTGTTTAATCTACCATCTATTTTAATGCAAATTTTTATTGTTCCAAATGTCCAGTAGAGATTTTACTAGGAGATTATCTAGTTGCAGTCAGGGTTTTTCCCAAGCAATTCTGATTTTTCTTTAAAAGCCCATCTTTAAATTCCATTTTAATCCCTATTATTACACTGCCAACAAGAGCATTGACAGCTGTAGGTATGTAGCTTTCTAATATTACCTCGCAAGAAAAATGTCTTTTGCCTATATAGATAAAAATCTCTTTCCTACTGATGTTATCTTTTTTTTTTTACATCTCAGTATCCTGATACACAGAAGATGCAACACATTTTCTCAGGGTTCTGTTACCACGACTACACATTATTCAAAGGTTTCTGTGGAAGTGTTCCCTCCCTTAGAAATCTCATGCTCTGCAAATGTAGAGGTTTAAGTTCTTAACTGGAAAGACAGAAGGATACATATCTTGGGCACTAACGATGCAGAAAGGATATCTCTGAAATTACAAAGCAAGAACACAGGTTTTGGTGAGCCACATTTCGGAGAATCAGACCAGTATTTTTACTGCATCACTCGCTTGAGTAGAATTTTAGGGTTCTTCTCTGGTTTCACTATGCACTTTCTCTGGACTGCACATTTCTCCCTTTGGCTCAAAATGAGAGAATTTAAGGTACTGGAACTCCAGACAGGGAAAATACAAGATATATGCATGGGCTTGTTGGCATTTTTGCACATGGCACGCAGTGCAATAATTATCTTCTGAACTCAAGATAACATGTTGATAAAATTGGAACTGGAAACTACTTGTTTATTCTGAAAATTGCACACTACAAACGGAAGCAGAAGTTTAGACCACAAAGGTGGCAAATTAATCCAAACCATAACTGGAGAACCAGGTGAGGCTCCTCAGCAAGAATAAACCAGAGCTAGAGCCCTTCGGATGGTTACAAGCAGTGACAGAAGTTTGGCTCACAAGTATGAGAGCAGCAGAAGCGACTGCAAGCTTGCAGGGTGCTGTGAGATGAAGTTTTGTGAGCTTTTCACCTATTAACTGAAGCTTCTCATTGTTGAGAAGCAGCATCCTCAAAGCCTGCTGACACATTACCGTATCGCAGGGAACTGGGCGTTTGGGATGTGCTGCAAGGATCACACTCGTACACCAGGATGTCCTGCAAAGCCCAGAACGAGATCCGGTAGCTGCAAGTTCAAACTTACTCCTCAATACTCATTTGCTTTTAAGCACAAGTGGCAAAGTATGTGACAAGATCCATAGAGCTCACTTTAGTATCTGGGGTAGAGAGCTGGCAACGGAGTTTGTAAAGCCCATCCTCGTGCAAGCTGTCTTATCTTACCCAAAATGTACCCACACTGATTGAACACTCAAGGCTTATTTTCTGCAGTTGTCCATAATACTAAAACCCAGTTGCTCAGACATTTGCAGGATAGAAAACTCAAAGAAAGAGAAGTATTTTCAAAGTGAATTCATTTGCAAATTCAAGATGACATTCATGGCACAAAAAGATCTGTTACATTCACCCAGCTACTTCTCTAATGATTTTTACTGCCTTCTGGATTCCTAATTAGGAAGACGTATCTGATAGTTAAATACTGCAGGACATTATATATAAATTATTGCCTTCTAGTATTTCATCAAAAGTATAATTGGAAGTACATTATGTGGGAGAAAAGCTAGTTTTTCAGCTATTTAAGCCTGTGGATATATTTACCTTATGTCCCTGATGAAATTTTTAAATGCAAGTGTGGTTTGATTATCAAGAACATTTTACATAATTCATATTGACTTGCAGACTGCTAGAAGAGTAGATTTCCTCTTTTTTCTCAGTCTGTTTCTGCATCCCTTGAACAAGTGTGCTATGTGGTTGTTCTGTGTTTGGCATGGCTGGAGAACACAAGGCACCAACACATCCCACCTGTCCTTTCCCTCCCTCTGCACCAAGATCCTCAAGACAGTGAGTAATGGGAACGTGGTCGTGGCTCAATTGCTCTGGGGATGGCTGTTCAGCAAAGAGGATTATCAGTGGCAAGATACAGCTCACTGTATCAATAAACTGTCTTTTTGTCCAATTACCACGTGCTGAACACATCCCTGGGCTGATTTACCAATCCAGATCCTGTACAATATTTCAAGTCATATGGTATTTCAAAATCTTAGTTTTGCTGAGGCCTTTTTGGCATTTTAGTATTGGACAAGGAAATAAAACGTGATGAGACTCAAATTCAGCTCCTTTGGTATACATAAAGCTGAGGGCTCACTGAGCTGGCTTTGCTCCAGCTGAGGAATAAGGAAAACAGAATAAAAAGTAGGCAAAATCCTTTTTTTGCTACAGTTATGTAAGTAGCTGAATAAATTTCAAGTTCATGACACCTGACAGCAATAAAAATGGAGAAGAGTCAAAGATCATGTTGTTATGATCATGTGCACCCTTAGAATTCAGACATACCAAAAAGCTGCAGGTGCAGGAATTCCTGAAGGGAAAGATTCTATACAGTCCAAGTAGACACCACCTCACACAATCACATCCTAACCTTCACTGGAGCTTACAGGTACAGTTGCACATCCACACTTCATGAGTTTGACATGATATTTCATAAATAATTGAGAGAAAAGTACTGGACAGAGTTTAAGCTGTTTTACTGATATCTGAAAAAGCTTTGAATGAAGGAGCAAAGATTTCTTACTGTGCCCTGTTGATCTCTTGCAAGGGGAAACTGGAGAGCAAGAACCAAAGGGCAGATGTTGCCACTGTCCAGTGAACATCTAGAGGGATGCAGTTTACTAAAACGTGCTGTGACATGGGAAGCGTGAAGAATCCTCAGGAAGATGGTTCATAAAGATGAGGAGTCATAGAAAATAAGAGAGATCATTTGAAGAAATATTTGGGTCTTCAAGAGGTTCACATTTTTATTAGAGCCCAGTTCTTAATGATGCAGAAATTCTAAGGCATCTTCTAAAGCAGATGTGATGACAACACTAAGTAATTTTTACTTGGGCATTTATCTCCACAGGAAAGGTTCTAGGAGAAGATCTAGAGTTAAATGAGTTATTGTTCTCTGATGTATTTGGATGACCTGACACATGGTGTAACACAACCAGAATCAAAACATCAGCTGGAAAAAAAACATTGTTGGGATCCAGAGAGAACAGAAAAGGAAAAAAGTTAGGGTGAAGGAAAAAAACAAAAACAAAACAACCTCCAAAAGACCTTAATGAACATGGAAAAAGAGAAGAAAAAAGGAAGTAAGAACAAAAGAGAAAAGATGGATGAAGGTTCTTGTCTGTTGGTCCCCTCTGACTCCAGAGCACCAGTTTTAGAGACCTCAGGTTGAACAAATTCTTTCACATCTGAAATAATGGAAAAAGGTTTTCATACTTGCTTAAGGTTTTGAAAATAAGAAAAGGTCAGAAAAACATATATGCATGGGGATAAAGGAGAGAAAAACAATACTACCATACAAGCAGTGTGCGCCAACTCGTATCGCCTGCACCGCAAATAAAAAGGAGCAAGCACAGGACCAGCCCAGTGGCATTGCTTTTGGCCACGTTTGTGCCAAATCAGAAGACTCTCATAGGAGGCAAAGCCCCTACAGGGCTGTCCCCAGAAGCCTTGTACTGGGCTCCTGATTTTCAAAAGCAGATGGAAGCATGCAGGGGTGGGCATTAAAGTGTTTTTGCCAAACGCAGGCCAGGGAACTGGAGAATAACGGCAGCACCGGAGGGACAGAGAGAGGACACAGCGCCTTCCTTATGCCAGAGGCACAGGGGTTGAAGGTGTGATGATGCCTGTCATGCCAAGCCAAGTCCCTGCTGCAACTTCATCAGTGACAGCAGACTGCAACCACGGATCAGCCTGACCCCCTCCTCCCCATCGCCAGAGCTCTGGAAGGCTGGGCAGGAGCCCATCCTCCTGGTGTGGCCGCAGGCAGGCCGAGGCTCCTGCTCCCCGTTCAGGCAACGTGTGCACTGAACTCCAGAAGGGTCACTTGGCAGGACACACCACTAAAAACAAATGCATCTTAAAAGTCAAACAGAAATATGAGAAGTTGTGTTGCAGTTTCCAACACTTCAAAACACTTTCACAGGACCGCACTCAAAACAGCTCTGACCCCAAGAGCATTCCTGTGGAGCCACAGCACTCCATTCCTGGTGGATTTCTCCAGCAATATCTTTTCCACTTGGTGGGTTTCCTTTTTAATACAGAAACTATTCACACTAAGGGATTTAAAACTAATCAGTTTGCAAGCTGTTCTTAAACATCTACGCTCCTATGAGACTAAAAATAATGTCCAACCACACATTCTCTATCTACATTGTATCATCCTCTAATTACATTTCACCACAAGGTCATAAAAAAGGATGACATCCTACATTTAACACCGCAAAGATGGGTAAAATTCTGTCATCTCAGTGTTCAAGATCACCCAGTGTCACATTTTCTTCTGTTCTGACATTTATTTTTGCTTGCATGGGCCTCCACGTCAGCACGTGCACATTTCCTCCACGCTTCATCCCAGAACCTTTCTACCAATTACTTGATCTTCTCCCTCTCCCATGTGTTGGGCTAACGTGAAAGTGATCCAAATAAAACAGAAACAGAATCCTGTCTTTGGATTTCTCCAATTAAAACAAAAATACTACTTTGAAAAAACATACTAAAAAAAGAGGCAAACTAATGAGGGATGAAAATTTTCATCTAACTGCAACTATTATAATTGTGGCTTGAGAAAAATCCAACTTTTCTGGAAGAGATATAACCAAAAGAAAAAATAAAATCTGCATTTTTCTCTTGTAAAGTAGAAAAAACACCAAACCAAAGCAACTTATCACTTATTGAGAGACAGTCATTCCCTCCTTTCTCAAGGTGCAAAGAGAGCAATAATAAAATCAAATGTCCACTGGTTTAACTGATTGCACTGCTTGCTTTGGTCTTGTGACCCCCCGTTTGCTGAATTTCTACAGAACCTGATGTGGATCCAGGACATGAATCAGTGTGCAGTCTGCTCCTGGTGCCATTTACCCAGGACAAACAGTCAGAGTTTGAGCAACAGGATCATGAGGTTAATCTTGCTCAAACTCTTTGTCCTTTCCAAGCTAAGGGACCCTGAATGTCATCTTTGACATGGGTAAAGCCAAGATCTTCCGTAATCCATTGTTTTAAACTACCCCAGTGCCATCGGTGCACTTGAACCTGTTTGCCCAGTGCCAAGCCACAGCTGCCTGTGCATCACAAGCCACCTGGAGAGGCGGGCTCCTGCCAAGCCATGGTGGGAGCAGTCTGCCCACAACAGCTCCAGACTGAAGTGGTGCTGACGTTGATTCAGCACCTCTGCTACACCTTCGGCTGGCAAACAGCTGATAAAGGGCATTGCAAGTAAAGCAGCTCAGGAGAGAGCCATCAGCAGGAAAACATAGCAATTTATCAATAGAGCTACAATCACATTGTCAATTTA
Source organism: Tapera naevia (assembly GCA_033556795.1). NCBI lineage: Eukaryota > Metazoa > Chordata > Aves > Cuculiformes > Neomorphidae > Tapera > Tapera naevia. The sequence continues at coordinate 1,033,524 of JAUMJJ010000149.1, read as the reverse complement.
AACTACTTGAGTAAGGCATTTAAGCAGTCAGCATCTATTAATTATTTATAAACAATACTGTTTGAGCTTACAAATACACACCCATACAAAGGTATGTACACATAGATACACCCTGAGCACGTACACAGCAAGGACATACAGAACAGAGCTGCTGTTAAAGCTATGTGGAACACCTTTGTATGGCTCAAAAAGTGCTCAGCCAAGAAAAACGTCATGTGCTAAGTAGTGTAAACTCCAGTACTGCAGAGCAGTTTGGCACAGGTGAATATATACGTGCATATGTATGCTACATTTCTGAGATAAGAAGCCTATTCCATGCAAGATGGGTACTCACACAGTCACAGCCACAGACTGCTCCCTAAGGACATGCAAGCAGCAATCATTAAAAAGGATTTCCCTTACGACGAGGTCACACATCTGAGAGTTGAAAGTGGACAAGGAAGTTACAGTCTCGGAGCGTCTGTCTGTACCAGGGAGTATTGTGGCTCACCTCTCAAAACCAATGACTGTCCAAATCATGGCTGGGCTCCATTATAATGCTTCTCTCTACGATCACCATTTTTTATTCCCTAGTCAGCATACACATGATTAGTCAGACACAATTAACTCACACTAAGCAGTTTACCCCAAGGGAGCCCAATCCATTACTTCCTCTCTGCATATATACCAGTTAAAAACATTGATTGATGAAGAAAATATCTGTGTGCTTCAACAGAAAAATAGCACATTAATGCATTTAATAATTTTCCTTTTCAGATACAAGAAAACACAGTAAAATTTCCCAGAGAAGTTTTCTGGCCTCTGAAGTCGTTTAAAACTCATGGGGGTAAAAACCCCACTGCATAGCTCTGATTTAAAGAGCTGGCTAACATTCCTCAAGCGACAGCCTTTCCACAGCCTCATCCTTCCAGGGTTGGGTTTGTGATCAGAGGTATTCTTTGCAATCAGCATAAATGTTCACATTTATAGTGACTCTTTAAACAGCACATGATCTTACAGAACCATGGAATCAGAATAGTCTGGATAGAAAGGGGCCTTAAAGACAATCCAGTTCCAAACCCCCTGCAACAGGGAAGGACACCTTCTACCAGATCTCAAGGCACCATCCAATCTGGTCTTGAATACTTCCAGAGATGGGGCACCTATGACTTCCCTGGGCAACTGTTCCAGTTTCCTCCCAATATTAAACCTCCTCTTTCAGCTTAAAACTGCTCCTCCTCATCCTATCCCTGCGTTCTCTGATACAGAGCCCCTCCCCAGCTTTCCTGTAGCCCCCTTTAGATCCTTTAGGTCCCCCTTCAAGACCCTTTTAGGTGTTGATAATTAGAGTTTAAACATGAAGGAAAGCATATTAGAAGACTTTATTGCCCACCATGAAAGAAATCACATTGACCTTGTTTGTAAGAAGCTCAGGAATTATTTTCAGCACAGGCTGTTATATTTATCAAAGCTTGTACAAGTTCCTTCATGATATTCCACTACCAATTTCAATTCCCTACACAAGCTGAGTTTTCCAGAAATGAACAACAATATTAATTCTGTTCTGATTAAAGTATACAACTGTTCCGAAATACAAACAATATTTTTACATTTTTCCCTAAGTTTTAAATATGTATTTTTAGACTCCTATATTCCAAAATGTGATTTTCTAGAAGGCAGTTAGTGTTTTTTTCCCCTGGCTAAGCACAAAACAACATTAGCATCTCTAGCAGGAAGCCCTGCTAATTGGTTTGACAATTAAAAACACAAATATCAAATCTCTGAGGGAGGACTATGCAGGTCCAGTAATTTGCAGTTTTGTTTAGCAGGACAGGATGCTTAAGGGCATTAAAGAAGGAGCATAAAATGTACTATGTAATGGCAGTGACATTTTCAGCTATCATTACTGTAAAAGGCAACAAAATCTGTATTGTCAGCTAAGGTACCTGCAACGCCTGCACCCACAGAGCACGTGTTCCAATGAAGCCATTTTTAGAATCACCCCAGATACACGGGACACAAGTTCCTCTACCTGAGAGAATCCAAACCTGTAAGTGAATCCTGGCTTTCTGACAAGACAGCTCCTCTTACTGTTTTCATCACAATAGTAGTTTGAAATAAGAAAGGGGCAACTCCAAAGGCTGAAGACCCTCCAGCGTCTCCACCAGGAAACACGAGCGCACGCGGTGCGTGTCGCTCCCTCGCCAGCACCCACACCGACACATCCATCAACCCCAGCTCAAAACTGGTGTTTCTAATTATCAGTCACCAGTACCTGCAATGTCTCTGTAACTCAGTTCTCTAGGAGAAAAACATTCAAACTAATAAAAGAGGTGAGATGCAGGATCCACCCAGCAATCTACCTGCTGACAGCTCACCTACAGACAGCCCCACCAACTGTTCCATCACATTTTCCTCATGAAGAAATAATTTGCAAACAGCAGTAGCAGAAGAAGAAGGATTTTAAAGTACCACAGGGAAAAAATCCAAGGAATTGAGCTAAGAATATTGCACATAAATGAAAACATTTTCAGGGCTTTTTTCTCCATTTAGACAGGACTGGACAGTCCCTGACAGAAAAAAAAAGCACTCTGTTCAGTCTCCAAAGAAAGTAAAGCAGGAATGGCTTTACATTTTGATCTAATTGAAAAAGGAACAAAAATAAATTATTTGTGTGTCCAACGTGCCACAGGAATGTACCATTTTGCTGTAACTAATGTAAGGGATCAAAAATGCTTTTATGCAATTACTGTCTGGGGTGCAGATGCTCTTCCTTGACTCAGTCCTCCTTTTGCTGATGATACAGCAGTGAAACTTTTGCAGCACTTTTGCTCTGCTACTCATTTTTCCTCCTACAGGTTTTATACATTTAATTTCCAGTGTGGTGGTATGGGGCTTTCTATATTCTTTGCTAGTGTTCTCTCTAAGTAATAAAACACTGGCATTGCTGGTGCCTTGAAATGTAGTGGTCACATCTGAATGCAGATGGTAGCAGCCCATCTGCTGCTGCAGGGAATCCATGCATCTGCTTTCCAGGCATCAGAGCAGCATTTTTGGTTCACCTAAGGAGTAGGCGGAGTAAGGATCTAGTGGCTCAGTTAATATAAAGTCTCACTGCTGAGATCATCCTGGGCCAGTGGAAACAACCTCATTTGTTTCGTGCTGTGAAAGTCAGTTTCTGAAATATCAACTCAGGTCACAGACAGGGTGTGAGAGAAGCATGGAGAATCCTCAATGTGGTTATTGATCTGTGCTACAGAGCCCCTGCCCTCGCAGCACAAGGCAGGACAGAGCACGAGCCCAGGGCATCACAGCTCTAAGGACCCCAACTGCCAGTCTTAGGAGAAACATTCAAGGAAGGAATCAGGGAAAAGATGTGAGAAACTCAAAGGGATAAAAAAAAGAATGAAAGAATGGAAAGTGAAGTGTAAAAATGGCACAGACAAAGATATAAAAGGGAAGAGTTCGTGATGAGCCAGAAAATTATCTTGAAAAAGATTAGAGGGCACTGGAGATTGGAAAAGGAGCACATTCTAAAGGTCGCATTCTCACTTTTAGTTTGAGAGATTTTTGTTTTGAAGATAGAGATCAGGGGTAAGAAGAGGTAAATAATGAGTCCACATCTGATTTATCAATAACCTAAAGCCAATTACCAACCTGACTAAGCAGCTTCTAGTTCAGTTGGAGTCCTTCATAAGGCCACTGTGAAATTAGAGGAATTCAGTTACCTGACAATTGCCCTTACCTTGCCTGTCCATACAGCAGACCACTTTAATAAGAGCATCTGTAGTGCCCTCCACTTTGGAGGCTCTGCAGCAGCTGGTGTTAAGGCCAGCAGGGCACCCCGGGTTTTGTGGGGCACAGAGGCCAAAGGCTTTTCAGCCACCATGAGCAATAGTTTATTTGGACATCAGCAAGACTGTTAAAAGATTGGAAGTCTGCTCATCAAGATAAAGGCTCAAAGGCCAAGCATGCAAAGATCAGGTTCTTTGTGAATGTGCACTACTATGCACAGAGAAGTTTTATCAATCAGGTGATTAAAGGTTGGCTAATAATAATTGCAATAGCTTGGAGAAAAACTATGCAAGGCACAGGTAAAACTGTCTTTCTAACTCACCCTTTATCTCCAGCTTATGGTCTCGAAATAAAAGCAGTCTGCTCCCTGAGAGCACTGAAATTTTCATAGGATGAGAGCCACAACACGTCAGCCACGCAGACCAGGATGCCAAAGGTGACAAAAAGAAGAGAAATGGTAATGGATTGCAGGCAGGAGATGACAAGAATTCTCCATGGGACCTATTACCCCACTGCTGGGTGGCCTACAAGAAGGCTCACTCTGCTGCTACACCCAGGGACAGCCAAGTCATGTCAAGTTGAGCAGCTCCTGCCAGCTCACCTCCTTCCTCCTCAGGTGCACCAGGAGCCACCAAGCTGCTGCTTTCCTGCAGGTCTCATGCGACATCCCTGCCGGGGAGCTCCAAAACTGCTCCCACAAACACCAAACAAAACCAACATACATTGGTCTGCTGGACATCTGTACCACCAGTGCACCCCATACACAGGCACCCGCTCCACGCGCTTGTAAAATATACAATTATTTTTATTTTGAAGAAGAAACTCAGAAGCATAAGTTTAATAGGAAGGTTGTAGAGGCAGGGTTTGGGCACAGATTCCTCCAGTCCCTGACAGGATTTAAACCACAGCAACACTCTTGCTCAAAGGTAATAAACACTCCAAAGCAGACACTCTGTCTTCTTTTGTTAAGGATCATACTCTGAACATCTCAGGTATTATCTATGAAGAAAATACTTACTAACAACCTATATTAAAAATCACACACACACTTCATCCATTTATAAGGAAAATAGTTTGGGTATCTTTGACTGAAAATGGAAAGTATTTTAGCCTAAATAGACCAAGGTTTCAAATTGGTACCTCTGTCATAAATAAGTTAGAAATGAAAAAAAAACTTGTTTTTTTAGGAAAAATGAGGTATTGGCCTAAAATCCAGTCATTAGGGTCTCAAGCAAAATCCTAGACTCTGGTGCTGGTAACTCAAGGAAAGTGTAACTGTCATATATGTGAATATTTGTGTTCATAATTTCTGAAGATAGGACTTTTGAGTGATTTATACAATTTTTCCCCTTTTATTTGCAAAAGCTACAGCTTTCACACAGCTTTTTAAAATTCAGAGACACTGAATATTCTCCCGAGCCCTGGGTACCTGCTGTTCACGATCAATAGAGACAGTAGGAGAGCTGGAATTCTCCCAGTTCTTCCAAAACCAAAGATGTTCCCCACTTATCACAAAGCAGGACAAGGAGCTGCCCTACCACTAACAGTTTGCCACAACAAAACTGGAGCTGCAGCACATCTGCAAGATGTTTCTTTGTTCTCACAGTTCCCCACAAGCAAGCTTGTTTGCTTGATGTGGCACATCAAAACATAGGTGCAAATTTAACTTTGAAAACTGGTACAGCATCTGCTAGAAAGCAGCACCAAAACAGGCAGCAGGCCCTGCTAAGCAGCATTCACCAGGGTTTCTTCCCTTTCCTCTCCTACTGAAGGGACAGGACGGGTTTGTGAGCAAACTATCTGGACAGAGATGTCTTCCTCTGTTCCCTCCCCAAATCCCTCTAACAGCATTTGATGAAGTGCAATTATCCAGTAGGCCAGATCCCTACTGAAAGGCTCTTCTGGTGTCCTATTGTCTTGTTTGCCTTTCACCTTCTTTGCATATAAAGTCTGTGCTTGTTTTCTGCAGCTGCAGAACACTCACCCCCTTTCCTAAACCCTGGAGCAATCTCACATTTTCAGCTACGAAGGCTGCCTTCACATTCTTCTACCTCTGAAACTGCCACATTCTTAGTAGTCACAGTAGTCCTTTTTTCCCTTCCCGATTTATTCTTCTCCTTGATTTCCTTCTCCCCTCCATCTTCACAGGGACCTGCTTTGATATGGATGATACCTGTGGCTCAGAGGAATCCTCAGCGGCTTTGGCGCTCGCAACCAGCACCTATTTGTCAGGATCACAAGCCCTCTCCTCCATCAGAAGTACAAACTTTCATTGCAGACAAACAAAGCCTCCTCTCCCTCCCAGGCAGGCAGCACACTCGCTGGATCACGTAGTACACACAAGAACTGATCGTTCTTTCTTTCTTATCATTGACACAAAAGTGTACTTACTGGAACTTAAATCCCCACTAGGAACATTCCTATTAACTACCCCATATATTACCCAAATGTTTGCTGCCGCAGCGTTTAAACCCGATCAGTCTCTTCCTTCAGTAAGTCAGCAAACTCACTGAAGTAAAACTCAAATATTAGATCAAAGCCCTATACCTCAAATAAAAAACTTTCACAGACCAAAGCTGAACTCCTAAATTTGGTCACAGGAGACCAGCAATCTTACTGACACAAAACAAAACCCACCTCCAAAACAAAAAGTTAACATCTTAATCTGCAAAAACCTTATTGTTACCATCAAGAGTTGTGATTTAGGACTTGATACAAGTTCCTCTGAATAATTCATAATTGATTTTATTGTAAAAACTACTTTTATCAAGGCTAGAATATGCTCCAAGAACCATCTGCAATGACTTAGATCAGAAATTCAAGGGATTTAATCCCCATATGAGGACATACTGAGAGAGTTAAGCTTGTTTAGCCTAAAGGAGTCTCCAGAGAGACCTTAGAGCAGCCTTCCAGTACTGAAAGGGGTCCTACAGAAAAGATGCAGAAGGAGTGGAGTGATAGGAGCAGGAGTAACAGTTCTAGGCAGAAATGAGGAAGATTTAGATTTAGGAAGAAATGTTTTCCTGTGAAAGTGGAGAGGCCCTGGCAAGCTGTGGCTGCCCCATCCCTGGAGGTGTTCAAGGCCAGGCTGGATGGGGCTTGGAGCCCCCTGATCCAGTGGGAGGTGTCCCTGCCCAGGGCAGGAGGGTGGGACTGGATGGGCTTTGAGGTCCCTCCAAGCGACCCATTCTATGATTCTATGGCCTTTATATAAAGCTTTATGTAAGAATTTTTTAAAAAAATTACAGCTAAGTCCCAAAGAGAATTCAGACAGGCAGAATGTAACTGTACCAGACAGAACTCGAGTGTAATTCATTTGAGCTGACACCTCCTCTCCTGCAAAAATAATTTTAAGAAGTATTCTGTCCTCTTAGTTCAACACCATTAACAATGATCACACACCTTGCACATCTCTATCAATTAAAATCTACTTTACATCACAGCAGTTCTGAGCCACTCAATTATCATTTTACCTTCTCATTACTAAAACGTGCTACCTGTACCTTAATTTATTATTCACATACATACTCTGAAACCTTGCTTATTCCCTTTGGAAAACAACACCTTCACTAGGATAAACTCATCCATGACAGATAACAGCTCTGTTAGCACTCAGTAATCCAGATCAGATTATTAGATTAGGACTGAACATGCATTAGTATAATTAGACAGAAACCTATTCCAATACAGAGTGCAAACAAGCCCTACTTTGAAAATATATGAATGCAACTCATCTTTGAGTACACCATTCAGCAGAAAAGATGTTCTGCTGAGAAATCCTGAAGGAGAATGATTTGTGAAACAGGCAGAAGTCCAGAAAACATTACATCTTGCTCATCCTTTCCTCCTTTCTTTATAATAAGATGATCCCTAAAAGCCAGCATTCACGTATACAATAATTATAAACAAAAATAAACCATCTGAATTTTTGCTATCGTGTAAAAAGGTTCTACTTCGCTTTGGATGCAGCATATAAACAGTGGTCCAACTCTTTCAGCTTCTTGAAGTCTTTCTTCCATAAATTTGGGCAACAAAAAGCCACAGATCTTACTGTAAGCCTTCTGCCCATGAGTGTTTTTTTTTTTGCTTTGGGATCTTTCTGCTCCATTCTATAATCTCTGCTGTCCCAAAGGGACTCTCTATCCTTGCTCAAGTTAATAGGGCTCAGAGGATTTAGCAGAGTAATTCCTCATCTCCAGCGAGAGCTCAACAGTTTCAAAATGTGATGACTTAACAATACACCTTTATCCACTGACAAATTTCTTGCTCTTCTCCCTATTTCATAACAAAAGGCAAAATTCGGCTCAATCCATTTTAATTCCTAGATCCATTTTTCAGTTTCACAGACTACCAAGAAATACTTCAGAGTTGCAACGTCTTTGGCTGAGATTTAAGACAGGAGATGCTTCCAGCTCCCCAGCCCACCTTTTCAGTTGAGCATTTGGGTTAGAGCTCTGCTCTTCCTGTGTCTTGATTTCTCTGGGTAGGAGAGCCAAGCGCACGCCGGAGCAGAGCCACAGCGTGCTCTTGTAAGCCTTCCAGCAACAGCATGCGACTGAAATATCTGCCTTGTGGTCTAAGTCTACCTTTGACCACACAGACCAGATACAACAGCAAATAGACCTTGAACTAATACCTTGATCTGGTGACAGATGAAGCCTGAAGGCAGCAAGAGAAACAGAAGGCTTAGTCCACATGTCACACCTCCCAGTTAAAAGTCAGGGAACTGGTCTGAAGGTACCCTCAGTCTGAGCAGCTTCCCTTCAGGAAGCCAGTTCAGCTGAAGAGACCAGAGCTGATTTCACGAGTCAGATAAACTCTCTAGAGCCGGATGTCACTTGGACTGCAATGCTTTCCCATCCTCCTTTCTGTATTTTCCATCCTCCTTTCTGGGGTAGAGAGCTGAAGGGAAGCGGAAAAGCTGGGACACTTCGGACACGGATCTGGCTCTTCCACGCCTGAACACCTCGCGAGAGTTTAAGCAAGCAGGACCCAGTGGCACATCTACCTTGCAGCCAGTGCACACAAGCTGGCTTTCCTGTAACCCTCGTTGCTGCTCCAGCAGCAAGAAGTCCAGTACAGACCCCAAACTCCACCGAAGAATAAGATAAAGCAGCCTGCATGGAGCTGCGCTTCCTCTCGAAGCCATCCACGAGGCCCTGCCAGGCTCCAGGCCATCCTTCCCGGTGAGCTCCCAAGTTCAGGTTCATTCTTCCTCACCCTGTACTTGCAGACCTGATCCAATTTCAGTGCAGACCCATTCTTCATTTTCTTGGAATCCCTCCTCCCAACCAGACTGCTTTTGTAATTTCAACTCATTTTACACATCTCCTTGCTCTCTGCAGCTTCATTAGGGTGGATCAGAATTTTCTACTGCTCTGCTTGCCATTCTGCTGGAATCTTACAAGGAAACCCAAACCGCACTTGAGAAGAATTTGAACTGCCAACTGGAGATCATGAAAAGGCAGGTTAATCTCAACAGGCCTCAACGATGACAAAGCCATTGTTTATTGTGTTTAGATACAAAGCTAAACAAAATCTGATCACAGCAATAAGGCAGTTCCAAGAATATCATCACCATGAAATATCTACATCCCCCAGGACCAGAGGTAATCAGGCACGCTGTGTCTCAGCACACCTCGCGGGGGATTATCTTACCATAGCACCACCCCCCGTTGTCTATCATTGCTTAAATGTCCTCTGATAAAATAACAGCTCTAAAGTTTGTGCAGCCTTTTGTGTCAGCAGAGCAGCAAGACAATTACAGTCATAGCATATTTTCTTTTCCCAGTAACCTCAATTTTAAAAATTTAAATCCCCTTGGAAATTTGCAAACACATTAAATACAAAAAATGTTCAGCATTTAGACTGCAACATAAATAATCAAAATTAGAATATTTAAGTTTATCTTGGCAGGCTGTACTTCTCTCCACGCTGCCATGACTTTAGTTTGTGTTGCCATTTTAATGTTATTTAAATATGGAATTTTACTTGGCGTCTTTATGAATTGCCAGAACAAAAGAAAATAAAGTGTTTCACAGAAGATCACGAGCCACACAGTGTATTATTTACTTAAATGATCAAAAAATAAAATAACAAATCTTACTGTCTCAAATGGAACTATTATGCTTGATTGAATGTATTTATTTACACTAATAAAAAAAATAATTCCTCCACAGGTATTACTCTGCCATTATTTGTTATGTGCTGTCAGCACGACAGGTAAATATAAAATCAAATAAAAATGTATGTCATAAGAGCTCCACGGCCCTGTTCTGCACAGTGCTGTAGCACAGACAGCATCACTTTGTCATTACAGACACATCCAGTGGTCACAGTTCACTTTTCTGCAGATATTCATGGGACTCCCCTGATCAAGCCAAGTTGTCCCAATTTGGCACTGGGGTTGGCAGACTGAACTAAAGGAAAAAACCAACTTATTCTGAGCACACGAGAAGTTGTAAAGGCACACAGAGTGCAAATAATAAATTACAAATGAGAAGAGATTTATCAAGAGCAGCTACTACTGAAAGAAGAGTGTGTTTTGGTCTTCTTGACCTTTCTGAAGACTGGCTTTCTGGCTCATTACTAAGAACTCTCAGGACTATTATAAATGGTTGACTCAGCTATTCCAGAACTGAATTATGCAGACTATAAAGGGATCTTAACTGACCTCACACACTGCCACCTTTTGAATGACTATTTTGCTTTTGAATTAAAAGTCAAAGGGAAATTAAGATGGTTATCTTTATGACTGCTTTAAGGAATTTTAAGGACCAAACTGAAAAAATACAAAAAATTGCACTTTTTTAGAGCAATACTCAAGAATTCCAAGAAATAGCCAATGTATGGGATCTCCCATTTTACAGGTCAGGAAACTGAGGCACAAAGAACATATCACCTGGAAATCTTACTGCCTTTTACAAACAGAAACTTCTCCCATGAACTCACCCCAACACTATGTTCCATCAGTAATCACCGTGCCATTTTCACACCAATTCCCACTAGAAGAAGTGGTCTCTCGACACTGCCTTTCCAATGTTTAGGAAGCCAAACTGAGAATAAATAATGAAACCATCCTTGTCCCACATGGCACCATCTTCTTTCATAGGACTCCTTTGAATTCACCTACTTTTGCCCATACTGAAACATCTAAAGGAAAGTGCTAATAGGGCATGTTTGAAGAGAATCACAGCTTTAATCAAAGAACAAAATGTCTCACTCTGAAGGTATTTTCCAATTTGTTCTGTGCCATTTTGCAGACAAAGCAATAAAAGCCTCTGCACTATCAATAGGGCTTTATTTTAGCTCTGCATCACAGAGACTTGTAAATCTACTGTCAGAACTGCTCCAAAAATTCTTCTACAATCAGCTAAAATCAATGATTATATTGGAGGTTCCCAAAGGATTTTTTTGTCTTGATTCCAAAAAACTATATTTTAAGGGAGAGTTGCTGCTATTTCAGTCTCACAGTGGAACCAGGATACCTGCATGAAATGAAGAACACATTTTGCTTTACCTGTTTGGTTTTTGCTAATACTTGTAACTGCAACAGCAGCTGTAAAAGCATTGTATGCATTTCATCAAATTGCAGTCAGGTAAAATTCTTTCCTTATTGATCTTCCAAGCTCTTACATATATGTCAAAAATCTATTCCAAATTCAACACTCACATTAGTACTGGTGCCATCTGGGAATACATCATTCCAATACCAACCCAGAACACTTGTGTAAAGGATGACTGGATGAGAAAGATTTCCTTTCTAGTTAGGCATGAAAGGGCAGATCTCAATCTGCTGCACACCTCCTTGAAAGAGGCAAAATGCCAAAAAACAAACCCCAAATCAAACAAATAAAAGAAATCACAACAAAAAGAAAGCCAGTGTAATTGAATACGTGGAAATCCCTTGCAAGAACTGGAGATTCTTGGTGCCCAAAGGCAAAATGGGTTGCTGGGAGGGCTCTGAGCCCCAGCCACTCCTGGGTTGCATAATTTTATAAAGTCACAACACTAGCTCAGACGTTGAGGATAAACTAAAGAAAATATCAGAGGGTCCAAACCCTACCCTCTGCTGTTGTAGGAAACCATGACACACCAGCTGCTTCATGAACCAACCAACCAACCTCTGTCTCACTCTGACTCTGCTCTGGTCCCTCACTGCTCCTGCTGGAGTGTTCTACTATTCTTATTACTCTATATTCAGCGTATTACACAGATCCTTCTCTGTTTTAACAGTAGTTCCCACCTTTGAGCCTCCCTGTCAGTTTTAGGAAGGTGAGATTCTTATAACTCTGCTGCATTTCACTTTGCATAACCAGGCTCAAGCTTCTCCTCTTTCCATGCCAGAGGTTCTTAATTTCTTTTCTGGCTCATCTCCTTGCCCATCCTCACCTCTGATGTCGCTCACGCCATCTGCATTTCCTTCTTTATACTTCTCCTCAAGCCATTACTATGCAGCAGTGCCCTACTCTCCGTACAAAACTGTTTCGTTTTCACTAGCCCCATTATTTCTGAGTTCTTGGAACATCTTGTCTACAACAACTGATCAGAGTTCTTCTTTTCCAGTCATAAACTAGACCCAGTTCAATCTAGGCTTTAGCTACCATTAACTTAGTCTTAACATAGTCTCTAAAATGTGAATTGTTTTCCATTACTCTATTTCTCCATTTGTAAGTGACTCCCTCCTGCAACCAACATTTCACTAGAATTTTTGCTTTCCTTTGATTAGCCTGGGACCCTAACACCTCCCAATTTTCATTCCTTCTCCTTTACTTTCTAAATAAGCCTTTATGTCCCTCTTCCAAATTCAAGGTGGTTCCACAAGGTTGCATCTGTTGTGACCATTTCTGCTCGTAGCTCAATACCTGTTTGGATAACACCACCAAAAATACAAACGCAGTAATCACCTTTCAGGCCAGTGTTTCACAGCATTACTCTTCCACAAAGTTAGGTCTACACAGGCACTCTGTCTCTGGCATCTCCTACATGCCAAGCAGTCATGGAATCATAGAACCATCTGGTTGGAAAAGACCTTTGAGATCGAGTCCAAACATCACCAAAGGCCAAGAAGTTTCCAATCAGTCCCATCAGACATTTACTTCCAACACAGATCTAAGCAGCATCCTTACATGCTACTCACAAATGCACCATCTTCGAGTCAAACTTTACTCTGGTTTCTCAGATCCAGGCTGATTCCAGGAGGTCCCTTCCCTTATCTGAAGGTTTCCTTGTGCATCCACACGATCAGGCTTTCATCTTGCTTCCCAACTGCTCAATAACATCAACGGGTGCCCTGGCCCAGTATGACTTTTCACATCATCATTGTCTGAGGATGAGAAGCATCAGCTTCAGACACTTCTTAGTGGAGGAGAGATCCACGGTTCTTTAAGTTATATATTTTGTTCGTACATAATACAACTTGTCAGATCAACAGATGCCACAGAGACCCCAACGTTTTCTCTGCTGAGATATTTGAAAGCTGCATCTTCTTACCAGAACTTTATTTTAGCGTTTTATCTCTTCCTAGGTATTTCTTCATAAGATGAAAGAAAGAAATGAAGCTTTAAGACTGAAAACACACAGACTCCTTTAAACACAAAAGCTTCCCAAAAGATTTCACAACTGTAAACAACAGTAGTGGCTACTTTCCCCCCCCTCCTTATTTCCTCCAGCACGAGCCTCTTCCCAGTGCTCACTACTTGTATTTTTCCTCTCCAAATAACAAACTTGTTTTGGAGGAAAGTAGCACTTAGAACTGCTGTTAACATTTCTCCAGTACTTTAACGAACTTAATAAGCTCCCATGATGCTTCTTACAATGGAGAAACCATCAACAATATGAAAGTGACTCTGTTTACTCCAGCAGAAAGGAGCATTCCAGATGACTGCTGCAACACATCAATACTACACATTTTCTCTTAATGCTGGAAAGGAACTCAAAGGGGAGACAATTATTCACTTTGAAGCTTTTTAATATTTTTGAATGGGACTCAATTACAAAATTCTACCTCGATATTTATTTTTCTGTTTCACCTGAAATATCACTTGATTTATGATGAAACCATATTCTAATTTCATTTATACTGCACTTAGTTTCTTTATAAAGTTGCAGTTTGTCACTTTCTCCAACACCTGAAATAGTTCTGCAAGCTAACAAAGTCTCCTGACCCCGCCAAGAGTTTTGAGACAACAACTTTTGAGTATTTTGCTAACAGAGGATGTGTTTAGACCCTCAAAAAAGATTTTAATAAAATATTTAAAAGTTATAAAAATTATAAAAGTAAAAGCATATATATCCTCCTATCCTATTTTCAAAACACCTCCTTAATTATAACACATGATATATACAATTTCCTAACATATGAGTAAATCTGTTATATACTCATTACATATGTAACATTACATATAAATATGCACTCTATTCATTACATACAATTGTCTGGAGTATTCCTGGTATTCCATAAGGAATGATTTGAGGTAAGATTTCAGGTGAAGTTAGCTTTTTGTCACTAGCAGAGCACCAGATGGGCCTTGGCAAGGCTCAGTTTAAGCCCACTCCCAGTGCTGCCAGGGGCTGGCAGGTTGATTTTATCAGTCAATCACCTCAGTCTCACAGTCCTCTCTTTGCCCATCTATAAAAGAGAAATACATTACAGCCCTCTCTGTAAGGCACTTGGAAATCTAATGATTGTGCAAGTGAATTTTTCACGTATCAATCTTGTTATTAATTGAGTGTCTGACCTGTAATGCCAAGTGAATTTGCATAAATACCTGTTTATTGAATTTAACTGAATCAGAATCAAGCACTTATCTCACTGTTAAATAACTTTTAGAGAGGTGAATTATTTTAAGGCTGAGTTGTTCAGGTGAATAAGGAGATGTTGCTAATATGAATTACTATAAACTGCCTGGTTCCCCAAAAATATGCAGCAATGATAAGAGAAATTAAAAAGATTATATGAGCACATTAGCAGTAACAGACTTCAATTACAAATCAATTGGGGCAGATGAAAACAAAGAAAATATTAAAATGAGCATTTTTCAGACGGATTTCTTTATTTAGGAAATGCCCCCATGTCTCTCATGCTACAGCTACAGGAACACATCATCTGTAGCACAAACACACCAGCTGGATCTTACTCCGCCTTTCCACAAGCAGGGACTGATGTTTCCCAATATGACCTTGTGTACTGGAAATTAATAACAACAACTTGGAAAAGTAAATTCAATTAATCAGTGGACTATTCAGCACTGAATTTACTGATAGCTCAATTTTAAGGGTATTTCCCAACATTTGTGCTAAAAAATAGCATTGCTACTCATGCAGAACATATCCATTGCATCCCTCAACCAAATAACCTGTAATAGTGGACTATAATCTGAAGCCTTAATATTCTACCAGACTGGTCTTTCACAATAGGCACAGAAAAATGAGGATAAAAGAAAATGGGTGCAATGAGAGATAGAAAAAATGACAGGCTGGGGGACCAAGGGCACTGACTGAGTCAAATTCTTATTCACACTGTCCATCAACACGGAAATGTTAGACCAGAAAAGGGCCTGTTTTGCCCACCTCATGACTACCGTATGACTGGGAAGAAAAAGCAAGTTTGGGAAATGGAAGGTCATTTGGAGAATATATACTCATATATTCTTCTTTTGCAAAACTGGCTCCATGCCTATAAAGTATTTCTTCTGAAATTAACTCCAGCCCTTCTAACTGCAGAATTCAATATTCTTTTTTGTGCTTCCATTTCATAATCTTCTAACATTCTTAAAGCAAGAGGTTATAGATCAGCATGTAATCAAAGCCAGAATGTTTTTATGTTTCCATCTGCTTCTAACACACACATTTTATAGAAAATCATTTTCATTACATCTTCTTTCTTTAATTTTACTGTCTGTTTACTTCTACAAAACAAACTGGCAGGGCAGGGAGAACGGGGGAGAAGATTCCACAAAATCCTTTAGGAAAAGTGCCTGAAGCTCCGAAGGGTGAGCCTGCATTTAGGCACCAAAGCTGCAGGTAGGGAGATGAGGTGGGACCCCCACTTCCCCCTCTGACCTTGGGCAAGTTACTCGTTCAAATGCTTCAGTTCCTCTCATTGATGAAAAGGGGGATGATAACATGCCATTAAATGAATAGGTGGGTGTAGAAGAGGCTGTAACCTCAAAGCTTTTGCAACCCAAAACATCCATCTATAGGCGTGTCCTGTGCAGGGACAGGAGTTGGACTCGATGATCCCTTTGGGTCCCTTCCAGCTCGGGTGATTCTATGGTTCCATCTCCTGGCTCAAGCTCATGCCGCACCCAGCACAGCGCAGGCTCACCCTCAGCCTAGCTCTGCCCTGCACCACCAGGACAGTTCTCATGAACTGAGAGAAATAAAGGCTCATCACCTATCAAAATAACGTGATGGAAAGAAGTCTTCATGAACACAAAGACCTTCTTTCAAGAAACTATTAAAACACACACGATGCACACGCACACGCCCCCCCCCCACAAAGGTGTAACACAATCAGCCCAGAAATTCAAGCACAGCAGAGAAGAAATTTTAGCTGTTATTAACTTACTATCATTATACCTTTGGTGAGTTGAAACAAGTCAGGTCTAAGTCAATGAGCAACAACAGCTAATGTGGAACCTCAAAAAAAAAAAAGTAGAGAAAAATTCTACAGCTACATTAAAACCCCTTTAGCTCCATGGAACATATGCTAAAAGCACAAATCCTAGCAGGATTTCACTAGGAATAGTGAGATTTTTAAATGTGAAAGAAAATTGTCAATATATGCCCCACTATTCCCCTTTTAAAAGGGATTTTAGTACAGGAATTCTTATTTTTTCATATTTAGAAATCTCAACTGCCACTTTTTTGCACAAAGTACGTATAGAGATGAACGCAGGGAAAACAAGTTATTCACTGAATTGAGTAGCCTAGCAATTTAATAGAGAAATAAAGCAGATATTCTCTTAGAAGAAATAAGGAAGAAAATTCTTTGAGGCCTAAAGAAGTTCTAAAGGGAGTAAAGAAGGAAAGTGGGACAAAGGATATGTGACCTCTTGTAACAGATATAATGAACAGCCAAGCAACGTGGCCTAAGAAAGACCAAGGCAGTAAGGGATTTAACACAGAATATCACTTTTTTCCAGCAAGACTATAAAGATGTATGATAAATAAAAAAATCAAATGGCCCACAATGTGAACAAGCAGTAAACACTATGAATTTTTAAAATGTGCTTGAAGGATAAAAATCCTGCATGAGAACAGAGAGAGGAGAATGGCTAATTAAAACTGGCAAGATAACGCAGTCTCTCCAGGCTGCGTCCCCGTCCCCAGCACGGCCCGCAGGCTGGTGGGCACCATCAGGAGTTCTTCACACTGGTAACACACACTGCATTTATATCAGACTCTGGAGTTCACACACTGCAGTCTTCCAGCACGGATGAGCTGGAAAACACCATCCAGCTCTGCTACACATATCAACACCCACCCACCAGCACCCCCTCCAACCTCTGCAACGCGGGCTGTAGCTTCCCATGAGCTACTGAAGTTCAATTTCCAGTTTGTTGCCAAGCACCAACTGTCTAGTTTTAAAAAAAAACACAAAAAAAACACTTCCAGAGATTTTTCCCTATGAACTAATTCCTTTTTTACCCAGTGAAGATGGAAACAGCCAGTATGGAAAAACCTGCAGAAGTATTTTCCAACACAGCGGGAAAACTTTCATGATTTTTCAAAAATTCATCCAAACTACAAAAATTTGAGATGCTTCTCTTTAAAAGGGAAGTGTTTACCATTCACAAATTTCGCAGGTAAAAAATATGAATATAAAAATCCTAGCTCTGTTTCCTTGCTTTTCTAAAGGAAGAAACCATAGGAATTGTTTGGGTTGGGAGGGACTTCAAAGATCACACAGTCCCATCTCCTGCCATGGGCAGGGACACCTCCCACTGGATCAGAGGCTCAAAGCCCCATCCAGCCTGGCCTTGAACACCTCCAGGGATGGGGCAGCCACCACTCCTCTGGGCTACAACCGTATGTGATGACTTAAAGGAATTCAATTATCTATCACATCCCACTAGTCAGCTGGCATGAACATCACAAATAGCCTTGTAATTCTTATACAAGGTCATAATTTTAATATCCCAAGTATCTGAATTTTGGAAACCGAGTACTTAACCTTCCGAATATGAGGCTATCAAAGAATTTAATTAGGAAAAAGAACTGTAATTGTTGTTTCTGGCAATCACTCTGGATTTACTTCTGTACATTCACTAGACCACAAACAACTACCTAAAACTGCTTAACTTTGATTACAATAAAAAAATTAAAAACTTTTTTTTCTGGTTCCATTAAGCAATCTCAATTTTGCAGGATGTAACAGTGAGTTTGCACATTAAGTTTCTAGAAGCACAATTATTTTTAGAAGGGGGTGGGTGAGGAAGAAGAGGAAAGCGGTTTTCACTGGGGAAAGAAATAACAAAATGACAGCACCATGTACAAATTCATGCTATAAAATGTAATTACTTTTTTCTGTGGCTTGGCTACAGGAAGAAGGGAGGTCAAAGATGCTATTAAAGAAAAAGAGGATCTATCTTAGGCCATTTAAATAATAACGCACGATTGCTTCACGTGGTATAATTCCTGCTGCCTCATTCAAAAGAGTTTGAGGTAATAAGATTTTCACAGTTAGCTTTTGAAGAATATTCAGTAATCTACTGGCTAAATCCAGACCTGAGTGAAGGTCCTGCAAAGTGTTCAACACTCCCTGAAATATGAGAGCTGGGAAATACAAGACTTCACAGAATTAGCCTTTTACACCACATTCCCAATTAAAAGGGACCAAACCTCAAACGAGGGATATAGGGGGAGAATGTAAAGCTATTACAATTAATTAGTGCTGATTTGTATTTTTCTCTGGAGATGCAGGTATGCCAGGAAAGCAACCCACCTGAAGCACTGCATACAAAAAAAACAGCTGGGAAAGAGTCGTCAGAGATCAGAGGGAAAAGGCAAAGCAAGGGTCACGCTTCAACACATCCATGTTTAATAACTGCTTGGAGAAGCCAAGGTTGAGCAGGGTGGCCTGACCAGGCTGAGGCCAGCAGAATTATGAACAGGGAGTGGGAAGTCCAGCACACCAGTGAAAACCCCAGGCTGCCTTCTGGCACAATTCACTGCCGTGCTGAGAAGCTTTAATCCAAGAGGAAACAGACTCTCTTGGAAGCTTGCTGAACACAGAACTGGAATAGTTTCTTTGTAAGAGGGTATCTGGCACATTTGGAACTTTTCCATGTTACTGGGGTACAATATGACCTAAAAAAATAGTGTCTGACCCAGAGAAAGATACTTATGTTGGCTTCATAATTGCTGATCCTTGGAGATAAGCATATTTAGCTCTTTCTATTCCAAGTCCAGTTTTTCCTTGCAAATAAATCTCTCTAAAAACTGAGATTTTCCAAATGGGACATACAATTTTGGATGTTGGTTGATTTTTTTGTTGTCTTGAGTAAAGCAGCTGAGCCATTTTTATGGAATGAAATCTGGTGAAAATATGCTTTGTGCACGTTAACACTTGGGACAGTCTTAGCTAGGACTTTCATGCTTTGAAACAGAGACCTGAATTTTTAGCAGAGGAAGGAATTCCACAGAAGGAAAAATTCTGTTGCCATCACATTAAACTATTCAAATCCGGCCAAGTTTTCAGTGTCTAAAATATTTACTCAGTTCGAAACCCACTAGAATTTAATAGCTAATTTCTCAGCTCTATGCCTTACATCCTTACAGCTCAGCCTGAGTGGACTTTGCATGTGTCTGATCCTCAAAATAACTCGACCACTCTCGAGCAAACCCTGAGCCATCTCAACACAGGAAGAACTTGGTCTTGCTTTGAGAGGACAAATACTCAAGCATGCCACAGGTAGATGGAAAGCTGTCAGCTCACCATTTCTCCACAATTAGTGCTTCCACCTTGCCCAGGGGAGAATACATCAAAGCCAGTCTGGACTGGGATGCAGAAGAGTAGAATGATATGTGTGTGTGTGTAAATACACATATATAATGCTTTACATACATATTTTATATATACTTTACAAACATACATATAAATATATGTAAATACCTTTGAGAATTCTACTACAAAAAAAAACTATGTCAAAAGAAATTGTTAAGATTGTCAAAATCAAGTATTCCAAAAATGGCAAAGTGAGAGCTGCACATAGAAACTTAGTTTGGCTCCCTCAGACACAGAGCATTTGATATGAATTCTACGTACATCATCATATTAAATTTTAAAAACAAAAGCTCCATCTCATTCAGAAAATAAGCTCCTGAATTCAAGCACAGACACCTGGGGGCTGATTTGCAGACAAGCTGAATGCTCACACCTGTAACTAAGATCAACAGAAAATGCAGTTGGGAACATACAAAGGACTACAGAAGACACACTACTCCACTAAACTAGATCCTGCTCATTTCAAACTGGATTTCCAATAATAGCAATTGCTTTTAATCTATGCCCTAATTGAAATTCATACAGGGGCCAACACTGTCTCACCTTGCAGGGGTGCCATGCTAATTAATTCATGAACAATTGCAAATCAGCAAGACAGAACACTGAAAGTACCACACAAAAGCACTAGGAGGCTATTTTTTTCCTTTGTTGATACAAGATTTCAGCAGCACTGGGTAAATAACAGAACAATAACTAGAAGAAATACTGACTTGCTACTTATTCAGTAGGAACTCTCTATACTGAGCAAATCAAAGGTCATCTGGAACTTGGAACAGGGTGATTTGAAGTTTCATAGGTGATTTTGATCCTGGAACTTCCAAGTCATTGACTCTGTACAGACTAGAATGTAGAAAATCCCCTACAACACTGATGAAATTTAAAGGGTTCTTCATTGTAATTAAAGGTAGGCTAAATAGACACAGAAGCAAACCTGTCTAGGGGGAACATAATGACTGCCTTTGTAATGAGTCAATCCAGGCAGAGAAATGCTCAAACCCATAATGTTAAAGTCACCCACTCACGCAGGCAAAAAAACATATGAAAGGCAACAACACATGATATGTATTTACCATCTCCATTTTCTTGGCTATTCCTATTCTTTCAACAAACAGTGGCCTAGGTATCATTATAAATCAGAAAAAAACAGAACTGCTACCACTCCTTCTAGAAACAGAGTAAAAAATATAGAATCTACCTTTCAAGATGAAAAAAATCCGCAGAAAAGGTGTGATGCTCCCTTCATGGGTGACGTTTGTCTGAGCATCTCCTACTACACACAAAGTCTGCAGAGTATGTCCAGCTGGAGAATTCACAGCAGCTGCCATTCAAATCATGGAATCCAGATGGATTTAGACACCTTGCAGGGCTCACAGAAAGATACCTGAGCACTGAATTTCTTGAAGACTTCCAGCTCTCTCTACATCCCATTTTCAGTACCAAAATCACCTTTCTGGAGTTGCCTGGGTCAGTAGCTTGCTCATGCTAATACAGACTAATGATAGCACAGAGGAATCATCCCTGCTCTGCTTGGTACCAACAGGAAGGAGGAAACCCCTGTATTTGTAACAGGAGACACCTGCCCCTTCCCAGATTCTCAGGCCTCTTGACCACACCTCTCCCAGCCTCCTGCCCACAGCTGTTTCTGTTTGACACAAGACCCAGGACCCCTTCCACAGGTCTCTAAACCCTGCCCCCCTGGCTGAACAATCACTGCCAGACCCAACTCCAACATGAGCTTTTCTTGGGGAAGGCAAGAGGCTCTACTGAAAGGCCATGATGCAGAAAACAAATTCTTCAAAGCAAAATTTGATTTATTTTGTCAAAAGGTACACAGTACTCAGAAAAATGGGCTTAAAACAGCACAGAGCAGCCCACACCTCTTGTCATCCCCTTCAGCCTCCAGGTAGATGTGATTTAACCTCAATGCCCACTGCTCTCACAGGTACCTGGTTACGGCTGCCCTAACCCTTGGCTCTCAGTCAACCTCTGGCAGCCTGTGGCCACCGCCTGCTCCTCTCTCCACCATGTTATAACAACCCAGACTTCTACCAGCTCAGTCTCTTCTCATCTCCTATTTCTTAGCAAGCAGCCCTGCTGCTGCTATTAGGGCTCTGCAGCTGCAACTTGCAGATATAAGTATGACTGCTCTGTTCAAGTATTTCTGGAGTGCCCCTTTTTAGCCCCTTATTTTACATCTCTTGCCTGTTTTTTCCTTCCTCTCTGTTCCCTTATCTCCTCCTACGTATTTCACTTCACGTGATGGAACTCATTCCAAAGAGCCTGACAGACACCATAATCATGTGAAGTAATACAGAGATAGAGGAATGGATGTACAGGCAGAGAGAGACCCTGAGCACTGCTGCCAGGCAAGGGTTGTGAGGAAACCCTGGTAACTGTACAGCCCTGCATTCAGACCAGGGTCATTTCTATCTTCTCCCTCTCCCTGCAGGATACAGAATTCCTCACAGAAACTACATTAAAATGTACCCTTTAAAAAAACCCACATCAATCTCTTTCTTCCCCTGTGGTGCTCACCCTCCTGTAACTTTCCTTGCCACAAGAGGAACTCTACGAAGCTGACAATCTCTCTACCACAGAAACCTGTGACTTTATTGGAAATGTTCAACAGAGGTGAAAAAGGAAAGCAACCAACCCCAAAGATACACAGCAGTGTTCGAGAGCTACCAGTCATGTAACAACACGCCTGAAGATCACCAAAGGGATGACTTCAATAGTTTTGGACAGCACCTCGTCTACACTCCGATTCTCAGACTCAGCATTTAGTGATATTTTATCCTAAGTCAGCCAAGCCCTCTCTTACAAAGTAATTTTCGCTTTCTCACAACCCAGGAGAGTGGGGTTAGCACAGAATAAGTGAAATATCATGGCATTTTTCCACCGTTCTCAAATGTTGGGGTGTGGGAAGCCCAGAGAACAAGCTGTAAACAGGAGACAGCAAAGCAGATGGGGAAAAGTGGGGAGGAGGGAGTGACTGATGAACCCTCGATCCCTGATTGAACAGGACAGTACATTTAGATGAAATTAATTTTCTGTGTTGAAATTACGTTGCCGTAGCGATGATCGGAGGAAAATATTGATAGCGATAAAATGCATTCTAAAGAAACTGGCACTACATCAGAAGACAGCACGTTGACACTATTTATGTTAATTTCTCCAGGTTTCATCCCCGTCTGCATTATTGTTGACACCTCCTGTAGCCAAGCAAATAACTCCCAAAGAGCCGGGGAGTGAAAGTAAATGATTGCAGCTGCCATTAGGCTCCGATTTATTGGAGTAAGCAAATGTACCAACTCATTATGACCTTGATCCAACAACGCCAGCAGTCGGTACAAAGGCTCATCGAGTACTACATTTTTAAACATTATTTCACAGAGAGTGTTTATAGAAAGTTACATTTCACTTACCAGGTTTCAATTATACCAAGCGAAAGACTATGGCAAAGGCAACTGGGAAAATAAAAATGAGAACACAAAAGGAAATCAGAGGCAAGTGAATCAAAAGCAATAAGGACACCTCTTTAAATGGTCTGGTGGGTTTTCCAAACTATTTAAGAGGTCACAGGTAGTAAGGGACACTCAGGTGGGTCACCCTAGCGCTGCGTTCGTAAGCGTCCTGTCCGACCCCATCACTACAGACCTGACTCTCCAGCCCTACTCCGGCACATCTAAATAGTTTTAAACAAATTACAGCCAAGTCCTATTGGGTTTAATTCAGTCACTTTGATGAAGCTTCTTCAAGGGGCTCTTTCCACTGGGAAAGAGGATATGCTGGACCATAAACTCTCATTTATTCAAAGCAGTGAAAGACAGAAAAATCCCCACCAGCTTCAGCAGACTTCCACTAAGTTCTCAGCGCGTTTGCCTTGGCTTGAATTCCACTGTTGTCCCTTCTCCTTCAGGTGCAGCTGCCATTTGCTCAAATTAGCTGTTGTCAGGTCCAGGAGATGGATGGAACTTGGGGTCTGGCTGTGTTGCTGCCTCTGCTACATTTTCATTTTATACACCTGCCTCTCCTTTTTTAATTTGAAAATTACTTTGTTGTACCTAAATTGCTTTCAAAGGCAGCCTGTCCAGGCCAGCAGATGCACTAATGAGGGTTCTTTTTTTTTTTTTTAAAATGTGCAAAGGGTAATTTTCTTGCTCCATCTAATTTTAGAAATATTTTAGTCTGTTATTTTTCAGTTTAATGCCAGAATGGAGGGACAGAAACATCAGATTCTCTGTTGTAATCTTTAATGGATTAGTGGTATTGATCAAAGGGCTGATGTGAATTTGTTACTTAATCTTATAGGCATGTTTATCTATTTACCAAGAAATCAGAGCACCAAGCTAGCAGTGGTATGAGGCCAAGGGCCAGTATATCTGCTTCCATAGCTGGATACACTTATTAAGGAAAGGAAGCCAACGGCCAAATTATACATCATTGGGTATTAGAGTAGGGACTGCTGGGGGTTTTTTCTAACTCAGAATTTCCCTTAACTTCATCTAAACAGGGTGGTTTCATCAGGGATGGAGCAATGCAAGACAACATTCTGTATTAAATTAGGCAATAACCTGTGCAGTGCATGTTAATGGGAAGAAAGGCTGCATCACTGGGATTTCTTTCTTTTTTTTAATTAGATACAATCAGTTTGACAAAAGGACATTGAGTTGTCTTGATTTTCATTTCAGAGGGATGTGATCATACTTACAATATATTTGTAAGGCAATTTTTTAAAATGTCATATTAGATTATTGAATTAACTCTTTGCATATATCATATTGGTAAATTAAAACTGAAGTGACCTTGAAGAAATGAAGGTTTCAAATTTTAAAAAGGGCAAGTTTTCACAGAGAAAATAAGATTCTATTGAAATTCACAATGTTTACTGCATGTTCAAAATTTCACCTCCTCATACTCCCTTCCCAAACTCTTTATGGAGAGAGGTGTGGGATGTCAGACTTCTTCACACTTGTTGACACCAACAGTGGGGAGCAGCAAGGCCAGAAAACATGCTTATCTCGCAGAGCTGTCGAGGTGGACTGTGGTCTGACACCCCATGAACTCAGTGGTGGTGTTGGGGGAGGCACAGCACTCACAGCCAGATGTGGCTGCAGTAAATAAGGTAGATAAGAACACTGCCCCTGCCTCACATCTGTGCATCAAGATCTCTTTGTCCGGAGGGGCGTGTGGAGCCGCTGGATCCCGCAGGCAATGACACAGATTTGCCAAGGGCCAGCTGGCATCCCAAAATTGACTTATTCTCACCTCACTAAGAATCATAAAGAGCATAAATCTGGTATTTAGAATCCTCTATTGAGAGGATGGGAACTCCAGCTATGGGATGGGCCGGTGGGCCTGAATGCCTCTCTCCTCCTCAGGGGCCCCTCCTTGGTAAGATTTGCATCTCCAACCATGTCAGATGTTAACCAGGAAATTATCATTCACTAAAAGCGCTTAATTTTTGGATCGAGTTTGATTCTGCAGTGAGTGAATTCATCACCAGCAATTGTGAACTTGTTACACCTGTCACTTCAATAAATCCTTTTATTGATTCAGCTTTGTGAATCCAATCAGCAAATAGCAGGCTCTGACAGACAAACACTGGTCCTATCACCGCGTGCAACTGCTCAGTGACAGCTCTCCACAAATGCTGATTGGCCTGGCTGAACGAGTCAGATTTGTGAGACTGCTCAGTGAAAATCCTTTGGATGCTGTAGGCAAGTTGACGCTGGTGAGAGGGCTTCCTTTTTCTTAGCCACATGTCAGACCCTTCACCCTTTTAATGTGACAAGAGGATTCTAAGATCTTGACTTCATTCACAGGAGGACAAGTTAACTGGGAAAAAAAAGTATGTGAGTTGAAATACTGTGTGAAATCACAATGACTACAACCTGTCAGTGGCTCAGGATGGAAAAGAGGAGCTACAATAGGGTTTCTGCATCGGCACTGTGTGAGAATATAGAGAACAGAGCTTCTCAACATATTAGATCCAAAAGTTCCCAAAACTGGCCCAAAGGTAAAGGGCAAAGAGGACTTTCTTCGGTGCCAGGGAAAGAAGGCCTGTGATAAAAATGGAGAAGGGAAAACAGAGAAACTCTGTTTATGCGATGGGGGCTAAGAAGGTCCAGCATTTCTAGTTGTGTGACAGACAGTGCAGTGAAAACATTGCAATACTGAGAAAACCAGCACTGCAAAGTAATCTCGACAGTCATCAAATGAGCCAGAAAGGATGCCAAGCATCAGTGTGAAGCACAGAATTCTTGTAAGCTAACGAGCTGCACAGCTATCTTCATGAAGTGTATTTTGGAAGGCTGCGAGCTGAATTTAGATGTAGCACTGGCTTTCCATTATCAAGATTTTATTATAATATTTACTCCTGGAAATTAAAGTTCGTAGTATTTCGAATAAGGCATTTGCACAAAATAATCCCTGATCTCTTTCTTGCTGCCCAGTTCCAGATGCCCAGTGGCTACCACCAAACTCCAGTCTCAGCCTACACTTTCTGTCAGTCCTTTCCTTTATCTGAATCTGATGTCACTACCTGTTCACAGCATCTTTCTGCTAAACTGATCTTTGCCCAAGAGATGAGACCTTTTCTGCAGACTCAGCAGTGTACATTTTTTAGCACTGACTCAGCTTAAGAGTGTCAACTGGGACTGACTCTGTTTCCGTATGCTTGGAAGTTCTCTTCTGTGAGCATAATGGTCACTCAAGCTTATCTGCTTTATTTCCACCAAGAACCACTGCAGGTATTTTAAAACCTGTGGATGATAACTACAAAAGCCTGGGAGCACTGACTGGACAGTTTTCCTGAAGCACAGCCACAAACCATCCTCACCAGTAACTCTGTAAGAAGCCCATTAACCCTGACCTTCACGAGCCACATTCAGCTGTATCAAAAGTACCCCACTAAAGCAGATCTCCAGTTCCCTTAGGACATCCTGAATTCAGACAAACTCACTCTGGTTAGGAACTAGTCTCACATGCAGCAATACCTTTATTTTCTCTATTTAAGATCAATTTCCATAAAACTCCTGTTAGTTTCAGTGAAACAGCTCAGCAAAGTTTCTTAACAGCACGTAAATCACCATTTTTTTCTTCACCTGCTCCAGACTGGGTATGGTCTGAAGCACAGACAGAACCAGAAGACGAGGTATATAAAGGACATTATCACTGGAAAGAGACACCAGGATTTATAACCTGCTCTCTCTGGGCCAATGCTTTAATGCAAGTAAAGGCCTACAGCTATAAACACTCTGCCAACAACGCTGTCACAGTGACATCCACTAGAAGTTAAGCATTTGAGTTTGATAAAAATCATAATCATTGCTAGTATTTTTGTTAGAAGAAAAATTCCAAAGATCATGAACTAAAACTAAACTCTTGTCATAGGAATTATTTTTTCCCCTGGTTTGGACAGCAGAAGTAACAATAGGGAGGGAAAGGATGACACAAAGTCCAGAAGGGTCACCAAAACAGAACCTACCCCATTTGTTCTGACCTGAAACAACAACAATAACACCAAATGTCCCTGCAGCATGGAAACCCATGCGTTTAGCTGGATGCACGTGGCATCAGACACAAACAAGGCTGGCCCTGGTGCTCCCACACGCACTGCCCTCAATGCTGTACCCTTCTGTCCCCATGTGGAGGGCATCCAGGCCCCAGAACCCCCAGGGCCGTCCCACTTGTGCATCAGCAACAGAAGTTGTTTATAAGAAATGTAAACCATTAAAAAAAGATGCTGAGGAAACTTTAGAAATGGAGCTGCTGTCAGCAGAGATTAAATTGTATACCAACAGCACGACGTTTATGTGCTGCTACTTAAACTGTGACAAATGCCGGCAAACATGATAGTTTCAGGATCTTTAATCTAAATGAATGGTGCTTTTAGCCTACCTCTGACTGGAATTCATTTTGGAAATAAAGAAGCATTTCCTGCTCGGTGGCGTGCAGAACTGCACCACCCGTGCCTCAGAGGGCAGGAGTCGCCGCTTCCACCGCTCGACAGCACCACGCTGCACTGGCACAACCAGAACAGGCTGTCTTGATGTATCTACTCCTTCCCAAGCAAGGACTGCAACGTAAATTAGGATTTCACCTGCCTGTCAACCTTAGAAAAATAGTTTTCAAGGAGGTTTTCCCTCCCCTTTCATTTTTCTTGTTCTAACAACATACCTAACGTAAGCCCATATAAGGCAGCAGAGAGTAAATTAAAATGTGATTTTTAAAATTGCAAATATCTCAAATGGCAACTTATCCAAAAATCATTTACATCATTATCAGTATCAATGGAATAGTAACTACTGGGGGAAACTGATGGCATAGGCGGTTTATCCTACGTAAGACAAATTTATTTGTGTAAGACTCCCAGTGACACCCAGCTGAAGGAATTAAAAGCACAATTCTGACAGTGATTATTTACAAAGTGACTTTTTAGTGTTAATAGTCTTGTAATAGAATATTTATAAAAATAATCTAATTGCAAACATTCCAAGGTGTTCTTCAGCTCATAACAGAAGAAGTCAGTTTTTTTCACCACTCTCCCACCCCCTCTGCCTCCCCAGTCTCAGGCAGTGGCTTGACTGTATCCTTTAGAAATTTATTTTGAATTAGAAAAAAAGAAAAAAAAAAAGAAAAAAAACAAAAAGCACCACACCAAAAGCTTGCAAGAGACAGGGAAAGGCGTCACATTTCTTAAAAATAAAGAAAGAAAGAAATAACTCGACACAATTACAAAAAAGCCCCGTGCATTTGGCGAGCAAGGGGGGCCCCGGCTCCTGACGGTCCTGCCGACAGCCTGGCATCACCCCGCGTGGCAGCCGGGCAGCGCTGAGCCGGGTGATGGGCGCAAGAAAAAGACGCCTTAAAGTTGCCTCTTTCAACCTGGACGTTTCCTCCAGCTTTTTTTCACCGCTCCTGTGTGTTTAGAAAGACAAGAAACCAGTCTCTAACCTCCCCCTCGTTCAGTTTCCGAATGGGAAATGCGATCGTTGTGGGACACCTGGGAGAAGCGGAGGTTCCAAGAGCGGGCAGGTGCTGCCACCTGGCGGCGGGGAGCGGGATCCGGATTGGGATCAGGACTGGGAGCCGAATCCGGAGCAGGAGAGGCGGCTACATCCCCTCTCTCCAGAACCCCCCTGCCCCCGCAGGCACCATCCTGTCGTGCACACGTTAACCAGCAACTGCTGTAATCCCTGGAAAGGTAGGAATCTTCCTAAGGAAAGGCATCTTAAATATATTTAAATAGATCATAAAAATATATTTCTTAAATATCAGAAGGGCAACAAAGCTTGTGAAAGGACTGAAGAACAAGTCTTACAAGAAACAGCTGAGGGAACTGGGGCTGTTTAGCCTAGAGAAGAGGAAGCTGAAGGGAGACCTCATCACTGTCTACAACTGCCTGAGAGGAGGTTGTGATGAGGTGGGTGCTGGTCTCTTCTCCCAAGTGACAGGCAATGGGACAAGAGGAAATGGCCTCAAATTGTGCCAGGGGAGGTTCAGACTGGACATCAGGAAAAATTTCTTCACTGAAAGGGTTCTCGGGCCCTGGCAGAGGCTGCCCAGGGAAGTGGTGGAGTCTCCATCCCTCGAGATGTTTGAAAGACAGGTGGATGAGATGCTCAGGGATCTGGTTTAGTAGCAGACAGGTACGGTTGGACTTGCAGATCTCAAAGGTGTTTTCCAACCAAGAGATTCAATGATTCAGTGATTCCACTTGCCTAAGCAGATAAAAGACCTTTAAAAACACACCTAATGCAGCAATCAGAAGGAAATGCTGAGTTACAGTTCCTCTAAAACTGCCTCCATACCGGGAGCTTTGCACCACAGCACAAAGGAACCCCCCGCAGCAGGGTTCTGCAGGGAAGCTGAGCTCTCTGCTGGTGCAGCAGAAACACCACCACAAAATGCATTGTAACAGCAAAGTACGGGGTTCTGTGGCAGACACAGACACGCTGGGTGTCCCGTGCCCATCCCGTCCCCCCTCTGCACCACCCGGATCCGCACAGACGCACGGACACAACTCCACAGCACGGCCCGCGGTCACTCCATCAGCCCTGCCAGGAACTGCCGAGACAGAACAAGACTATTGCCCTCTCATTTTTTTTTATCAGTGTCTGTTATTTCAATGTGTTAGAGCCGAGATATTCAAAGCTGCCTGAGGGTTTGGAGAATTAGATTCAAAATGTTCTAGGCAGTTCTGAAAATTCCTAAGAGAGTGATTTTACAATGCTATGAGTCTGATAGTTCAATCCCTCCCTGTGTAAGGAGCGCTTACTTAGAGAAATAGTTTAAGTAGTATTGTCTTAGAGCCAAATTTTGACATTCAGCTGCTGGTCATGCCGGCAGCACGTTTTTTTTCTTGTACTTCCCGATCTCCAAGTAAACTCAGAGTGAGCAAAAGCTACCATCTTGCCTTTGGGCAGGGTGCACTCCTGGACGTGCACCAAGAGAGAGTGCCCGTAATCTGGAGATGCTGTCATTGTGAGAGATGCCCTAAACACACATCAGTGGAAAACCCGTTCCTTGCATGCTGAGTTAAAAGTGGGGAAGACTTTAATTATTTTGTAGAAAAACCTGTCTTGTTTTTTTTTTTTTTTGCCTGCTATGGTGTTATGGGCTTTTTTGTAAGCTGTGAGCTTAAAATCCAGCAAAAGCTAACGCGCACAGAGACAGGAAGAATGGACCCATGTGTCGTACCAGGTTGTGTTCAATCTTAATGAAATGATGCAGCAGAGAGCAGGCTGTTGCTGCAAGTCCAACACCAACTGCCTGCTGAAGATACAGAAGCCAACCCAGAGCAGTTCCAAGGCCCCAGCACCAACAAAGCTTACGTGGATAAAGGACACACTGATGACTGATGTCAGACAAGAAGATAAAGTCAGCTTATCTCTAGTTCTAAAGTGAAGTCAGGGACAAACAGAGCCTACTGAAAAGGCACAGTTCAAGGGGGATGGGCTGGGTTAGGCTTTTTCCAGGAATTTTCAAGGAAACAAGTGCATGCAAACATCCTCACTCAGTAACTTTTAATCATTCAGCCAGACTAGCCAAGTCCAATAGAGAGCTTGGAGGTTCGAAGGCCCTGTGCTCCTGATGCAGTTTATCAGTACAAACACTTACGAAAGCAACGATGCACTTGGTACCCCCATCAGGAAAAAAATTACAGTGTGAATCAGGGCTCAGTCATAACTGAGCTCCAAAACAGGCACAAAACTACAGGAAAGCAGGCTTTGGGAATTCTGCATTTTGTAGGACTAATGCTTATGCTAACAACACATTTGTCTCTATCACTAAATTCAGCAGCTGATTTTCCTTCCCAAAGCATTTAAATCATTATATCTCAGGTGGTAAAAAGGAGATGGGGTGGAATGCTGATCTGATTTAAAAACAGGTTGAGCAGTGGGATTTCATTTGGAAAGCAGCACAGAGATAGACCCATCTTTTGAGAAACAGCCAGAAGAAAATGAAAAACAGGTCATAGCTCACCCTGAAAACCATAACGCCTGCGAAAGAGTCTGGCCGGAGTGAAGGATGGAAGTAAATATTCTCCATTCATGTCTAAAATAGCACTTCCAGGCAATTTACTCTATACCCACTGCACCACAATGGGTGTCCGCACCCCACAAAGTAATCTTGAACAAGGTGTAAAAAATGCCACGTGTAAGAAGCTGGTGTGAGTTTCTAAAATGCCCTAAGAGTCTGATTCAATCCAGCAAAGGGTTATGAAATGAGGAAAAGCTGAGGTTTTCCCACCTTGCTCCCAGCTGGTAATTGCACTCATCATTCTTATTGTGTACAGGAGACCATGGCATGCTGAGTGAGGATGTATTTTGTTATGCGGGTTAGAAAGGAAGAACCTAGACAGTATTGGCAAAAGCTTGGCAGGGATTTCAGCATCATCAAACTCAAACTGCAAATTACGGTGAACTCAGGTCTGTGTTACTCTTTATCAAATCCACTAAAACTTGGAGAGTTCAGAAGCCCCACTAAGGCTCAGAATTCGGGATGGTGTTATTTAACATCTTTGTTGCAGATACTGACAGTGTCACAGGGATTGAGTGCACCCAAAGAAGGAAACAGAAACCAGTGCTCCATCCAGAGGGCCCTTAACAGGCTTGAGAGCTGGGCCTGCATGAACCTCGTGAATTCCATAAGGCCAAGTGCAAGGTCTTGTACCTGGGTCAGGGCAACTCCAGGCAAAAACACAGGCTGGGCCAAGAATGTATTGAGAGCAGCCCTGAAGAGAAGGACTTGGGGTGCTGGTGGAGGAGAGGCTCAACATGAGCCAGCAATTTTGCACCTGCAGCCCAGGAAGCCGACTGTATCCTGGGCTGCATCCAAAGAAGTGTGAGCAGCAGGTCTTCCCCTCTGCTCTGCTCTGGTGAGACCTCACCTGGAGCCCTTTGTTCAGTTCTGGAGTCCTCAGCACAGGAAGGACATGGAGCTGTTGGAATGGATCCAGAGGAGGCCACAGAGATGACCGGAGGGCTGGAGCCCCTCTGCTGCGAGGACAGGCTGAGAGAGTTGGGGTTGTTCAGCCTAAAGAAGAGAACACTCTCGGGAGACCTTGGAGCAGCCTCCAGTACTGAAAGGGGCTCCAGGAAAGCTGGGGAGGGGCTCTTGATCAGGGAATGCAGGGATAGAATGAAGAGTAATGGTTTTAAGCTGAAAGAGAGGAGATTTAGATTAGATATTAGAAAGAATTCTTTTCCTGCAGACTCACTGCTCTAACACAGTCGCTGGATTTCATTGGAAACTGTGAATGTTGTCAACCCTTCCTCTGACTGTTGCAGCAGTACCCAGAGCTCCAGTCTGGTCACCATCACACCAAGTATAGTCCTTGCCTCCAAGGAGCTAATTCACAATGAATAATTTAGCTGACAAACTTAGTCTGCTTGAGAAATACCCATGAGAAGATTTCAATTTCCTCAACCATAACCATTAGTCAAAATACGCTGGAATAAAGACGGGGTGAAAGAGGTTGAGGGGAAGAAAGGTAAGGAAAAAATAAAGGGATCCTACCTGTATTTCTGGATAGCACAGCATGACTTCAGACTCCTAATTTCTATTCCTCATACCCAATGGATGAAATTAATTTGGGCAGAAGAGAAAGAAAAAACCTTTCCAGACTGTGAAAGTAGCTTAGATCAGAACTAAAGAACTAATACAAATTTCACTACTTCCCATTCCAAGTGCAAGGCTGTCTTCTTTAATTATGTTCTTTCTATCACACAGAGACACCAGAGAGCCTGTAAGGAAAGGTGGAAAATCCTCCCTGGTTCCTACCCCACATGCAGACTTCTGCAGCAGAAATCACACGGTCCCTGCATCCAGGTGTGCAACACGGTGAAAAGGCACACGGGGCCAGCCACAAACTGGGAACAGCTCGAACTGGAGATGTCTGTCCTTCGAAAAAGTACTGCTGGCTGCACCTCTGCTCTGTTGAACTGCACCACCCTTAAGGGCTCTTCATGCACAGAGCCCCAGCTAAGAGACCCAGGGTGACTGAGAGAGGGAGAAATTCCTCGTGACAGGAGATACCAGTCTGCTACTGAACTGGTTCAGGCTACAGGAAGAAGCCAAGTAGGAGCAAGAGGTACTGCAGTACCTACCATTAACAACTGTGCTTCCTGAGTTAATGTCACATTTTCCATGGGATTTGTCATGCTGTATGCAAGGCTAACCTAGCCAAAGGAAGAGCCTTGCTTCCTCTACAAAACACAAGCAGAGCTGAAACAGCAGCCTAATTCTGGGCTCATTCCACGTTCATCAGAGTGATTATACCACACACTGCCTGCAGCCCAGCTACTGCAGAATTACACCAACACACAGCAATATTGCCCCAAACATAAAAATATTTCATATCTGATCTATCCCTCATCAGGTGACTTTACTGCTGCAGGTTTCTGGCCTTGAGGACATACATGCCACTTTTTTTTCTCAAGTCTAATGTTTGCAATCTGAATTTCTCTAGGAAATGGAAAGGAACCAGATTTTATTCCACCATTAACTAGTAATCACTGTTTTGTTCAGATAAAATAAAGTAGTTCTTTGTTTAGAAATCAGCATGTGGTACATAGGATATTGTATGAATGACTGAGAACTGGTTCTCTGACTCATAATGAACATATACAGTTTTTAAGACTGAACACTGAAGCACAGTGTCTGTCTTCCCTTCAGTCCTTTCACACAGAATGGCAATTTTGAATTAAAAATAAAGTCTCCCCACTCCCTTCCTTCCCTTCAGCAAGTCTGGCAGGTTACTGCCACAAAGGGAGCATGAGCACGTGCCAGCTCTGAGCTATATTAGCAGAATTTTTTGACAGACTCCTTTGTTTTTCTCAACAGGGTTGGTTATTATGTCTTATACATGCAAGGTTAACGGTGAATATCAGACACAGTGATCAGTCAGAACTGAAAACATCGTTTACAAATTCACATTCTGAGCGTTCCTTTTGAAAAGCTGTTATTTTGGGTAAATAATTGCTCAGGATTGCCTAGAAGGAAGCTCATCAACACAAGTACCTCCCAGACAGGCAGCAGTTCAGCCTGCTAAGGACACAACTCTGTCTGGAGGTGCTTCAAAGGCAGCGCAGGTAACTAGAGGGCTCTGCCTTGGAGGCAGGTCACCCACAAGGGGACATCTCATAGACTGGTACCTGTTCCTGTCTGCCTGGGAAGTGAGACAGGAGCCTTTGTACAGCACCTTTCAGGCAAGGAACTTATTTGGGTCTGCCTAGAAGGCAGGTCAGCATGCAGATATGCCTAACAGGCACAGAACTATGCAAGTCTGGCTCTCCACACTTTCAAAGATCACAAGGCAAGTCAAGAATTTCATTTTAATGATTTCAGCAGAAAGCCATTATTTCCTGCAGGAAATAATTTTCAGTATAGTTGCTGGATATGTCAAACTGCAGTTTCTTTAATAACACACTCTTAATGCCAGATACAAGAACAGAATCCCTTTTCGCAAGGTTCCGGTGGTATTCTTAATATAAAAGGAAATGTTGTTTCATAAGATTTGGCAGCAAGTTACTACAGAGAGTAAAATGTCCAAAAGAACAGGCAAGTACAACTGGAAAAAGAAAACTGACAGTAGACAAACTAAGAAATTACATGCACTCTACCTGTGTAACTGATGTTGGCCTTCTGTCTTCTCTCCCATCAATGCAAGTAGAAGCAATGATTGCAGTGGAGGTGTAGACAGAATTGGCAAAAGCAATAAAATGTATTTAAAAATCATTCATTTTAAAAGGACTAAAAATTTTCAAAATCACCAATCAGCAAGGGCTTTAGGAAAGCCATAACTTTAACTACTTGACAGGACAGCTTTTAATAAAGTGAAGGTCTTGCCTTGGACATAACAGAGGTTCCAATGCATTTGTGAGTTCAGACAGCTCTCCATCAGTTTTGCCCAATCCAGGATTTCAGGTTTTCTTTACTATAATATTACCTGCATTTTCACTTTTACCATGAAAGCTGAGATCACACACAGGCCCATGGTTCTGGGCCAATGTTTGAAAAGCTGTGACAGCGTGTGCTGGTCTGAACTGCAGCAGAAGTCTTGGACAGACAGTGGTTAGAGACACTCTGAAGGAGAAAGAAAAATACTGTGATGCTAATCAGCAGTTGTTTATTAGGGAAGGCTGCGTATCTCTGAGCAGCATTCAGCAGTCTCCACCAGGAGGGAGGAGCACTGTTCCAGGCAGAGGGCTGGCAGTGGGCTGTTCCAGCCCATTGTGGCCCCTTAAGATGGACTGGAAGCTGCAGTTATTTTAAAAGAAAGAGAAGCAATCAAGAAAGAGATCTACAGGGCTCCAAAATGTGCTGTAAGATAGGCAGTAAATTGGGCACATTCCAGGAAGCTGTTGCTGCACTGCAAGTTGTACAAAAGACAGAAAAGAAGGAAATACAAACCAGTGCTCCAGTTGCCAAATTTAATGTTCTGTTCAGAGCGACTCAGGTAGCAAGCAGTGTGCTGACAATTACTGTGAGATCCCAAAACAGAATATCCCACAACATTTCAGATCATCGATGGGCTCTCTGAGGGTAATACCAAGCACAGCAGAGACACGTGTCTTGCAGGGTGTATCCAGAAAACACTTGGCAAACAGCACTTGTTTAAGCTAAACCAAACCAGTTTGGCTTCAGAGAAAGCACCAGAAAGACGTTCTCTCTACCTGCACAGTCTTTGAAGACTCAGGATAGGCAGCCCTGCCCTCGTGCTATGCAGGACCACCTGGTCTGCCAACTGTCAGCAGGAATCTTAATGAAAGTGACTTATCTTTTCCCAGTGATATCCCCACAGGCAACCGAAGAAAGGCCAAATAATCTTTGCAGAGGGTTTTCTGTGTCTGAGCTTGATCTTTGGTGTGCAATCTGTAATACATGTAGAAGACTTACCACATAACAGCAATGAGAAAAAAAAAGCTACAGGTATAAACCCACAAAATATATAATTCATTCTTGTAGTATACATGACATGTTACAGGCTGCACAGCTCCCTGATCCAAACAGCTTAGCTGAACTCATTTTACGTGATCCTATCTACATTGATAAAGCTAAAAATTCATACCAAAAGCATAACACTGGCATCATTCCCTGTTTGCTTGGCATTTACTCTTTTAAGCTTTCAGACTGTAAACTCTTTGTTTGCCATAATCCACCTATTCTTTATTAAACTGTACTATTGCAGCTCCAAAGAACCACTGAACAGAGATATTCAACAATAGTTGTGTATAAATACAACAAATTCCAAAAAATAAAAGGACATTTTTTGAGAGAATTCTGGTTTAAGTAGATCGGTATTTGAGTTTGGGTGTTTTTTCCAACTTGTGAAATTTTCTGATTTTCCTTTTAGGTTTAGTTAGTAATTGACTAAAGGCACTTTTTAGAAAACTTTTCACATCCCTATCTGATGAAACATAGAAGCAGTACATGTCTGAAACCCCCTGGAGCCTCAAACGTGAGCAAAAGGTGAGAGATGAGATGATTTTATTATAAACTGCCTTTCCCACACTCTCATACTGGGACCAAAGGAGATCCTAAAACACCTCAGAGATATCTCAGGGCTGATGCAGTTTGTTCAAACTGAAGTAGCCCTGTAGAGGTTCTTTCCAGCTGAAGACCAGATGAATACTGCATCTTGTCAGGTGCTACAAACAGCCTACACACCCACCTCTTCACTGGCACAGCCTGCTAATACCTGTTTAATTCTCTTTTAAATCCTTCAGGCTTTTTGCAAATGCTGAACTGGATTTAAGTAGGTTTCTAAGTAGACTTAATCTGGAATCCCCTCATAGGAAGGACATAGATTTGTTAGAGCGCGTCCAGAGGAGGGCCACGAAAACAATCCAAGGGCTGGAGCACCTCCCACTGCAGGACAGGCTGAGAGAGCTGGCACTGAAAAGTCAGTCATCTTCATTGCAACACAGATCTGAAACTGAGATGCCTTTATGTTTTTATACACACACAAACACGCACGTACATAGATCCCGCTTCAAGGTCTCTTACAAAAATCGAGAATATAAAGGAATTCCTTCAAGCACCCTCAAATATCAGAGTAATATTTCCAACAGCAGATGAAAACTGTCTTCCCCATAATGTCAGCTTGGAACCAAAGAGGCTGTTAAACAGTAAAGACCGACTCTTGTATTTGCTTTTGTAACACTGAGCGATTATGAAATAGCATTAAAATTTCGCCTACAGTTCAGCTATTGATAATCATTGTGATTCACCATCAGCTACACCGGTGCAGAGACAGCTTAACCCAACTGGTGACAATGAAGTCATTTCTGACTTGAACCTGAGTGACTGAAAGCCAATCTCTCCTCTAATCTAATTTAAACTATACAATCATGATCGCAGTGGTCTTTGTTAACAGAAGCATAAGTGTTCAATGGAAGTGCTCAGGAGAATAACACAAAGTACCTAAAGAATATCAGGTTTTTAGTATCTTCATAGGAGAACACTCAAGAAGATAAGAAGAGGGAAAGAAACCATACAAACAACTTCAGCTGCAGTTATATTGCAGAAGCTCTAGTAATTATATGGTCAACTATATTTCTTTCGTGGGTTTTTGGTTATCTTTGTATTTTTCAACTCTAAGCACTTGAAAGAAACTGTTGAACATACATCCTTTAAAGTATCTACAAAATCTTGTGCAGTACAGTGTTCTTCATAAAAGGATATTGTGAAACTACAAGTATGGGAAAAAAGCTTTCTTCGCACCATCATGGGGAGGAGATGAACAAATCAAATGGCAACAAGCATTTTGAAGTGTTTGCAATAGTTTCTCCACACAAGTGGATGATTCTATGTCTCGTGTTCATGTTCATTATTACAGCAACCAGCTATTTAAAACTAAAATTCAGTTGCATTTCTACAGCAGCCTTCCACCTTTATTAAAAAAATAAACCATCACTGGTCTGTATGGCAGTTCTTTGCCTATTAATAATATGTGTTCTACTTCTATACCTCTCAGGGACCTCGAAAACTCCAGGGAAGCTAGAAAAAGCTAGGTCATAGAATCAAAGAATCATGGAACGGTTTGGGTTGGAAAGGACCTCAAAGCCCATCCAGTGCCACCCCTTGCCATGGGCAGGGACACCTCCCACTGGATCAGAGGGCTCAAAGCCCCATCCAACCTGGCCTTGAACACCTCCAGGGATGGGGCTGCCACAGCTTCCCTGGGCAGCCTGTTCCAATGCCCCACCACCCCCACAGTAAAACATTCTTCCTAATAGCTAATCTAATCTTCCCTCTTCCAGCTTAAAACTATTACCCTTGTCCTATCCCCACGGTCAAGAGCCCCTCCCCAGCTTTCCTGGAGCCCCCTTTAAGTACTGGAGGGCTGCTAGAAGGTCTCCCCAGAGCCTTCTCTTCTCCAGGCTGAAGAAGCCATACATTCTCCATGAGTGATCCAAGCTTATCAGACATAAGACACTGCAAAACAGGCCTAGCAAACCATTACCATCTGAAAAGGTGAAAACATGGAATGTGGGGTAGGAAGACATTTTTCAGATTGACCATCACACTGACAGCATCTCGAAGTGGACAGAAGGAGCACAAGCTATCGGCACTTTGTCATAAGGAAAGCTTGAGGAGTCCACAGCACTTTGGGTGGTGCTTTGAGCCCCTGTGCTCTATAAAACCAAATAGAGCACCTTTCAGCGGAGTGTGTGTGACGCTGCAGACCTGGACTCACATAGCAAAGCACAAGAGAGTGGGAGAGCCCCTCCTAGCCCCCAGCTTCACAAAGAGGCACGAGCAACCACAGCTTTCATGAAAGGTCTGGATTCTCACCAATAGGTGGATTTCCAAGTGGATCTCAGCCCCCAGACCACACACCACAGCCAAATGCTACAGACAACATCTCCCCAACCACCAATCAAGCTTGGTTAGGACAGATTTAATAAGCAATGGAAATAATGGAGCAGGCAAGGAGAGCTCCAGCTGCATCCATTTTAATGAACAAAAAAGTCTCTGCACAAATACTGCTTGCAAAACATTTTGTTTCCGAGGGCAGCTATACTGTCCTTATATCATTTCAGTTTCACGGAGAAAAGAATATGCCTTGTCATCATTCTGCTGAATGCAGCCACCATCAAAAATTACTTCTGAGGCAGTTAATAACAACTTTGAGAGTATCAGCAGAATCGTGTAAAACACCACTTACATTTAGCAAGTTTAAATGGTTTTGAAATAACAGGTGAATAATATATTCAGATTTGCCTCTGCAGGCAGCCAGAGCAGAGAAAATTACTGTAAGACAAATTTTTTGACAAAAAGTCAAGATAAACAACTCAGCTTCTTCTTGTCAAGAGTAACAGAGTGGGTGTATAAATAAAATGCAGTAGGCAGGATGTCTCTGGAGTTTAACAAGGCCTCCAGCACTCCACCACACAGAAAACTCATTAACACACCGGAGAATCGTGGCACAGATCAATTCAGATGAAGAACAGAGATTGTAAGTGAAGAGATTGCAAGTGAAGAGATAAGTGTCATGCTAAATCTGGCTGGGTAGAATATCAAGGAGGGAGTTGTTAGATCCCACATTAATCAACTACCAGCAGTCCAGGTCAGAGCTGGTCCTGCTCCCTCCTACCTGGGAAACTGCACTGCGGCAGCAGACTGCTTGTTCAAAAGGCGTAGAGGATATTTATTAAAATCCAGAAGGTTCACCCTCCCACCTGGCAAGACTCAAACACATGAAGACTTAAATCCACATCATGTTTAACCTTTCCTCATTTAACGTGCCCTACGCAAGTCCTTCCAAAAAATTCCCTTGGACCCTTCCATATTTTCACTGCTCCTCAATCTTCTCTCCTTAAAATCATTCTCTTACAGAACCTCTGTGGGGTAAAAATGTCATTTAAAACATTCTTCGATCAACTTGTGTTTTATGGCAGTCACATTCATTAAGAACAGCAATAAAAGTGACAATTCCATCACCCAGGTTTGTCATGAAGGAGAGGACTAGTTGTCACAGGCAGCCAAAGTCACACAGAGACACATAACGGGTAACATTTTGTCCAATCTATTATTCTGAACTGTGTGGGCATTTCCAACCGTCAACATCCTTTACTGGTATCTCTTTGTTAGATCCCTCTGGGCTCTCCCTTGAATCTGTCGAACGTGACTGAAATATCTCATGGAACAACTTCATCAGGTAGCGCCGCGTGGGAACAATCCTGGATATTAACGTGCAAACAGGAGCGATGCCGATCACTCCACACAAGCTTGTGTGCCTGGTGCCTCTCCACATGGGAGAACAGCTCTTAACAACGCCAAAATTCAGCGCTGGTCAATATTCCTGCCCTATATTCTGCCCCTGTGCTCAGCACTGGGGAGGCCACCCCTCGAGTGCTGG
The DNA here is from genome assembly GCA_033556795.1 of Tapera naevia. Classification (NCBI taxonomy): domain Eukaryota; kingdom Metazoa; phylum Chordata; class Aves; order Cuculiformes; family Neomorphidae; genus Tapera; species Tapera naevia. Next base: position 992,863 of record JAUMJJ010000149.1, on the reverse strand, counting down.
GGTCAGTTCTGGGCCCCTCAGCTCAAGAAGGACATTGAGGGGCTGGAGAGCATCCAGAGAAGGGAACGAGGCTGGGGAAGGGCTGGAGAACAAGTCCTACAAGGAGTGGCTGAGGGACCTGGGGTTGTTCAGCCTGGAGATGAGGAGGCTGAGGGGAGACCTCATCACTGTCCACAACTGCCTGAGAGGAGGCTGTGGTGAGGTGAGTGTTGGTCTCTTCTCCCAAGTGACAGGTGATAGGACAAGGGGAAATGGTCTCAAGTTGCACCAGGGGAGGTTCAGACTGGACATCAGGAAAAATTTCTTCACTAAAAGGGTTCCCAGGCCCTGGCAGAGGCTGCCCAGGATGGGGGTGGAGTCCCCATCCCTGGAGGTGTTTGAAAGACGGGTGGATGAGCTTCTGACGGACACAGTTTAGCAGTGGGCAGGTACGGCTGGGCTCAATGATCTCAGAGGTCTTTTCCAACCGAATGATTCTACAATTCTATGGGGAAGGGAGCTCGGTAGCCACTCAATGTGTCCAGGCCAATGGATGGCTGACCTGTGTTTTGAACATCCACCACGGCCTGGAAATCTGTACTACAGATTGCCGGCCCCACGTCCACCTGCCCTCGTACATCCGTGCGATAACGTATAAAGAAATAAACTTATATGAGTGCTCAATGACGTTGATGTTGAACACAGACAATAATTTAGATTACACATCAGGAAGAAATTTTTTTGACTATGAGGGTGGGGAGGCCCTGGCCCTGGCTGTCCAGAGAAGCTGTGGCTGCCCCATCCCTGGAGGTGTTCAAGGCCAGGTTGGATGGGGCTTGGAGCCCCCTGATCCAGTGGGAGGTGCCGCTGCCCATGGCAGGGGGGTTGGAATCAGATGAACTTTAAGGTCTCTTCCAACCCAACCCATTCTGTAAGTCTATGATTTTATGAATAAAGAGAGTACATTCCTCTAAAAACACAGCATGTGCCAACAGGAGCACCATGGTGTGAGGCAAAACAATTTCTCTGTCTATAGGATCACGGTGTATTTCTACTCTTGAATAAACAGGAGAAACAGTGAAGTAGTGGGACCTGCAGGCACCAAATGATGCCACAAACATTTGAGTATTGGCTTTTAAGGCCATTTTTTGTCCCTAAATGTCTTTTTTTCACAAAATAATTTTAGATTCTACTACCTGTTTAATGGAAATACATTTGGCAGCCTTCTTGGCTGCAACCACAGACATTCTGAGCCACTAATTTAAATTTGTTTCTTTTGTTACCCTCTAATTAACTTGCTCTCTTCATCTATATAGCTTTTCCAAATTCTCCTTTTTTATGTACTTCCTATTAACACTGTTATTCAAAAAATAAAGGCAAATCAAAGAAATATCAGCCACTAGACTGTAACTATATAAATCAGATATTAATATTCCCAGTCTTTTGAATATTGTTGAATGCTTCCTTACAACGACCATCAGATATCTTTCTCTGTGCATCACGAAGGCACATTTCAGGCAAAACCTTATCACTACACATAAAATACTGCCCACTCTTCTGCTCTACATTCAAGCAGCCCCATTCTTGGCTGTTATTAGCAATTCAGCAACTTGTAAAATAACAGCAATCCTGCATTACTGCACCTTCCTTGAGGAATATGCTCCCCCTAGCACTTGCATAAACATTATACCAATCAATAACCTAGTAATTAAAGTCACCAGTATTTGGCCTTTTTACAGTCTCCTTATCTGAAAAAAACCCACGTTTCTTGCTCTACTTTTTCAAAATGCCTTGGAAACATTCCACCCCTATGTCCTTAACCCCTGAATTAGCTCTTGCTGTAAAGTCTGTGACAATAATTTTGTTTTCCTCTGCAGACACAGCATCATTTTCTTCCTGAGTACTCCTTACTCCTTTTCTCATTCTTCCAGTTTATCAAGAAGCCATAAATTTTGATTTTGTTAATACCAGTAGTTTTGTCTCAGGATTCTGAAACTGCAGGGGATTTTTTTTGTTGAGAGGTTTTATTCTTGTTTATTTTCAGTAATTAAAATAAAAAGAAACAACAAACAAAGAAGCTGAAATGTTAAGGAGAGGAAAACACTAAGCAATAGGCTGTGTCTGACAAACCATTAATTATCTACACTGCTCAGTGACCAGAACATATCAAGGGTGAAATCCTGCCTCCACTAAAGCCAATGAGAGTTTTGTCAATGACTTCAACTGAGCTAGAATTTCACTCCAGAAATACTGTGTGTGACCAAACAGGAGAGACCCACATGGAAGACCATGCAAGCTCACCTGGGAACTTCATTTATCAGGAAACTAAAAGCAGCACTTCTGAGTATTGAAATTCATCTTCAGATCTTTCTAGATCATTTAGTTTTTAAAAGGTTAAGCAGACAGAAGACAGAGCTTTTAACATTATGTATGACACGGTTCTATTGACACACTCTAGGGAAAACTTCCACTTGCATGACCTTGAGCACAGCTTTCCCTGTCATCTGATGATGAATGAAGGGCTGCATCCTGCTCTGCACCCCAACGGAACTCCTTTGGATCAATGGCATGGCACAGACCTGCCCATCCAGCCTTGTGCTTCTGCAGCCCTCACTATCAAAATACCTCAACCTGGAGCAAAGGTTATTGCACCACTGTTTTTACAGAATCACTAAGGTTAGAAAAGACCTCTAAGATCATTCATTAGCCCCAAACCACTGTGCCTACTAAACCATGTCCCAAAGTGCCACATCTACACACTTTTTGAAGCCCTCCAGGGATGGAGACTCCATCACTGCCCTGGGCAGCGGTTCCAATGCTTCACTACTCCTTTGGTAAAAAAATTTTTCCTAATACCCAACCTAAACCTCCCCTGGTGCAACTTGAGGCCGTTTCCTCTTGTCCTATCGCTTGTTTCTTGGCAGAAGAGATTTTATTACAGAAGTAACAAAAATCTCTAAGTATTGTCCAATGGAAAATCAAAAAACTTTCCCCTTCTCTCTCCCAAGTAATATAAATTACAGTATTAACCACATTAAGTATATTTTCCTCATTAATACGCCAAGGTACAGCACAGCTGCAACTGGCTGACAAACAGAACTGCTTGTCTGTCTGCCAGAGGGAAGGTGTGACAAACACAACCCGGCAGTTTGCCATTCCAGCAGACAAACGTGGTGCATAGCTGCGGCCCTGCCTCTTGCTCCTCGCTGTATTTTGGGAGGGTGAATGTGCCAGGACAGCTGTCTATCCTAAGAGTGTGCATCCATGATTAAAGACATACGACTCTGCTAATCCAGTTCTGATTTGGGAAGGAGGATTAATATTTACACACCACCAGCACCACAAATAAGCTTCTGGGACCGTAAAGAACCAGTCAGTCAAGGATGCTTAATCAGGTAGAGATGATTCATTTGAGAAAACCTGCACTGTGACCTTTCATGAGTTTCCAAGTGCAGGCAGGCTTTCAAATTTTTATGGAGAAAAGAGGTGTAATCAGCTAGTGCTTGTGATGACCTTTTAATAAGTAAATGGTTGAGGCAGGCACGCATTCTGAATGGAATAAGAAATTGGATTTCGCTGTGTCTGCCGGTTGCTGGGGAAGGTGATGAAATCTGCCCCTGTGCTTGTTCTGTTACCCCCTCTAAGCCATCCGTGCACACCCCCCCTCCACAAGCCTCTTGCACATCTCAGCTGCAGCAGTGCAGATCGCACAGGTCTGCACATCCTGTGAGAGGAGACAAGGGCTGTTCACATGGACCAGGAGACACTCAGGCCAGCTGGTGCCCTGGGAGCCTCTCAGGCTCCTGCTCCAGGCAGCACTGGGCACCAGTGTCGGTGCTGTCCACCATGAGCCGCCCTCCACCCGGTGCCTGGCTGAGACGGATTCTTTTTGCTGCTTTGAACTGCTCATTTTCGACTGCAGCAGAGGCAGTGTCCTTCAGCCCCACCTCGCTCCCGTGAGCAGCCCAGCTGTGCTTGCTGCCCAGAGGTCATGCTGTGATCTTGCCAGCGGGGAGAGCAGGAGCCACAAGGCTGCCCGAGATCTGCCAGAGAGCCCCCTGGAAGGAGCATCCCTCTCCCAACTCTGTTCAGAACCTTCCTAGAAGAAGCACTGTGCAGGGCCACCAAAAAAAATAAAAATAATACTCCGCAAAAGACACCATTTGGACATCCCATCATCCTGGGAGGAGAAGAGGACCGGAGCCCAGGTGGTGTCCTTGCACCTTCTTCTCTCTCTCCCCCCCTTTCCTCCCTTTTCTCTTAACACAGATATAGCAACCAATGCCAATCTTACTCACAGAATCATAGAATGTCGGGTTGGAAGGGACCTCAGAAATCATCTGGACCAAACTTATGAGGTGATATATAGCTTACATGAGATGGCCCTGAATCCTGTCAAGATGAGCCTTGGAAGTGTCCAGTGTAGAGGAATCCACCATTTCCCTAGGGAAATTATTCCAATGTTTAACTGTTCTCATGGTGAAAACTTTTCTTTTGGAACCCAATCAGAATCCCTCCCCAGGAGCAACTTATACACATTACCCCTTGTCTTTTCTATGTGACTCCTTGTCGAAAGGGAGTCCTAATCCTCTTGTGAGACACCCTTTATGTACTGCAGCATGGCAATAAGGCCTCCCCTAAGCCTTCTCCTCTCAAGGCTGAACAAACCCAGTTCTCTCAGCTTTACTTCCTATGGTAGGTTTCCTAAGAATGCACGTACAAACAAAACCCTTTTAGATCAATTTTTCAGCATCGTTTTGCCTTTATGTAACCCAGCGGGCACTGAACACATCAATTTTATCAGCACCTCAAGGTGGCCTAAAAGAAAGTTGCGGAGGAACTTTCTACAAGGGCCTGGAGTGATAGGACAAGGGGGAACGGCTTTAAACTGGAAGGGGGGAGATTTAGGTTAGACCTGAGGAAGAAATTCTTCGCAATGAGGGTGGGGAGGCCCTGGCCCGGGTTGCCCAGAGAAGCTGTGGCTGCCCCATCCCTGGAGGTGTCCAAGGGCAGGATGGATGGGGCTTGGAGCCCCCTGATCCAGCGGGAGGTGTCCCTGCCCGTGGCAGGGGTTGGGACTGGATGGGTTTTAAGGTCCCTTCCAACCCAAAGCACTCCATCAATGAATTTTTCGGGGACAGCCAGGTCAGCCCGTCCAGGCTGGATGCGGCTGCGACAGCCTGACTGGGGCGGAGGGTGCTCGGAACCCAGCGCTTCTGCAGGTCCCTCGCATCCTCCACGCTGCCACCACCGCGGGGGACCCCCGCGCTCCGCCGGCGGGTTGTGACACTCCACACGCACAGCCCCGCCGGCACCCGGGGAGGCGGAGGAGCCGCGTGGGAAGGGCTTGGGGGGGGGGAGCTTGTCCCCGACAGGTGCCGCGGGGCCGATGCCGCCCATAAAAGCGGCGGCGGGCGCGATGCGGGGGGCGATGCGTGGAGGGATGCGGGGCGGGATGCGGGGCGGCGCGGGGCGGCGGCGGGCGGCGGCGAACGCCCGCGAGCGGGGCCGCACGGAGAGCGTCCAGAGCGCGCTGGGCACCCTCCGGCGGCTGATCCCGACGCGGCCGGCCGAGCGGCGCCTCTCCAAGGTGGAGACGCTGCGCCTCGCCTCCAGCTACATCGCGCACCTGGCCAACGCGCTGCGGCGGCGCGGCGGCGGCCCCGCGATGCCCTGCCCGCGCCCCGGCGCCGTCTGCACCTTCTGCCTCGCCGAGCGGCGCCGCGCGGTGAGGCGGCAGCGCCGCGCGGGGCTCCGCGCATCCCCTGTCCCGCGGGGGGCAGCGCGCGGGGCGCCGCCAGGCGGTCCGCGGCTTCTCCGGGGCTTGGGCATCTCCGGAGATGTCGTGGCCGAGCCCTCCCCGGAGGTGTTCGAGGCCGGGGTGGAGGGGGCTTGGAGCAGCCTGGTCTGGTGCGGGGGGGTCGGGGGGGGCTGGAACTGGGTGGGCTTTGAGCTTCCTTCCAACCCAGACTGTTCTGTGATTGTACGATTCTGCGGTTCAAAGGTTCTGTCATTCTGTGAATCAGTCATTTAATTATTCTGTTACTTTATGATTCTGTCATCCTGATTCTATGATTCTGTAATTCTGTGATTCTGTGCTTCCATCATTCTATCACTCTGAATCAATGATTCCATGATTCCATGAGTCTGTGAATCAATGATTCTGATTCCATCGTTCTATCACTCTGAATCAGATTCCATGATTCTGTGAATCAATGATTCTGATTCCATCGTTCTATCACTCTGAATCAGATTCCGTGATTCTGTGAATCAATGGTTCTGATTCCATTGTTCTATCACTCTGAATCAGATTCTATGAATCTGTGATTCAATGATTCTGTGCTTCCATCATTCTATCACTCTGAATCAATGATTCCATGATTCCATGAGTCTGTGAATCAATGATTCTGATTCCATCATTCTATCACTCTGAATCAGATTCCATGATTCTGTGAATCAATGGTTCTGATTCCATTGTTCTATCACTCTGAATCAGATTCTATGAATGTGTGATTCAATGATTCTGTGGTTCCATCATTCTATCACTCTGAATCAATGATTCCATGAGTCTGTGAATCAATGATTCCGATTCCATTGTTCTATCACTCTGAATCAGATTCTATGATTCTGTGATTCAATGATTCTGTGGTTCCATCATTCTATCACTCTGAATCAATGATTCCATGAGTCTGTGAATCAATGATTCCGATTCCATCATTCTATCACTCTGAATCAATGATTCCATGATTCCATGAGTCTGTGAATCAATGATTCTGATTCCATCATTCTATCACTCTGAATCAATGATTCCATGATCCCGTGATTCTGTGAATTAAAGGATGTGTAGTTGGAGGTATTTAAAGGACACAGAGATGTGGCACTTAGGAACATGGTTTGGTGGCGGACTCGGCAGTGTTAGGTTGACAGTTGGACTCAATGACCTTAAAGGTCTTTTCCAACCTCACCAATTCTGTGATTCCTAACCTGTGTTTTCTATCCCTCCTACAGCACGACAAAGAAGAGAAGCCACTGTCCAGCCCAGCTCTAAGTGGACACTGAACCAGCTGAGGACCCAGCGCAGACCTGGCCCCGGCTCGGGTAACGCCGCGGCGCCCGCGCTTTGTGTTTGTGTCTAAATACCCAGCCCTACAAGAGCTTCGTTCTCAGCCTGAGCGCCCTGTTGTGCTGTGTGACAGGTTTATCCAGGAGATTCTGCACATGAAATTGAACGCTGCTTCAGTCAGTTGCACCTGGTGCAGCAGCTATTTTAGTGTGGGAAATGTTAAACCTAGGCAGCCAAGCCCTGAACTCGATGTCTCCTAAAGCTGTGTCACATGCTGAAACTTGAACTTGCAGTTCCCCCATCAGGGGAAGCTGTCCTGAACGGGTCCTGCTGCACGCAGCGCTGCCGCCCACTCCTGCTGCATGCTTGTTCTTGGGGGGGGCTGATGGCAACAGCTGCCAGGCTCGGGAGGTGTGAACCATGCTGCAAGATATTCTAAGGTTTTCATGGAAAGCTGGGAAGCTTCCAGTGACAGCACTGTGCACATGGGCTCAGCAACACAGCAACACAGGACTTAGCCTGTAGGACAGGAGAGGAAAAGTGGAGAAGTGCAGCGTCAGCGATGCTCTTTTCTTATCCTAAAAAGCCAACGTGCATGTTATGTTTCCAGTTTTGGACATTAATGAAGCAGCAGGGTAAAATCTTAAAACCCAGTAACGGCAGATTAAAAAAAAATTATATAGCTTGTTTAGTTTTGCAATGTTTTGAATAATTATTTCTAATATAATTAATTAAGCCATAATTAATCTTTAACTTGTTACTTTGTGAGGCACTCAGTCTCCTTCAATAGCTTGGTAACTACCGCTCTGAGAAGAGCCACAAAGAATCCTCATCTCTGGATCTTCTCCGGCAGTGCCATCTGTTCTGTTCTCCCGGCCAGCCTTGCTGCTTTAGCCAAATGTGAGGACTGAGGCAGCAGTGCTGTGTTGCTCATTTTACTTTCTGTACAGATTTTGCTCCTCTTCCCCTAAATAAGTGCAAAGCAAATTCTGGCACTGATTATGCAGAGCTTAGCCAGAACAAGAACTTGGTGTGTTGCTCGTGCACGTTCACATTTCCAGTTTTCCTTCCTCTCTCCTGACAAGCACTGACCACCTTTCCTTCAGCACAACGAGGAAAAATCTGGTTTAGCTACAGAATCAGCCACAAACTTCTCCTGTAACATCGTAATCAAGAAAAAAAACGAAGCAAAGTTCCAGCTATTCCACATCATACTACTCTATTCACGTATTAAAAGCTACACACTGTATATTTTCCTGGACTGAAAAGAGGGGCTTGGTTTTAAAAGGCTTCTATCATTTTTTTTAGTAGGTAACTTTAAATTGCTTCCAGATTATGATCTTTGTTTTGCTTTGATTCGTGAAGCTGGAACTCTTTCATGTTTATACAGAGTGCTTTTTGAGTTTTGTAGTATGTCAGCATGAGTGTGTGTGGGTATCAGTTTCTACAAACATGTCTTCCTGGCTCTTTTTTAATTAATTTGAAGTTTGCCTTTTAAAAATTATTTTTTTTATAATTAAAGCTGATCTTACAGTAGAGTTCTACATTTTATGAACACATTAAACTAAAGCATCCAACCTGCTTTACAGACAATTAATACTAATTATTCATTTAGATATATCATTCAGTATGATACCCCTAACTGGCAAAAAATAATGCAACAAAACAATTTTAGGAAAATTTTGTGTTGAGTGTGCTCTGAATTTTACAATTAATAAGGAAGACAATATAATTATTTCAGATTTTAAAGATATTCTGATGTTCCTGCAGTTTTAAGAGTTTTTGGCAAATGCAACATATTTGGATTTAATAGGATTATCTCTATAGTTTGCTATTAAAGGAAAAAAGTATAAAAAGATAAAAGTATAAAAAAGTGAGGTCCTTTATTGCACCACACTTAGCTGGAAGCGCTCAACTTAAAACTCTCATGAATAATTTGCACAATTCTACAGGAGTTTAGTGTTCTCACTTTAAATGGGATTTTTTTCTCCCTGGTTTTGTGTAATGTTTATACAGAACAGTTTTCAATGAGGAAGGCAGGAGCAGGCTGTTAGGGCTGGGCCATATCTCCTGTTTAAGGTGCCTCAGTGTAGCATGAAGTGCTTCACTCCTTACTCAGGATAAACTGTTGAATTCAACTGGGCTTGAAGATTTCAGTATAAAGCTCAGGGCTTCGATTGCTAAATAATATTGGAATTCCAGTAACACTGATTGATCACGACAGAAATCAGGCCCTAGAGCACTGTGGCACAAAGAGTCATGGTATAGACAGATAATATCTATCTAAAGCAATTATGACAGTGATTTCTCTGAGGAGCAGACCCCAAACCTGCATTTATACATATGTGACACTATGTATTGAAATGGGGACAGGTGGGGACACATCCTTATCTTTGCTGAAGCCTATTTATAATAATCTAAAACTTCTCTAGCCTCAGGGGCAAAAAAAAAGATAAAAGACTGAGCTGTTACTGTGTAATAGGTTTTGTATAAACTAAGGGAAAAAGAATTTAATTTCTAGAGACACAGATGAATCAAGTGCTCAGATTTCACGTATAAACAGCTCACTCACTGTTAGGAATTTTATTGACTTTTTACTGTATGAGTTTGTCTTATCAGTTCTAATTTTTTTTTTAAATCATTTAGTGGAGAGTCATTGTTGGTGGCATGCACAAATATATATTTGTAAGTCAAAATTTTGACACTTGGCTATCTAAAAGCATTGGCCATGCATTGGAATGATGTGAGTTTTTCCAGAGGTGCCAAACAAATTCTTGTGGTGAAGACTGTGTTTTTTCCACGTATTTGTAAGTGCACTCTGTTCTGTGTGCATCAGCAGAGGCGTGCCCGATGCCAATAACCATCTCTGTTCTCCTGTAAGGACCTGCCTAGTCAACTTGCATGAATAAACCAGAAGTGATGAGATCGACACCATTTGATCTTAGATCCCATTAAATTGTTGTTAAAATAATCTAAGCATATTGCTGTGTATAAAACATTGTACTTAACCTGGTACACCACAATATAAAAAGAGCATCAAGCAAAATTAATAAATCATGTTGTTTGATTTTACTGGTTAAGTTTAAAGAAGTCTTTGAGTAAAGAACTTGATTATTTATGAATTAATCATAATGTAGGTCAAAGTACTGTTGTATGTTAGCTACTCTTCTCAGTTCTGTTCTAAAAATGGAAGCTTCCTTTCTAATACCTTCTTGGAAAATCTGCTTCTGTAAAAGAATCTGTATTTGTTTGCAAAATGTGCTTATATTTGCTCAAATACATAGTATTTTTGTTACTGAATTAAACAATAAACGATGAACACTAAGGTGGTAGTTCTCTTCTGTAGCCATCTCAGTTAAGATATAAGTATTTAGTCTTTTATTTTCCCTTTTCAAGTCTATCAGTACAAGATTTCAGCAGCGCATGGAATGATGGAATGGTTTAGATTGGAAGAGACCTTAAAGATTACCCAGTTCCACCCCCTGCCGTGGGCAGGGACACCTCCCACTGGATCAGGGGGCTCAAAGCCTCATCCAACCCGGCCTTGAACACCCCCAGGGATGGGGCAGCCACAGCTTCTCTGGGCAACCTGGGCCAGGGCCTCCCCACCCTCACAGTGAAAGTTTCTTCCTAATAACCTCATTTAAATCTTCCCCTCTTTCAGCTCTGAACCATTACCCCTCATCCTGTCCCTGCACTTCCTGATCAAGAGCCCCCTCCCCAGCTTTCCTGGAGCCCCTTTCAGTACTGGGAGGCTGCTCTAAGGTCTCCTCAGAGCCTTCCCTTCTCCTAACTAAACAAGACCACTTCTCTTGGCCCATCACATGTATGCATGCACGTACATATGTATGTAGGTGTGCATGGACACACTACAAGGCTGGCGGAAGGGCTGCATAACACCAGTAGATTTTAAACCATTAACCAAGGATCAGTTACATTTTGGAGGCAGCATTCTGATCCCATACACTCCTCTTTAGCACCTGAGAAAGTCACACGAAGTGTCTACACCAGTACTTCAGGCCGAGCTACCCCAGACACAGGAGCTGCTTCTCCCCTCACATCTACTCCCACTGTCAAAGCTCGACACAGCGATCCTCACATTTCTAATGTGGCACTGAAGGTGCCTCTTAAGTGCTTCTGTGAAATTGTAGGGCCTGGTGTGCAACCTGCACATCTGCCCCAGGCTGCCAGATGTACATCCTGCACATCTCCCTCAGGCTGCCAGGTGTACATCCTGCACATCTGCCCCAGGCTGCCTGGTGCAACCTGTACATCTCCCCCAGACTGCCTGGTGTACAACCTGCACATCTCCCCCAGGCTGCCAGGTGTACAACCTGCACATCTGCCCCAGACTGCCAGATGTACATCCTGCACATCTGCCTCAGGCTGCCAGGTGTACAACCTGCATGTCTCCCTCAGGCTGCCAGGTGTACAACCTGCACATCTGCCCCAGACTGCCAGGTGTACAACCTGCACATCTCCCCCAGGCTGCCAGGTGTACAACCTGCACATCTGCCCCAGGCTGCCAGGTGTACATCCTGCACATCTCCCCCAGGCTGCCAGGTGTACAACCTGCACATCTGCCCCAGGCTGCCAGGTGTACATCCTGCACATCTGCCCCAGACTGCCAGGTGTACAACCTGCACATCTCCCCCAGGCTGCCAGGTGTACATCCTGCACATCTCCCTCAGGCTGCCAGGTGTGCAACCTGCACATCTCCCTCAGGCTGCCTGGTGTACAACCTGCACATCTGCCCCAGGCTGCCAGGTGTACATCCTGCACATCTGCCCCAGGCTGCCAGGTGTGCAACCTGCACATCTCCCTCAGGCTGCCAGGTGTACAACCTGCACATCTGCCCCAGGCTGCCAGGTGTACATCCTGCACATCTCCCCCAGGCTGCCAGGTGTACAATCTGCACATCTCCCCCAGGCTGCCAGGTGTGCACTGGCAGTAGAGAAGGAAGATGGGTGGGAAGCTTGGAGAAACAAAGAAGGGGTCCCTCAGCTCAGGGCCTGCGTGACATCGCGAGTGCCAAATACAAGGGGAGCTGGAGGGAGGGAAAGGATGGAGGAAGGGCTGAGGAAGAAGGGAATAGGTTGATTTACCAGTGGAAGTTCAGCATTTCAGCATCAAGCTGAACAAGCAATACATAAGCTAAAGAGCCCATAGGGTGAGAAGGCAGCGCCGTGTTCACCCAGAAGCAATTTTCTATGGCTGTTGCCTGTTCATGGCCAGAAGGATTCATGGTTCCTAAAGCAACAAATGGAACATCACCGCAACAGGAAAAGCTGCTCAGTCAAGCAACTACATTAAACTCTGCCAAATTTACCCTCTCTGTGGCCCTTCCTGAAAGGCAAATAGTAAATAATAAATCTTCAATTATCATATTTAATCTTACATTGTCACATACTCTCCCCTTACTTCCTATGAGACTGTATGAGCCATTTCACAGAAGCCATAAAAAGTGAACCATAAACTAGAGTCAACTGAAAATCTGAGACACACAAATCTTTGATGCCGTGTTTTAGTAGATTCTTTCAAAATAAGCACTCAACTTCCACAAAAAAAAAAACAAAACCACTGTTTTCTGGTTTTTGGCGTGGTGCACTGTGAGACACTGTGCTGAAAGAGTATCACCAGAAAACACCAACCCTAAAATGTCTGTCTAAATACCACTTTGCCAAAGAGTAGAGAAGTTTGAAGTTTTCATAGTAAGGGATAGTGGATTATACAAAGCAAAGAGAAACAGTTTAGGTGGAATTACCTAAAGCAGACAGCGTGCTGCCAAGGCAAAATGTCTGGGGGATACATTATACTGGCAATTCTCTGAAGTTTGAAAAAAGGTGTTTCTAAAGAATCAACATGGGATTGTGGGAGAGGAAGAGAAAATTATTACTGGGATATAAAATGCTGTAGAATTTTGTGAAAGCTAAGAAAAGTACCTATTAATTAATAGTGAGAAGAACTTAACTGGCTTAAAGGAAAAAGAGAGGACATCGATAAAGAAGACGTAGCCCACCGAGGACAATACTCTCTGTGGTGCCAAGAGGAATCCCGGTTCAAGTCCAGGTCAGCACTTACCCTTACAAATTCTCTACTCACTGTAACCCTGATTCCTCTGCCAGGAATGCATGTGAGGCATATCTGGAGTATGTTTTAAGACCATCAAGCAGCCTTTGGTGAGAGGTCGGTGTCTGGATACTCAGCACTGCAAGGACTGTGGCGCAACTGGGCATGAGCTGGGCAAACAGAGGGGGTTTTGTTGTTGTTGTTTTAATGAATATTTAGATATTTACCATCATTTAGGCAACTAGGAGATGTCCTCAGGAATTGCTGTGCTACAACTGGGTACCTAAATTTTGCCTACTTGAAAATCAGGATGGATGAATGCATTCATTTTCTCCAGCAGAAGGCCAGTTTAAGGCAGTCTTTCCTCCAGCTTCTGTTTCCTGGCTCTTTGGTTGTACCACTGGAACTTTTGGTGGACCCCCTCTGAGCCAGATGAGGTAAATCATTTATGTTAAAAACACAACAACAACAAACAAACAAACAAAAAAAAACAAACCAACAAAAAAAGCCCCAAAGGAATCTAGCAAGTATTTGACATCCTGATACAGAGGAACTCTGATGCACCAAAGAAACTGTCCCTTGTTTTGGTGCTAGATAAAATGTTCATCTAATAAAACACTTAAGATACCAGTTGCTTTAGTTAGAATGGCCTTATCTTCTCTCATTCATTTACTACATTCACATCACAGAAGTGTTATGAGATTTTAATTAAACTTTTGGAAATTGCTAAGGGTGCTTCCAAAGGAGAAGCCAGTATAAATGAGACAATTACACAGAAATGGGTGATGAAATAAGTAAGTGATAAAAGTAGTTCTGCTTCTTATGGCATCTCAGTCTCTAACATCTGATTTCTTCACATTATTAAAATAAACCCTGCTTTCCAAGCATATGTATGCAGATCATTTTTAAATACAAAGATTACAGAAGAAGGTAATTCTTCCAAGAAGAGAATTGTGCTTGGCAGAAAGGGTGGGCATCTGTCAGGCCCAGATAAGATCAGACAGCTGTGCTCTACCCTGAAAGGGAGCCGTGAAGCTAAGTTTTCCTAGGGAAATAACATCTTCAGTATGAAAAGCAGCAAAAGTAATGAAGTCTCCAACACATATGTACAGAAAAGAAGAACTCTCAGAGCTCATTTTTATCTAGAATTCTAACCCTGTGTCAGGAGAAAAAAATGCAGGATGAGAAGAGGATTAATGTCTTTACCAAACAGTAAAAAATAAAGAGATGGAAGGATCTTCTCACTTTATATTCTCAACCAAATGAATCCTTTAGATTAGAATCAAAGGTAAGAGGCGAGTTCAGCAGCAATAATCAACTGCAGAGATCCACTAGGATAACCAGAGGGCTGGGAAGCGTGGCATCTAGGACAGGCCACAGGGTGGGGGGTTAAATTGGAGATGAGAGAAAGCCAGGTGGACATCTAACGGCGCTCTTGGAACAGCCAAGGGGAAGGTGGAACCAGGCTTCTAAGAGCCATACAATGACAGAACAAGCAGCAAGAACCACAAGTTGCAATGAGCTAATTTTATCTTTATACTTTACAAGCATGGTTAAGCACTGAACAGGTTGTCCAGGAAGGCTGTGGAAGCCTCCTTCTTGAACAGTTTCACAACTTGGTGTGGAAATGCCCCAAGCAGTCTGGTCTAACTTTGACCTCAGCCTTGCTTGGAAAGTGGAAGATGTACTGAATAACTCAAAAGCTCCTTTTCAATCTGATTTTTCTGATGACTCTATGAAATGATGAGCTATGGTTCTCTGGAAAAGAAGACTGAGGAACAGAATAATAACAAAAAATGGAAAAATGCAAGGACTTCATGGAAAAAATCTATACTTCTGGGCAGTGCCAAGATCTGTTATTCCAGATGAAAGTGAGGAACATCCAGGAATGCATATCAACAGGAGAAAGAAGGAACTGAAGATGCCTATAAAGGGGATTTCCAAAAAGAGAAACAGTCAGAGACAGGGATCTGTTTCTATCAGAAGGACTTCTCAGGTATACTTTGGGCCTGAATTACTAAAAAGGTTTTAATAATTTGTTTTTATGATGGCTTAATATTTAAATTTACAGGTGATATCTTCTGGAGGGTAGGAATAGAACTAGAGATGAACTCGGAAAGAGAAATGAAAGGAGATATATTCTTAAAAAGATGCATTTCAATATAAAAATGTATGTAGTACTACACATGGAGAGGAATAATCCACCACACAAACAAATTATGGAGAATGACAAGCAGAAAATTATTTTTGAGGTGTCACATATCACAAACATGATAAGCCTTTACAAGAATAAGTAAACCTCACAGAGGATGCATATTTCATCAAGACCCCTTCCGGCACTATTTTCTACAATTATTAGAACTTTTCCAAGTTCTATCTGAAATGTCTGGCTGGGTGGAAAATGTTAAAAAATGTAAGATAGAAGAATATCATATGCAGAGAGACAGACAGCCTTAACTACTGTGCTGTGCAAATGAAATGATGAAGAGGGACTTGAGATTGCGAATGCCCGACTGGGTTACAGTGACACAGGATATCTGTCTCTCACTAATAAAGATCTCCCAACGACACCTGCAGTTGTATAAAAAGAAGTTATGAGACCCTGGAATTTTCAAGGGTCACATTTAAAGAACGAGTGGCACTGCCAGCGATGGGAGCCTGAGTGTATGCTAAAGACATGGATATACAGTCATTAGCATATCAGAAATGCGTGGCAGAAATTCTAGCATCATGATAAGAGGTGTAACAAAGTGATTGGAGAGATGTACATGGGAAACAGGAGCCAGGCTGCAGGGGGTAAAGACCCACTGTGTGCTGTTCTGTTACCACTGCAACCGATCAGAAAATCTGAGTGGAAGAGAGAGGCTTTAATACCAGGTGCTGTGAAAGATAACAGTGTAAGAGAGTTTCTGTCTGATGTAAGGGGCAGGCTCTGGAACAGGCACAGTATCTGTACCAGCGAGGTGCTGAGCACCGGCCCTGAACTAGGCAGTGTTGCTCAGGACCACTGGAACAGTGGCAGTGGCCAGCAAGACAGACCCGAAGACAAACAGCCAGCAAAAGCAATCCGCAGCATTCCTCCACTGCAGAAACGTAGCTGCATCCAGCTAGAGCCAGGGTGAAAATCAAAGGCTACTTTTCTGCTACATAAAACATGTTACTGCTTGTTTTAGCACCTGTAATGATATGAAGCAGAAATAAAATGCCTGTCATGGTGTGCCTTCACGTTCCAGCAAACACCATAACATTGCGGGGTACTTCATTACGTGAGACAATCCATTGATTGGCACATTTTAGCTGTCACCAACACATCAGAGATGAGCAGACCCTTTTCTGTGCAGAAACTGTTTCTTGCTGTGCTGGCCCAGCCTTCCCAGGACAGGAACTGCATACGAAGAATTACAGAACAAATCACTACTGTTAGGAAAAAAACACTACTCTTGAAATGGTTTAATTAAGCTCATTAAACTGTTTAATTAAACTATTTAAAAGGCCCATTCTCACTTCCATCATGGACTTTAAAGATCTTATGGCCTCAAAGAGCATAAAGGGGTCCAAACGTAGCCATAATGTAAATAAGAATTACTGAACTTATTTTCACTGGCATTATTTATAGTTAGTGATCTTTGCATGTTGGTTTAATTATCATTGATTCTAAAAGGCTAATAATTTCACTCCATTACCCTCCAGATCTGGTCCTCTTTCATAAGCAATTTAACAGATGCCAAAAATAAAAAAAAAGTAAAGGAAAAAGAAAGCTTAAGTGCCAAAGCAATGCAGCAAAGGAAGGCTGCTAAAAGACAAGGCTGGGCAATTCCCACACCAGTGATTTGGAATTTGTTGCCCACAACCTCCACCTGCTGAAAGTTACTGTTCTCTTCCAGCAGAAATGGATTAAATCTCGGGCATACCACTGTTCCCAGACTGATTTAATAGCTTAAACTGGATCAATAGCAGTTTCAAAGGACACATTAGGTTGTTAGTTGTGGTGGTTAAAGATCCAGTTCCTTCAGCCAGCTATGCCTCTCCACTTACCCTGCCACAGGCACACAGCTGGGGCAACAGCTGCTACAGCTGTAGTCAGGAACTGCCGGAACCTACCTGTCAATATCCAAATGCATCTGAATTGCAACAAGACTCAGGTCTTTGAAAATAATGAAATTAAGATTTTATGGGAAAAAAAATTGCCAGTATTCAGATGCTGATTAAAAATGACAATGCATACAAACCTTTACCATCTGCATACATCCCAGCACAGTCTGAGGGTGCACTTCTAGACTAGGCATTACCTGAACTGCACTAAAACTGACCAGCGCTGAAATTTGTGTTGTGGCCAACTTTGTGTGTTCCAGATTGAGAAAATGATCAAGTGACAGGGGTCAACATCAGCAAAGAAGTGCTGAACAGAGACTATGGCCTCTCTCTGGTTGCCACCAGATTATTCCCATTAAGATACTGACAGAGGTGTCCTCCATCCCTGCTGAACAGGACAAGCCTTGCAGTCAGGTGACAGAGAGGAGGAGCTGGGAAAGAAGATGCTCTGCAAGAATCATAGAATGGTTTGGGCTCGAAGGGACCTCAAAGCCCATTCAGTTCCACCCCCCTGCCATGGGCAGGGACACCTCCCACTGGATCAGGATGCCCAAAGCCCCATCCAACCTGGCCTTGAACATCTCCAGGGATGGGGCAGCCACCACTGCTCTGGGCAACCTGGGCCAGGGCCTCCCCACCCTCACAGTAAAATATTTCTTCCTAACATCTCATCTAAATCTCCCCTCTTTCAGCTTAAAACCTTTCCCCCTCGTGCTATCACTACGCTCCCTCTCCATCTTTCCTCCTTTGTGTCTGCTCCTTTTTGCAGTCCGAAGATGTGGAATTGAAATACCTATTTCATTAACTTCTAGCTCAAAGAAGCACATTCTGCCCTCTCCACTGAGAGGATCCCCAAACACAACTGCTGTTCCTCAAGCAAATGTCAGCAGAGCAGCTGAGCAACACTCAGGCCTGGGAGAAAAGGGAGAGCTCATTGCCAGCCAGGGGAAGAGGGAACAAAACACCATTCCGTGTGGCTCCTCGATGACACATGGCACATGGTTTGAGCTTTCCTGTGAATCCCTGGCAAGTCAGTCTGCTACCCAGAACTGAAATATTAGATCAGATAATGCCCAAGTCCCAGTTTTTCTCAGGATTGGTACTCCACCATGCTGCTGTTTTAGGTGGAGATGAAGCCCACAGCTCAGTTTGCTTCATATTTAAGGACAGGTTTCAGCTTCTAATAATTCTATATCACCTTGGAAAATTAAAATAGTACCTCTTCTTCTGATTGTATATGGAAGTATAGCTAAAAGAAATTCCATGGCACTGATTAAGTGTTGTGTTCACTAAACTTTAGAATCTCATTATGGATCTTTCAATAGTGGTGTTTGTGTATGCTGCATGGTGAGTAAGAAAAATCAGATTTCAGGTGCTTACAAGCATGACAAATAGGCACTGAAGAGGCCTTGAGCACTCTGATGTAGTAACGGAGAGGAAATTGAAGTATTCAATATTCTGAGGTGCCTGAGCACTCTGCAAATGGCTCTTGGATACTTGTTAGTAACGTATAAAAAAAATGCATCCAGTTTTGTTGGGATTTATTTTATTTTTTTTTTCCACTGGCAAAATAAATAATTTTAAAGCACACAATATAATGTGAATAATAATAATAATATGGACACTAATTTGCAGCTATTATTTTAGGTGTTCATCTCTAAACAAAATTAATGTGAGATTTAGCAAGTCCTTTGTACGGTAACAAACCTCCAGCTTCATGAGGTTACCGTACATTTCTGTGTTAATTAGGAGCTTTTTGGCATTTAATTCAAGGTTGCTGACAGAAAGGCTTGTGATTAGGATTTTAAACTCGTGACTGACAGTAACAGCAGAGCTACACTCCATTGCCTGCGTTGGACTACATGTTCTGCTCATCTTCATTCCCCAATAATTTATTAGATAAGTTAGTGCTTAATAAATCATTAAAGAATGTGCATATGTATTTGTATATGTGTTCATCTTCCCATAAGTCTGCATTCTGTAACTGGATATGTAATTAAAATGCAGAAATCACATTATATGCTTTTATTTTTGTGCCTGTTTACATCTGGCAAGTAGACCTGTGGAAAGAAACGAACTCACAGATAGCTACATGATCTGAAAGTATTTATATAATATATAAAACATTTAGACATTCACTTTTGGTGATTAGACAATACCAGCAGGTATTGATAATTCCGTGTCATTAGCACATATAAAGATAAATTTTAATCTGTTCTACTACAGTGAAATGATAGAGATTCAGTATTTTCAACGTTAGAGCTTCTCTGGTTTAGATTTTCATATATGGAGATGTAACAATTCTGGAATGTTTAGTGTTAAAAATGTCCCAAAACTTTAGAGCAGTGGCACTTCCTCTAAGGACTGCAAGGAACTTGTGAGTCACAGCAAAAACTTCTCATTTCTTAACACAAACCTCCCTAGTCTTCCAGCAAGAATAATTCTGTATCTCTAAATAAAATTGCCTTTTAATTATTTGTGTTGTAGATACAGTCAAACGTGCAAAGCACATAACAGATCAGAACAACAAACTGGCTATTACTCAGTAATATACCCAGGTGTGACCCTGCAAAGGTCAACAGCCAAACACTTTGTTCAAGTATGGAAAGATAAAAATAGACTCTGCAAGTGCAGTTTATAGAAATTGGTGATGTACAGTAGCCTTCAAAGGCCAGTAAGAGTGAAAAAGTGTATTTAATTACATAAAATTGAATTGACCTATACATGAGAAAAGTATGAAATATGAACAACCCAGGAGTTTTATGAAAGAAATGAAGTGTAGCTTTATAAGATTATTAGAATCTCTATTGATTTTGTGAATAATTGTGTCCTTGATTATTTTATCTGTCTTCCCACACTTTCAGTCATCCCCTACAAATGAAATCTAATTACTATTTAAATAGAATCTGAGCACATCCTCAAGCAAAATAATATAACGAGCGAGAGCACAACAATCCAGCAGCTCCCTGCAGCAGCACCCAGTAAACATCCAAAATCAGATTGCATCCCAGCACGCTGCACAACCTCACTTTGCTGGTTCTTCTGATGTTACCAGACACAGCCAAGTCAGCCAAAGGACTGTTGCTTCAGTTCCTGTTTCTCCCTTAAAGCCAGCACTCGCACGCCTGCGGTGCCTACAGACCGCGCAAGGGCAGCGACTGCTGCTGCCGGCCAGCCCGATGGCCCTCTCCACCAGGAGCACACCTGCTGCCCCTCACTGAAGAACTGAACTGGCACAAGTAGCATGGAGAGGATGGTTGGGTTGGTAGAGACCAGGACCCACCGATACTGCAGGTCACAGCACCGAGTCAGTGTTTCAGACTGGCTGAAGGCTCAAGCTGATCTCACAGCACCAATTATGTCTGGATCCGGCCCAAAGCGGTAAAGTCAACTTTGTTTTGAGGTACTCTTCATGCTCTTTTCAGTGGAAGAAGGGCTCTTTGAAATTTCCCATCAGTGTTGATACAGCCAAACACCAAACCTAGCCATGACATTTCTGTAAAGGTTGCAGAATCACAAAGAAGATCTGGACCAGCAGCTGCCTGTCATCTATGCCAGCTGTAGATGCCAACGCAGAAGACTGATTTAAAATCGCCTGATTTGGTATATTTAAAATGTACATCAAAAAAATTAATATATACAGGCTGGGTTCATCATTAGTTTTATAAATACATATCACATTTTCCATGTCGCTCAACCTTTTGAAAATACTGTCACTGGGCCAAAAACATCTTTTAGGTTTAGAAGGTTTTAAAATTCAAACTATACTTGGCACTTCAAGTAAAGATTAAAAGCTAGGAAAAAAGAAAAGGTTTCACACTGAGCTAAAACCACCTCAGAATGAAGCTGTAAATATGCAGAGGCTAAAGGGAATAAAAACAAAATAAAAAACCATTCAGCAAAGAAAGCTGCTTCCTTTTCAGGATCAAATGTGATCTCAAGATCCAAGAGAAAAAGGTGGTGGAAACCATCAAAAACCACACAGGATGAAAATCTGCAACAAAATTTAGAACAGAACTATTCTTCAGTAATATGTAAGAGAACGGGGAAATAAGCATCAGGGATGCGGTAAACTCAACTAGATG
Organism: Tapera naevia; assembly: GCA_033556795.1. Classification (NCBI taxonomy): domain Eukaryota; kingdom Metazoa; phylum Chordata; class Aves; order Cuculiformes; family Neomorphidae; genus Tapera; species Tapera naevia. Next base: position 971,575 of record JAUMJJ010000149.1, on the reverse strand, counting down.
ACCTGTAAAGGTCCCTTCCAACTTAAACCATTCTATGATTCTAGGATCCAGATCGAGACAGCAAAGCCAATCTCTGTGAATACTCAGTGAGATGACTCACAAGCTTTCAGCAGAGATGATACAGCTAACGGCAACAAGCTTGAGGATGTTACTGAACCCAAGGAAAAATTAAGCTTGGTGTTCTCAAGTTGAATATGTCCCACGGTCACCATTACTAAAGACGTCTGATAGCATGATTTGTCTAATAAATATAAGAAATTGAGGCTTGAAAAGAGAAAATGCAATGTGGATGTTTTAGAAGGCTGGATGGAATAACTTGGGAACTACAAATTCATTAGTCTGACCTCAATAGTATATGAGCCTTTAGAACACACTTTGAAGTATTTTATGTAATACAAATAAATGGAAACAAAAATAACAGTCACATGCACTGACCAAATTTGCAATGCTTGAAGCACTTTCTTAAGAGAATTTAGAAAAATAAACAACTAGAACAAGACTCTACACCTATTTGTAGACAAATAAGCATATGCAAGGCAAACATGGAGCCATCATATCTTCTGCAATATTCCGCCTGAATGCTTGCAGTAATGCCAGTTAATCTGCAGAGCTGTGAAGTGAGGGAAGGGAGCATTGGCCCCCCTACCCGAGTTATCTACTACTCCTCAAACACCGTAACCAAACCTTTCCCACCCTCCTGGACTCCACCAGAACTGAGCAGATGGAGCCTCACACTAAGCTGCTCAAACACAAATGCATAGTAAAGCAATAAACATTAATGCTTTGCAATGATAACAAAGCAGAGGAACAGGAACAGTTTTGCTAGAAGTTCTTCTCACTTAAATCCTTCTGTGGTACTTCCAGTAGAATGAAGGGTTCATGGCTTAAACTAGTTGGGGCCCACAGGAAAGCTGGGGAGGGACTCTCAATCAGGGAGTGCAGGGATAGGACAAGGGGAATGGTTTTAAGCTGAAAGATGGGAGATTGAGATGAGATCTGGGAAGAAATGTTTTGCTGTGAGGGTGGGGAGGCCCTGGCCCAGGTTGCCCAGAGCAGCTGTGGATGCCCCATCCCTGGAAGTGTTCAAGGCCAGGTTGGATGGGGCTTTGAGCCCCCTGATCCATTGGGAGGTGTCCCTGCCCATGGCAGGGGGGTGGAACTGGATGATCTTTAAGGTCCCTTCCAATCCAAACTGTTCTATGATTCAACCAGAACTAGCAGCAATCAAATTTAAGGAAATTTGGTTTACATTAAAAAATATAAAATGAAAATCAAAGGAAAGACCCTTTGTGACAGCAGATTCCAATTCTCCTTTTATGTGATGCATCAGCTTCAAGCAGCTCTGCAGTTTTCTGATTTTTTTTGCATCCTTGCAATTAAGGCAGAGCTTATCCCTTACATCCTGCACTAAGAGGATGCCTTTCAGCTTCCTTTTTTGAGTTTTTTTCTGAAAGGCCAAGCACTTTTCCCCTTCAATCCTGCTCCAGCTGATTTTTGAATATATTTTTTCCCTTTCCAGCAGTCAAAGCTTTAAAGAACAAATCAAAAAAGATGAAAAACTCTTCTTGCTCAGCTTTTCTAATTTAAAGATATTTGTGCTTTCATTTGCTTTAGTTTTTTTTTAATTCCCTGAAATCTTAGGGTCAGTTGAAAATGTGCCATTTAAGCATCTCTTTTTCCTGAAACTATAGCAGAAACCATCCATCCCTTTGGGATAAACAAGCTGAGAGAAGACTTTCTTTTGTTCTTTTTGCCATGACTGAATTGAAATTGCTGGCACCACTGGATTACAACTTCATTTTAAAATAGGGGGTTTCTTTCTGGACGGAAAACAGGAGTCAGACTACACAGAGAGACAGAAAGGGGCAGAAAATGAGAAGGGATTTGCAAGAATAAACTTCACAAGAGTTTTCTCCTACTTTGTGGATAACGTATTCTAATTCTGACATATAATTCCTCCTCATAGAGTAATTCTGACTGCCAATTTTTTTGTATCAGCTCATTTGAGTTGAAGAACAGTTTTACAAAATTCATGTCCTTGTGCATTCCACCCCCTTACACATGGCCATACTGTTTTGTCAGAATAGACTCCGGCCTCATTTTATTAAATACCCTGAGGGCAATATTAGTTGCAACACAGTTAGGCAAGGAAGGAAGAGAATGTAAAAAGTACTCTTAATTCTGAATTCCCCGACCCATCTTGTTGTTCAAACAGAAATAAAGAGCATGGAAGAAATCCAAACAGAAGGAGGAGAACACAGTTTTCTGTGCTTATTCAAAGGATAACGATGTCCTAAGGGAAACAATAAAAGAAAATAAAATTGTACAAAGGACACCTCCAGCAGGTCTGCTAAATCTTGTAGGAAAACACAACAACAAAAATCAATAATAAAAAACTATTCGCAAGGATGCTAAATAAAGCAAGGTAGGAACAAGCCCTTTTGAAATGCAGGTATTGTAAGCTGAGTTCTAAGACTTCAAAATCATTATTCGTAATCCAGGCTGAAATTCAATAAAGATATTTTACCAGTGCCTCTTCTTTTACACGAGCCAAGTTTATAGAATATCAAGGAAAGAGAAAACATGGCAGACCTCTTCCACATAGTATACACCACGCTTAGCCTCTACTCAGAACAACCCTTGCTCTTGCCCAGAAGGCGTACGAGTGTTCAAGGAGGGCAGCTCCTGTGCTGGTTTCTTCCATAGATGGTTACTCTTGTTAGTGCTGGTTGGGTTTATGTAAAAGGAACAGCAACAACAGTATGAGTTCTGAACAACAAAGCAGCATCCTGCACCACTTCACAAATACACCAACTCCACACAGTGCAAGAGTATTCCCAAATCAGCCTGACTATTCTACGTAGCAGCCACAGCAACATATTTTTATATTCTACTCATTTAAAGGGGATAATCAGATTTTTATCAAATTATTACCAGAATTCCCTGTTTCTATTGAAAATAAGCACAATAAAAAATGGAGTCTAAATGGGTTTTGCATAAGTTTGGGAAGAGTGAGCTGGGAAGTCGCTGAGTGCACTGGCATGATGCTTGACAGGATGGCAGGAATGAATCTTCAGATGTGCTATAAAACATGTGGACTATAATCCCCCATAAAACACACACCACTACTTATGCTCACAGAACAACCTGTACTCATCAATGATGACAATACACCTCTCTGTTTTAAGAGACAAGTTTCTATACACCTATGCAGTGCTTCAAATGCTGCAAAGCCTTTTTTAACTGAATTGTTTTGAAAGAGACCCACACGCTTCAGTAATACTTAGGTTTTCAGGTAAACCAAAACTGATCTTATAGTTTGAAGAGAATGCATACATGAATTATTGTCATTTCAAGTGGCTGACTCTTAATCTCTCAAATAATGCATCTTAAAAATCATAAGAAAAGCCTGGTTTTAGAATATTTAAGGTCTGGTCATGTATTCCAGTTTATCAATTCCAGCAAATCTTGGCAATCACAGATGCTGTGGTTGAAGTTCGTATTAATAGAGCACAAGGTCCCAAGGAAGACCTCCTGTCTCACTGAAAGTTTTTTAAAGATTTAGTTAGATAAATGCTAATGATATTGTAAGATTTCTCTGCACTGGACCCACATTTCCCCTGGAAGATTTTCCCACATTGTTACAGTTACTAAAAATGAAAGCAATTAGAGAATATATAACAAAAATTCCTTTTTCAGTACTACGATAAGCATGGCATTTACATTTCAGGAACTGCTGAATGATGACAATGCTAACTCTGAAATGGTTTGCTGCCATCAAGCTTTGTGCCACTGAAATAGCCCTCCCTCTAAAAGATGCAGCACTAAAGCAAAGTACAGGAAAGGTTCAAGGAAAAAGCCCTCAGTGCTTATTCTTATTGCATCATATTTTATTACTTAAAGACTAGCTGTATCCAAGTCTTAGAACATTGGATACTTACATTTCCACCTTTTATTTTTCCCCTGAGCTCTGCTTTATCCCATGGGTGCACAACTGAGTAGGGATGGTCTGACTGACCTCTCCCTTCTCTTAAAAGTCCAAGATTAATTCCCACTTACTATAAATGATCAAAGTTTTATGGACTAACGACAGTTTAAAATACTTTTTTCCCCCTTTTACTGCAATCTTGTCATTAAGACTAACAATCTAAAGTAGCTAAGAGAATGAGTAAGCAAGATGATTTATACAGATGATGGTGCAATGCTAAGAAGAGGGGAAAGATTCTTTGGAGATTTTTTGTAGCTGAACCATTAAAAAGATTTACACCAAGGTCTTTAAGTGAAAAGAGAGCATTGCCAAAGAGGTCTGGAAAGCTCTTCTATCAATAAAATATTCTGCCTCGTAAATTTAGCCAAACCCTCAGCTTTAGACCTGATTAAAAGCTAAAAGGAACTTGCTTTGTTATCAGAGATAGGCCACAAACCCAGCATCCAAAGGGACTGCCTATAAAAATCGGACAGGATAGCAACTCTTTTATAAAATATTTACCACCACTGCATCTCCTATACTTTTCCATGAGGCCATGCACAAAAACTGAGGATATATTTAGCATGAGACAGTACAGGTTTTAACACAAAACAAAGTTGTGTTGAAATTATTTAGGGCTAAATAAAATACAGCATTAAATCTTGTATGTTTCTGTACCTGGCTGATGTGTACCTTATGGCAAGGCTTACAAAAACCTTGCCCTACAGAAGTCTCATAAAATATGTATGTATTCTTATAAGGTTTTGTTTTTAACTTATTTCAGAATGTTTTTTAGGTAGAGATTAATTTAGGACAAGTTTGTATCTTTTTCCTATCCTCCCTCCTACCATTTTTGTTCATCAGAGCCAGCCTCAGGAGACAGTAATCAGATCTGGACTCAGGTGTAGGGCAGTTCAGAGCCAAGGTCTGGTTTTATATCGGAATACGTATTTGGAATCTGAAAGCAACAGCATTTGATATGTTTTGCAATAAAATTTCAAGACAAAACAACAGAAAACAGAAATTTTTCTGGTGCTTATTAAATCAGAACATTGTTTGGCGCAAAAAATGGTTAAGGTTGTAAAACACAGTCCTTGCTTCAAGATCAGCTGTTCATGACATTTCCATCAACTCAGATTGGAGCCCATCCAGATCTAGGGAACTTGGTGTCATCCAATTTTGAATTTCACCAAAAATCAAAACAGTAGAGACAGAAACTCACATGCTCTCACCTACACTCCAAGAGCCTGAATAAAATGAAGAACTTTATGTAGGCCAACTCCAATAGTCAAATTCTAATAGGAAGGAAAGCAAGGAGCTGAAGTGGTGGGCAAGGAAAAGAACCTATTGCTTAGCCTTTTTATGCTAGAGTAGTGCAGCTGTCTCTGCTGTCTGAGGGCACCAGGCTGCCACCATTTAGACATCCTCAAGCCAAAATATTTAAGCTCTGAACAGAAATACGAGGAAAGAAATCCACAGGGATGGCAGCCAGGTTAACTTGCTGACCACTGCATGCATCCTGTGCGATTTTACTCAAGCTGATCCAGGACACAGCCTTGGATAGCTGTTCCATCACAGAAATGTATAAGCAGTGAATACCATACAGGAACTGCTGTGCTCCTTTAGTCAAACAGGGATGGAAGAGATAGACAACAAAGGGGGGGAACATGCCCCCACCAGCAGCTCCATAACCACCAACACATTTTTAGGTATTTTCCACTATTTGGCAGTCTGGCAGCAGTGTCAGGAACTTTCAACCACTGCAGTGACACAAAGGTTAGAAACACCGATGGCAGCACATACCTGTAAGTCCTTGGAAAGAGGCAGATCCACTCCTTTTTCTGCTCAACTTTTCCTCTACTGAACTCTGAAGCACTTTGTGGTCCATCTTCCAGTTCTCCAGCTTTTGCCCAGGTCTTGAACTACATACTCGACAGCATCAACACCCAGCTGCAAACTGGTGTCACAAAATCCAGTTACTGGCATAGGAAAATAATGCAAAAGCCTGACACTGCAACAAAGCAAAGTCAATCTAAAAGTCTGATTGTTGATCTTTTATCATCACAGAATAAACTCCTCTGTCCAAAAACAGATATTATCTATTGCTCTCTAAAATGCATTCAGTGTTTCTAGTTGCATTCTGAAGGAGATGGGGAAAAAAACACAACGAAGATTACTCACGGAAGTGCTTGCCAATTTTTCCTTATTTTTTTGATCAGAATTCTATATTTTGGCAAATAAAGTAACTATTTCAAATAATAAGAGAACCTGTCCCAGCATTACTCGCGTTCATTCAAAGAAACGCACGTCCCCGCTCAGTCGGGAGGGAAAGGGTCTTCTGGTGTCTGCACAAGGAACTGGAGACCCACAAATCTCCCAGGGCAAATTCAAAACAGCGCTAATTTTGGGGCACAGCCAAAATACCAAACCAAACACTCGGGAGTTGCAGCTCTCCCGGAGTTACAAAGCCAGATCCCAGTGTGTTCAGACCCCAGTCTGATCCCCTCGGGGCAGCTGGGCAGCACAGCTCGGGTCTGACCCGATGCACATGGGGCCACGGGACGGGAAGGAAGAGAGAGGGATAAGGAGAAAGTGGTCCCCCTGGCAGCAACCTGGGAGCGCTCGGCGGTAGCGGGTCTTGCTGCGAAAGTTCTGGAATTGGCGCAGGCGCAGAGGTCTTGGGGAAGGTTCTGGAATTGCGTCTGGGGGCTGTGGGGTCAGTGGGGGTTCAGCAGCCCCCGGCCCCTGTGCTGCCCCTCCTGCCCCTCTGCAGCAGCCCCAGCCCCACAGGGGGGTTAAAGGCAGCAGAGCCTTTGAGGTGGTGGTTAAGGCAGTGCAGGTGCAGCCAGTCGAGGGTTAACAGAACAACAGAAGTAGGGTCAGTTCTAACACAGTGCATAAGGAAGGCTCTAAAGACAGACCTGTCCTGCAAACAAGAAAGGAGGCAGAATGGGAACGTCCTGACAACAAAGTTTTAGCTGAACAATGAGATGTTAAAGTGTTTTAACATTCATCAAAAAAAGCCATTTATCAACCACCAACAAGGTGAATGAATCAGGCAAAGCTGAGAAACAGGAAAAGATGGCTTAGGGAACAAGAGGACCAGATGTTTGGGAAGACATGAGAAACAAGTGGAGGCACAGTTTGTTCTCATTCAGACACACAAGCTCCCAGGGCTCACATGAGGTGCTTTGCACTGCTTATGCCATTTTTCTCCTTAACAGTCAATATTGTTTCAAAAAGCTAAGAGACTGTTGGTGTTTCTGCACTCTGCACATGGATATCTCCTCTGCAGTGCATCAGTTTGCTAATGGCAGGCAGTAAGTTTGGCCACAAACAGAATGAATTTACTCTTTGGTCAACACCCAGACACATGATCAAGTTGTCAGGATTTTTACATAGGTTCCTTTTTCATGGGAATGAAGGAAGAATTGCATATTTTTTTTCATTCACATATAAATTATTTAGGAAAATTTCGCAGGCAACTTTCATAGAAAGACAGTGTCTCCTCCCTCCCTTCCCTTCCCGTGTTCTACAGAAATCTGGGAAATCAGAACAGACCGTGCATTGAAAAACAGTTTTCAGAGCAATTCATTAAAAGCACGGAAGAAAGGTTGTTGTTTATAGACTCTCCCCAGACGCTGTGTAGGCTGCACATGCAGTAACCCTCATTCCTAGCATATCTGGTCCCGAGAGGTTGAGCGAGAGAGTTAAAAGTGGTAAAACACATTACTCATGCAAGTGTGCAAAGTTACAATAGGTTCTGAGGGGACTATAAATGTCATTTTTGCTACTGAATCTCTTTCACGCTGAGTACTGTTTGCTGCACACGTTCACACGACGTTCCCCTTCGGCTGCACAGTCACTGGCTTTCACATTTGTACATCCGTTTCTCTTGTTTTCAGCATGTTGAGAGATGAAACTTACTCATTAAGAAATGGTTTATTTTCTCCCACGTTCCCCCTCTAATCTGAAATGCAACGTTTACACACTGCTTGCATACTTTGTGATTCATAGCACTTGTTTCACTCATTTTCATTGCAATATTTTTATACTGGAGATTTTTTTTCTGGACTTTTTCTTTCAGTTATTGGGCTGCCAGGGTAGCAATTTAAGGAAAAGGTTATGACATGAACTTGCTGGTATTGGCTAGGATGTGCTCCAGCGTGCATCTTGTGCCTTTTGCCAGGAGATGGCAGCATGTGGCTGCTTAGCTCGTAGGAGCTCTCCGCGATGACTGCAGGAAACAAACTTCCATGGGGAAACATTCGGGACTTTGTAAACCCACATTTCCGTATAACCTCTCACAGCAAAAAGTACTGTAGTCATATCTCTTAGAAGTCCTTCAGGGGCTGAGCCAGAGACTGAAGTTTTCCTTGATTCTTGGTTAGGTTTTGGGTTTTGGTTGTGGGGTTTGTTTGGTTTCTTTTTCAAACGAATGTTTTGCAGAAATTAAAAGATTTCTGGAAAGCAGAGATAAGCTGGACAAAGTCTCTTGGTACAGACACTCAGAAAGGTTTGTAATTTTGGAATTCCAGACCTGCATCTGCAGTTCTGGACATCATTCCTTGCAACAAAACCAGCTCTCCTATCCCTGCCTCCTCAGAATTCTTGACCTGCTATCAAACAACATAAGTGCATACCTAACACTCTCTTGTATAAAAGGCAGCAGCAGTACAGCTGTGAGTATACACCTAACATACTTAAAATAATGGATGCCAAAATTTTACTATTCTCCTAGTGGTTTCCATATAATTTCAATAGGATCAAGCCCCAAGTAAGTAGCGTGTACAGGTTTCAGTCATTCTAAATTCCTAATTCTTTGCATTTTCAAAACCAAAATGGGCTTGAGATAATGAGCACTGCTATTTTGACTTGCAATATATGGTTTGCTCCTACGAATCAGCAATTATATTAAATGCTATGGGCAACTTAACAAAAGTGCAGTTGTCTCTCCCTTGTATACAAGGCTTATTTCAATTCATTTCACATTAAGAATTTTAGAGTGTATTTATGACAGAGTTTTCACAGTGTATGGGCAGCCTTCTCTCTCCTGCCCCTATTAATGGAACCTGGATATATCCTTTTCACTTTCTAACAATGCAGCAGCTCAACAGTATAGCTGACTGGTAATTTTATAGAAGTGCAAAGAATGAGCAACCAGCTCATGCATCCCCTGTGTCATGTTGGTGCTACAGCCAGAATAACTTGGCCATTTCAAAATACACATTAAGGAAACAAGAGCCTGTTTTGGATTGTTAGTGGTTTTTTCCTTACCTGAAATGACCTCGTTAGTCTTCTTCTGTCTCTCAGAAGTGGCTAAAATTCCACTTTTCCACGTTGCAAGTAGCAGCTGCCTCAGCACTGTAGGAAAAGAAAACCCTTCTTTCAAATAATACAGTACTTTTATATTACAACACATCACACACACAATTGTTCTTAATGAAGCAAGGCCCCAGGAGGGCCTCTGAACATGTGGAAGCACACAGATTTCTTTTAAAGCAGCAAGTCTGTTTGGTTTGAGCTTGCAGAGGCAGTTTGCAGGCTCCAACATCAGAGATATGACAACGGGTGTGCATGACATTGATGGAAATACGGGCTGTGAAGCCTCTGCTCTTGGTGGGCTCATGGGTTAAAGACACAGAGTTCTCTGGGCCTTTGAATTCTGGGCACCTAAATCAGGTCCTCTTCCTACCCAGCTCCTGCTGCCCCAGGACTCTCAGTGCCTGTGCTCCTTGCAGCTCCTTGGATTATTTAATCTCTAAATTCCATCTGTGAAAGAACAGAAGTTGAAACCAGCTGCTTATTCACGGAGAGCATCACCAGGCAATTATTGCCACAGACTATCCCAGAAAGTCCAAATTTCAATATGCTTTTGAAATTCAGTGTGCTTTGAGTTGAAACAGATGAACTGCAAAGAACGATGTAAAAATCCTTTGTACTGCTAAACAGTTATTAATGGAGTAAAATGATGATGGGATTTAAAGACCCCCAAGGTAATGACAATTTAAATGGTAGCAATTACAGTGATGAACAGCAGTAAAAGGTCTGCATCAACCTAATACTGCAAACACAGAGGCAAACAGATTTTCCACTTCTCCAGCTTCTAACTGTGCCTTAATATATCCAATTAATATATGCAACTGTTGCTTCTCAGTTTCTGAGCACACCTTATATGCAGCATGGCAACTGGTGACAAAATCCTTAATCTCTGATAATCTTCTCATCCTCTGATTTATTTTCTACAACCTCTTTTTCCTTATTACCTTACCATTAATCTCTGTTTCCTCCCTGACATCTCTTTCCCAGTATTTCCTCCCCTATTTCTTCAGGGTCTTAATAAGTTTATTGGGGGGAGGAAGGAATCTTCTCTGAAGTAGTAGTTAACAAAAATGAGATTAAAGAGGGGCAACAAGCCAGCTTTCTGTCTCCTCACATTATAGCCCACTTTAACCTCTGTTGTAACATATATCAGCACAAAAAGATTATAAAATCTGCTCCACTAGAACTGGAGCTCTAATTTACCTGCTTTCAGAAATATGTTGTTCTGTAGAGATAGAAATGTAAAGATCACATTTGATGTTATAACTAACACAGCAGAGGTTTAATAGAATTATAGTATTTGTTAAAGTAGAGTGGATGAGCTTGTGTAACAGGAGAAGATTTCTCACAGATATATATATAAAAGATTAGATAGATAGATAGATAGATAGATAGATAGATAGATAGATAGATAGATAGATAGATAGATATTTATATATAAAAGTATGTATGCATTCAACAAAGGCAAGAGGAGGGCTCTGCATCTCGGGAGGAATAAGCCCATACATCAGTACACCGTAGGGGTCGACCTGCTGGAAAGCAGCTCTGTAGAGAAGGATCTGGCAGACCTGGTGGACAAGAAGTTATCCAGGAGCCAGCAATGTGCCCTTGTGGCCAAGAAAGCCAATGGTATCCTGGGGTGCATTAAGAATAGTTTTGCCAGCAGGTTGAGAGAGGTTCTCCTCCCCCTCTACTCTGCCCTAGTGAGGCCCCACCTGGAGTCCTGTGTCCAGTTCTGGGCTCCCCAGATCAAGAAAGACAAGGAACTACTGGAGGGGGTCCAGTGAAGGGCCACAAAGATGTTGAGGGGAGGCTGAAAAACCTGGGTCTGTTCAGCCTGGAAAAGAGAAGACTGAGAGGGGACCTTATTGATGCTTATAAATATCCAAAGGGTGGGTGTCAAGAGGATGAGGCCAGGCTCCTTTCAGTGGTGCCCAGCAACAGGACAAAGTGCAAACTGGAGCACAGGAAGTTCCATCTGAACATGAGGAAAATCTTTACTGTGAGGGTGATGGAACACTGGAACTGGCTGCCCAGAGAGGCTGTGGAATCTCCTTCTCTGGAGATATTCAAAGCTCACCTGGATGTGTTCCTATGCAGCCTGCTGTAGGTGACCCTGCTTTAGAAGGAGGGTTGGACCAGACGATCTCCAGAGGTCCCTTCCAACTCCAGCCATTCTGTGAGTCTATGAATATACATATATACATTATATTTTATATATAGATACCATAAAAAATAAGCAAAGGCTTTGAGTTGTGCATGGGAAATAGTTCTGGACACAGAACCATACAAGAAATTAAGGCACTGTTTAGCAGAGGCAAGAGGGTAATTGTGCTGCCTCCAGCTAATAAAGCAGCTCATAGTATCTGATCTTGACAGTTTCAGATGTTTAGGGTAACTGGCACCTAAATGGAGTTAAAAAACAACAGATCAAAATTTATAAGGAGCTGCATTCTCACTCCTTTCCCCCACTACTATAAAGCAAAAATAAGGTTAACAAATTAGAAAGAGAATGAATTTCTGCAGAAGTGTGTGGAATAAAAGAATCCGGATGCTTATTTTTGTTTATGTCCATCTGGGTGTGCAACATCCAGTGTTTGCCTTTGCCTTTTCCAGGCTACACCCGTGTACCATTGTTTTTGAATGATTCAACGTCTGGAAAGGATTTGGTTTTGTCTGAAAAGGATTTGGTTTTGTCTGGGATACCCCTCTGGGACAAAACACTGCCTGCAAGGTGGGTATTGGTCTCTTCTCCCAAGTAACAAGTGATAGGATGAGAGGAAATGGCCTCAAGTTGCACCAGGGGAGGTTTAGATTGCCTATTAGGAAAAATTTCTTTACTGAAAGAGCCGTGAAGCATTGGAACCGGCTGCCCAGGGCAGTGGTGGAGTCACCATCCCTGGAGGGGTTCAAAAAGTGTGTAGACATGGCAATTCAGGACATGGTTTAATATGCACGGTGGTTTTGAGCTGATGGTTGGACTGGATGATCTTAGAGGTCTCTTCCAACCTTAGTGATTCCGTGGTTCTATGAGTCTATAATTTATGACTAAATCCAGCAAATTTTTGACATCTGGTTTGTACAGCAGTTTGGCTGCTGGAGGCAGAAACCTATTTCACACATTATGCAGTATATAACCAACATCACCACAGCCAAAAGTTTAGAGCTGCTCAACATTAAGAAGAAAATACCTCGCTCTTCTGTGTAAACCATCATCATTTTACTGTTAAATAAAATGCCTGAGATTTCATCCAGTCGTTCATAGTTTATTTTCTATTGTCTGCATTGGGCAGCCCTTGTACTTAGAGAAGTTCCTGTACTTACAAAACTGTTTTAGTTGAACTGTTTATAAAACAGCTTCTCAGTTCTGACACTGCCAGAAAGGTATCTGTGCCTCTCCTTCCTTCCTTAAATGCATCAATGCCTTGGAAATTAAGCCGAGTCACAAAAACTGGACCTAGGTTTCTGTACAGATACCTAGAAACGAGCAGTGATGCACGAGTGAAGCTCTGACTGGTGAAACTACAGCTGAACTTCAAAAGCCTAAGCACAAAACGTCTGAAATCTTTTCATTCTGAGGAAGTAGGAATCAGAAAGGAGAAAGAAAGGTGTGGGCTCATGATTAGCTGAGGATGCAAGATGCACCCAGGCAAACTGAAGGCATGATTTGATGTGGCTTCCTCTGCAGGCAAATTCTTGTGTTTGTAATGCTCCCACCCTGGGTCACTTCAGGCAACTTCTACCATGCACAAAGAGATTCTGGAGGTAAGGGACACACCACAGGAGAGTGCAAACCAATTTGTTATTGTCCGATAGGCAAAAATGATTAATAGGATTAATGAGCTGCCAATCCAGTGAGAAGTGCACTGCTCCACAGATGACATCCAACCAACATTTGCCAGCCAGGCAAATCATTTCTGTTTGTCCTTGAGACAGGCTGATCCTCAGTGCTGCAGTTGCCATCCTCAGTCTCATTTTCTCCTTAGGTCGGTAGATCTTTCCATGTTTGCTTTTCCTCTTGAATCCTTGACTGGCCAAGCGTTCCCTTCGCACCAACCTTATCTCTGCAGTTTCACCTCTCTTGTTTGGCGTGGCTCTGCTCTACGGAGGCTTTTACAGCTCGCTCTGTCAGTTTAGCAGGCTTCTCAGAAGACTAAGGCTGGGTTGCCTGAGCACACTGTGTGCAAGCTGGCTCTTGGATCACAGGCAGCTGAACTGGTGGGAGGAGGGTTACAGGTACGACAGGCTATTCTGTGGAAAACTACTGACATTATCCTATGAAGAGCCCTCTCTTTTGTTGTCTGGTCATGTTGCTCCCAGGGAGCAGAGAGCAGCAACACACACTTAATAAAATAAAAGAACCTCTTTGCATCTCATTCAACTCTGACACAGCAGTGACAGCAGCAGAGGACTCATTGTTTAGGAGCACTGATCACACAAAAGCAGATAGAAGTAGGTAACAGACCTCTTCATTTGCACTAAGAAGCAACAATAAGCCCACTTATGCCTGCAGATGGTTCAGTGTTTGGCTTTGGTTTTAATGCAGAAATATCAAAAGCTGAGTGACCTCCTGCCTACCAACAGTGATTTTCTTTTAATACTGAACACAGGAGTCACTGATCATATCTTGAGTCTCATTGGGCAGTCACAAATGGAAGGAAAAGAGGCCCTAGCTACCTGTCTCTGCCCTGAGGAGCAACTGCAGGGATAACCCACCATCAGCCCTCACCAGTGAGAACCTGCAGGCTCTGGGAATACTTCAGCCTGGGAAAGGCTGCTGTGTATAAGCACTCTGTGCAATGTGTGCCAGATGTGGCACTGCAGGAAAAACACAGGGAGAAACAAAAAGGCATAATGGATATAACAGCCATCCATGTGGCACTCTCTGCCTGCCTTCTGAGATGAAGACATTTCCCTGTCTTACTGTGTAATCACATCTAAGTGCATAAACCCACTGCTTTATTATGTGAAATGGCTAAATCTGTTTTACACCTTTTCTCAGCTGGCAGGCCCTTAAAAATGTTCCAATATTCCAATACTGTAAGTGTAAACCAACTTATAATTAGCACGTTTTTCCCCAGTTATTATTCTTGATCCCTGACAACAAATACATTGGCCTCAGAACAAGAGGTCAGAATCGACTGAATTAAGACCACTTGGCATGGGCACAGGTCTGTGCTTGATATATTCAGATATACACAGGACTGTTCAATAAGCTTGCAGTAGAAGCAGTTAAGCCTTCTCAAAGCCCCTCCAACAGCTATCAACAGAAGGAAAAATAACAAATGCAGTAGACATAAGCACTTCACTATAATGCTTTTTCTTTTTTGAATGTCCCAGCATCTTTCCACTCCTTGCAGTAAGGTTTGTCTTGCCAAACATGGTGTATTGAGCACTGATATCAATAGATTTCATCTTGGTTATTGGTTGTTCTAGAAAATTAAGTACAGTGTTTCCAGAAAACTGTTACAAATGCTGTAAGATTGTGGAAATGGCAATTTACTAAAAAAAAAATCCTTCTGAAGCAACTTTGAATAATGTCAGTCCATCTGCCTAAACTTATGCTTGGTATTGCTTTGAAAGGGTTGGAAGCTACTGATGACAAGGCACAGAGCATTATCTGTTTATACTGGTAGTTTTGACTCCTACAATGAATTTTGAGCTGTAGGCCTTTCAACAGAGAACACAGTACTGAAGATTTCTACTTGCTACCCTAAACTATTCACAACGTGGCTACCACGTGCCTTGTGTGATCTGAGAATAAGGAGGGAACTGCATGACTGCACAAAATCCCAAGCTCTCTTTCATGAATTATTTAATCCTACAAAGCATATTTCCCTCGATTCATTACTTCATTGATGATATTTGCTGATTGAAAAGTTACAGTAGTCTTTCCCTCCACTAACCATGAGATCAAAGGCAGCTGTTATAGGGGTTTGAAGAATGTCTTCTGATTTGAGAAACCTAACTTTTCTCATCCACCTGGGCATTTCCTTTTCTTCCTCCCTCCTGATTCCACTCTCAAAAGAAAAGAAAAATTAATCTGTCAAATCTTCTTTTCTCTAATTCTGAGACTTTTAAAGGTGGCAGAGGCTTTCAGGGGTCTTTTCAACTGAGTCTTGCAACCATAAAAAATTGACAGAACTCTGCAAGCAAGAAAAATGAGAGCGTGATAGATTTGTCAAAGACTCAGTGGATAAAATTTAATGTAAGAGGATGTAGATATGCCTCTTTCCTCTGTAAGTGAAAGAAAACATCTTCAGAGTCACTCCACTCCTCATCTTCCAGTCACACCAGCTTTACAGCCTTGTCTCCTTGTGAGCAGAGCGTTGATGCCGTCTTCTGAGTCCAGCAGTATCAGATCTGATGATATTGGTGGTCCCCAGTGATGCAGTTTTAGACTCCTGTAACCTCAAGGCCATTGTAGACTAACTCCTACCACACTTTTCCTCAACAGGGGAATGTTAGTCTGTTCCAGATCCCTGAAAGGCAGTGATTCATGGCTGTATTTCAGTTTTCATACAAGTATCTACCTCCCAGGCTGAATGGTAGAGGAAATCTGAGGCCAACACAGAACAAACTGCAGTGTGATCTTACAGAGGAAATATTAATAGGTCACTCAGGAATTATTGCTGCTCTCCTTGGATAAGGCAGCTGGTCTCAATATACCATTTTTAGACAGCTTGCCCTTATTGGGACACGTTTTTCAGAACAAGAAGCAAAGCTGAATACCATTGACTGGAAAATGTGGCAGACTTACCTGCAAACCCACGGCTGTGCCCTCGGCTTCTGGGCCAACAAACAAACAATTTCTCCCAGCCAGACTTCTTTTTCCCCACATTTGTTCCAGTTTCAAGCAAATGATCTCCAAAATTCACAGATATCTCAAACAAAATCCCAGCAAATGCAAACCAAAAAGCAACAAAATAAACTACCTTGTTTCAGGGAAGACTCCTTAGGCCCTCAGATTCATTCCAATGCTGAACAAACTGAGCACCTTGATGGCAGGCATTACCAGTTCTCCAAAATAACTGTGCTGGAGAGTCTGCCTTCTCGCTCTCTTCATCCATAGAGAGAAGTTGTTTCTTCAAGGGGGCCAAAGCACAGCTTCATTCAGTTTTCCTCAGTGGTTCTGGCCTGGATTCTAAACAACAACAAGATCCTTGTGTTAGTTTCCTGGCTCCTGAGCCACCATTCCCAAGGTACTGCTCTCCTCCCCCAGCAGCTATGAACCCAGCTGGGACGCAGTGTAGAAGATAATATAGGGGGCTGATGCTTGCTTCTGGGGCTACTCTGCCTGAAAAAGGAGCACGTACTTAAAACAACATGGGACAAGGTATGCTGTTTTCAGTGCTGGAAATAAGGTGCTGAAGTCAACAGTCACCTTTACAGTGAAAAATAATTTCCATTTAGATGTTAAGGATGGGGGGGGGTGTATAATCATTTAAATTGCAAAATTGTATATGGGATGTCAAAGGAAACTTTTGATTTGTGAGGTAGAAGAAGTCTGAACTCACAAATGAGTAACTAACCACAGGCTGCAAAGGTCCACACCACCTGTACCACACTTTGCAGCAGCAGGGCTTGTGCTACAAGCTGTCATTCTTGGATCCCATAACTGTGCCATCAAGTGTAGGAATCAGTGGAAGGAAGGGGGCTACAGGAAAGCTGGGGAGGGGCTTCTGATCAGGGACTGCAGGGACAGGAAGAGAGGGAATGGTTTTAAGCTGAAAGAGAAGATATTTAATTAGATATTAGGAAGAATTTTTTTACTATGGGTGATAAGGTCCTGGCCAAGTTTGCCCAGAGCAGTGGTGGCTGCCCCATCCCTGGAGGTGTTCAAGGGCAGGATGGATGGGGCTTGGAGCCCCCTGATCCAGTGGGAGGTGACCCTGCCCATGGCAGAGGGGTTGGAACTGGATGGGCTTTGAGGTCCCTTCCAACCCAAATCATTCCATGGTTCTGTGATTTCAGCATTCCATGAATCATGCTTACTCTGCACCTCAGCGGCCTAAGGATGGGCTGACAGACAGGATCTGGGAAATACAAACTCTTTCACAGTGACATAACATGGGGAAAGCTTGAAAGGTTTCCAGTTTCCCTAGGATATAAAAATTGTGAAGAATTGCTTTGGCATTGGGGAAGATGATAAAGAAAACAAAGAATTTGTTCTGATTTTCAGAAACAACCAATTATTCCCTTAGCCTAAGCACACCTGTTATTTGCCAACCTGCTATAATTGTTCTGATAACACAACGCATGTTCTGGGTGTTCTATGAAGAGTTTTACCTCATGAGGTACCAAAGGCCACTGGGAGATGTGCTGCAGTCCAGCCTGGGTAGATGGAGAGCAATAAGAAAAGAGAGTAATGCAATCTGACAATTGCTGATAAACAGTGTGAAAGTAGATGCAGAGCACGATGCCTCCATCAGCGACTCCAGTCACTGCTTATCTTGGAAATTATGGAAATAAAGAGATACCCGTTTTGGTCCAGGAAAATGATCTTTTAAAAAAACACGTGAGCCATCTTTAAGAGGGAAAATTACACGTTTTTCTCTGTCTTTGAGCAAGTTCACCTGGGCATGTTATCATATCTTCAATCTATATATATCCCCAGCTAGCTAAAACTCTAAAAAGCATTACAAATGTCTGTGTTGTCTTTTAGATCCAGCCAGAGTTCCCCTTGATCTTTAGTAATCGTGCATGTTCTATGCAGATTTTTTCTTATCATTCCCCATATAAAAGCTGACAGTAAAAAAATGTGTCTTTTTATATAAGAGATTACAACTTAGAAGTGTAATAAAAGTGAAAGTGAAGTGGATTTGGAAGCGTTCACTGAACCAAAGATCACATTATTTTCTTCAGTACTAGATGAATGCAACAGCAAATTCTAATCTCTCAAGTCACAGTCATCATTTTAGCTCAGCTCTGTGATTATTTTTTTTCATAATATAAGTCGGGTTTTTTTAGCAGAATTAGCAAGTATTTTAGTCACAATGCAGATTTGCTTTTTTTGTCTCCTAGATCAAACATAAACCACATGATACAGGTGTGCTGATAGTGTTTATGAATATTCTGCAGAAAAACCTGTTAAAAATTAAAATGCTCACATGCTAAAAAATCTTCAAAAATAAAACAGTTTTGGAATGTAGTATCTGAAAGTAAACAGGGCAGCTGCAGCATAAATGAATCTCACAGTGGTCCATTCTAAATGATAAAATATTCCTTTGCAAGAAATTAAGTGATGAAAGAATATATCCATTTATGATGAGAAAACATATTAAAAATTCCAAAGGTGGAAAAAAATAGAGTATTAATGCAAGGACACTCAGTCCTCAAATGCTATGATTGCTCTGTGAATATTTAGTGTTCCAATAACTCTAGTGAGTAGGACTTCTCAAGCCAATTTTATTTAATAGCTCTTTTTACCTAGTTATAGATAATTTAAAACAGAATTTTCATTGCTATTTTTTCTCATTATTGTATCATACAAAATCTTTTCCACGTTCCTGTCTCACACATGTCCAGTCATCATTTATGAACTTTGGAAATTTAACTTTTCTAGTAAATCATACTACATCTAGTTGATTTTGAAATAGAAAAGCATGGAGAATTTGAGCAATCTTAGCTTCCCACCAAGTCTAAAGCACTATCTTAAATCTGCATTAATCTATGCCCAGAGTACCCCGTGTAATTTGACACAGGAACATATAAAAATATTGTGGGTGTGCAGGTTAAATACTTGTTTCACCTCACAGTTCTGAATGGGAACTATTGAAATCTAAACCCACTTGATGCACAAAACCAAATACATGAACACATATCAAAAAAAAAAAAGCCCACAATACAATAAATATACATTTCTTGTGACTATTACAGCTGAAATCCTGCAAATTCTTCCTCATAAAATAAAATAGTTTCATTAATAGAAATAGAGATGTAATCAGAAAAAAAAAATGCTGGAATCTTAAGTTTGGTTTTGTCTTTGTAAAAGCAGGAAGATCAGTCACCAAACCATCTTCTCAGTCCTGTTGTATCAATTCCTTTAATATTTGATCAGGTATTTTGCCCAGCATCAGACATCGACTAACAATTACTGATTTCCTGATGTCCTTTTTTTATCCATTTTTTCCTGCCCATAAGAAAGTTTAAAATGTATTGATTACCACTACTGTATGTCTCTCAGTTTGAATTAGTGACCTGCTCTCCCCAATCTTCTTCCAGTAATGTCAGCACGTCTGCTAAAAGTTTTACTTCATCAAAAGGTTGTATTTGTCCATAGAATTTGATCTGGATGCACCTTTTTATTTACTGTGCTCATGGGTAAACTGTGTTGTGCTTCACTTGCTTGATTCTTAAACTTCTTTGAATATATATAAATTCCAGGAACTCACAGGGAGTTGGTAAGTGCTGGTGACTCATCTTTCTCTCTTTTAAATGGTTTTCAAGATTAAGTTAAAGGGTACAGAAGAAAACCAGCTCAATACAATAGTCCCTCACAGCCTTTGAAAACACAAGCTTTGTATCTTAAATGTGTAAGAGGATCTGAAGGAGAGTTTGTCAGGGCACAGATCCATCACCTGAGTCGAAGCAGGAGCAGTAAATAGCAGCAGCAGACTATCAGTCTCTATTTAGACCGGTCACTACGGAGAAACCCCGTGCACTGGCTGCTCTGGGAAAAAGGCTTTGTGTGTAACCCAAATTAACTGATGTGGTGGAAAACTCCAGTGGAGACTATAAAGAAAAATTAGGAAGTATGAGGACGGGTAGCAAAGAGACAAAAAGTGCTGCTGTTGATGCCACTGGAGAGAAGTTAAGATTTTAAATTTATGTGAGAGTCGTTACATGCAGCGAGAGAACAAACTGAAATGTTCTGGCAGCAACATTTGGATTCTGGAGAATGGGAGGACCCAGGAGTGCTGACACAGAACACGTCAGCTTGGCAAGTCCTGCCTGGGGACACAACACTACTGACATCCCTGCATCGACTGGAGGAAAATGGTTAAGTGCTGGAATACAAAAACATGGAAAGTTGATGTCCGCTTAGGGTATAGCTGGGATATTTGGAGAAGCCATTCACAAAAAATCAACTTGAAATGATCAACACTGGTCAAATTAAATGAATGGATATATAAAAAGAGGCTTGCAACTAAGCTACCTAATATCTCAGTATCAGGTATGCTAGGCCTAACCAGATAAAAAGAAATTTAATATTTAAAGATAAGCACAGATAAGGAAAAAATGCAACCTATTGATAATCAAAGATAAGGTGTTTATTAGAGGCCAGAAAGTGTGACAAATAAACACTCACATGAAAATGTAGCCAAGATTCTTCAGCCTTATACAAGACTAGATAGAAAGAAAAAAAACACTCTCTTTTTAGGATAAAGAAATAAATAAAGATAGTCTAGGCGTGCCCTCAAATCAGTTGCTTGCTTTAATTTTCAGTATGAATTAAGATTCAGAATATTAGGGCAAATGTTGCTAATACAAAGGGCAGGAGAAAATGGAAGTGGAAGCTATAACACCCATGGAAGAAACAAGATCCAGCAGTTGATACGTTCAGACAAGCATAGATGGGGCAGCAGTGGCAGGCAATCTTCCCTCCAGAATTCTGAAATAACCAACGTGGGAAACTGCAAGTCAGGTAGAAGAGATTTGTAATAAATCAAATCATGAAAGTGTGTATGTAGAGCAGCAAATGCAATTCTTACCCCTAGGAATATGGAAAAGAAGAGAAATACAGTATCAGCAAACATGAAATTTAGAAATATGCAAAGCTGCTGAAAGCAATCTAAAGGAGAAACAAAATGTTTGGAAGCATAGGTAAAAAGAAAATGGGATAAATTTGTTTGGATTTTGGATTTTGGTTTTTTTTTTTTTTTCAGGAAGGTAGATTATTCTAGGATGATGAACATTTCATACCTGTCTTTGATTATGTTACTAATTTTCTGGACAAATGAAATAGAGTCATCTATCAGGACTTCAATCAAAATGTGATTGGATGTCACATCAGAAAAAAATAGATATGCTGGAGAAGGTGTTTGGGAAGAAGTTGTGAATAGGGTAAGGTATGGTTTAACAGGTCATGTTCTGGAAGGAAATAACTAACAGAGTTCATCAAAGAGTGATCTCGGGACCACAACTATTCAATAAATTAATTAGTAATTCCAGCATAAAATTAAAGACCTTGCTATTGAAATATGCTGCTGACACAGAACCAGTAGGCTGTCAGTAGTGTGAAGGACCTGGATAACATATTGGAACAACAGAAAGAGATAAAACATAGCTGTGATGTATTCTTGGAAAGGAAAATACAATAACACCACGTATCAGAGAATATCTTTCCAGCAGAGATAGATTAAGCATAAATGATGTTCCTCAAGGTTACTATCAACTAAATCTGGATGTTTTCACACATTCAAAAGAGATTAATTCCAATGTGAATAGACAAAAGAAAAGTTTTGGTAGGCTAACACAGGATATGGAGTGGTATTGCCTGAGAGAGACTGCCTGGCTCACGTAATTAATAAAATTTGAGAGAGAATTTGTATATTATAATTTTTTTTCAGCTACACTTTGTCAGAAGGAGGAAGAAGAACTCATTAAGATAAAGCAGTGACTGCAAAAAGAAGAGAAATGTGTATAAAACCAGATATCAAATACAGTAAATCTGGAAATGAGATGCTAGCAGAAGGTTTTCAAATGCCAGAGGAGTGAATTTTTCCTAATGCAGAAGGGAACTCCCCCCACTCCTCAACAGCAAATTTAAAGATGGATCTTGAAGAGTTTCCAAAAAGAATTTACACTTCACTGTTTGCAGTCAAGGGAGATGGACTGAATGACACAGGCAAATCTTTCTAGTCCAGCGTTCCTAATATTTGGAAAGAGAACAAGGAGCTGTAGGACTAAGAAGAGCAGAAGTTGATGTGTTTTATATGAACTTAGAGCAAAGAGGTTTGAAAACTGAATAGAGGCTGAACGACAGATCATAGAATCATGGAATGGTTTGGGTTGGAAAGGACCTTAAAGATCATCCAGTCCCAATCCCTGTCATGGGCAGGGACTCTTCCCACTGGGTCAGGGGGCTCAAAGCCCCATTCAACCTGGCCTCGAACACCTCCAGGGATGGGGCAGCCACAACTTCTCTGGGCAAACTGTGCCAGGGCCTCCCCACCCTCACAGCAAAACATTTCTTTCTAAAATCTCATCTTAATCTCCCTTCTTTCAGCTGAAAACCATTCCCCCTCATCCTATCCCTGCACTCCCTAATAAAGAGTCCCCTCCCCAGCTTTCCTGTGGGCCCCCTTTAAGTACTAGAAATATTTAATGTTAACTACAGGTTTTACTTGTTTGTGCTTATAAATGACTTGATAAAGGAATAAAAATTACTGTTGACTTTGTGCACAAGCATTAGAGATGATGTGTTAATCAGATATTTTTTACTGTCTTCTGGTTTAGTAGTACCCTGAGCTCTCAGTTTATTTTTTCCACAGCTGGCTCATCAGTCCATTTCTAGAGATCAGGATTACTTCCTGCAGTATACAAGCATTGTTTCCTGAGATGAACCAACTATTTGTTATTGTGCCTTAAAATTAGACCAGAAAATTTTCCCTTCCCCATTCAAATGACATTGAAGATCACACTAACATGCTGAAGCAAGGGAGTGCAAAGCTCAGGCCTTACATTCTGTTCTTAACCAACACTACTGGGGCTTTTCTGGGAAGTAATAGAAATAACAATGCTCCTTATCACTGACTGTGCATGGTGCTTTTCATCTTCAAAGCGCATTACAAACATTTACTGCTAGTTAATCTGGAAAAAGTATGATTTAAGGCCATCTTCTGATAGCTTGTGTGACAAAGTTAATGTCACTTAAATCGAGCCTGTTTGTATTTAATAGGATAGAGCTACAGTTCTTTAGTTTAAACACTATTGTTCCATTAAAAGCCAATTACAGACATTCAGCTTTCCTTGAATTTATAGAGAGCAGCTTTTCATTTAGGAAAAAAAGAATCTATCTAAATGCTTCATCCGAATTTAGTCTCCATAATTTTAACTAATTACAGAGCAGCGTTTCTTGGTGTTGTACTTTGAGTTAAATTACAGTCAGTTTCTTAACTCTAACTCAGTCTTGTCTAAAGCAACTTCCTTTTCTGAAAGCTGACTGCGTGTTTTTCAAGCAGTTTCTCTCTAGAAGTGATAACGTGGGACACTGCTATCCAGAAGAGCCAATGTTTGTACTTTTTCATCTGGTAACCAAGGCCATCCTCGAGATGGTGAAAAAGGCTGCAGGGAGGGGCGGACAGGACAGGTCCAAACTGACCAACAGAGGATTCCATATACTTCACACTCAGGATAAAACTGAGAGATCACAAGGGTCTCGCTCTCTTCTGCGATGGCCAGTGAGGACCTTGTTTGTCTGATTGCTCCTGACCCCACTCCGTGCATCCCTGAATCCAGATCCTGAGCTCAGCTCCCTCCTTGCTGTGAATTCCCTCATGTCTGCTCTGCAGTATCTGTGGTAATGTATGGTCATCGGGGGGGGGGGTGTGGGGGTGTGATCTCAGATATTTATGTATTTTTATTACATCACCACCCCGTATTATTATCTATTTTCATTATTATCATTATTATTATTACCGCCCGCCGCCACCAGAGGGCGCCAGAGACATTCCCAGGCTCTGTAGGGACCGCGGCCGCTCCAGCCCGGGGCGAGGGAGTTGCCGCCCTGAGCGAGCATCCCTGGGCACAGCGCGCATCCCTGGGCAGCTCCGCAGACCACCTGGTTAAGCCACGAACCGGTTCAGTTACACATTCCAAATTATAGTTTCATTTTTCAACACTAAACATCTGCACAGTGGCGTTTCACTCTTTTCCAGGCAGTGAAGACAACTTCCGGATTTGAATTCTAACAGGTAAATCCTAACATATTTTATGCTGATCATCCTATATTAAAAAAGAAGTCAAATGGTAGCACAACAGACTGAAGATGACTAAAATAGACACTTTAAAAGGAACTGTTAAACACTGCTATCAAAAGTACCCAAGGATCACATGATGATATATGGACTCAATGACCATCACTGGTTTGGATATTTCTCTGAATCTTCTTTGACTCTGATACCCATTTTAAATTCGAGTCTGAACCCATTTTAGAGTTGTTCAGTTTGTATCAAGCTTCTTTTTGTACATCCTGAGCATCTTTTCTGAACCCAAATGAGCAAATCTGATATGTGGGCTCGACCGCATCCCCAGCAATACATTTTGTGAGACACCCAGCAGCAGAGCTAGGAGAGGAACCAGTGAGATATAACAACAACATAACCACAATCCTTACCTGGGGAAAAAAAAAGGCAGCTTTCAAATGCAATGAGAGGTCTTGCAAAGCTGTTGCCACTGGCAAGGATTTCAGCAGCTGAAAATACAAAGGTGTTCAAAATCTAACCTGAACGCAGACCTGGTGAGAAGATGAGACAGGGAAACTGGGAGTTAAGAGAAAACTAACCTGCAAACAACAGGGAGGGGCTGGAAATGGGAACAACTACCTCCACTTCAGCCCTGCGGGCAGAGTGCTGGTGTGTTGTATCACAAAGGAATTAACTAATCTGCAAACACCAGCACATTATGGCTAATGGTGCTCCCACCTCAGTCCTGGGCTGCGTGGGAACCACGTGTGCGGGGGGGGGGGTTCCCAACCCACTCTGGTCTCCTGCCCTCCTAACTTCACCCCCCCTTTCAACGTTGCCTCATTACTATGATTCTTCTCCCCAGTAACAAGTGATAGGTTGAGAGGAAATGGCCTCAAGTTGCACCAGGGGAAGTTCAGATTGGGTATTAGGAAAAAGCTCCTTACTGAAAGAGTGGTGAGGCATTGGAACGGGCTGGCCAAGTAAGTGGTGGAGTCACCATCCCTGGAAATGGTTAAAAAACATAGGGCATGGTTTAGTAGGCACAGTTGTGTTGTGTTGATGCTTGGACTGGATGATCTTAGAGGTCTTTTCAAACCTTAATGATTCTATGACTCTATGATTACAAGGTTGTCAACCCTGAAGCTCAAAAATACAGGAATAAAAGTTTGAGGCTGCTCACGGCAATCTCAAATACAGGTCCAGAGTGTGAAATTATGTTATTAAATGGTTGCAACCTCAGAGCGAGGTCCTTGGAACCAGACTCTCCAGTCAGATGCTTGGGCACCATTGCATGGGTCATCCTCTTGAGCAGCACTGCTTGTCCCTGCTCCCTGGCATGGCTCAGGCCCTGCACAGGAGCCCACTGGAACTCGACCCTGTCCCAGGGGGATGCCACCCCAGCTGACAGACATACTGTGTCCCCAGGGTGGTCATCCTGCTGTATGCATGAGAAGAAACATGCCTAGTCTCCCACAGGGCCCGTGGCTGCACACCTGCATACGGGTGCCAGAGGGGACAGATGTGGGTGGGGAAGTAAATGCAGCTGTGACAGGGGGTTTCTCATGAACACAGGACCGGGGGGTGGCCATAAAGTCATAGAATCACGGAATGGTTTAGGTTGGAAAGGATCTCTAAGCCCATCCAGTTCCAACCCCCCTGCCATGGGCAGGGACACCTCCCACTGGATCAGGGGGCTCCAAGCCCCATCCAACCTGGCCTTGAACACCTCCAGGGATGGGGCAGCCACCACTGCTGTGGGCAACCTGGGCCAGGGCCTCCCCACCCTCATTGTGAAGAATTTCTTATCTAAATCTTCCCCCTTCCAATTTAAAGCCGTTTCCCCTTGTCCATCACTCCAGGCCCTTGTAAAGAGCCCCTCCCCAGCTTTCCTGGAGCCCCTTTCACTCCTGGGAGGCTGCTCTAAGGTCCCCCCCATCCTTCTCCTCTCTAGGCTGAAGGACCCCACCTCTCCCAGCCTGTGCTCGCAGCAGAGGGGCTCCAGCCCTCGGATCGCCTCCTGTCCCTCCTCTGGACCCGCTCCAGCCCTTCCATACCCTTCTCGTGCTGGGGGTCCGTCGGTCCATCCCTCTCCCCGCGCCCCCGCCGGGGCTCCCTGCGGGGCTGCCCGGGGCAGGGCTGCGGGGGGCGGAGGAGGGGCCGCCGCCACCGCTCTCATCATGCCGGGGGGAGCCACCCCTCACCGCATCTCCCCGGCCTCATCCCTGCCCCACGGCAGGCGGTGGGGCTGCGGGATGCTGCGGGATGCGGCGGGGCTGCGGGATGCGGCGGGGCTGCCGCTCCGTGGCGGGCTCTGAGGGGTCCGGGGGGGGGGAGGAGGAGGGGGAGGAGGAGGAGGAGGAGGAAGGGGAGGGGGGTTCCGTGGCCTCCCGGGCCGGCGGTGCCACCGCCTCCCTCCCCCTCCCGCGATGGCCGCGCGCGGAGCCCCGCGGCTCGGCAGTGCCGGGGTCCCTCCGTCCTGAAGGGGGGGACAAGCGGGGCGCTGTGTCCCTGCGCTCAGTCCTGCCCCCCCCAAACCCACCCCCGCCCCGTTCCTCCTCCCCGGAGCGGAGATGTGCGAGACCCGTGCGAGGGGACTCTCCTCCTAGAGCGGCCGCCAGGATGATGCACCTGCAGCCCCTGCCCCTCGTCGTGGTCCAGGGCGTCCTCCAGCTCGTAAGTCTCCTCCTGCGTGCCCTCTCCCTGCTGCAGGGCTTCGGGAGAGCGGCACCCTTCTCCCCGGGGCGGGCGGTGCGGTGTCCTCCAGCAGCAGGGCTGGCTCCGAGCGTCCCGCACCGTGGGCAGCATCCCGCACGCACCCCCACGCCTATTTTTATTTCTTGGCTTATTCATGTATTATGGCTTTTCGAGCTCGTTCGGGCTCGTGGGGCGCTGAGATGCAGGAGCAGAGCCGCCCCGGGATGCGCCGGGTACCAACCGAAGCGGCCCCTTCCCGAAAAGTTTTCCGCCCCCCCAAGCGCCTGTCTCCGTGCGGGTGGCACCGCGGGTGGCGTGGGGAGAGCCCCCTGCCCTCCGAGCGCTCCCTCCTTTAGTTTCGGCCGCGTGTGATGGTGTGCGGCATCCTCCGAGGCGGGCGGAGGTGGCATTCGGGGTGGTGGGAAGGGGAAGCGCAGGTTTGGGAATTCAAAGCAGGTGGGCGAGGAGCACAGCTTCTCCTCCAGCCGGCGGATTGTCCTGGAGGGCGGGTATTAGAGGTGGAAAACAAATGGTCTTCGTGTTCGTAGTAACGTGGTGGGAGACGTTAAAATGAGAGAAAATATCTTTGCAATTTTTTTTCTCAATATTCACTTTATTATTTTGAAATTATTTTGGAGGGGGGAAGTTGTGTTTTGACTCCCGTAATGATCTCTGATTCGTGCTGCAAAAGTTCTGCCCCTCTTCCCCAGCTGCCCTGGCTGTGGAAGTTTGTCCCTGCAGTCGGTAGGGAGAGTGTAACAAACCCTGAAGGGATTAAACACTCTCCTTAAGAGCCGGAGTCTGATCTTACAGCGTGAGTTGATTGATGAGTTTTAGAGGAAGCTTATGTCAAATTCTAATCCGGTTTCGGGTTGTGCATGTCGTGTAATGTTTTTTGCTCCAGCACTTTATCACAGCAGTGAAGTGGCGAGCTGCAGCCCTGCGATAAGGCACACACTCCTCTCACACTCCTGTCCTCTTGGACAATAAGAGGCTGTTTACATCCTCCACAGTCTCGCAGCCCAGTTTCCAGCTAAACTGGGGGTGAGAGATGGGGAAGTAAAGCGGTAAAGGGATTACAAAGTTGCTCTGCAAAGGGAACTGAATAAAATCGCTCCTTGCTCACACCTGCAACCTCTCCCTCTTGCTTACTTTTAACACATATCAAAGGGATTGATTGAAACTTGTACCACCAGGGACCGGGTTTGTTATGCAGTGTTTTATGGATGATGCTGGGAAGTTGTTTGTTGTGGTCTTACGTGACTTGAGCACAGGCTGAGGAAAGAGGCAAAGCTGCTGCCTTGAATTAAACAAAACTCAAAAATCATGTGCAGTCAGTGGAGGTTTTCAGGTGGATGTGGCACTGGGCTCACCCAGGAGTATTCATGTTTTCTGCATTCTTTGTGTACAAACAAGCAAAGTTTTGGAATCAGTTAGTTTTACAGCTGACATAAATTAGTTTAAATAATAAATTAAAGGAAAATGAGAATGAAGTTATGTATAGCTTTTAATGCCAATCTGTTACTAAAAGGCTGTGTAAATACATTTTGGCATGCTTTTACCAGAACTTCAGATTAACATCTGGTTACAGGTACAGCTTATTATAAATTGAGTTTGGAAATATTTGATGCCAGTGGTAATTCATCGAATACAAGTCTCTGTACTGTTCTTTGTTCTCTGGCCAGTATTTGGAGTGACTGGCAGCTTTAGCAGGCAGGCATTGGTGGTACTAATTCCTGACCTTTTTTTTTAACCAAAGATCAACATGGTTTATATTATACAATGCTAAAGGCTCAGCATTTCAATCAAGAAAGAAAAAAATGAGTTTCAGTGTTACAATACAGCAGTGTTCTAGTAACCCAGAAATGCAACCATCAAACCCTTCCTGATGGTGCAATCTTAATTTTAAATGAAAAAAAAGAGATGTTACAATGCAATATATTTTAGCACCACCTTTTAGTGAAGGTAGAAGTGATTTTTTTTTTATTAGGTTTGACTCCAAATGCTTGCTTGGCTCTTAAATACAAGAGAGTTCTTTCTATTATCTACTTTTTAGAGATGCAAAGATGTAGGATGAAAAAACTTTGCAGATTTGAGGAGATGCTAAAGATTACAGCAGACAATCTCACTGGATTTCTGAAAGCAGTGTTAGCTAGGTATTTGTTTATATGCTGTATCTAATATTGTTCAATTAGAAGTTCATGTTTAGTGCTTCCTTAACAGCGTATGGGTGCATTTTTGTAGCCCATTCTTGGTTATTATTTTGATTAATAGATTGTGTACCAGTATGCATTAGTATGTGCACATTTGTATTTTCTAAACTACTTTACATATTTGGGTATATTAAACAGTATGGAAGCCTGCTGTTAAGTCAGATTAAGGTGCTAACTTGCTCTTGTATAAATGCATTCATTTTAAAAGTCAGGTTTACCTTATAGTGTCAATATAGATCAAAACAATAATTTGCAATGCACAGTCAGTGCATGTCTGGGCTGCTATTGATAAGAAGACCAAAAGATGTTGTGTTGTACTGTATTATTAGTAGGTACTCTTGCTGTACTATGAATTTTCATTAAGTTTTTCCAATTGTCACATAACTAATAGGGCATTCGGCAATTACCTCTTTATAAATAATGGAGTTCTAAATGTTGCAAATTGAAAAGAGTGAGGTATTAGTATTATATGGTTTATAGTATGCCTGCTAGTATTTTGTTAAGTTAGTTTTCAGTGCCTTAAAAGAGGGGAAGTTCTGCCACTTGCCTGGGAATATTGCTTGTCATTTTAAAGACTTTTTTTTTTTAAACATGTTGCCATATTCAGTATTTTATTTACATTTTCTTAATTTGAGCATTTAAAATGTCATGTTTTGTAACGTGGTTTAAAATAGATTATATGAGGTTTTAAATGTATGAAATTTACCCCTGTCCTTTAGGAAAGAAGGAGAGGGGGGAAAGGGCTGTGCACAGGCTTTGGCTGGAGAAGCAGAGTTCACTGTAGCTGTCGGTCGCTGTTACATCCACTGCTTTCCCTCTGTCTCAGCAAGGTGTAGTTACAGACAAACACTTACAGGCAGGACAAGGTGAACAGGGCACCTTAGATATTTGTTTGTTCCTTTGTCTTTGCAGCCTGAAATTAAGGAAGGATTTCAGCAGCATTTTGTAGGACCTGCAGTTAAAGTTGCATCAGCATCCTGTCAAGTAACTGTCTTCTGACACTATCATTGGGCAGAGCTGTCACCATGTCATAAACCTGGGAGTCAATTGTTCTACAAACCTTTAAAGCAGTTGGTGTTTTTCACAGGAGTGTTCGTGTAGATGAAAAATAATTAGAAAAAAATAAAAAGTTTATTTTATGACTTTTTTTTCCTCTGCCAAGATTGAAGTACGGCATTTGGTATGAGTGAAATTCAATGACAGATTATGTTTGGCTTGGATTTTCAAGGACTGAGGTTTTTACCTATAATAAAAATCAATTTGTCAGGCAATTAAGCCAAAACTTTTACACAGTTTTTTTACTAACAGAGTTTAACAACTTGACATGAAAAGAACATTTATAACTTGCTGTAGTATAGACATTGCTTCATGTGTAGAAATATCTTGAAAACTGAGATAAAGCTGCATTTCCATTTGAAATACGTACACCACGGGAGGTGTAGAAACAGAGATGTGTTCCTCCTGGCTACTTTAATTTTGTATCTGAGCCTTGCAAATGCAGTCTGAGTCGCCTTGCAGTGCGACTCAGAAAGAGGCACCATGCAAACTCTCAGCTGTTTTGGAAAGGTAAACACTTCCCTCCCAGTCATCTTGAAGCACACAGACCAAATTCCTTCCCCCTTAATTTCAGGGAGATCTTTGTCATTAAGTACACCGGGCCCCACATTTCATTTGGTTTATTTTGGTGTTTCCCTCGATGCTGTAGCAGCTGTAAGCCCATGTCTTATTCTTGTGTAATAAAGGAATAGAAGTAGTCCAAAGGACACAGGCAATTTGAAGCTGAGGACAGCTCAACATATTTTGGTTCCAGAGTTTAGCATCCTGGATGAGGCGTTGTGCGTTGAGGATGGGCAAGCTTTAGTTTACCCAGGAGGTTAATGCGCACCACTAAAAACACATCCTTATGTCACATCTTTTGACCTAGTTCTGTGGAATTGGAGGCTAATATATTTCAGTTTGTTTGTAGGTTGACAGGGGCACAGAAAGGTTATAGATCCTGTGTAAAATCTGTGCAGCCAGTCTGTGTGACTGATGTCGCTAGACCGTAAGGTACATGAGGCTTCCCTAGCAGAGGGCACTGGAGACCCAAATCTCAGTCTTTCCATCTGCAACATGAACAGTGGTTTTTGCCGTTGTGAAGGAGAGCTACAGTGTCCAAGGTGTGCTGTGAGTACTTTTTGTTATGGGAGCGCAGTGTAACCGGCAGGGAAGTGAAACGGAAGGGTCGCTGGAGGCCAAGCGTTGGTTTGGGATGCACTGATCGGTCTCACCTTTCTGGTTTGCTTCCTGAGCCTTGGTTTCTGCAAGAAGAGAGCTCAGGCATGGGAGTCAAAAGGGTGCAACAGTGGAAACTGCTCCCTGGTCTGGACTTTAAGGGCATCAAGAACCAGGGAGGTGCGACTTCACTCTAGGAGCACCTAATTCTTCCTGTACTGTTGGAAATTTTACGCTTAATGAAGAGATCTCAAATGAAAATGTATGAGGAGAAGCAAGAGCCAGTTGGCATGGCACAGCATGGGAAATGAGCACTGGGTAGTAGTTGTAACTGGGGTGCCAGCAGCTCCTGGCCTGTGGTCTGTGGGTGAGGTGTTAACCTGTGTTCGGCTCAAGCGTTGAACGAGACACGGTAATTCGTGGATAATTGTGGTAGATAGTTGTAATAAGGAAAGATTAGTGCTTGTCTATGCTGAATGGTTTTATGACGAGAGCTGTAATTCCGTAGGTGTGGGTTGCCTCTTCACCAGAATCAGAGTGAGCTGTTCTGGTGCTCAGGGAAGTCTGTCACTTTGAGGCTTTCACGCCTTCGTGTCAATGTATCAAAACCAAGTGCAGCGAGGGAAAAGGAAGAATTTTTTGCCTTTATCAGAAAATTGCTGTGATAAGTGACTATTTAAAAGCAGCTGTACGTCACGGGACAGTGCATTTGCTCCCTTAATCTGTCTTCTAGTCCTGATTTTTGCCCAACTCTAACTCACCACTTCGCTTTAGCCATTATAAAGCAAAAATACTGGCCTTGAAATTGTTAGTAGATCAAATCGCAGAACCAGAAAAGAGGAAAGTGGAAGTTCCTATCTGCATGACAGTTCATCCTGAACTTGATTTCCCAACATCCTCTCTTGGCCTTTCACTTAAAACCTTAAATAGGCTGGTGTGAATTTCACAACCATGTTCATTGTTCCCACTCTTTCACTCTCTCCATTTCCCACCTCCTTTGTAGCTGTAGTTCATGTAGTTTTTTAGGTAGTTCAAGAATCAATCAGAGTTAAATAACGGGTGGACCTGCTGGGTAGGCTCTGCTCTCTGCTTCCAGCACAGCATCACTACTGTTACTGTCAAGTCCGCAAGAGTCACATTTCACCCTCTCAAGGTCCCTTTCCCCCAACACTGCACTGCTCACTCACACTTGCAGGTTGTCACTGATGCTCTATTTAAATTCGTCCTGTTCATCAGTTGTTTCCTTGTGGCTCATGCTTCAGAAACCATTTCTGTACCATTGTAGCCCTGAAGATGTGCTGTGCTCTGCGCAGAGCCGTGCAGCAGTGGAGTCGCGCACCTGGGACACGCTCTGCATTAAATGAGCCGATGGAGGAGCTCAACACAGGGCTGCAGCCCAGGAGTCTGCACCGTGCCGCAGGACTCCTCGCAGCAAGGAGCACAGGCTGCAGCCCTAGTGCTCGCCTGCTCCCATCCCCATGGGATGCTGGGAAAGCTGTGGGTCCTGTGCAGAAATATGGGAGTTGTGAGAACTCTGCCGGGTGAGCAAGAGATGGGATGGGTGGTGGATGGGTTTCTGGATGAATTTCCCACAAAATTTATGAGGTCTGCAGATCAGGGATAGGAAAACAACCTTAATTCCTTGCCTGTATTGAGTCTTCTTCTGGGCTGGTGTTCTGTGTCAGCTCTGGGCTCAGCTGCAGTTAACAAGAGGCTCACAAATTGAGTGGAGAGGAAATAAGGGGATGAAGGTGGGTCCACAGTTAAGACTAAATAGTTTTGTCCTTGTAACAGAGATTTCCTTGCTGGTGCAATAGTCTGCTCTCCCTGGAATGGCAGCACTTAGTGTAAATACAGAATTTGAATGACTTGACTGTAATTTAAGGTAGAATTAAAGAGCTTTAAGAGCTGTAGTTCTTGAGAGAGGTTTTCTCTTTGTTTCAAACGATTGGTAGTAATAGAAGCTATTAGGAGCACAGAACTGAAAATGAAAGAATAGGGAGAAATAAAAAATAAAACTAAGAATCTAATGTCTCTAAAATCAGGTTTTGTGTGCATTGGGACCAATTATGGTTATTGTGTCATTACATTGCAGAGCTGAGGCTGCTTCAAATGTTCTAATTCTGCTTCTCCAGATCCAGCGTGTTTGGTTTATGTTCAGTTGAGAATTTCCTGACCTTATAGTACTTGTTTTTGGTGATGACCAGATATATCTAATACCATGAATCAAGGGTATAAACACAACCTTAATTACCCATTATGTAGGAAAATGAAACATGCATAGAAGTGCTTCTATATTTGTTCTGTTATTATGTAGATGTGATGGCTTTTTATGGTTTCGATGGAGAAGGAGCTGGCTGTGCTGAAGAAGTGTACTGGGACTTGGCTGAGGAAGGAAGAGGTGAATATGAGAGAGAGGAATATGGAAATAAAGCAGCTCCCTGGGCAGGTGGAGTGAGTTTGAGCTGGTACTACAGGAGGAGAGAGACAGACAGATGGACAGTAACAAGGAATGTTCCTAACAGTAACACCAGGCTCTGTATGCAAGGGGCCATGGTGGGTCCTTTCTGTGGTTGTTCTTCCCAGTGGAGAGAATTTGAAAGTGGGATTTTTCCAGCCAGTCCCTTAGTTAGGGGGGAGCAAAGAAGGAAGATCTGAGCTCTCCGACTAAGTACATCTCTTTGACTGTACAAAGACAAGAATCTGACATTTGCTGTGAGCAGTTCTGGGTGCTGTTGCTGTTTTCATCACGTGAAAAGGGGTGGTGAACCACAAAGCTTAGTACCCCAGGAGGGTAAAATAGGTCCCCACCACCTTGAAGGGTTTTTTTTCCTCTGAGGCTGCCTGGCTCTTTTTTTCCTTGAATACACCTGCTGATTGCTTCTGTTGTTCATTACATATGTTTGTAAAGTTGGAATTGCTGTTCCTTGTGAGCATTAGAGGCTCTCATGGCTGGTGATCTGTTCTCCAGTCATCAGCCTTGGCTGTTACGGTGAGCGTGTTCCTCCACCATTGGCAACCTTAACCATAAAACATATTCCCAAGTTGATTTTTCTCCTCACTCCAAGCAGCTGGGTGCTTCTTAGAAGAAGAACCTGTTAGAGACTGTAGTGCAATAGGTACCTAACAGTAGCTTTATATATTACTCTGTAGTTGGATTTCGTGGTATTTTATAGTCAAGATGTTACACGTGTGCATCATCATTGTGGGAAGCTGAGGGAACAAAGGCTGCTCAGCATAGAGTTCCAAGGTATGTTTTTCAGTTTCACCTCCAGTGGACCAGAGGAGTGTTCTGCATAGCAGAATAGACCCTCTCTTTCACAGACTCCTCACAATCCAAAGGCAGAGGCAGGGATGAAGTTTGTCAGGGAAAAAGTGACTCCTGTAGTGTATTTGCATCCATGGTGAATGACCATATGTTGGTTAATGTGATTTATTATTTAGGATTTTTAACCCATTACTATTAAGATAATTTCCAAGTCAAATTTTAGTGCCATACCACCTGCTTTCCTCAGATAAAATTCTAGTATGTCTAAATTTTTACTACTGCAACAATAGTTTGGTGTTTTCTGTCTCTAAAAGACAAGGAAATGCATAATTGAGAGTAGGTATTTAAAGAACAATATACTGTATGTTGGTTATAATCATCTTGGAGCCATATAATAGGAAACTGCGAACTTCAGGGTTTGTACTAAAGAGAATATATAAATGACATAAAGAGATAGTTTTATCCCTACTCTTAAGTGACACCTGGAGAAGGAAAACATAAAACATAGGAGAATCTCCTGAATATCTTTACAATATATTTTAATATGATTTCAGGACAAAGTATAATTGCATTGACTTCATAGACGGCAGGGCAGATGTTGCATTATGAGGCCATGGTCTATGTGAGTACATGGAAACTCTGTTGTACTCCCTTGGTTCTTGGAGTTCAACCCTACTCCAGTCTGGAAGTCAGATTATGGCAGCACAACTCAGTGCCTCTAAACCTTTCTGAGAGGCCAGGGTGGCAAGGTTTAAACCTAAATATATCTAAACAACCTGGGATATAAATGCAGATTTAAATTCAGGAGAAGCAGCTGTATGACTGCTGGTTGTAGGTCATGTAGACATGTGGTCCCTGTCAGGAATGTTAGTATTGCATGTGAGAAACTGAACTCTGTGTTTCACATATTTTAATATTTAATTTGGGGATAATTACAAAATCCTTCTTTTTTACTTTATCCTGTTATGCATTCTTAAAATATGCTTTTAGTTTGGAGACTCCATGATTAAAAAGAAAATAAAAATCTCTTTTTAAGATACTTAAAATCAATTAAAAAAATCGGGAAGCAATAGCTTAAATGACTTAAAGATGAAACTTCAAGCTTTTGTTTTGTTTTAAGATTAAAGCCCTGTAGCAGCTGAAAAGTGCTGCTGAATGATCTGAACTGGCTGGTGCAGGGACACTTCTGGAGTGCCATAATGTGGGGCAAGGGAGGATTCGAAGCCTAGTCTCTCACTTCGCTGTGTGCCAGGGAGAAAACTAAAGCCTGTGATGTTTTCCACTCATTAAAGTAACAAAATGCTAATCAGCTTTGTGGAAGGACTTAGTAGGTAATGTTACCCCAGTCCCTGTGGCACCACTAAAGAGTTATATCAGGTGTGTTAGCCTGGGGTGCTTCAAATTAGATGATTGAAATACTTGTATGTGACAGACACTAACTAAATTGCACCTGACTTCCTTTTAAAACAGATTAAATTTTATCCACTGGCTAATTTCAATTCTGTGGCTCTTTGAGGCAAGGACAGGACTGACGTTAAACTCCTTATTGTGTGGGACAAATCCTGTGCTAGAGCTGCAGTTGTGTGCCAGGCTCTGCTTCCTCCTGCTGCTGACTGGCTGTGTAGGGTACAGTCATCACATCAATCCTCCGGCACTGGAAACATCCATTTTTGAGCTAATTTTGAATCAGACTGCACTGTCTTCTGTGCTGAATGACAAACCCATCAGTCTTCTCCGTGTCCGCCTGGCTCGGGCCTGCTCTCTGCTGTAAGGAAGTCTCTGGCCCTCCAGGGAGCTTTTGCAAGCTGTACTCTGACGTGAGCTGCCTGCCTGACACTTCTTTTTCTCCCTCCTTCCCCACTCCATCCATCTGAAGTTTTTTCCAAGCAGAGAATGCTCTGTTCCTCTAGGAGAAGCAGTGGCTTTCTCACTTTTTTTCTCCCTCCTGGAGATTCCCACCTGCTACGAAGTGAGGTAGCCAGGAGCAGGTAGAAAGACCCTCCTTTATGCTGCCCAGTAGAAAAAAAAAAACTTCAACTTTGTTTTTTAAAGCAAAACATACTTATTTGTACAGGAAACAAATTAAATAGTTGGGGCCACCTTCCCAGAATCTATTAGTTGTCGTTAGTTACCCTTGCTGATGGCTCTACCCCAACTCTGGTGGCAGATCAATCCAAAGGCACTGTTGGGTTTCAGTCCTAGGCTGTAGAAGGTACTTCTGGAGGGTTTCCATTGAAAATGATCCATTTTTAACCCAGTTCTTACATGGCAAAATCTGAGTGGGTTTCCACTATTGAAGCGAAAGACTGGAATATGATGATGGGAGTATTACACTTTTTTTTTTTCAAGAAGCAAGTTTTACAGAATTGCCAATGCTGTAGGCACTGCACTAATTCTCTAAAAATCATATTTTTGCCTTTTGCCACCCTCTCCCTATCAAGGTCTTGCTGTGGCAGAGAGCTCTGGTGTGTAAAATTTAGACCACGACCAAGAGATAGGACAAACTGCATTTCCACCACATTAGTATTCTGGCGGTGTGGGAGGTTTTTTGTTTCTTTTTGATTTCTCTTCTTGACCCTAGAACGCAAAATCCCAGTTTTTATTTTATTTTTTTTCTACGGCAGTTCTGGTGAAATCATGGCTGATGTTTTCCCTTACAGTTCTTAAAAACCAGGAGAGCCATTGTCATCCATCTCCCTCTTCAAGCTTCTTCTTATTTTTCTTCTGTCTAAAACTCGGTACCCAGTTGCTGGCACCTTGCTGCAGCAAGCGTAAAATAATACTAAGGTAGCTGAGGGTCTGACAAGAGAATAAATTCATTGTTGAGTCAGGACTTATTTGATTTAAAATAAATGAAATGCCCCTAAATGTAAGAATGAAAAAACATGACACACCTCATACTGGGATCCATTTTGTGGTATTCGCCCCATAATCCTTTTATTCAGATATGCGTCACCTATGTATTATCAGCAATGGACAGCCTAACACTGCTCTGACTGGGGAATTTAAATTCCACGTTTTATTTAACAAAACCTTTTTGTGGGTATTGGCTTGGATCTGTTGCTCTGTTTTCTTAGACTGAAGGTGCAGTGTTGCTGTTTTTAATATGTAATATTGCACAATAGGGGAAAAAAATGAATTTAAAATAGCTAACTTTGTATTTATGATGACTAAGGCTACCATTCTGCAGAAATATGCCTTCTGGTGAGTTTGCAATATTTTTTCAATGAACAGCACAGAATAAAAAATTTATATGGTGAAAAATACAAATATAATAGGCATTGTATCATTCTTGGGTTTTAGTCGATTGGATTGTCGTGTCTGGTTCAGATTAACTTATAGAATTATTTATATTAATATATGTCAATAAAGATGGTAACTGTGAAGGAGATTCAGCTTTGTGTTCTATTTAGATCTTAAAACTGTGATCCTGGCAACACAAACCAGTAGTCACTTAACTGGCTTGTCCCATACCAGTGATATTAATATCCTTATTCAGGGAATATCAAGATAAACTGGTCTGTGAGCAGGAATTGATAAAAACATCTCAACTATGGGTATTCAAGGTCTCACATAAAAAAAAACAAGGTGGTGCTTGTAACTCTTTTTGTTTAAGAAATTAAGAAAACCAGCTACGATCCCCTTCTAAATAGTTGCCTTCTGAGTTGACACACGAGTGCATACAACGCTGCCGATGTTCAAAGCAACTCCAGAGATTGTTTTCTGGAAGGCTGGAGAGGATCTCCGTTTTTGCTTTCACATCTTCTACCCACAAAAAAAAAAAAGTCTCCTTTAAACAGCAACTTGATCTTTGGGAAGGCAGAGCCATGTCTGGCAAACGGGGTGGATGCTCGAGCACGGTGGCATTGATAGGAGCCAAAAGCTGCTTCAGAGGGGAAGCGCTGTGGGCTGGCGCGTTGTCGTGGTGTGAACTCGCTGCTCACTCCTGCACACTGACACTTCCTGACCGAGGGTTTAGTAAGGGGACAGGTACAGTTGGACTCGATGATCTCAGAGGTCTTTTCCAACCAGGCCATTCTGTGATTCCAAGCGCCGGTGTTTGAACCCGCATCCACTCACACTGAGTGAAGAGATTGAGCTGAGCCTTGTCTCACTGCAACAGGTCAGAACATGTTCTGTACCCCTTTCTTTGTCTCTCCCCTCCCACTCTTGGTTCCTGAGCTCTAGGGTTAGTGTCAGGTTTTTTGGATCAGACCTCATCTGCCCTGTGTCCCGATTTCTGTCTTATTCTCTACCATTATTCAATAGAAATCTAATTATCCTTGAGATCACCAGCTCTGTCAGATTTAATTGAAGTGCACAGAATGGTTGAGCAGTTATTTGAGTGGTACTGACACACAGCTGATGGGCAACAGCATCAAAGGAAGCTTGATTTTCTTAGAAAATGGGCTAAAATAATATGTGAAACAGAACTGCATCTGAGAACCAAAACACATCTGTATCCTGATCCAAAGTCCACCAGGACTTCCTGGAATGGCCACATTTCAGGAGTTTAGTTGTTATTGTATAGACATTTAGAGGCTAAAGGAGTCATTTTAATCATGACTTGGCTGTAATGAAAATGTG
Source organism: Tapera naevia (assembly GCA_033556795.1). Taxonomy (NCBI): domain Eukaryota; kingdom Metazoa; phylum Chordata; class Aves; order Cuculiformes; family Neomorphidae; genus Tapera; species Tapera naevia. Next base: position 932,398 of record JAUMJJ010000149.1, on the reverse strand, counting down.
GGCTACTGTATAATTCATTTGGTTCCTCTTCAAAATACTCAACTGGAAAAGAAGTAGTAATTAATCAATTTTAGTGGGGAAAAAAGCCCCACACAAATAAAGGTGATGTTTTTTTCTCATTTCTTCATTTTGAGAATAATATCTTAATTAAAGGTGGTCAGGAATTCTATTACATTTCTGGAAAATTCAAAGTTCATTTTAAAGATAGTACAGAAGTTTTGTCTGTCACGGATGTGAATCAAGCACCTGCAGTTAGGATATGGTCCCTGAGAATGGGATTCAGCAGCTTCTTGCACAGAAGGAAGGGAGATACCTGGTGAGGTCCTGAGGAGAAAGGAGCAGTAGCTTAAAATGTATCCCTTTTAGAAACTTCAGAGCCTTCCCCTGGGCTGCAAGGGTGCCTTCTTTCACTTGGACTAGTAGGCTTTTAAAGGGAAGCTGGAAGCCCAAGGTAAAAGAGCTTTAATGACTAATGAATAAATAGGTGATAATATCTCCCTTCTCCCTGTGCAAATAAGTCAGCTCTTATCCCCTAATTAAGGTGGCATAAGGGAAAGGGAGCCTGCATCTCTCAGACAGTATCGTATATATCAAGGTAGACAGTGTCCTCTGGGAGGGTGCTCAGTCCCTGGGGCCTCGAAGCAACTGAGAGCTGCTTGGATCTGCCTGTTGGAGGAAGAGAGGGAATAAGGTGGATATGTGCACGTTCAAACTCAATGAGAGCAGGAGAGTCACTTCCCCTCACACCTACCAGAAGATGCACTTCTCCCTGTCATTGGATTAAAAACCTTGAAAAGAAAATAAAAGAAAAAGTTGCAGAGCAAGCATTTTTTTGCTGTTTCTTTGGCTTTAGTCAAAGATGTGTGAAAACCATACCCTGGATTGGATCCTTCAGCAGAAATTGATGAAGGACGCTTAGACTTGTATCCCAAGAGAGCCCATGCACAGGAGCTCAGGTGCTCAGCAAAGCCTGCTCCAAAACCCACTAAAGGGAGTTTGCATTCTTAAAACACAAGGATTGCTTGGATCGTGGATCTTACGGTGTGATTTCACAGGTTCCGGATCAGGACCCAGGCATCCAGTATGAACCTGTGGGAAAGCTGTACTTGCTGTCTCTCAGGCTCTCCCTGCTCCTTTGTTGTTTGCTTTAGCAGATGGGTACCAGGACAAGGTACATAATCTCTTCCTCTGATGTAGGGCTGCTCACACAGAATCCTTCCTAGTATTCTTCCTTAGTCCTTCTTTAGAAGGTCCCAGAAGTTTCATAGCTGACCATATCATATTGTTCAGTAAGTTTTCCTAATACTATACCCAAAGTTTTCCTAATTCCTTCCTGTTATGCTTTGCTGTCTTCTTTTCCATCACTCTTGAGACACTTTGCTTTAGGCTGCATTATTTGCCTCTTCCTGGGGACCTGTTCCTCAAAGAACTGCAACATTAGCATTGGGAGTCACAGCAAGTGTTGCCTCTTTATTGATCTTTTCTACTGATCACGCATGCTTGGAGTAACTTAGCATCTTTTTTTCTTCCTTTTTTCCTGTTGGTTTTCTCAGAACATCTTAATGGGAAGACATCCACAGCGCTGACTCAACTTGTTAGGGTTAAAAAACACCGTTTAAGCTTGGAGGACTCTTTGCAGATGAAGAAAATGGGACTAAGATTCAGGAGAAAGGCATTATCTTCTGAATAATTCTCTTGTAATGTTTTTTCCTATTTCAAACTGCCATGTTTTCACTACTAATTTTTCAGTCCACCTCTGGGCATGCTATGGAGGCAGTTTGGGGTTTTTCTGGGCATCAGCAGTCAGCCCATGAGGATGGGACACTGTGGGTATGTTCAGATGATGCCAACCACGTGACTGTATTAGCACCGTGCACAAGTCAACAGGCACAACACCAAAAGCTGGGATGGGTGCAGTTCAGAGGTTTCAATCAGCTCATTGCTCAGGGAGAACATTCTCATTTCTAGCCAGATACATTACCAGTCTTCCTGACGTTTTTCTTCCAGTGCGAGCTCTTCAAGGGTGCTTCATGTACAGGGCTGAGCACACACCAGTGCTCAGAGTAAATACAGTAGTGCCTGAAAAGAAAATTAACAGCAGGAATTACACATAAACAGGTTGTGCACCTAAATATTTTGCTCAGTCTCTAATTTACGATTAAAGAAATGTCCCATGAGTTCCTGAGGGATGCATTCCTTTGCAAGCAAGAGACAGCCTTTGTAGCTGTCATTGTGTAAGAACAGCTTCTCTTGAAAGATGCTATAAAAAATCACATGTTTTGTTGATATAAACCTGACATTGCTTCAGAGTTCCTCTTCCTGAAAGAAATATGTTTAGAGTAGTCTGTAAAACAGTCCTTTTACCTGGAACCACCACCTATTTCTCATACAAGTCATCATCTTTAATAGATAAACTTTCCATTACGAGCTGGACAAGGTCTTAGTTTTTCTTGTTGTAGTCAGAAAGAAGAACAATAAATGTGTGGGTGAAATGCATCGATTTGGTTAGAAACATCAAGGCGTGAGCCTATCTGAAGTATAGACAAATCGTTTCGGAGAAGGCTCCAAGTATAGAATTATTGACCCGGGAGGATAAGATACAGAATAACCTTCCTAGGCTCTATCTTGTCAATTTTAAGTAGTATTTGCAAGATGGTTTAACAGTCTTATCCCCCTCAGCAAAATTTTAATAGTAGATGCATCCGAGCTTTTCCTAAAAATGTTTTCCTTTTATAAATTACACTGCTGTGAAGATACATTAATGATGTTCTGTGCATTTAGTGATGGTCTGTCAAACAGTGTAAATAAGTTCATCTGATTGATATGACTCATGAAAGTACATAAATGTCTCTTTTTCCAATCTGATTGCTCATTTTCTGATCACTCTCTCAATTCTGGGACCAACTGTTTGAGACCCTCCCTATGGTGTGTCCCAATCCTGGAAGTGATGGGGTCTTGCAGTGCCCGTGTGAAGGGGGAAAGATGAAGTCAATAGATCACAACAAATCTTTGTAATTCCAAACCCAGTTCTCAAAAGTTAACTTTAGAGGTAAATTCTTCTTTCACGTGGTGATGATTCAGTGTCTGCACAGGGATATTTTTAAGCCTAACAGGTAAGAAAAATTTTCTGGTTTCTTCAAAACACTTTTGAACCTTCTGCTCAAGAAGTGCTCTGTCTTCCAGACAGCTCAGATAGGAAGCAATCCATGCTTGGCCCTATTATTGTGAGGAAGAACATCTCATCCTGTGATGCATTCAGTGTATGTATATGTAAGACAATGTCCTGGGGACTTAGCAGATGAAAGCTGTCCTTCAGATCCACACACAGTACAAATATGACTTTTGTTCCAAGGAATGTGTGCATTTGGAACAAGGTACAAAAATGTTAAATTCATTTATACACTGCTCTTCAAAGCCTAAAATTGTGATAATCAAAAAAATAAAGCTGCTAGGATTTTTTTTTTTAGTGGATCACATCCAGAGCTCCAGCACAAAACTTTCTCTGATGAAGGAAAGACTGCACTGGGAGAGGGGGAAGAAGGAGTGGCAGTGCCTGTTCTGGTAGCCAACCTGGCTTAACCTGGAGAAGGAAGTCCTGGTGATATTGCACTGCTGGCATAAATATGACCTTGAGGGGAAAAAGCACACTGCTAATACTGAAAGAAGCTAATTTGAATAATCAGCACCCATCAATGTCTGTTGAATTGGAAGTTACATTTTCATTAATGTGGAAATTCTGTGTGTTTAATAACACCCCTCCTTCGAGTTCTTCAAACCCAACAGCAACAACTTTCAACAATGTATTTTGAAAATAAATTCTAAATGAGATTTGAAGCAAAGAAGATTGTTAAAATCATCTTCTTTGGGAAGAGTATTTTCAGGGGCTTAATTTTGTTTATTCTGTGTTTTGCAGCAAACTATGTCAAAAATTTTCAGTCATGATAGTGATAATGAAAATTTAAGCCTACACAATCTCTCTGTGAATTCAGTCTGTAGTCTTACAGAAGAATGGGACTCCATTTGTTACTGACCTCCAGTTAATCACTCATTAACCACTACTTTCTGAGCCCCAGTCCAGCTGCTTTTTCACCCAAAGAGCAGCCCTCTCGTCCAGGCAGTAACATCCCAACTTGGAGACAGAGGTGCTTGTGGGATTGTGTCAGAAACCTTAATAAAGTAGATGACATTCCTCTGCTCCCTCCTCATCCCCAGATCTAGGCTTTTGATAAATATTTGGCAATCAGTTTAGTCAAGCGTGGTAAATTTAGTAAATCCATGGTAAATCTATGCTGGCTTTTCCTTCATCATCTTCCCCTTCATGTGCCCAGATATGACTTGAGAAAGGATTTGTTCCGTGATTTCCCCAGGGACTGGAGTGAGGCTGAGCAGCTGGTAATCTCCAGGATTGTTTTTAGCCTTTTTTTGAAAACTCTCACTACATTTGGGTTTTTCTTGGTCGTCAAGGACCTCCCTTACTCTCCAAAACCTTTCCAAGTTAAGAGTGAGCACCCTCATAATAACAGCAGCCGATTCTTTCAGCACACTTGACTCATACCCATCCATTCCCGTGGACTACGGGAGGGTTCAGATCACTCAGGGGATCCCTGACTCAATTCTCTTCTGCGACTGATAATAAGAATTACATAGGGAGTAGAGTAAAAACTTCTGAGGACTTGAATTGCACTTAGTTCTGCAAGAGTCAGGTGCATCCTTTGGAGTTCAGTACTGTATCATTGAGATAGGCACCACTGCTTTTGTTTAGCGATGATGCTAAATGATCATTAAGCCAAAATTTAAATACTCATCTGCAAAGGAGGAGTTGTCATTCATATTTTTTTCTCTGAATTCACTAGAAGGACAGGATGGTTCACTTTTTATCTCTTTAGGAGATCTACACTTCTTTACTTAAAAGGGTAGGTCTTGAGTTTGGTCTAATATTGCAACAGAGAGACAGAAGGAAATGTGCTTCTAGGGTGTTGAAAATATTCCTTGTGCACGCTGGGGGAGCAGCAATGTGCACTCGTGGTGACTGGAGCAGCACTCCTGTAAGAACTGCCTCATTCTCTCATCTTTCCCTATCCCTGTATAGTTTGGACGTGGTATACTTTTCCCTGAAGTCTGCATCAGCCATGTGTAAGATTCAGCAAAGATGTTGAGAAGGGCATTAGTGTGAGTTACCCTCTTTTCTGGAGTAAAAACTGAAAAGCAGCTTGCCTAAAATACTGATTATTGTATTCTTTGCTGCGTTACATTTTAGCAGTACCCACAGATACAGGAATAATACCTGCTTAAGGCAGACTCAGGAAGATGATTTTCAGTTCTTTGTAAATCACAACTTTCTGAATTCAGCCCATGTTTTATGGATAGCAAGCACCAAGGTAAAACTTCCAGCCTATGCTTGGAGTCAGCCTAACAGCTTCTGCTCCTGCAAAAGTGATTTGCATTTTTAATCAGCTGTTAGTTTGTGTCTTAGATATTAAGGGCTTGTAGAGAAATTATTAAAGTGAGAAAATCTAGATAGGCAAATGAACCTCAAAGCAATTATAACACCTGAAAATTTATCAAGTGTTGTGATATTTTTCAGCTATGGAAATAAATTATTGTTAACAATTGCCAAGCACTTGCAGTTTTCTACCATACAGGAACTTGATTCTCCCCTCAGTTTGTTAGCTGGAGTAGTGACAAGCTGCACAGAGATGACAGATTCAGCTAAGGATTTGGGATCTGAACACCTGTGCAGTGTCATGCATTTAAAAATAGAACGTGACAGCAAAACACATCAACCCTCATATGTCCACATGGAAACCACAGGGGTTTTTCCTTCAACTGTTACGGAGAGAAATAGCTTTCAGTCATCACCATCCAAGTGAAAATACAAAGCAAAAGCTGTTTTGTTGAGGTCCAAATTAAACAGGAGCAAACCAGAGTGGTAGGCACAGGTGCACCAAAAATATTCAGCAGTCACCATTTCGTCTCGTCGGTGATGCTCTGAGGGCCTGAGTCTCGAGGGGTGCAGATGGTGAATGTTCAGCAGTGAATTACTCAGGAAGGGTTAGGAGAGAACTGTTGCCTGATACTACTCTGCATACCTTGACTTCTGGATGACTCGTTCAGCCCTCTGATGAGGCTCTCCCAAAACAACCAAAACATTTTGTGGTTTGTATCATTTTCTCTATGGGAGAAAACAGTGTAAGCCAAGGGCAGAAAGATAAAACCGGTATGTATAAGGAGTATGTCTGCTTCCCACCTCCTTTAGCAGTATTCTTGAAGCGTTCATCAAAACTAAAGCACATAATCATGTTTTTGACAAGAGGGAACTGGGTTTCCAGCCTGTCCGAGATGCTAAACCTGCTGCCGGCTGCCAGTGCTCTGCTCCTCTCCAGGGCTGAGCACAATTACTGGGCAGCACCACAGGCTGCCTGTGCATCCAGTGCACCCACCTTTTCCATCTTTCTTAAGCAAAACCTTTGTTTCCCAAAGGTCATGTTTTTTCTTCATATTGGGTGCATCAATTCTGAGAGGAGGTTTTGGTCTCCAATTTCTTTTGCAGTCCTATTAATCGTGTTTAAAAGGACATTTACTCAGTGTTTTGGGACTGAAGTTTTATGTGATTGTGTGATGGGGAATTAAGGAAGGTCCATATTTAGCTCTTCTGAGCTCTCATTTATGTATGAGAAAGACAGAAATCTGCTTTAAACTCAGATAAGAATTAGCATTTTGGATTATGAAAGCTATCACACATAAATGGGTTGCTTCTTAAAATCAATGAAATAAATTAGACTCCCTGTTTAGGAGCATCTGGCACCCTTAGAACCTAGTTCATATAATGATATCTCTGTTTATTAAGAAGAATTATGTAACAATATGTTTGATTTATTTCAAGATGGTTGGCTTAGCAACTTAATTGGACTACACATTATACCAGAGCAAAAAAAATAATTTAATTAGCTCATTCATTTGTGGATGCCTGAAAGCACTGCACATCATGCTCAGCTTCTTTAAAGGTGTGCAGCCATTTGGTCCTGCAAGGAACCCAATCTTTTCAGCTTTCAGCACAGAAGGGACATGGAGCTGTTGGAGCAAGTCCAGAGGAGGCCACGGAGATGATCCAAGGCCTGGAGCTCCTCTGCTGTGAGCACAGGCTGGGCGGGTTGGAGGTGTTCAAGGCCAGGCTGGATGGGGCTTTGAGCCCCCTGATCCAGTGGGAGGTGTCCCTGCCCATGGCAGGGGGTAGGACTGGATGGGCTTTGAAGTCCCTTCCAACCCAAACCATCCTGTGATTCTAATTTCCATAGAAACCATTTTTGCACCTACAAGACCATCAGCACCACACTGTTATTCAGGCACTGAGCTGCAGTTGAAGCCCATGGACTCAGTGACTCCTTGCAGGCAAGGGAACTGTTCTAGAGAAACAGCAAGAAAAGAAAGTATGCCTTGAAAACTAAAGCCTGTTTTCCCCCACTGTGCTCTCTCTTTCCCCTTCAGCTGAAAGGGAAACCTTCCAACTCCCAAGTACTGTTAACATAACAGAAAATCACCATGCTGTATCCAAGTTTTGAATTCATCCTGGTGCAAAGTTTTATTTCCTTTGTTTCCAGGATGACTACGTCTACATGAAAAACATGCTCTTGCCACACCATCTGACTGCTTTATGGGTTACCAGCTCTCAGCTGAGACAGAACAAGATGATTATTATTAGTAGTAGTAATATTATTATCAAACCTCTTAGTAACACAAAAGTAAATGAGTTGTTTATTGAAATGTGTTCAAATTACTTAATTTCCAAATAGTATTTTCAGAATAGCATTTGACAGTGGTTTCCAATGACTTTCAAGATCTCTCCACTTTATTGTAGTTCCGAATGCAGCTTGTTGTATTAGCCAAGAGACTGCTGTCTTGGGGGCAAATTCCACTTAAGTGGAGTTAATCACATTAGCCTAAGTTGTTTCTATACTCTAGTTTTACACCAATTTAAATAGAATTAGAGGTTTCGGTGTTGATTTCTCTTGTGTTGTTAACTTAAGATGCTCTTGAGTCCCTGATGACTTCTTTTTTCCATTTCTACAATTGAACACCCAACTCCCCACTTCTCTCCCACCCCTTAAAGCACACAGAAAACAAGACAAAAACCTAAATTAAAATCAGTGTAAGGATTTGACTTACAACATAAAAAGAAGAAACAGGGCTGAAATTCCATACTTATCACACCCTGTTGTACCTAGATACTGCTGCACATCTGCTGTGTGAGATAATGTACTGTTTAGAGACCGTGTTACAAACACAGAAAATTGGAAATGAGTTTCAAGCCTGAACGCTACATTTCTTCACTACTGGGAGCAAGTAAGGCCCTGTTTTTCACTCTTTTTGTAGGTTTTGTGATTTGATTCCCTCTGTTTGTTTGCTCTGTAAATAATATAGGCATGAAAGAGATCAGGGAAGAAATGGCTCTGTAAGAAATAGTTTATGTAGCACAGCTGAGAAGGGTTTTTTTTAATAAATTCCCAGACTTTATAGCAAATTTTAATTGTAATATTAGCCACAGCAAAAAATAAGAGATGCTCTGTTGAAGCCATGGTGAAGCAATAAAATACACATGCATCTTCTTCATTCATTTATCATGTAATCTAGGTAATCAAAAGCAAAGGCAGTAGTTAGACATTCTTGACCTGCAACAGGGTGTATTCTCTCAGTACTACCTGGTGTTATAGTTCACTTTTGTCAGGTCACACCTCTCAGTTGTTTGCATGAGGCCAGCCTGATGCTTTCAGACAGAAGTTACTTGCTGCCCAAAGTTACTTCTTACTGAAACTCGTGGATGGCTGCATGGGTCTGACTTCTGCTAGGGAATATTTTCCTTATACAAACATGAAAATGCAAGATTTTTATTACAAAAAAAGACCCAGGTGTAGTACATTTGGCTTTGGACTTAACGTACAGGAAATCAAACACATCTCATCAGGCTTTATCTGACCTTTTAGTACTTCCATTCTTCCAAATTAACCGCTTTCTCTCGGTTTTGTGCGTGCGAGCCTGAAGGGCTGTTCAGGGAGAGTGGGGAAGGAGAGGATTTCCATGGCAAGGCAGGACACAGAAGAGGAGACCAGTGGTCTGTAGTGCAGGGCCTGATATTAGTGATGTGCTCCCAACGTACAGCACCAGGTGGGATGGCACCAGGGAGGAATCTGTTGGCGTGTGGCCAGCCCCTCATTCCTGAATCCAGAGCTGAGCGGGAGCAGCTCTCATACCTTGAGAAGAAAGGAACAGTGGTGGGAGCATCACAGTCTGGCCATGAGGACAGGAATGCAGCATCCCAAACCAGAGAGAGGAGTTAACCAGCAGCACAGTGACCTCTCCTCCTCCCTTCAGCCAGTGCTACATTTGTCCTGGGTAGTGACCATGAAGACAAAGGGAGAAAAAGCAGCTAAGTGAAGCATGCTGTTGGCACCCCAGAGAAAACATCTCCTTCCGAGTATTGAGCAGCAATGACGTGCACATCAAAATTGTTTAGACATTTTGATCCAGATTTAGCTATCAGAATTTTGGCTGAAATTCAGCTGAGCCCTAAGCAAAGTCGAACACGAGCCACACACGTCTGATCTACACTAATGGGGCGTTGCCCTTTGGTGACTGGAAGGAGATCTGCCAAGATTTTCTTTTCTGGAGCATGGTTTGGGAGTACAAACTCTGTTCAGTGAAGGAACACATTCAAGCTTCTTGTTCTCTGAATGGAGGTGAACACAACCCTTGTTTCTCACTGCGAGCTCATCCGTCCTGCTCTCCTCAGTGCATGGCTTGTAGACTGCTTCATATGCCTGGAACAGGAGCTGGAACGTTCCCTGCTTCAACCCCAGCCAAGAAGAACAGGGAAACCAGCTTTATTTCTGAAGCACACTCCCATATACTCTGGCTGATTTGATGCTCATGCCTGCTCCAGGTTAAATTTGCACCCGTGGGTGATCCGGGAGCTGACTCAGGGCTGTGCTGCCTTCATCACTGTCCCTGCAGCATTGTGGGCAGCTGGGACAGGGAGCCGAGCCCTTCCTCGCAAGGAACTGGCACTTCCACAGATATCTGGAGTTGTTATTGGATGTAACACAGTTTATTGGCCTGATCATGGAGGCTCGGAGATTTATAAATTCACGTTTTTATTACTGATTCAGTCATGCACATACATATTTATAGACCTCAGAAAATCTTTGTAATTGATCAAGTAGGGCAGCACATTCAATTTTAATACAAGGAATTACTTGCTGTCCCTATAGAACCACTCTTTGTATCCACAGGAGGCAGTTTAAAACATTTACAGCAGCGTTGCTTTTTTGCCTGTCAGATGCTTATTACCAGCTTCGGTCTAGGTAGCAGTTACATTTAGATTTGTTTCCTTCTTTAATCTCCACAATCTGTATGAAAATACTCATTAGAAGCACGAAGGAATGCATGACATTGTAAGCCTGACTTCACTTGCACATTGCCAGTTCTTGTACCTTCTGCCTCTCAGCTCATCTGATTTTGCTTAAAAAAACCCTTCTTCCTAACGCAAATTTGTTTGGGGTTTGAGGTTACTCGTGCCACTTGTTAACATTCAGTCCCAAACCCATTCATAAATTGTGGTTAGGTTTCTTACACAGACTCAGAATTTGGCCATTTAATGAAAAAGACCTTATTTTGTATTAAACCTTTTCAGACATCATGTGAATTAAGCAGTGACCTGTAAGACTTATTGGCAATTGTAGATTCTTCTGAACTGGTTTGTTTTGCTTTTTTAAAAAGCAGTGAGAACTGATTACTGCAGAGTGGCTGTTTTCAGAGTAAACATTCTATTAGCAAACTCCATTCTGGAAGCAAATTCATTGTCTGCCAGGGAGGTCAAGCCTGTGGGCAACAGAAAAAGAAAAATCACCAAAGAAATTTGAACTCCAAGGTACAAAAAGGACACTTTGGTTTTGTCATCGTGCGTGGTCAAGTCCAGGAGCAGGGAAGAGAGCCAAAGGGGTTGTTGGCAGAGGAATGCGGATAATGTAGACATTATCTAAACTTTAGGGGAACAAACGTCTGCTGTGGGTGAAGACAAGTCAACAGAGCTGAGATTCCTTATGGAATGTGCTGAAAGTGACCTCATATTCAGGCCTTCCGAGGTTTTGCAGTCAAAGGTTTGGCATCCAGCTGGCTGTTACAGCACATGCATCCACTGGTATTTGCATTCCAATTTGCTTCATGGTGCTAACACAGGGAAGACTTCCTAAGGTTATGCTTTTATGCAGCCATTTCTCTACAGTATCTTGATGTGCATCCGAAGAGAATGCTTCCTGCTGTCTTGTTTCTAGGATTGTACCTTGTCTAGGGTACAGGTTTTGGACGTGTGTGCCTTAAAAGCCATGTGCTGGAGCCCATTTCCCCCACCCCCAGTCCTGCAGGTGATTTATCTGCCCGTAGTGCTTGTTTCACCAGCTGCCAGCACCCTGCTAGTACAGCTCTTTTATACAACCTGAAAATGTTATTCTTTATGTGCCAATTGAAATACATCAAATGCATCGTGGGACGAGACCAAATTAATACTTGGGGTTATGTGCACAGTATTTGCAGTGCAAGAAAGACTGAAAGACGTTAAGATGTGTTGAATGTGTTTGCTTTTTGTTTGATACAGATGCAGTGTACGTGGAGCAAATGGGTTTGAAATTAATTATATTTCTGTATGCAAATGACAGCAACCTGTATTAACTCCTATTGTGCTAAAACATAACTTTTTCACCTGATGTAAGCCCTTCCTGAGGTCCTCTTTCTGTTCTTACAGTGCATGTACAAAGATCTTAGATATTAAATATCTTGGTAAATTACAGGAAGTGGAACAAGCCAGGCACGTGTTGTGACACTCTTCCAGTCAAACTAGGTATCAAACTCATCTCTTCTCCTTTTTTAAACCCTAGTCATGGATTTATTATATCAGGACAAATGACTTAACAGGGTTTAATTAGAAGTTGGTCAAAACTTACATGGTGAATTGCTTTCAAATTTGACCATGTGGTTTTTAAAGGGTCTCAAACTGTCCATTTCAGTTTGGAATTACTTAGCACTGCTCTTGAATGGGATTATTTGAGGTTTGTTTGTCTGCTTGCTTTAAAAATTAATCTAAAAAGCTTTTATATTGATAAATAGCTAAAAAAAAAAGCTAAGGATAATTTAGGAAAGATTTGACCAACTAATCTCTAATTTTTCTGTCCCAAATTGTCAAAGTGCAGACAAACTCAGGCTGAAAGGAACTCTAGTTTTTCTCTTCCTGGGAATATAAAAGATGGCTGAATAAATTAAAAGGGATTAAAATTGGGTTTCAACAGGACCTTACAGTGTGAAGTCACCGTTACTACACCATTATGCAGCACACAATGGCTGCAGGCGTGGCCGGCTGCTGCTAGGCAAGGCGAATATTGTTTCACCTTAAAACTTAATAAAAAGGCAGCTTCAGTCAAATGATTTTCCTCTTCTTTAAGAGAGTAATTAGTTTAGGAAAGCAGCATGTGTGCATGTGTGTAGGCAGCAGTGAAAGATCTCCAAGTGCCCCCATGTGCTGCCTCATGCTAAGTGGTTTGAAAAGGAAAAAGACTTTAATTTAATTTAGAAAGCTGCCGTGGTCCTTCCACGCGGAGTGCGAGGAGGAGAAGCTGTGAGCCAGCACGACCCCGCTCCCCGGGCAGGCTGGCAGCTCCCAGCCAACCCCAGGGGCAGGGAGGAAGATGAGCCTCAGCCCTGCCTTCATCCCAGGGCAGTGGCGGCAGCTCTGCTGGAGCAGGTTGAGAGAGGCAGTGAGAAGGGGCTGCTCGGTACCTCCCGGCAAGGGGCAGGTGGTCGGTACAGCCCTGGGAAGGTGCTCCACTCTCCCAGAGGGCCTCCACTTCATTCAAAAGACATAAGTGGAGGAGCTTTTCCATAAGAGGTGACCCTGACATCTCCCTGCTGTGCTTCTGAAGCAGCTTTGGCCCCGGCATTTGCACCCCGGCAGCCTCACTCGCAACACGTAGTGTTTCTTGCTGAGTGGTACCTCACTTTCTCCTCTCTATCAGCAGCAATCCTGGGTGCTCTTGTAGTTTACCACCTGTTTCTATCACAAAGCTTTTAAGCAGAAATATTCTTCTTAGGGACATGCCAAGAATGGACCGAGCAGCTTCTGCAGTTTGCAGCAGCTTGGGTTTGACTCTCCTGCTCTTGGAGCATTAGCAAAAGTGCATATAGGAAGTAGGATTTCCAGGAAGGAACAACCCATTTGAAGTAAACAATCAATCAAATGCATTTCCTGGAAGAAAGCTTTGAACATGAGATTGTCAGTGATTCCTCCCCTCCTCACCCAGCTGATGGACTCCCGGACACATCCCCACACATTCTTCAGATAGGCCGTGAAGGTGCTAAGGGGGCTGGAGCACCTCTGCCATGAGGACAGGCTGAGAGAGTTGGGGTTGTTCAGCCTGGAGAGGAGAAGGCTCTGGGGGGAGAGCTTAGAGCAGCCTCCAGTACTGAAAGGGGCTCCAGCAAAGCTGGGGAGGGGCTCTTGATCAGGAAGTGCAGGGACAGGACGAGGGGGAATGGTTTTAAGCTGAAAGAGGGGAGATTCAGATGAGATCGTAGGGAGAAATGTTTTCCTGTTGATGGTGAGGAGGCCCTGGCCCAGGTTGCCCAGAGAAGCTGTGGCTGCCCCATCCCTGGAGGTGTTGAAGGCCAGGCTGGATGGGGCTCTGAGCCCTCTGATCCAGTGGGAGGTGTCCCTGCCCATGGCAGGGGGTGGAACTGGATGGGCTTTAAGGTCTTTTCCACCCCAAACTGTTCTATGACTCTATGAAATAGCAGGAGGATTCTGGAAGAGTTGCCAGGAGCCACTGAACAACCCCAGGTAACAGGGTCTTTAGCAGGACCCTGCCTGAGCCAGGAGTGGTGCCAGCATAATACCTGCATCTTTTTATTCCTTAAACGGAGCATTTCCTCACCAACCCGCCAGAGAGTTCCACATCTCTGACAAGATGCACTTAGCAGTGAAAGCTGAGATAAATTTCAGAAACTTGTCTCAGCTCCCCTCACTATGGTTGTCTCCCATTAAAGGCAGCAGCAGAGTTTGCAAGCACACGGCATCTTCCAGGAATGGGCTCTTTATCACGTTGGTGACAGGTTGTTAGGAAATGCAGCCTGCAGTGAAGCAACACAAAAATCTGATGCCTTATTTAAATAATGGTGCTCATTGCCTATTAAAATGTAACTTCTTGCTTTAAAATAGGATTAATTAAAATGTACAAGAATGCAATTCAGTTACATTTTATGCTTGAGCCCGGTGCGTGCTTTTCATCACTCATTCCCAGAAGTCGTATTCAGGGCAGCACGCCTTCTCTGTTCTGCCATTAAAAGCACAAATGACTATAAAACATGTTCTTTTCAAAACTTGGCTCAAGTATCGCCATTGTTAGGTTTTTCATAACATATTACTTTGGTCATTACTGTTTTGCAAGATAATTGTATCGGCGATCTAACTTTTGACAGTATCCAAGTGGCTGAAAATAGTTTGCTGCAGCACCTTTGTCTTTTAAAGGCCATTTGGGGCTTGTTATTTTAATCCTTGTGCAGCCTGATTTATCACTTCAAACATCTGTCAGCTGTGCTTTGTCTTGGAATTGATAGTGATGGTGTTCCTGATTTTTCAGCAGCAGCTGTTGGAGGTTCATTAGTTAGACTCTCAAAGGCAGTAGATAACTGTAATATTTTTCTTTGTTAATCATCTCTTACGCATTGTAATAATACAGAGCTTGAAATGCAGAGCTTCTCTCTCTTTCTGACTTGTCAGAAGCATCCTTTTATTAATTTAATCTGGCTTGATTATTAAAACTCTCTTCCTCATAATGGGGTAAAAAAACTGAATAACGGCATGTGAGTAGTGGAGATAGAAAATCACCCTTTGCTGCGTCGTATTTAGCAGAGAGAGGTCACTCAGGGTCTCAGACTTCACATCCAAATATGAATCAACTCCAACGATGAGATTAAGGACTGCTCCCTAATTGATTTTTAATTTAAAATTTACAAGGCATACAAACCCTCGACGACAACTTCAGTAAAACCGAGTTCATTTCTAACAGATTTAGCAGTTTCCTGCTTTCCCTTCCACATCAAATAGTCTTAATGGGTAACTGATTCTTAAAGCATTTCCCCCAAAACCTCCTTGCAAGCCTGCCTCTCTCCGAGTGCCACGGTGACTCCTGCGAGGAGCTCCGAGGGACCCGAGCATCTGCGAAGCCTCCTGCAGCTGAGAGCGCATCAGTCCTTCCGCTGGTTCCGCCGCCAGCGCTCACCAACAGATAATTACAGTTTGAAATTAGTATTTTAATGAACTGATCTCAGCAAATGTAAAGCGAACTCTCCCAGGCATTAAGGAAATAAGCGGGAGGGAAAATTATTAACTGTAAAGTTCAGCAGACGGCTGGCCAGCAGGTGCTGTCTTGGCAAAGGAGTTGAGCGTTCCTGTTCCAGTCTGCGCTGAGAGGAGGCTTCTTCAGCTTTTGGCCCTGCGAGCTGCTGAGCAGCGTCTGCAAGAGGTGTGGTGACTTCAGAGGAGACTGGAAACGTCTGGGACCTCTCACAAGCATTCTGGGTGAACAGTAATGTCTTCTGAAAATAACTAAACACCAGGTCTTCATCCTAAAAGCACAAGTCTCAGTCCCACGAGACATTACGCGTGTCCATAGCAGCAGTAAAGCTCAGTGCAAAATACATTGCAAGAGTGCAGCCTGGTTTTCAAGCAAATGTACTCAGTGGCTCAAAAAGCACCTGAAGATCAGTTCCTTTTCATGTGTTGTCAGAGCATGAATTGTATTTTCTTCTTAAACATATACAAGTGCCTCAGTCTTGTTTTGCTTGAGGCACCGTGGTCGTGCCAGGTCTAGGGAGAGGGTTGTGTAGAGGCAGGAGCAAACAGGTAGAGGTACCTAAAGAAACATCCCAGAGCCTTGACAAGGTCCTGGATGGCCAGCAGGCACAGGCCATCACCAAGGGGGCACCCACACACTCAGCTCAGGTTTCATCTTCCCCTTGAACATTTAATATATTTACATATTATCTAAGTTTTCTATCTCTATCATCTCCAAATATAATAAGGTATCTTTTTTTCTGTCTCAAACATCTCTGTTTTAGATTTAGGGGGAAAAAAGCTCTTTTATAGAGATCTGCTAAAAGAAGATGTTGCTTAATTCCTGAATTCCTTGAGAGAGGTGAAGTCCTCAAGAGTAGAATTCGTGCATTTCTCTGAACAATTTTTCTGTTCTCTTGGCAAAAAGATGGATCAGTTCAATGCATGGATATCATTTAAAAGCTCTCTATGCTAGAAGAAATTTGTCCAGTTGAGGCTGGAGGGAACACTTCAGCTATAACCTAAAACTACTGGTCAGGGTTGTGGGAAAGACAGCACGCACTTTCCACAAATGCATTTTTGAAATAGGAAATCCATTCAGGCTTTATGTTTAATTTTCACTCTCTTTTCTTCCGCTTCTTCTTCCTCCCAATTTTGTTTCTTTATTCATGTGCTGTTTTATGAAACACTATTTCGCTTTCTAAGAAAAATTAGAGAATTTTAAAGTTGGGTTGCTTTTTTTTTCCCCCTGTAAAATATGATGCTGAGTTTGAAGTATCTGTTTTGTTTAAAAATATACAATGAAATCATAGCCTGAACTGGAACTTCTCCCAATGTTTAGATTAGGGTTTTTTTTGTCTTTGGGTTATTTGAATGTTATTATCTCATACTCATTAAAGATTTCTCCCTGCTCCCTTCCCTGGCCGTTAGGTCTGTGCAGGTGCGGGCAGAGCTCTCTCTCACTCAGGTCTTTTGAGGAGCAATGACAAAGCCCTTTCAGCAGTGCCTGTGAAGGGCACTTCCTTAGCTTCCCACTGCACCTCGTTAGCTTCCCACACGCCGTGAGAGCAGAGCAGGAACTTCCCATAGTACAGGATGGGGAAATAGTGCTGAGTCGCACATTGGCTTTCATGCTTCCAATTTACATTTTCCCTTCTGTGCCAGCCTGAAACTCCTGAGAGGCAAAAGGCTAAAGCAGAGAAGGCTTCAGGCTTGCTCCCACTGCTGTGTCTCTTTCAGGTATTTAGCAGTATTGGTGGGCTTTCAGAAAACAACGTGTCAGAAAGCATTAATGTTCCCAATTAGTATATTGATAGACAGGTTTATTGTGTCACTGCTCATTGTCTTTCTGTCACTTCCCTGTTTCCGACGCGTTCCCCGCGATGCTGCAGAGCGATGGCTTTGGAGGAAGCCCCGGGAGCAGGACACAGTGCAGCAAAGCTCAGCTTCCCTCCTGCCAGCAGGGATGCTCCTACAGCATCGCTCTGCACGGGGCGAGGGGGGGGAATTTCTTTGTAGGATTCATTTCCAAGCAGAAAATTTAATGGGCTGCAAGGTTCGATCATGAAGACCTTTTTTCTGCTGAAGCAGCTTGTCATTTTAGTTTTAACTACAGGAGACAGGACAGAATGGTTAAAGCAATCCAATTATATTGGCTATTGAACAGGAGATTTCTGCCCACTTTTCCCAAGTGAAAAAAAAAGCAGCAATAGCTGCATTAGCCTTTAAAATTTTCCAAATTGCACCCTCCCTCACATGACCGAGGGACTTTGAGAAGTCTGGTTACTCTGCTGCCATCCAGTTACAGTTCAGGATTTCTGACAATCCCCGCCCTGCTCTGCAGTTCCCCAGTAAAAGCTGTCCTTACTGAAAGTAGCACAGTGAGCCCTATAGTCCCTCTTTTTGATCCATTTTAAAATGAGACAGAAACCAAGCAGGTGAACTCTTGAGTTTCCGACTCAATTTCATCTTCGCACTGAATCTTTCAAAGAGTCTGTCATTGCCCAAAGAGAGAGCAAGTCAGTCACAACAAGTACTTGGGATTTATTTATGGTTTAGCAAGGGAGAGGTTGTTCAGGCCTAGGAAAGCGTTCTGGGTGCCCGGAGAGCAGGGGCATGCTCAGGTACAAGGCTCAGCCTCTCCTCTGAATATTCACATGCCACTGCCCCCATATCCCTGGGTGAATGGTGACAGCAATGCCTCTGGAGTCCCTTCATTACGTGGGGAAATAATGAATTCCCAGCTTTTGACAAATGCATAGCAAAGCTGGGGTTGCTCAGCTGATTGAGGTGATGGGCAGGTTACTCAGGTCGTGCTTTTGCCATCGTGCTGGTCGCACCTCTCCTCTCTTCCAGGTGCAAACTGCAAGCTCTGGTTCCAGAGCCAGACAGGGCACAAAGATCCCACTCCCAGCCTCCAGCTGAGATGTCTTTCATAATTTCTTTTGGTTTTTGAAGCTCTGACACAAGTACTTCTCTGTTCACTCTTCCTTCCCACCAACTCAGTGCTCACAGATGATGCAACACAGACAGCTCACAGGTTCCTCCTGGGTCAGCCCCGGTGCCACACAGGTGGTTTGCATCACCAGGACCTGGGGAGCACCAGTGGCAGCCTGCAGCCCCCCAGGCTGGCTGTGAGCCGGCAGGGACAGTCACCCCGAGCACCCTGGGGGCCCTCAGCACCTGCACCACCGCCACAGCAGAAGAACTCAGCCCAGGAGGTCAATCAAGCAGCCACGTCAGTGGCCATGCTTTAGCAGCCCCTTCATCTCAAACTTTTCAAGTAATCTTTGTACATTCCTCACAACTGAAATAAAATACAGCAGTTAGTTTTATATCTTTGGAGCTCCCATTATTTTGCTACCAGGAGCACACACCCTGCTGCCAGGCCCTCAGGTATTCACATACACAGAACCAATTTCTGATATGTAGCTTATATCAACTCTTCTGTACTTATCTAATTTACACCTTCTGAGAAAAACCACAAACTCCAAGCTGTGGCAGGATGCTTCCTGCTGCCTACAAAGCAGAGCACACCCTCCCCTTATACCTGTGGCAGCCACTGGTGCCCAGTTCCCATTGGCACAGGGGCTGCTTGGCTGGGAGCTGCAGCTGATTGCAAAGTCAGGGGGAGGAGGAATCACTGCAAAACCCAGGCCCTGTCTGGAAATGAAAGATTTTTGAACCTGTGCAAAGCAATGACTTGTTTCTTGGGGCAGGCTGACCTGCAGGACTTTGTTGTCTCAAGGGAAATCCAAAAGCTTCCCAGCAGAATTTCTGAGAGAAGGAATCAAAAATGTCCAAGCAAACACCTGAGCAGGTGCTTGGGCTGCTGAAGATCCAGGCATCCTTAAGGATTATTCTGCATGGTAACACACCTTGTTTATTCACAGCTTTCATTCCTAGCAAAAGCTGTGGTGGTAAATGGAAATTTTAATCCACTTTACAATTGGGAAAGCACAAGGGCTTATAACATCCTGAAAAACCAGGCTGTGACGAGACAGACCAAACTTGGCTCTTTTATAGAGATCTGCTAAAAGAAGATGTTGCTTAATTCCTGAATTCCTTGAAGCATTCCTGACAGCAGTCACATCTGCTGCCATAAAACCCATCACGGCCTCTGCCTTTGGGAAAAACGTATTTAATAATCAGTAAAGTTCAAGCTCAGCTTGTTGTGATGAATTATTAGAACCCGTCATCATTTTCTTGCAAAAAAAAAAGGGGGGGGCTATAATGGAACACAATTTTATGTTTTTCCATTTAATTGATGACATGCTGAGTTTTTATTAATCTTTCTGGGCTCCAGTGTAAGATGCTGAAAAAGCTAATATGAGATCATTGTATCTGGTTAATGTGTGTGCTTTGCAAAATTGATAAGGCCTGTCAAGACATAAATTATTTAAAATTTGATAAATGTGTTGAAATCATTGAATTTTCAAACAGACAAAGCAGAGCTATTTCTCTTTCCCCCCCACCCCCTTTCACAGTGAAGTTCTTGTGCAGCCGCCTGCTGCTGCTGCGCTATCCTTGCGGCTTGGAAGAGACTGAAATTAGCACAGGGAAGCAGAGCAGTGTCCTGTGCTGCTGCAGCAGCACAAACATAAACCCACAAGACAGCCTCAGGGATGGAAGGAGCAGAGAGCAGGGAGGCCACTGGAAGCCTCCCTCTCACCCAGTATGAGTTTTCCACTGGTGAAACTGGGGGCAGGAGGAGGTTACCAAGTGCCACTGCCCTCCTACCACCCCTTCCTCTCCATCGGTGGGATAAAAGGCTCACAGCACTAGCGAGCAGCCGAATGGTGCTTCAGAGCTGTTTATGCCACCAAATCTATTTATTTCAGCTAATTGCCCAGAGTTTTTAAATGATTCCTGGCAGGGGTGAAGCTATAGAAGTGATTGCTGGTGATTGATGAATACCCTGGATGAAAGTCCCAAAGCATCAAAGCCATTAACTCTCACATGGGTACACCTGCTCTTAGTTAGTGCCCTGCCCACAGAGAAAGGCCTGGGAGAAGTTCCAGGTGAACACAGATTTATTTGGGCAAAGAAAGAAAATACAGCCTTTCCTGATACAGGTGTGTCATCAACACCGGCTCATTGCTCAAACACAGTTCTCAGGGAACATCATTTAACCCTGTGCTGCTCTACCATAGGCAGGATCTTTCATGAAGAGTCATCACAATCTTTCAGAGAAGCAGACAGGAAGAACCAATGGTTTGGAGTTTCTAAAGTGCATAAATACAAACGCCGTCATCGTTCGGTTTGAGCTGTTCCTGTGGTTAACATAGCAAAAGGAAACAGCAAAGCACATTGTGGTTCTGTACAATCTCGATGGGTCTGAGATTATGTCCCTTACTGGGAAATATCCACAGTCTAATGGAAATTTTTGGGTAACTAGGGGACATTTTACAGCCTCTGTAATATGGAAAAAGATAAGGTGATTTCTTCTGTTTGGAAATTGATGGTTTGGAGGAAATGGGAAAATGCAGGTGCAGCAGAGGAGAACGACAGCAATAGCCATCTATTTAAATGTATACACTGACTTCCCTAAGCTAGTATTTTTCAAATACCCTACTAGCAATATTTTCCACTATAGAGAAGCACTATAGTGAAATGGGAAGATGCTGAGGAAGTCATTTTTTCTAGCATGTGCTGCATTCTTTTAATACAGGTTTTTTTATTTCCTGGAAATTGCCAACCAACGTGAATAAACAGTTGAACAAAGAGCATCAAAAAGCTGTCAGCAAGAAAAGGGCCTTTGAAATGTATAGAGGAAAATGATGTGTTGGAGTTGGGTTCTCTCATATTGCAGAAAGCTCCATTCAAAATAGAAAAAAAAATATCAGCACACACACAAAGGTTTTGCATTTAAAAGCACAAACATTATTCCCATCTCGGAGCAGTGCATCCTCGATCCTGCGCCGGGCACTGAGCAGAGCCCGGCGCCTCTTTGTTAGACTCCTTTTCACCAAACATTTGCAAACACAACAGATGCACAACCTGGAGCCTGCAGAGGCCCCATTCCTGCAACCAACCGAGCTGGAAACTTTGTCAGCCTCTGGATCTTGTTCCTATAATGAAATCAATGAAACAGGACAGCAGGAGGAGGGTGAAGCAGAGTCGAGAATTAAGGCTGTATGAGATCGGAGGATCCTGCAGTCTGCAAGCTGTTTCAAAGAAAGAAATAGGACAAAATAACTCATATTAAGTGTGAGGTACAACTTCCAACAGTGACTGTTGGTTGCTAGCTGGGCCTTAAACAGGAATATTACATCCTCATGAGTCAATGTATTAATGATTTTATGTTCCCATATGATGAAAACTATTTAATTGCCACATGAAATAGTCCAAGTCACTGTAGCTCCAGGGACAAGTTTCATTATCTTATGAGTACACTTCATTCAGTGTAGCACATAGATAATTAATAGCAGCACTAGTTCAGCATGATACAATTCTGCAATTCCACCTCATACCTTACTGATGTGACAAACCCTCCTGGTTTTAGCATGCATTGATGTCCCCCACCCGTCAGCCATCCTTACACATATTTCTTCTTTTTATATCAGAGCCTTCTGGAAAAAAAAGCAGTTCAGAAAGCAATGCTCTGCCATCTCATTTGGCCTGAGAGCCCCCTGAAGAGACATATATTGAGTATTACCAGTAACACAGGACTCGGTGCCCTCTAGATCTCTTCATAAAAGGAGAAGGAAGAAAAGCCAAAAAGCCATTGCACAGATTTCAATACACACTGCAGAAGAAAAAGTAGCCCAGAAGGACAATTGTGTGTGTTCTGTGCCCTTGCCGGAGGACAGTCAGAGCTGGGTGCGGACACAAGCAAAGTTAGAACCAGACAGCTTTATTTCTGTGTATTTCTCCTTATAATTTCCAGCCGTGGTCCCCCGGGGCTCGGTTGCTCACAGCAACACCAGCCCTGGGTGCCCATGGCTTTGCGTGGCCATTTGTTTTTTTCATTAGCAGGTCATTTAGCTGTGCAGACACGGAGGAGGTTCCTGGTGTTTGAGCACTGTCAGGCCCCTGGTCTCAGCTGGAATCTAGAAAAGCAGCAGAAAAAGCCTCTTTTTTTCTGTAGATCTAAAGGCCTCAGGTCAGTTTTGGGGTGAAGGATGGGTGGACGTGTGCGTCAGTTCTTGTTTGGTTTGAGCAGAGGCCCTTCTCCACAGCAGGGGTGGTGTCCCTGGCAGTGGGCAGGGCCAGCTGCTCTCAGCATCACGCGGCGGATTCCCAGATTGTGAGCAGGCTTGAAAGTGGCAAAAGAACTGTGCATAAATGTGACATCGCTTCACCAGGAGCCTTCCATCACAGTGGCAACGATGCTTCCCCAGCACCCGTGTGACAGCACTGTTTGTGCTGCTGCAGACAAGCATCTGTCACCGTTTCCATCAGAGAATTCTATTTTTGTGGGTTCATACTCAACCATAAAAAAAAAACACAGCAAGGAGGAAGGAAGTTGGCATACAAAGTCTCAGGCTGAGAGTGATCATTGTCACTTTTCCCCCCCCTTCTAATCAAAAGAAGAAAACAATGTATTTCTGCAGATGCAGCTGACCACTACATTTTGATCCAGCCATAGATTAAGCTGAAAGAGGGGAGATTTAGATTAGATAGATCTTAGAAGGGATGTTTTGCTGTGGGAGTGGGGAGGCCCTGGCTCAGGATGCCCAGGGAAGCTGTGGCTGCCCCATCCCTGGAGGTGTTTAAGGTCAGGTTGGATGCTTGGAGCCCCCTGATCCAGTGGGAGGTGTCCCTGCCCATGGCAGGGGGGGTGGGACTGGATGGGCTTTGAGGTCCCTTCCAACCCAAACCATTCTACGATTTATTTAGCAATAGTGAGGGCTGCCTTCCAGTGATCAGGTTGTGGATTTTGCTGTGATGGCTTCCTTTCAACAGTCTTAATTATTGCATTAGGGATGATCAGGAAGAACACCTGGCAAGGCTCTGGCCTAGAGCTTCGTGCTAGAGAAGAGGCCCCAGCGAAGAGGAAGGGCTTTGGAGTTTCTGATCTTTGCCAGGTGGTGAAATGAAAAATTGAAGATTATAAAAATAACAATTGAACATGACAGAAACTGAATACTGCTAGAAACTAGAGGTGTAGAAAGCCTTTTTGGAATCAGTAGCAGAGGGAAAGGCAAGCCCAGCATTGCAGTTTCCCTAGTGAGACAGACAGCACTAAATCCCAGCCCATGAATTGAGCATCAGCGCTCAGTGTTTTGACAGCTTTAGGCAAACTTCCACCCAGAACCTCAGTGCAGTTCCCTACTGGATAACGAAACCCCCCTCCTGTGTGGTAGCAGCCATGGGAGCCCACCACCCCACCCCTGGCACTGCAAGATCAGTGATGAAGTGAGAGGAGCATTTTGCCAGGAGGAGGAGGCAGCAGCAGTTTGGGGATGAGGACAGTGCAATGTGGTTCTTTCTTCTTTCCCTTTAAGCACCTTTTCTTTCTGTTCACACATTTTGTAAGAATACTTGCCACTGAACAAGTTTTTCTCTGTACATTGGGATGACCAAGACAGTCCTGAAGGGAGCAAACCCTGAAGACACATTCTCCAAAACTTATATTCAAGCTTTAAAGGACCTAAAAAAGTCAGATGATCATTTCGAGCCTGCTGAAACAAGAATCTTGCTTCTGACTACTTGATCATATGCTCAAGATGTGCCTTTTCAACAGGGCTTCTCTCTCACGGGGTACAGGAAGGACATACACAGGCAATGAGTTTCTGCATTCAATCTAACGCCAGTTTGTCACTACCAGTAGTCCTTTGCTGTCTGACTACAAACAGTTTTGCATTAGCCATAGCTTGGCCTACTCACGTTTCTGAAACGCCCTGAGGAGGGCTCTGTGGCTGGGGCTGCTCAGCACTTCTCAAAGGTTAGGCCTTGCTAAATGCAGGCATCCGTGCGTCTGAAACATCGGTATTTTCATGGTCTGCCTCAAATTAAGAGCACAAATGAGCATGTTCAGTCTGGAAAAAAGGAAGAGGCAACACCAGAAAAATCACAGCAAACATTTTAGTACACGATTACAACACCAGAAGGAGCTCCATATGAGATGGCTTCAAGCTTTAAGCAGTCGGGAGGTTAAGTGGGAGAAAAAACAAAGAGGAATGGAAAATTCCCACTTTGCTGTTCAGGTTTTCCAGGAGCCTTGGACGTGTTTTTTGTCCATCAAATCTGCGAGCAAAGGGTGTCTGTCTCCATTCCTCAGCCTTTCCAGAGATGAATCCGTTTGTTTCCCATTGAGCTTTTTGTATCTTGGCAGTTTTATTTTCACACTTTATACAAGTCTTTCCTTCTGTTTTGAAACAGGTGTTTTGTGACGCCAATCAAGTTGTACATGCTACAGACGTGCTGGACTGGGAAGACAAGGATGCTGCAGAGACATTGGTTGACAATGTGGTCCATTCCAGGATCATCAATCCTTTACGCCTGTTTGTTAAGCCATCTCCAGTACTGAAACACGGCCAGGTGTCCTACTCAGACAGCATAGAAAACTTTTGGGATTGGTTGTCCAACATCACTGAGGTTCAGGAATCTCTGGCACGAACTAAACGCAGACCTATAGTAAAAACTGGGAAATTCAAGAAAATGTTTGGATGGGGCGACTTCCACTCTAATATCAAAACTGTCAAGCTGAACCTCCTGATCACAGGGAAGATCGTCGATCACGGCAATGGGACCTTCAGTGTTTATTTCCGACATAACTCCACGGGTCTGGGAAATGTTTCTGTAAGCCTGGTGCCACCGTCAAAGGTGGTTGAGTTTGAACCATCTCCACAGTCAACACTGGAGACCAAGGAATCAAAGTCCTTCAACTGCCGAATCGAGTACGAAAAAACAGACCGCGCTAAAAAAACTGCCTTGTGCAATTTCGACCCTTCAAAGATCTGCTACCAAGAGCAGACTCAAAGCCATGTCTCCTGGTTGTGTTCCAAACCATTCAAAGTTATCTGCATTTACATTGCTTTTTACAGCGTCGATTACAAACTGGTGCAAAAGGTCTGTCCTGATTACAATTACCATAGTGAGACTCCGTACTTGTCCTCCGGCTGACACGATCGCGGGTAACGGTAGAGATACGGCATCAGTCATAAAAGTACACATTTCCATTAACCTTTTGGAGAAGAATATGTTTTCCTATCAGGTTAAAGAGTCTTTAAAAACTGTAGCTGTGTTTGTGCTGTATCGTAAATAATCAAACTATTTATATAACAGTCATTTGAGACCACTGCATTTTAGCACCTTCATCATTAATAATGAGGGAACTACCAGGCAGACTCATAACAAAAATCAATCAAAATTATGAGCATCGACCTTGAAAAATCAGTTTTTTTAAACTAGCCTTGATGGCAGAGAAGTTGTCTTTTACTTGAATTGGACAGCACTTCGCAGGATCCGGTTTTTTCATTGGAAACATTAGAGATGGCAATATGAACTAAAAATGATGAAGCAGACTCTCAGCTGCTTATATTGCAAAATCCAAATAAACAGCTCTCCCTCTTAATTTCATAAAGAATGTTGACAGGGCTCAAGGAATCAAATCCAAATACTAAGAGAAAGTGCTATTTCTGGAGACAAAAAAAAAAAAGGAAAGGAATCTGCATTTCAGTGAGTTGTGGTAGTTGTACATATTCATTGAAGTGAAGAGTGAGTAGTTCTTCCTTCAGACTTCTAACCCGTGGATATGCAATGATGTAATTAGACATTGACGAGCTTTAGTTTCTTAGACCCACGAGGTGTGCAGGTTCGGTGTACATTTCTCCCTGCCATGGTCACCATTGGTTTTGATTCTTCTCAAAGGATTACACATGCACCAGTATTAGTTTTCCAGTAATAGAGAACATAGCTTCCTTGGAAAAGGATGATCTGTGTGTAAGTCTTCCTTACTGCCACATTGCCCACCGCAACTCAAAATATAAGCAATGACTAATAAAGCAGACAAAAAAACCAGCCCCTGTGTGTCTATAAAGCAGATTTTAAATGATTGCTATCAATATATCACAGTATCACAAGGTTGGAAAGGACCTCTGAGGTCAT
Organism: Tapera naevia; assembly: GCA_033556795.1. Classification (NCBI taxonomy): domain Eukaryota; kingdom Metazoa; phylum Chordata; class Aves; order Cuculiformes; family Neomorphidae; genus Tapera; species Tapera naevia. The sequence goes on along the minus strand of JAUMJJ010000149.1, from coordinate 905,973 downwards.
CAAGTCCAACCTATAACCCAACACTAACACCAACACTAACACCAACCATCATCTAAACCATGGCACTCAGTGCCTCATCCAGTCTCCCCTTATATTTTTAAATATAAAAATATTCAGCCAGATGTCCCTGGTAGAGAAGAGCATCTCCCCACCGCAGTCAGTTGTAAGGACAGAGGGCCCCTCCTGGTTTTGCTCCAGTAGGACAGATGCTGCTCCCACCGCACTCCTCAGCTCCAGCGATGCAGCTCCCAGCGCCAGCCTCCCCCGTGCTTTCGCTGGGTTTGATTCCACAGGTCCCGTGGAAGAAGCTTTTTATGGAAGTGCTTTTTATTGCCTGCAATCAAACTTACATGCAGGGTCCAAGAAGTTACAAACAGCTTAAGCAACTATTAAGATAATGTGTGGAAGTGGTGCACACCCTGACAAATGACAATGGCAGCTCAAAAAGACTGACTCATGAGATTAATTCTGATTTCCTTGGTAAAGTCGCATACAAAAACAAGATCCTCTGTTAAAAATACACAAGTTACTGACTAATTTGTTCTTCTCTTTAGATGACAAATCTAAATGTGTGGTTTTAGTTTGATCAATAATCTAAATGTTTTCCTTCATCTTATTTCATACAGAATCTCTCCTGGTCTAAATGATGTTTTTCAGTTTGTCTCTTACTGTCGATTCCTCCAAGATGGTCTACTTTGTATTCTGTATAGCGTGTCCTCGTTCGGGCTGTACATAAGCTTGGATTTATTGCTGAGTGCAGTGGTTGGTGCTTTTGCAACTTAGCTGTAAGCCATGATTTTATTGCCATGTATTTTTACTCAGCACTGTAGGTAATTAAAAGAAAACCCTACATGCTATTTATTGTAGAGTATGTGGAAATCATGTATGTATATACACTTAAATATGTGTACATATACAAAATATATGTGTACATGGATTTGTATGTAAATAAAGAGAGTTTGCTAAATCTGGCACTTGCCTGTAGGATATCTGATTTTTTTTTTTAAATAGTCTATACAGCAACACATCACTGAATGTTTTTCCCCAGCTGGAGTTTGTTCCTCTAGGAGCTATTTCTGTATGCACCGCAGTGAACGGCACTGCAAGCCTCGGCAGACGGGGTTCAGTAGCATTTCATGATATTTGGGATGTGAAGTGCACATTTTGATGAAGGCAACCATGAACTGTTTAATAATTGTGCAAGGGACATTAAAAGTAAAGGAGTTAGAAAATGTGTCAGCTCCTCCCAAGGAGGAACGCATTCCTCATGGAAGCAGGAGCTGGATTCTCACCCCGTGTAGAAGACCTGTCACTGCGACACAGCCGTGTCCTGGGCTGAGGGTTCCAGACCTCAGGAAGACCAACAGGGCCTTGAGCAAACAAACACCACTCCAGAAACACCCAGAGTGCCCGAGCCCCGTGGGGAATCACAGGGAAACGCTGCTCCAGAAGCAGCTGGACAAGGCTCTCAGCCCCACGGGGTGAATGTTGGGGTTGTCCTGTGCAGGAACTGGAGTTGGATTCGATGATCCTTGAGGGTCCCTTCCAACTCAGGACACTCAATGAATTTAACAGGTTTAATACCTCAGCTTCTTGAACAAGAAGACACGTGCCCAGCCAGCAGTTGTTGACTGAAAACAGCTCTCAGCCTCTTCAAGCAAGGCCCAGGCTGGCCCCGCGCCATCGGAGCAGCACTGGGTACAGGGAACAGCAGAGAAGCGGAGGGGGTTAATCCAGACCATGCCACCCTGAAGCTCACACAACCACCTGCAGCCTGTCCTCCAGCTCAGCACTGGGAAGAGCTCTTCTCTCTCACCTGGAAGTCCCCCCAGGAGGCTTTTCTGCCCCAAACCTACTGAGAGGAGTGACCATCATCAAACCCACCCAGCTCTCCCCCCCACCCAGGAGAGGCTGCCTTGGAGACTTTGCATTTGCTGTAACATCATCCAAGTGTTTTCCCCAGGGGGAATCCAACCCCCCACTGCTGCCTCTGACCAGCCTTGTGATACCTCCATGCTGGTGGGAATGGAGAAGCCTGCACCACTCTCCTCCCACCAAGCAGCTGGTGCAGGAGGGGAGGGACCCTTGGTACTCAGACCCATCATGCCAGAGAACTCACCACCACGCTGCTTTTTAATCACAAGACTTTAAAAACCAGCTTAAAAGCATTACCAGTATTCAAACCAATTTTGAGAAAGTCACTGCAAAAAAGCACAGTCTTATTGCAGTCAAACTTGGATTAAGAAGAAATTATTTATACCTAGCAAGGCAAGGAAAATACAATCCAGTGAACCAAAGGAAGTGACAGAACTTCACTAGGTCCAATTTCATGCTGCCCATGTAAACAGAACAAAATCTGATATAATTTCACACAGAACAGGCCATGTTTTAAAAAAAAACTTTCCTGTGTAACAAATGACTGTTTTAGACAAGTTTCAAGTGTCAGTGATTGGTCCTCTCATGACTCTTACTCAAAGGATTTTAAAATAAAAATTTGGAAATTTAATACCATTTTTTAAGTGTCCCAAGTGGGCAATAATGACTTACGACCGCAGCAACTGAATCTAAAAGGTATTAACACACATGCTTCAATCCAAATCCCAACAGTATAATTCCTCAAGCATTTATATCAAGGCATATTTACATGTATTAACTTTTGTATATTAACCCATATGGATGGATATACATATTTAAAAAATCCCAATAAAAGGCTAATTTGTGATACACACCTAAGCATCAGCAATTTGTCCTTAGCTCACCCACCGGACTGTGCTGTGGGAACCACCTGCACTCGCTATTTCTTGCTTTAATCATCTCAACTTGAACAGGGAAGTAACTTCGTTTTTTCTTTTCCCCTCAAGAACTCCACCCTTTGATTCCTCAGCCCTTCCATCTCCGTGTAGCCCTGGCCGGTGGCCGCATCCTGCCGCTCGCCCTCAGTCATCGCAGTGCGGGCGACGCTGCACCGGGATTCGGGGCCCCCCGCCCGCCACCTGCCAGGCTCTGACCTCGAGCAGCCACGTGAGACACAGAAAGGCAAAAAGCTGCCCCTTGTTTGCTGAGAGCTGCCCAGGGCTGCTGCCTTTTCTTTTCAGGGAGATTCACCAGGCAGCGCTAACAGAGCAAACCCCTGAATAACCCCGATGCAACTGGAAACACTGCCATAGCAATGAGGCAAAGGTGTTCAGTGCACTTCAGCATCCTGTGCTGCCTTTCTTAACTGCAATTCAAGGACATTAGAATTTGCTCTTTGTTTTATGCTCTGTTGACCAGCGTAATCTGGATAATGTTTTATTTATAGTATAATAATGATTCCTCATTACCACTGCCCCTATTCAAACATGCACAGCTGAAAAGACAATAACAACTCGCATCTACTAAGTAGCTCAATGAAATACACATCAATCAAGTACATTTTTAGCCGTAGGGTGTCTCATCTGAAAAACTAGACTTAACCATTCCCTTCTGTCTCTTCTGAAGACCCCTTACAGGCATCTGGCAAAAGTGGCTTCCTTCTTTGTTTTAAAACCAGCAAATAGTGACGTTTGTCACCAGCACTGCACTGGACTTAGAGGATATTGCCTGCACTGCATTAGAGAAACACTTAGGAGCTGGTGTAACCTCCTCAACAAGTTCACAAAACCAAAAATGACAAGTTCATATCATGTTCCTGGTGGATTCAGGTCTCTGGAGTTGGTGAACAGAAGCTAAGCCACGTGTCAGCAAACAGCTCCCTGCTGCCCACGCAGCCCAGCTCGGGGCACGTGCGAGGAACACATCGCCTCCACAGCAGAGGGGTCCAGGACACTGGTTTTACAGAAGAGCTGGATGGTCATGAGACATCCCATTCCAGTCAAAATACACCTCACCTGGAGGGCTGTTGAACACAGGTCTGCAAGACCTGTTCAGATCTGCAATCAGAGATGGACACCAAACAGATCTGCTGGATGCTGCCAGCAGCACAGCAGCATCTTCCTGCCAATACCCCACGTCACGCAGCTCTCCAGCCCAGGGCGGTTTCAGTCAGACACAAGCCTCCAGCTGCTGGTACTCTCAAGCAAGAACCTCAGTCATTTAGACCAGATTTGGAAGACAAGAAAAAAAAAATCACACAAAAAATGCTTTTCCAGAGACGTAATTCAGCCTCCAACTCAGCATAAATGCAGCACCAGCTGCAGCCCAATTAAAAAGCAATTAGGTTCATAGGAAAAATGTTAACTCAGGGAAGAGAAAGTTCCACCTACGTCAACAGAGGCAGGACGCAAACAAGGCTCCAAAAGAAATATCAGCACCTTCCAGTTCAACAGTAACGAAATGGCCAAGCAGGTCAAACAGACAGCATTTCCTGCACTGCTCTCTGGTTTTCTCCTGAAGTCAGAACAGGGAAAAAAAAATCCCCTGGTTCAAGGGCTTTTTAACATATTTTCTTTATTTTATGAAAAAGGCACATCTAATTTCTCAGCTGGACATGGGAAGCTGAATTGCAGTGAGGGTTCAGAGATGACGAGCGTTTCTCAGCCTAAGCCAAAGGGCTCAACTCCTTTAACTCCAAGGAAAGCAGTGATGTGGGAAGCACAGAGCTGGCAGGCAGTGAGACCACGAGCCCTTTTGGCTGCTCCACAGGGAGCAGGCAGGGATGAGGGTCTTGCCCAGAGCTGTGGCATTGGAGCAGGGCACAGGACACAGCCTGACTGCAGCAGTCAAGCACGGCCACCATGGAGGAGCAACTGTGCACAATCTGCCTCAGACATCCCAGCCATCCCACTCAGCTTGCCCCTCCCTTCAGCTGGTGTCAGAAAACAAGACAGGTTTACTGCCAGCCTGATCCCAGACTACCATCTCACATTTCTATCATTATCCTGCACATCTGCCCTTGGTAGCTCCACATTTTAGCCACCCCAGATGCAAATCCCAACTTCTCTATTGCATTGCCTTATTCCCAGACACCACGTGGCTCTTTCATCATTATGCAGTCAATTAAGCTTTGGCTACCTTATCTTAACAGCTCCAAATAAGCTGGTGATGTTCCTGAAAGGTGATACATTATAATTGGCTCAAAACTGGGAAGAAAGAATAATGAAATATGGGACTGTGAGGTTATTTGAATTAGCCCTGAAGTTAAAAATGGTCAAAAAAAGTACCTAAAGTAATCACTCAGGGTGTTTGCTTAGATGTGGTATTGGTCAGGTTTGTATCATCTGTTACAGCCAGCATTACTTCCCGGGAGACAAGAGCCGAGAGCTTGTGTTCTAGGATAGCTACAGACAGCAGTGGTGCTGCCAGGTCCCAAATCCCAACGATGAAGCAGATCCACCAAGCCAGAGCAGGGCAGAGGGTGATGGGGGCAGAAGCCTGGCACAGGACACACGCCAGGTGCCCTGACCCCACAGGTGACCCAGTGGCACACACCTCCACAAGCTGTCAGAGCCCACAGCTCAGTTCTTTGCTTTGAGCTTGCCTGGGGCTGTCACCTCCTCCCAGCTATGACTAGAGATCATCACAACAGGAAAAATTTCTTTGCTGAAAGAGTAGTGAAGCATTTGAACCGGCTGCCCAGGGCAGTGGTGGAGTCTCCATCCTTGTAGGTGTTCAAAAAACGTGTGGACACTGCCCTTCAGGACATGGTTTAGTAGGCACGGCGGGGCTGGGCTGGTGGTTGGACTGGATGAGCTTAGAATCATAGAATCACTGAGGCTGGGAAAGACCTCTGGGGTTCCTGCACTGCTGCGACCCGTTTTCACCTCCGTGATGAAGGTGATAAACAGCCAAGCAGCCATGAAAGCCACGTCTGGAGAAATATCCCAATTATGAGGCTTTGAGATGGGGGGGCAGTGATTGCACCCTTTTCCATCCACATTTCAGAGGGTCAAGGTCTGGGCATCACCCCAGGGACACGGCAACAGCAGCACCACCTGCTGCAGTTCCTGCCCCAATGATCCACGTTATTCCCTCCCAGTCTGTTCTAGAAAGGAAAAAACAGGCTAAAAAAAAAGTTCATGTTTTCCAAATGGGTTGAGCTGATGTTCTTGAACACGAGAACACGTGTTTCAGCTCAGCACGAGAACTGGTCAGTGAGGAGCCTTCAGTCTGTTGCAAACCAGCAGTGCTCACACTCTTCCAGCACCTTCTCTTTTAAGCACACGCCAGATCAGGCGATGCTGAGCCGACCCGCACTGCTCACCTGGGACCCTGCACAGAACACTTCACACAGATCTCTGAGCAGGTAAACCAAAGGACTAAAATTATTTCAAGTTGCCATTCTGAAGATGATAAGTGAGCCTATTTATTACATAGTGCCAAGGATTGCTTAATCCCAATCCACTTCTCCTGTCGGATTTATTTAACTGCAGCATTTCTGGCTTCAGTCACTATTTGGATTAGCCAAAGCACTCCAGGAGGCAATGCCATGCAGGGTGACTGCTCTGTCCCAAGGGAACACCCTCCCTCTTCCACGTGCTCCTCCTGGCTTTAAAGTAAATACACCGTAAACAATAGACCCGCGGCGTTTTGCCAGAGCCAACCACACCCTGAGTGCTCCAAGAGAATGGTGTGCAAGGCAGAGCAAACCCAGCAGATCAGCCACGCTCACCGCTGGGTCATGGCCTTGAGAGGTTTATTTTATTTGGCAAAAGGAGTGGAGAAAGGACCATATTTTGATTCCCCACACCAGCTAGCTCTAAAACAAGCAGGGCCCCTTATTTAAAATACAAGTATTGAATTGTGTTGCCAGAAGCAGATTAATTGCAGCTTCCAGGAAAAACTCTGAGCTTATTTCACATTGACTTTTATTCCCACTTGAATTAAGTTCCTTATGTTACACCGACTCATTTGAATTTTTTGAATTGGTTTTGCATAGTATCATTTACTGATGTACTATCTTTAATTACATAACACACATACACTCTCCAACTGCATTATTAATGAAAGTGTTTTTAATTAAATGGCTCTCAGCATAATATTCAGTCATTAATTTCACATGCTCAGGATGTGGAGAGATTCTATTCTGATGGTCTGGGGAAACTTTGTACTTTAGATGAGGGATACTTCCAAAGTGATAGTTTTAGAGTGAAGCTGAAAATCGTTATGAGCACTGAATTACCCTCTCAGCAGCTGGTACCACAGTTCTGCTCTACTGGGTATTATCTATTCTTCAGCTCAAGTGCTCCTTTTGCTCTGCCAAGCTTCACCACTGGTAATTTTCAAATGCCTCTCGCTGGATTCACAGATATTCCACAGTGAATAATATCAGCGTTATCTTTTAGGAACAATTTATACTTAGGAAATGGCACTAATGCTACATCCTCCTTCCTAATTATACATCATCCACCTGCCTCCACTCCTAAACTTCCAGTGCTCCTTGAAGTGACAAAGAGCATTCATGCTTTCGGGGACTGGGTTTTTTTTTGGTGCCCATCCACCAGAGAAGCACAGACACATGTGAATCGTGCAGGCTTTGCTCTAAGCAGATGTCCAGCTATGCCCAAAAGAACAGCATTAACACATTTTTTTCCATACTAGCACAGATTTACCTTTGCCTGAATCAAGGTAAGCAGACCTCTTCTCCAGCCCAGCCTGGGAAAGAAGGCCCATCCAAGCAGTCCTGTTCAAAGTCTGCAGAAAGGATTCATTTTCACCTTAGTTTATCCCTTCTATTTATTGATTTAAAAGAAATCCCTACTTTTTAAAAAAAAGTTCTAGGCCAGCATTTTCCAGGAAGACTTGGAAGTAACTTTTCTGACCTAGAGAGCTCAAAGAACTTGAGAGCAGTGAGGTTGCACCACTGTCTATGTCCAACCTGTGAATTTTGTGGTGTGTTTGCCCATCTTCCCCGAAAGGAACTGCACATAACAGAGTACCCTGGCAGGACTGTTCTTGGGAATCTTGTTATAAAGCATCACAATTAAAGGGTTGCAGGGTTTTTAACAGGAGGGGAAATAAAAAGGGGGAACACAGGAAAACTAATGAAAATCTGCTATGTCAAAAAGATACCATAGATGGAGGATTTAAAATGGATTTTACAGAAGGGAAATAACTCCAAGTATTTTTATATGACAAGACTAATAATAACATATGTCCACATTCCCAGCATTTCATGTCTACATAAAGCATTGCACCATAATGAAGATAATTGAAAGTATGACTTCCATCAATATTTAATTAGCATTCGGTGCTAACTCATTATTTCGGTACAATTAATTTGACATCTTGCTGTATGGCCTGCACAGATTTCCTTCTAAAGGGCTGTTTTATTGGTAGGACATAAGTAACACGAGACATGTGCACCTTCCCTGAGGCTTCCAGAGGACTGTGAAATATGGAGAATATGACTGACATTTTAATCTACTGTGGGATACAAAAGCATAATAATGAAGCTCCAAATAGGCACGTGTGCTTGGCTGATGCGTTTGTTCAATAGGGGAAATATTCTACTAAACTAACATTTTCAGAAAACAAATTGTACCATCATCATGCCTGCCTTTTCCCCCGACCCCCCTGGTCTGTGCACCCAGTGATAACCCCATAAACCAAACCAGCAGTGCCTTGTGTTAGCAAGTTGAAAGCTCTGCATTAACAATTCCCCATAAACGTGTAGAAACCTCTACAAAAAAATGGACCTTCAGACGATCACAGAATACAAGATGACTCCCAGTGACCAAGATCTAATTGTAGACAAAGGACAAAAGATGTCATTTTGTCACGCAGTCCAGCTTACAGGCTTACTTTGGAGAGATCTTGGTAGCAGACACAAAGCAAAGAGCGTGGTTTTCCTCCACACCCTTGGAGCAGTGCTCCTCACCCAGCCCACGCGGCAGCAGTCAGCGGGGCAGCGCCACCACGGAAGAGGAGGTGCAAGAAGAAAGCAGCCCAACAGAGGCAAGCTGCAAAGTCACTGCTTGTACTCCCAGATCCTATAGAGTCATAGAATCACCTAAAAGGACCATCGAGCCCAACTCCTGTCCCTACACAGGACACTCCCCACACTCACCCCGTGTGACTGAGGGCAGTGGCCAAATGCTTCTGGAATGCTGGCAGAGTGGGTGCTGTGGCTGCTGCCCTGGGGAGCTGTTCCAGGGCTCCACCACCCACTGGGGGAAGAATCTCTTCCTAATATCCAGTCTAACCCTCCCCTGGCACATCTTCTGCCATTCCCTCTGGTCCTATCATAGGTCACCAGAGAGCAGAGCTCAGCCCGTTTCCCTCCCTTGTGAGATCTGAGATCCCCTCTCAGTCTCCTCTTCCCCAGCTGAACAGACCAAGGGACTTGAGCCTCTCCTTATACACCTTCTCCTCCAGACCCTTCCCCAGCCTTGTGGCCTCCTCTGGATGCCCCAAAGTGCCCCCAGTGCTCCAGGTGGGGCCTCCCCAGTGCAGAGCAGAGCAGGACAATCCCCTTCCTCTCCCGGCGGGTGATGCCGTGCTGGATGCCCCCAGGGCACTGCTGGCTCATGTTCCACTTGATGCCCATATCACAGAACCCCCATATTACAGCAAGTGCTTGAACAGATCCTGAGTGTGCTGCAAGCAGTGATTTTCTGAACTACCATGAGTCAACACAGAGCCCACTTCCAGAAAAGGAAAGCAGCGTTAGCAAACACCTCATCCAAGGCACTACAGCTGCTACAAATGTACAACTGGACTTTCAAAACTGTTGCACCACTCACAGCTGGCACTCATTGGAAGTTTGAACAAATTTAAGCCTCTGAAGTTGGCCACCCCCTCAAAATTTAACATTGCTTAAATCATTTACTTCCCTACACTTCAGACATTTGAACGAAGTGTTTAATGAAGCTTTAACAGGTGTTACAAATTATGATCTGGTACTAACTGCTGGAAGTGAAAAGTTTTAATGCTTCAAGAGCTTTCCCTTCACTTTGCACATACTCACTTTTATTAAACATAATCCCCAAGATAGAGTTTGGAAGTTTTCTCACTTCCATGTTTTCAAACATGTACTACTAGCATTTAATTTTAAGCAAAAATGGTTCTTTTTAAATGATTTTCAAATGAAGGCAAATCTCATGAACAGATTCTGTAACTTTGTTACTTCTGAAAACTAACTAAGAAGGCAATGATAGGCCCAGCACCCCAATGTAGCAAGGTATTTAAACAACAAGTGATCGCTCGCTCACTAAATCTGAAAAATCTATCTCAGCTGTCTTGGCAAGTAGAATTTTTAACATGCAGGTTCTCTCATGTATTTTTGCTCAAATGCCTTCACTGAGCTCCAGCAGGACACTCATCCCATCAGCACAGTTCCTAGACAAGGACCAAAGAAAGATGCAGTTCCCCTCCGAACTCCTCCTCTTGGGGGAATTGGATTTCCTTCAGAGACGTTTAAACCCCCTTTATCTGCAGCAGAAGCCAGTTCTGACATTCAAGGTTTGGTCTCCTAAGAAGCCAGCAAAGATTACAAAATGATACAGCACAAGGAATGTCTCTGTGATAGGAATCTCCACGCTCAGCTGTATAAGCGGCTTATTTTTATTACTGCCGTGGTCTCAGCAGCACTGACCAGTGCTGGGCCAGCCCTGGGCTCCGGGTTTGTTTTTAAAGAATGAAATAAGGAAAACATTCATGCCAGGAAAAACTTCTTTCCACCTTTGTAATTCCTGCTAAAACACAAAGAAGGATTATTGCTAAAGCCAGTCTCAGCGCGACAGCACCTTCCTCTGCACATGTTTATTCAGAGGAAGCAGAACAACTGTTCAGTTTGCTCTCTGCAAACAAGCAGTGAGGGAAGATTATGGACTGGCTGATAGCACCGACTGAGTCAATACGACTGCTCACAGAGACTGACCCAGAGAGCAGAGATGGTTATTTACATGAAATGAGCCCCACTCGGAAATGCTCTTGGGTTTTTATACCACACGGGGTAATCTCAATAGCTGATTATTTTATAAACAAAAAAAACCCAAACAATAGATCTTTAACATTCCTCGACATTAAACTGAAACCTCTTAGCACAAAATAGTTGTAAAACAGTCACAGTTCTTACTACCCTGTTTCTAACTGCCCAGAACATCACCTCATTGGAAATCTGCAGCCACCTGCTAAGTGTAGGCTTTAGCTGCTGACCCTCCCTCTCAACACTTTTTCAACTACCATATTAAAACATTTTTTTCAGGGTAATTCTTCCAGAGAGTCGGTTTCAATATTCAGCTTAAGTACTTTTGATTATAATTTGTACGGAATATTCAGAGGCGAACACCACCGGGACACGCTGCCCCTGTAAACACCGTGTTTGAGCTAAGTGGCAGCACAACTAGAATGAAATATTTGATTGAAAAAAAGTAGTTGAAATTGCAAGCGTTCTTTGATAAGGTACATCTCAACCAGTAGCCTTTTTGTAGCTCTCCAAAGAGACACTAATTTCAGACACACAGACCCTGCAGCTCCTGCAGACGCCCAGAGCTTGGACAGAGATTGCGACACCCATTCCTGAGGTCACCTGAATCAGCACCACAAAAACAGCACCAGTTTAGAAGCCTGGAACCATAGAATCTTTAAGGTTGGAAGAGACTTGTAAGATCATCAAGTCCCATCATCAGCCCAACACCACCACCAAACCCAGTTGGAGGCCGGTCACGAGTGTTGTTCCCCAGGGCTCAGTGCCGGGTCCAGTCCTGTTCAATATCTTCTATGATCAGGACGAAGGGATCGAGTGCACCCTTAGCAAGTTTGCAGATGACACCAAGCAGGAAGAGAAGCTCTGCAGAAGGATCTGGAAAGGCTGGATCCATGGGCTGAGACCAATAGGATGAGGTTTAACAAGGCCAAGTGCTGAGTCCTGCGCTTGGGGCACAACAACCCCAGCAGGGTTACAGGCTTGGGGCAGAGTGGCTGGAGAGCTGCCTGGAGGAGAAGGACCTGGGGGTGTTGGTTGGCAGAGGCTGAACATGAGCCAGCAGTGGCCCAGGTGGCCAAGAGGGCCAAAGGCATCTTGGCCTGTATTAGACACAGCATGGGCAGCAGGATCAGGGCAGGGATTGTGCCCCTGTGCTCAGCACTGGGGAGGCCACCCCTCGAGTGCTGGGGTCAGCTCTGGGCCCCTCAGCACAAGAAGGACATTGAGGGGCTGGAGAGCATCCAGAGAAGGAACGGAGAACAGGTCCTACGAGGAGCACCTGAGGGAGCTGAAGTTGTTCAGAGGAGACCTCATCACTGCTGCATTTTGGTACCTTTAACCCTGTGTCCAGCACCCAACTCCCTAAACCACTTCAATGGGGTGGGCAAAGGGAGCCCTTCCTGTCAATCCTCTTTTGGTGCCGGACACCTCACAGCCTGTGATTGTTTAAATCCACACATTTTTCTTCAACTCCATGAAAGAGGAAAAGCATTCTGCAGGAGACATCTTCATTTTTACCCTCTGAATCTTTGTTTCCTGTCCCCGTGTTCTCCCAGACACAGAATAATGCTGAATGACCTAGAACCAAGGGGGAGTCTGGCCAAGATCAAAAGATGAATATAAATACTGAAGGGGAAATTCCAATTGTAACTGCTCAGCAATAAGGTTTCTCCTCAGACCTCAGCACAATACCTTACTGTCTGTAACTCAGTCACGATGACTTGTTTGTTTTCTGCAAGGTCCCATCTTGCATGGTGTTCATTACAGCCTCAAGGTATTTTTTTTGTGTTAGCAGCTTTAAAGCATCTCCTTTGCACAAAATCTCTTTCAGCTGATTACATTGCCAATTATTAAGTTCTATTTCTTAAAATTGCATCTTTATTTCACACAGTATCACAAGGTTGGAAAGGACCTCTGAGATCATCAAGTCCAACCTATAACCCAACACTAACACCAACACCAACCCATCATCTAACCCATGGCACTCAGTGCCTCATCCAGTCTCCCCTTAAACCCCTCCAGGGTCGGTGACTCCACCCCCTCCCTGGGCGGCCCATTCCAATGGCCAATCACCCTTTCAGTGAAGAACTTTTTCCTCACATTAAGCCTAAACTTTCCCCAACAAAGCTTGAGTCCATGCCCTCCAGTTCTGTCACTGGTCACCTGAGAGAAGAGACCAACCCCTGCCCCACTACAGCCTCCCTTTCCTACCAATCTATTACAAAGTTTTATCCTACAGGCCTTTTTTTTTTTTTTCTACTAATACATTCCTCTGGATGAACATTTCTGTCAGAAGAAGCAAGACTGTTTAAGCAGAAGCCAAAATTACTTTGGCTTGTTTTTTCAAGAGCCAAAAGGTTGGATCCCTGTAGAGCAGCACAGAAAGCTTGAGTTCCTACGCAGACAAAACCCACCAGCTTTCAAACCCTCCTGCTACTGATTCTAAACACAAAATTGATATGATGATATATTTGGATAAACCCTTCCATGTGCATGTTAGGAGCAGGACAAAACTGAATGACAACATAAAGCATTTAGAGACTCTAAAAATAATAACTAAAAAACCTCTGAAGAGCAGATGCCCTACGTGAGGATTTACCTGGTTTTGCCATCTTGCAGATCTAAGTGTTTCCCAAAGCCAATGGGGACTTAAGAGTGAGTTAAGGTTCCCAATGACAGACTTGAATCCCTATTCCCTGCCTATCCACTAGAAAGTAGGTGGGAAGCAACTGCTTGGCAGAAAAGATCCAAAACCTGGCTGTGCCCAAACAGTTTCATATGGAAGTAGCATATTAAGCAATCCAATACATCCACCATATTCTCCCTGCTCAACTGAAAAACTCCAACACTCCAAAGGAATAACAGACAAAAAAAAATGGCTCTGCTGCATACAGTAGATGGGGTTTTTTTAGAAACACTGGAGTCTGAATATGCAAATTATAAGAATGTATTAATTATCATTAATCATTCCTTCACAAAGACTAGAACTAATTGCAGAAATAATTTGAGAAAATTGAAGTACATGACAAAGAATTAAGATTCATTAAGTTTCAATTCTCTGGTCTGTCAGCTTGTCAAAAGTAGATGCCTGGTATTCCAGTATTACTGGTAAACACTCTGTATTTTCCTAATCTAGTATATGATTTAAGCCTTCTTAGAGTCTGAGATTAACTACATCTGACAGGATGCATTTTCTTGTTAAAAGGCACTGCTACAACAAAAAAGTTGCATCTCCATTTCTTTTAATATTGGGGACATCAAACTTGCTGAAATTCTACAATAAGGTGTTTGTAGATTCACCAGATATTTACTTGTATTATTTGAGAGGTGGTAGCCCACATTCACAAAAACAAAACGAGACACCTGAGGGACAAGCTACATTAAAAAAAATATTCACACTGCTCGCCTTTGTAAATTCACCAGCCAACAAACACACAGTTTGGGGCACTCTTTGTCCTATGGTGACAGCCAAGAGCATTTGAATAGCTGTAAAGGAACAGCAAAGTGGTAAACTTAGCAGCTTGTCTGCACATAGGCAGGGGGGCCCCAGCAATCAGAATCAAACAGCTTTGGTTAACTTTGGTTGACTAAACATTAGGAAAAATTCTAGACATCAGAAAAACATCTTCACTGAAAGGGTGGTCAGGCCCTGCACCAGGGAGGTGGCCGAGTCACCCTCCCTGGAGGTGTTCAAAAGGTGGTTAGATGAGCTTCAGGGTCAGGGGTGAGCAGTGGACAGGTAGGGCTGGACTCATCTCAAAGGTCTTTTCCAGCCAGGTGATTCCACGTAAGCCCAGCCGCATCGCCGAGCCAGCTCAGCAGGGTCGGGGCGCACACCCTGCACGTGCTCCCCTCTGCCAGCCCTCACAGCAGCAGAGAAAGGGCAAAATTCCCACCTTCCTTTTGTTTGTTTCCCTGGGACAACCCACCCAGCTAAGTCCTACCAGTACAGACCCTTTCCACCCAGCAGAACAGAACACTCCTGGCTGCACGGAAGAAACAAAGTCTTGGTAGTGCAACAACTCCCATAGGTGTGGCTGAAAGGAAGAGCCCATCTGCAGGAGCTGATAGGGCCAAGATGCAAAATTTAATGGACTTTCTTTTTAAAACATATAGTGTGGGCTTTATGGAGAAAGAGCATCACAGGTTTGAACCTGGGGATGGCACAACTACCCCAGCAAGATACAGTCTGTGGTGACCACAGCAAGCAAACGTTCTCCTTCCATACTGCAGTGGCAAGCAGGTGGTTTGTCTTAAAATTTCAAGACTTTCTAAACTTAACACAACTGAGTTATAAAATTATGTGTACATAATACATAAAATTAATTTTAAAGCTTACAGAAACTTATCAACCCATAAATTAAAAATTTAAATAGTTTACTTGGCAATTAAGGTTAAAATAGGAGGTTAACCTGCAGTAAGACTTCTGTGCTTTGAAGAAGGCATCCTATTAGAATTTTTTGCATAGGCTTCAAAATCTACCTTTATTAACAGAAATGGCTCAGTCAGCTATGCAGCGAGAAACGTGGGAAGTCAAAAACCATAGCTGCTTAAAATGCAGCACAAACTGCCTCCATTCTGATCAGCAGTGCAAGGTTTGACACAGCGCAATTTATTTTCTACATGACTATCACAGCCAGCACATGAAACATACATAAGTTTGGCAAAGCAGAGATTTTTCACTCATTATATACACCCCCTTGATTGAAATACAGCACCTGCACGAGAACCTTGTTATGCTCCAAACTCTACTGAGAATGCAAGACAAAAACGTCAGGTAATGATTTCAAAGGAAGTCAGAGCTGCTCTCTGCTGTACAGGATGATCAGCACATATTGCTACGGCTCGAAGTCTCCTTCAAAATACTTTAACTGAGAACTCAACACACTCCTGGTAAAGGCCAAGCAAACTCTGCAAAATTGTTTTTTCCCTCCTGAGTCTCGAATCTCAAGCTCATTTCTGTTGTTTATACTTGACTTGGGAGAAACCCGATTTCACACTTGAAGTATCAGCTTCACACAGTCTTTAAAATATAACTTACTTGACAACCACTGGACTGCCACCTCCATTCCAAACACTCATGAATTGTCACAGCTAAGTTTGGGGCTTTTTTGGCCAAGATGCAGTGCTTGTAGTGAAAAAAGCAAGTCCTTTGCATCACACATCCAAAATGCTTCATTCGACTTTGGCACTTGTATTTCTTCCTGTGTGCTCTGAGAGAACAAAGGAGGATTCTTCAAAACTGACAACAATAAAAACACGTTCTTCTAGTGGAAAATTACCAAGTATTTTGCAGGAGGATAAAGTGTTCAAACCTACTCTTAATTTTAAAAGCAATTACCAACATTTCCTCTATTACCATATTGTCACAATGTTAAGTGCAAAGTTATTTGTGTATAATGCAAGTAGTTTAATCACTAATATCACTTACTTAAACATGGCAAGTAAAATAGGTAGTGAAATGTGTAATACTAACATAACAGTAATTGTAACAGAAGTCATCTGAAACATAGAAAAAGGCTATATTCTTCTGTATAGAACACAGCTAAACTTCATGAATTCTTTATTAAAAAGTAAGCTAAGCATGATGCTAGAATAAACCAGAATTCCTCATGGTAAAGTTAAGATGCAAGTTGTCATTGCTCAATAATTTTGAAGAAGTGGCACAAAAAAATTTACTACTAATATTTTAGTTAAATCAAGATTCAGATAGATTCACACCATAAAATGTTATTTTCTTTAACAGAAGCATTCAACTCAAAGGAGAACAAGGTTTATTTATGTGCCCAGTTTCCACACAAGAGACTGTCAGAATTCATTTCAGAAGCATAATAACCAACGTTAATCAGACTTGTTTTGCTAAGCAATGAAGAAAACTTTTGTAAACATCTCTCAAGAAAAATCTACTTCAGAAAGACAAAGCATAAAAGTAAAGCCTTCTTAAAAAGAAACAAAGTTTAACATTCTTTACCTCAATTTGAAGCTGTTCAAAAATGTGGACTTCCACAAATAATTGTGATTACCACTCAGAGTGGTAACCTGTCAGGTTTACACTGAGACACCCAAGACAGCCCTGCGACGGCAGTTCTGACCCTTGTTTGTCACCCAAGTCACCTCAGGAAGAACGGCGAAGGCGACTGTGCCACATCCTTGCTGTAACCAAGATAACGCGGGACAGGTCATCAAGTTTGTTCAAATGGCCTGTGGCATTATTCATGAGGCAACTTACCTTGGCATCATCATTTTCTGGAGTTCAGTGCAACCAAAGTCAAAAACATACAGCAACATAACAACAATCTGACCTCTCTTTGCAAAATACCTATAAACACATTAAACCCCATGAACGACCACATAGGTTCTTCTTCCACACCACTTCTCCGTAACAACCGCACACAACATTCCTGTTGTGTGTGGCCATTATAAGGCTGTGCTCCTAGACAGGAAGAAACAGAGGGGGAAAACAAACCACGAAGCTCATCTTCATTAACACAACGTCAACCCTTCCTCCCAGTGAGCACCGGCTCCGACAGCACCTGTGTGAAAGCTTCCTGAGGTCGGCAAGTCAGAAGCTGTTCAGAGGTCTAAGTTATTTGGAAGTGTCAAAATGGAAAAATAAATTGGTCAGTGGAGACCGGAGCAAAACCACAACGTGATCCTCCCCAAAACTGACTGCAGAAGGACAGCAGCACATCTTACACCAGACTGACTGGCAGTGCTGGTAGAAGACCTTCCTCAAAGGAGAAAAGCAAAGGTAGCCACTGTGGACAGACACAGGAAAAACCAAACACAAGGCACCCAGACACGTTCTGTATAAGTAACAACTTTATTGTAACTTGACGTGCTGAAACGCAAAAATATTTTCAGCAACAAGGTACAAAAAGTATTTCACCATTAACATCAGCTGATAAAAAAAGGCTGGATGGTTTGATACAACTGTTCACATATCTGAATTCTCTTAATCATTTCCACCCCAGAACAGGTCTAAGTCATTTCACTGGTTTAACTTCTAAAATAGGACTCGTGAATCTTAAGCCTTCAAAAACCAGGTTACAAATGCAGTGAAGTTCCTAGCAGACCACTTGGAACAGTGAATTCCCTTTACAAACATAGTCCATTTACTGTAAGCAGAAGCCAAAGTATGAGACTGTCAGTGTCTGGCTAGCCAAGGAGCTCAGCTCTGCACTAAATATGCTGTCAACACCAGAGAGGACAGTTACTATCCTATTGGTCAATTACAAGAAAAGAAAAATCAGTTTAAGCTTAGGAATTTTAGCCAACTGTAAAATTCAACAAAACTCAACGACATTTCAGGTAGCAATACCTCACAATTCCAATTCACTGTTTTATGAAACAGTTTCAAATACTGCACATTGCTTTAGGCTCCCAAGGGAGAAACCCTTCCGTGAGGATTTAAAAGGAACGCAGTCTCCACGTAGGTCCTGACCTTCTGTGCAAAGGTGAATTCTACACTAAACACTCAATGATTAGAAAAACATCTGAACTAGAGTAACTTGTAAAATTAACTGTGTCCATGATTATCACATTTTGACACACACTTATCTTGTAACAGCAAATATTTTCACATTTTCACAAAAATATACCATTACTCAACTTGTATCCGTAATATTTACTCCACTTGTTCGTGTTGTTTCTACCCCAGTGAAACTGAATTTAGGAAGCAAGAATCAACATGCAACAGAGCTCAAATGGGTAATCTGTTACTTTTCCATCTCAATCGGGTATCAAATCGCATATCACCTCTAAAAATACCTTTCAAAAAGATTTTGTATCCTGTTAAATCTTCCCTTTGATACAACAGTTTCCTAAAAAAGGCACAATGTGTTCATATTTCTGCATGCAGTAAATGGACTAGGAAATAAGGATTATTTATTGAAGCATCTTCCACCTAAAGCATCTCCTTAGGAGAGGTTCAAATGGAAAAAATACATATATAATACATAATAGCATTTTAACAGCAAATTGAGTCCTTACTTTTAGAAAGTCATTCTTGACAAAAACATCACACAATCACACGCACACACACACAGGACACATGCAGGGTTCTCCCCAGAAAAGCATGGAAGCGGTGGTTCACACCTACCCAAGGGAGTAGTGTTGGCAAGCCAAGACACGGCACCTTCATACATCGTATTCCTAATCAGGACACAAAACTAAGGAAAAACCCCAGGCCTGACCAAACTGTCCATTGCTTCATAGTTTTATACCTGCTGCACTCAGAACTGACAGCTCAGGTTTAGAAGGGCAAGCTCTTGAGACGTGGGGAATAAGACCAAGCTCCTGAATCCAAAAGGAGAAGGTTGTAATTACCAGCTGTCCTGTTCCAGCAAGAACATTGCATGTACTTAAAGAACAGAAGAGGCGAATAATTAGTGCACTCACTTCAGAATACAGCAACTGTCTTAACTTCACCTTAAGAGCTGACAGAACTTGAAAACACACATAATAAATAAAATCAAATCGAAACGGATCAATTATCACGGGTTCTTTCTCTTAGTGTAAGGTATGGTGTGCACTGCCTGACTCGAAAAGTGGATGCTCTACAACAAAGATAATTTTATAGCACAGTGTCTGACATTTTTTGGTACAAAGTGTATTAAGCTCCTAAAAGGAAAAAGTCTTCATAAAAGTCCTTAGGCTTTCCATTGGATTCCTGTACGGTGTTACTTCAGAACAAGCTGAACTGGACAATCATTACACCAGTACAATATTCAAGTCACTTTGTATGTTAGAGCTGCAAGTTTCACCAGTGATGAGCATGAGGATACCCAGTGCTACCACATGGCACAGGGCAGCAATAGCAGCACTGGTCTGGAGGGAACAATTACCTTTACAGCTTACTGCGAAGCACGATTACTAGTCCTTATTTTAGATAAAGATTAAAAATTGATAAAAGGATAAATCTCTAAATATAACTTGATGCCTTGTGTACTCCTGAAGTTTCTTAATCTACCCTTTATCCATCATAAAGGCTCAGTTAGAAGGTAAGAAGAAAACATATTTTTAGAGGTTATTTTGTTCTTCAAAATTGAACTGGGCACCTTTTCTCAATTTACTTTTGCTAGCAGTTTACCAGATGCCAAAGTATAAAACTATATGCTCTTTCTTCTAAAAATTCCGTTCAGAGCAATTCAGATGAATCTTCATGAAATGAGGATGGAGACAGATTTTAAGACAGCAAACTATCTGAAATTCTTCTGCTTTCCTCCCTGCGTAACTTTTTTTTAATAAGCAAGCTAATCCCCTTATGCAAATATGTTTATAAATTAGGTGAGCTCTCCTCCCATTCCCCACTGCTAAAGCCCAAGTTTTCCCAAAAAAGAAATCTAGCATCTTATCACCTTTAGAGTAAACCCAATCCAGGAATGGGGAAACGCGGAGCGCGCACTCCTCCCAACTGTAAACAAAGCTATCAAACACCGAGGATGTTGGCATTAAAGCTAAGGTTCCTGTGATAAAGAACTGGCCCGTGACAAGCAGTTCACAAGTGTTTCATCCTTTTCACATTATGCAGAATTCCAATACCACCCACAATGCCAGGAGAGCAACTGAAATGCAAGACTGGGCAAGTCTCTGCTTGCAAAATCCATCTGACATTTCAGGGAAATATTCCTCTTGATGTACAAAACCTCCTGATGTACAAAAGGTGTCAATAGAAACTGTGCACACGCGTCCAGATGGGAAAATCCCTTCCAAAATTTTACCATTCACTTGCCTTTTTCCAATGAACCAAAACATTCTGTTACTTAGATACGAAAGCTTACGATAGCCACCTTCAGTTGGGTCTTAAAAAGACATGCCTTTCTTTTCTAACAAAACTAAATCCCATGTGGCCGTGGGCATCTTAAAATGTGTCTAAAAAGTTAAGCCACAATTACCTGTACCTCATTAATTCATCAAAACCAAAATATATTAGGTACCACACAACATACAAAAGTTACACATTAAAAGTGCATTTTCAGAACCCATTTGGCCCATTTCTTCAATTTACATTTGGTCATTCTATGCATCCTTTACGTTCCTATGTAGCCATACACATGGGATATATTTTTTTCCATATACAACATTGTTCTGTTTCCACATTGAACTCTTCACCTCTCGTTCATTTCTGCATTAAATGTAAACTAATGATGGACCATCAAGAAACACAAGCACGAGGGTCTTATGTGTTTCTTTTTTGGACAGCTTTGACACACACACAATAAGCATTACAAACTGTAATGAAAATACATTTTTGGGTCAAACCATTGCATATTTGCCCCCACAATGAAAAATAAATTATGTTCAAAGCAGTATATTGCCATAAATAGCCTGTAGGCATTCGCTGAAGGTAAACAGGCCCTCCCTATATATAGCACTTGCCTAGGGTACACCGTGTGCCTCAGGTTCAAGTGCTTTTAATGAGAGGCCAGTTAAAACCTTCCAGATAGCACAGGACAAAACTATAATCATTATTTTTTCTTCTGAAAATAATGGAAGATCCCTTTCAAAAATTAATCTTCAGTTATCAGCTTTACTGCATTATGGAGCTAGTGCAATCCTGCAGAGCCTAGTCAAAAAGACAAGGCACATTAAAAAATAATAATAAAAAAATCAAGATACATTAGACTATATGGACTAGAGAGTCATTGAAGATAATTTAAGGCCTTTCAGTGAATTAAGAGTAATCAGTCTAATTTAAAGCTGAGGATTAAACCATAAATTATCCATCTGAAAAGCAAACAATAGGCTTTTTCAGCTTCTGTTCTGTGGACAAGGATAACAAAAACTGTTGTTATGGTTTGTGAAAAAACCTCTGGACATGGAGGAGTAGAGTCAATTCAATTTCTCTAAAGTTCATGGAAGATTTCATGACTGTTTTAGCCGTTTGCGTGGAATGCCAAACTGTGGACACTGTGCAGATGCAAGTGCACGAAAGGCCTCTGCTACTAAGTGAGGGTGGGAGTGGATCATGGACTTCCAGCCTGCTGTCTCCATTATGTCTGTTGCTTGGCTGAAAACAGAAGTATTAAGAATAGTCACACAATTTTTCAAACCAAATGCACAAATGTAAAGTGGAGAGGAGCAGGCAAGGCAGAACTACCGCAGAGAAACAGTTCAGCATCATGAAACAGCAGACTTTATGAATGCCAGTGGCAAGAAGTAGCACATTGCAATTTGGGCATATTGATGTCAGCACAAGTACAACGCAGGGTACTTATTCTGTTCTACTCAGTACCAGCAAAAGCTCTGCTAGACAGCTGTGTTCCATACTGGGCAATGTGGTAAGAGAACTGCCTGGGAATTGCTTAGGAAAACCAATAAGAGAAAAACTAGAAAAAAAATGAGGTCTAGTGTGGAGATGAAAAGCAAGGGCAGACACGATTATCTCATTACATAGCAGGGTATGCTCAGTTTGGGGAGGGACAAGGATGACAAGATGAATCAGCTGAAATTGCAGCACAAATGATGTAGTTTATATACTAGAAAAAGCCATGAAGACAGATCAGCTGGCTGCCTACAGGAGCCCGCACTGGGAGCTTGCAGTTTCAGTCCCAGTGGAGCATACTTGAGAATACCCACTCTTCCTTCAGTACAAGATCATGGACTACACTCAGAATGGCTTTCAACGGCCACTGCTGATTTTTAACTGAGACAGAAGCAAGAACAGATCTCAACAAGTATCACACTGACATCTGGGAGATTAAAATTTATGTAATATATGTTTACTCTCTTGTGAAATAATACAGAACACAAGTATAAAATTTCCTCTGCACATGAAGAATATTGCATTGGCTGGGACGGGTGCCACACTGACACAGGATAAATTTTTAATTTGGAATCAACAACATCAATCTCAAGTTTCCATTGCCCTGCATTTTCGAAAGCCTTTCATGATCACCCTCATACTGTTTCAGGAACACTATCAAGCACGAAGTTAGCAGCTGACCTCTACACTACATGGTCTCTTCTGTAAGCCTTTAATCTTCTGCTGCAAGTCAGTAAAGGTAAGTGCCTTGAGAAACAAAACCAGCTCAGCCTCCCTGGTGCCCAGAGTCAGTATTATAAGCCAGGCCCTTTCACGCAATTTCCCTGATTGATTGCAGATGCTTCAGCTACAGCAAAGATGAGCAGCATCTTTACTAGCAGCTATCCCAGGCAGAAGCCAGCTCAGTGAATTCCAAGTCTCTTGAGAAGGAACACAACAACCAGTTTATACTATTATATATTCAAACTTATCTTTATTAGTTTTCCTACTGGCATTTCACTATTTACCTTCTAGCACCCCTTCTTGTTCCATACCTTCCCTGCTCAATCATCAGGCCTGTGATTTTTAAAAAAGGAGAAACATGCTAATTTGAAAGAAACTGGCACAACACAGCTTCTACCATCAGAACCTCCAGAGAAGTTAAGAAACAAGTGCTCTGCTGTCCCTTTCCTGTTTCAGCCTACCCCTGGACATTCTGAAGCTAGTGTCTCCTATTCAGGATTCGCTCGAGCTGTTCCAAATGGACGCTGCAGTCAGCCCTCCAGCCCGAGGCACACGTTCTCACCCTGTGTGACTGCTCATGCCTGCACTGGGAAGAGTCAGCTGGATCCCAGGGACCTGCCTGACCAGTTGTGTGGCCCCAGGAGGCTAGTGCTGGCATGTGGGAAGGTGCATGAGCACCTCGCTGAAGGGAAAAGAGCAACTGCCCTCCTTTCTTTGGAAAAACTGCAGATTTAGACCAACCTAAACAAGCCCTGAAACCACACTGGGGTTGTTCCTCCTCCAGTCAAGGGAATGGCTTTCTTTATAAAGACGGCTGCCAGCGCCTCACAGCACGGACGTGTCCCCAGGGAGAGGAATGGAACCCAGTTATCATTACCATCTCCCACTGGAGGGCCATTAACCCTCCACACCTGACAATCACACCTGCAGTAGCATCTGCCGACCCCTGCTGTACTTACAGTCAGAGCCTGGCCTCAGCAGTGTGGAAATGAAGCAACAGCTCTTAAGATCTGCAGTCTACTTAGCAGTGTTTGTACACAACATCGTGAGGAGGGAAACTTACTTGCTATTCCAGTTTTTCCCATCTTTACACCCAAGTTGTCTAAGAACACTGCACCTGTAAGAGAGAACCGTGCCAATATTGAAGAGGTACACAAAGCATAAACACAAATATATTTAGAGTCTCATAAATACTACTTGCCTGTTAATAAAGTCTATTGCTTGTGCTTTTAACTGTTCAGCGCTGTGCAAATCTGCGAGGATAAGAATGTCAGCAACATTCTCTACCGAGAGGTTACTACAGAGTGCTTCCTCACACATGACCTTCAGCCGTTCCAGTGCATACTGACAAAAGAAAAAACTACACTAATCATTCTTAAAACTCATCCTTTCTACCGTTATCTTTACAGTTTAAGACAGTTCCAGCCATGAAAACGCCTGGGCCCTCCCAAGCTTAAGATCAAACTGCTTCCAAACAGGTAATTCAAGATTCAACATGCTGCACTGAGTCCTGAAAAGGCAAGATATGCACTGGGTTTGACACAAACTGATGGAGTGCTTTACTGGGAGAACTTTTATTAAAACAACAAAATTAACTCATTTAGAAATTCTCTTTGCTTCAGTTTGGTGAGGGAGAAAGAGCAAGGATGGATGTGAGCTCTTTATCAAAACCATCATTAGACAGGTTTACCTCACAAAGCAAGGGGTAAGAAATTCCAAAATGGGAAGCTTCCAACTGTCCAAGGGACTGTACGTTAGCCTGTTTGAAAGTAGCTTGTTCCATGTCTACCCCCTCCGCCCCATCTCTGAATTTCTTAATTCTTATGGAATGAACATTTCCATATTATATTTTGCACGAATAAACTGCACTGCCTCTTTGAGGAATGTCATGGTCTGAATAGGCTTCATTCAGCTGTAACATTTCCCATCCCATTTAGTTTAGAATCTTTTTGGAGGCAGTTTTCAAGTCTGAAAAGAATTTCATACCCGTAAGTGGCACATGGGCAAGGTGCCACTCACACCTTTATTAGTGACTGCTCTGTGCAACAATCAAACACCACTGAAGAGAAGTCGAAATATTGGGCTTTCTGTGTTTCTAGACTTATGCATTTTTGCTTCCATTGTATAATTACTCTATTCCTCAGGATAGCTCTACTAAAGTAAATAAATAACAGTCATAACAAATCCATACCTACCAGTTAAAATAGCAGTGTAATACCTTAGTAATCTAAAAATGAGTGTTCTGCTTATCATTTCACATTCAGAAGGAATAGCAGAAAGTTTCTAAAAGTTTTTAACTGTTACAAAAAACTACCTTCTACTCATTTTTATTTCCTGCTTTTGCAATCATACAACTGTACCATATAATATTCTCCATATTTATCAATTATGCCCTAAATGAAGGTTGGCATTCATAAAATAACAGCATTTCAGCTTCCCGCTGGCGTATACTGAAATTTGACAAAACATAATCAGTTTTGGGAGATGAGATGCTGGCAATGAGGTGCGAAAAGAATAAGACTGGTAAGTCAAAGACAGGGGCAGTGCCAGGTCAAGAGATCTTGGAAAAATACACTTAAGCTGCCAGAAAAAAAATTACTTACTTCTTGAAATGAAGTACTGGGATGACTTATATTATTATGATTGGATTGATTATGGGAACAGGAAGTTTCCCCACTACTGTTTTACAGATGATTGCATAACCAAACCAAAAATTACAAAAGTAGTTTGAGAAATTGCCATACTCTCAGCTGAGTGAAAAAGTTTCATATTACACACAAAGTGAATATATTCTGAATTCTAAACTACTTATGTCTCTCCAGAGAAAGACAACTGTGTTCTCCAACGAGAGCAAACTAAAATTTCAACTCAAGCTGTAGTGAAGAAAAAAAACAAGGTTTTTAAAGAGTTAGAAAACTGTAAATTATGATATGAAAGAGAATATCTTTCCTTAATTGCTGTGCTGTTCCAAATGCCCTCCTGTCAAAAATCATAGCAGAAGCAGTATTTCAGAGTGACAATTTAAATAGAACACAAGATCCCAACACAGAAGAGATGAACAATTAAAACTTGTTTCTAGGGAAGACAAAAAGATGCAGGTTCTGAAGTAGCATTGCTTTAGGGAGCACAACCAACTCAAATACTTGCATAAATCCTCTTCAAGAATAAAAATACATAGGATACAACTTTTTCAACAATGATTTTCCAAATAATATTAATGGTCTCCAATTTCTTTAAAAAATGGATATAATAGCTGAAACACTTCTGGTCAAGGGAGAATAATCAGACTTCTGTTGCTAAGAAGTCTATTCTTTCCCACCTTTCTCCTTTTCTGATGAAATCTGCTTTCCACATTTAAAAACATCAAAATCTGTATCAATCTGAAAATAAATGTTGTTTGGGACTTATTTTTAGAAGAACATTCCACAAGCAAACACCAGGTTTAAGAGGTCAGGAGTCAATTACTTACTTTGTCTGCAGCTGCCAACAAGTTGTCAGCCATTTTTTCAAGATTTGGTGCTTTTCCTGTGTAAATGAACCTCATCATTTCTTTGAAAACTTCAGGGTCTACATCATTTATTTCTACACGATTCTGGTAAAAAAAAAAGAACCAATAAAGGCCTCTGGAATTTAGCTACAACTTTAAAATGAACTTATCAATTATCTGCATGCATGCTACAAGTTTTCATTTGCCATCCATCATACAAAATCCTTACAAATTTAAATTAACATTCAACAATATTAAGCAGAAAGTAATCAAAGTCAGTAGCTCTTACTGTCAGGCAGAAACCAACTGGAAAAGCTTAGACAATAAAAAGTAACTGCAACTCTTTCCTCGAAATGTCTAATTCTGGACTCTATTGCACAGGCTGTTCATAAAAATGAAGACCCAGTTTCAGGAATACTGAAGTGCTGCTGAGTTTCTAATCTGCCAAAGATGTGCTTGGAATATCAGAAGCCAGAGAAGCAGACGGAACAATGCAAGCCATTTTTGGCTCAACTTAAACTGAGTCAGCACAGTCTAGAGTTTGATCTCTGAATTCAAAAAGCAAACAAAGAAGCACATCTGACATCACACAGCTGAAGACTATTCTACTAGAAATGTGGCACTGCATGTGTGACCCCATCCTCTAATAGCTTCCCCTGTAAGGAAAGGAGGGAATTATGTCAAAGACTTAGGCAAAAGCACCAGACTTCTGAACAGGTTGGTGAATCCCAGGCTGTCAGCAAGAGATGCACTTGTTCTGGTGGGACACCAAATACCGCAGGGCTGCACTGCAGATTTACAGCACGGTACTGAGGCAGAGACATCTCTGTTTCTTTCAGTCCAGAAAGCCCAATAAAATGCTTCCAATATGCCAACTCTATCTCCGAGTTTCCAGATTGGAGAAGTGCATGGAGGAAAAATGCCATGCTTGTGAAACTCCACTGAGCCACAGCACCGCCTTCAACTGATGTTGAGCGTGCACAAGGGCCACCACTGCAGCCTCCAAGTGATGATCACACCTACTACAACCCTCCAGAGTGAGCTGATCTGTTCTGTGGCTTTTCACAGGTTCTGCCTGTAACCAGCCCATTTTAGATACTCTTCATGAGAGATCTGAAGAACTCCTCGCTGCGGGAGGCAGCACGTGCACAAGAGCAGAAACAACTCTGTGCTTAATCAAGTAACTCTCCATCCAAAACACTTACCCAGGTCAAGTGCCTGTAGAAACTGTGAATGAAGAGGGGACCTTTACTGCCTCAGGACTTAATTGCAGTCATAATTCACCCGATGGCCTGCTGTGTCCTACCTACCATATAAAACATTTTACTACACCACAGCCAAACCTTAGTCAAGTCAATCGGCCTACGTGAGGGTGTACACAGAAACAGGGCCAGCGATTACTGGGTCAATGACATCAGCAGCCCACGTTAAAAAAAGACTGATGTAGGGCAGAGCCAAGTACCTGAAAGAACAAATCCTCCAGAACCTCTCCACAGTCAGTCCTGTCTGCCCTTTCTACACAAAGAAACACCCGTGGAATTCACTGGCAAAGTGCTCAGGAGCGGTACCTCCCCAACTCAGGCAACACCAGGCAGTATTCATCTTCCTCAATTTGCAATATTTTAAGGTTTCTGCAACTCTCTTTCACAAGGTACTAATCTTTACGTGTAAAGGTTTCAGTAACACTTACCTTTTTGCTTTCCTCCATTTCATGCTCAAACATTGCATTAAAAACAGGAGATCGTGCTGCAGCGAGAACGGTAAATATTAAGTATAATCAAATTTTAAACCCTTAGCAATTTTAATTACAAAATAATAGCAATACAAAAGTAGAAAGTACCTGCAAGGACAGATTTATGAGCTTTGAATTCTTGTCCTCCTACATAAAAACTGCAATCTGTAAATCTTGTTGTTTCCCAGAGATTCCCTAAATCTTCTGCTAGTCGACATTCAGGTACCTTCAAAGTGTTTGTATTAGACTGTCCTGATATATTTACTGAGTCTTGGACCACGCTTACCTAACAGAAAATCACAGCAAGACAACTCCTTCATAACTGAATGCCAATAATTATAATTAAATTACAGTACCTATTGCTAGTTCAGTGATTGCAAAGCAAAAACAGTGCTGTTTCTGGCATTAGGCCAGAACCATAAACTAATGCTGTACAGTTTACTTCAGTCACATACAACAAAGAGCTTTACTGAGAGACTCTAACATTGTGTATTTATCCAAACAAAACAGAAAGAAAGAGCACAACACCACATGCCACCTGATTGAAATGCCAAAGCAAATCAGTTAAGGACAGACATGGTTCTTGGGATACCAGTGGGATCAAAAAATGAAGGTTAACACTACTTCAGAGATAAATTAACAGTTAACACTCTTCAGACAATTAAGTAAAATATATACAATATAAAACTCTAAACGTATCTTAGGATCACACTGTCACATAAGAGTTCCATCAGAATAATCCACAGAAGTTTTTAATAGCACAATGTTCTTAAGTTTACTTAAGCTGCAATGTGATAATGCAAACTGAGCCCCAGTAACGTACCTCCTCCATTATATCATCTTATTGTGTCTTCCACACAAGATATTTCTAAAATAATGGCTTTTAAGAAGTCCATAAAATACAAGATGGAATAGGTAAGTAACTTCAATAATGAAATGCAAGCTCACAGAATGCAATTTTTGTACAGAACTAATCAACAAAACTGAAATCTGTGCATCTGAAGTGAACATATTGCGATCATTCCCCATCTCCACCTTTCACGTAAGTAGTAAACAGGATAGAAGCATTCTTGTTTTCTTTCAGATATCTTTAAATACGAAGTCCTTTTAATCAATGTGGACAAAACAGAAGAGCCCAGCAGGTTTCACTTCTGTTACCTGAGAGCACACACCTGAATAAATCCTTCGCAAAGGAGAGCCATATTACAAGATCTTGATCACCTCCCAAATACAGAAAATTAGGATAATATATTAAGAGAAAACGCTGACACTGTTAAGATCAGTGCTTTGTTTGATTTCTAGAGGCACGACATCTGGAACAAATCTGGCATAAAGCAAAAATAGCACAGCTAAGCTTCACAAAAAGTTGGAGTACTGCAAATCAAACTCCAGATCAGAAGAGGAAGATGATCCAATTAAGACACCAGCTTGGGGATTTGGATCACTGCCTAATTCCCTGTTTCATCCCATACCCTCTCTGTGATTATAAGAAATTCCTTTATATCCTTCCACCTTTTAAAGAAAAAGAAAATACCCCAAAGCACTGTGAAATTCCACTTTCACAGTAAGGCTACACATTCATAACAGAAAAAAATCTATACAGCTACTGTACACTTATTTCACAGTGTTCATGGACACAGAGTGACTCCAGGAGACAGATACACACAAACGGAGTTTCAGCTCAGCAAAGCCAGTCTTCTGTTGTCAAAGAAGAGTTCTGCTTCTCCAGGATCTGAGTCTGAGCTGTCCACACATCACCCTCTTGTGAGCTGCAGACAGTGCCTGGGAGGGTCAACTACACACTTTTAATCTGTACTTAAACTGGTCTCTGATGGACCCAGCTTCTTTGTGAGAATGTTTTCTATTATACATTGATAGCTGTGCAACATTTTGCTATCCTTTTAAGGTATAACTTGATCAAAATTTTAAATGAAGTCTCCTACAGCTGAGTGGCCTGGCACATACTGACTGCAGATAGTAACTGTTAAAGACTCTAAACACAAGCACTTACAGGGGCCTGATATGTCGTATCTTGCTTGTCCAGATGGTAAGCTTAAAATCAAGCGCATTCTCTTTCTAAAATTTATTTAAATCAAGCTGAAATCCAATCAAGTTAATCTCACATAACTACTGAAAACTCATCTTAGGCTAAAACTGACTGGTTTAGGATCATCTCAAGAC
Organism: Tapera naevia; assembly: GCA_033556795.1. NCBI lineage: Eukaryota > Metazoa > Chordata > Aves > Cuculiformes > Neomorphidae > Tapera > Tapera naevia. The sequence goes on along the minus strand of JAUMJJ010000149.1, from coordinate 875,738 downwards.
CTCATACAAATCCTTACTTCAGACACCTTAAGAGTTCTGTTTATAAACTCGTAAGAGTGCAGCTATTTCTTCACTAAACTGCAGGACAATGAGAAGATGCTGGAACAGCAAACAACCTATCTTAAAGAGCAGCAGCCATCTAGCCAGGATTTCCAGTTATTCCACAGGCTGCCATTTACCTTAGTTCTTAGGAAGCTCCCCAACATGCAGCTTTTGCAGGGCACACACACTTTAGGGGCACAGGGACGGCCTGCATTGTGAATCCTCACATGTGTATTATTTATACATGAAAATGTATAAACCAGGACTTGAACAAGTTCCACATGTGATTACAGTAAACATGGGTAATGTGTAGTGTTTGCTTGGGTTTGACTCTGTGGAGGCCTAATAGCAAAGATGCTGCAGTGATACTCTAAGACTACTCTCTTAACCTATGCTAGGCAAGAGATCTGCAAAAGCACTCACTAAGAAAAACATCCCTGCAGAGAAGCTCCTGTTCTATCAGCAAATGAAATACTTGCGAGGCCTTAGTAATTTCAGATTATATGGAAAGTGAGAACTGAGTGAAACAGATCAGTTTACTTTCAAAATGAAACTCTGAAATTGCATTTAATCAATAGGTCACTTGTCATGGCAACACCAGATTCTGCAGAGCTTAACTTAATAACCCTTCAGTTTCTGATCCAAAACCACATACAACTGATCTTAAGAATCTTCAGTAACACTGAAGGAATATCTTTGCTGCCAAGGAAGACCAAATAATCCTTCTGCAACCCAACAGGGAGAAAAGAAGAACCAACACAGCTGGTACTCAGTGACCTTTACTAAACACCTGCTGTATCTGCTAAGTCTTATCAAGCCAAGGATGATTTAGTTTTAAGAAGTGTTAGAGTCAGTCTTCCAACCAGAAAAGGCAAACACAGGATTTAGAACTTGTTTCTATAGACAAGTCTAAAGTTTGTCTTAAAATATAACCAGTTCCTTCAAAAGAACCCTTATTATTTCTAACAACAGCTGGGGAGCTGGAACACCACAACACAATAAACAAATTTTAAAATAATTTGCATTTCCAATTTGTTTGCTTTAGCCTGAAAGGACCCAGAGTTTATTTCAACATGCTCACTGAGCACAATGAGATGATGTACTTTTCTTCAGTATTTATAACCACGGTAGGTCAAACACTTCACAAAAGCCTCTTGCATTAAAACATCAAGCAGTTTTGTAGGGAAACACAGTTATATTTGAAGATTAGCATCAAACTTTAAATAACTATTTCTCTCTGGAAAATGCAGTATTAGTTCAATTTACTTTTTCAAACAAATTGTATCTCTAAAATTAGATAGTGACCCATTTCCAAAATCAAACACTATTTAAAAGCTGTTCATTTACATCAAAGCATTCATTACCAGGAAAACTTAAAATGAGAGAATACTCAAAAGTATCTTTAGAGAACCATAAAACACTTGTTACATCTGCTTTTATCACCCAAATAATTGTATTCATAACAAATTTATCATGCAGCTAATTTAACTTGTCTAAGTGAGAATAAGATGCACTATATTTGCAATATCTAGTCTCAGGGGCCACATTTCAATTATTCTTCCCACACAGCGTAATGACATATAATTAAATCGTAATCTTGCCAAGACAATTTTACACATTTCCTGTAAATACACTGATCAAAGCAAACTTATTAGCAGTTAGAGCATCTATCATCCTCCTAAGCCACTAATCACTTTGTGGTAGCAAAGATAACTGCCCAACGTATATTTAACATACACTGGCCTTATGCTGCAACTTTCTCTGGTTTCCATTTTTAACACTGAGTAAGCGTTTTACTGAATTTTAATATGGCAATTTAGGTTACCAATACAACTGACACTATAAAAGTGACCCATAACACACCACAAAATTAAATTTATATGATAGCTCTCTAATTCCCACTATTAAGCAGTCCTCCTACAGGATACTTGCATTGATTCAGAAAAAAATCTAACAACAGCGATAAACAAAGTGTTTAATTTACCCGGGAGACCTGTTCATTGGTTAAAGCCATCAATTACGACATCACAGGAATACAGATTGACAAATATTTGTTTGGGTTTTTTTTATGAGAACCAGCATGAAGACATTTCTTTTTGTTTATTCAGTTAAAAACCAATTCTATAACTCTAAATACAACTTATTTAAATAAAAGTGACCTCTGTAAACAGCACTTCCACAGACAGCACGTCAGCCACCTTCTGCACAAGCAATTCTATAGCAGATTCTAATGCAATCCTGACAGACTCATGGAGAAGCCCAACAGTTCACAAGTGATCAATTCAGATTATTCTACACTTCACTATACACTTATCAAAAAAGAGAACATACAGTGCAGAGAAAGGAAGTACACCTGTATCGTACTACGTGTTATATGTATACATATAGTTACAGAAGACAACAACTTTTATAGCATATTACTGTTTAAATCAACGTAAACCTCTATTTATTAGAGCAGATAACATTTTATTTAAGAGCTTACGAGTTAAAAGGCTATACCCACCTCACAAAATAACGTAAGCTTGTCGTCAGGCAGAAGACCATTAGCTTCATCCAGTAAAAAATCTCTTCGGATAAATTTCTTAAACCCCCAGTCCTTGCCTTGCACAAACCGATACGCTCTTTGGCTTTCTGGTAAAACAGTTATGCACAAAGAAAGCAAGTTAAAAAATGTTTTAACAAGTAACACCTAAAATTACTATATTAAGGCTAAGTGTAATTCCAAAAATGAATCAATTTAATACATTTGGATCACAAGTGTCACATTTTTATAAAACAGATTAAAACTTTTTAATGTTACAGAATTACTTTATAAAACATTTGACAGAACTTACAGCACAATTTGCAATTCACACCATATCCTCTCTTTAGTTGTTATCTTAGGCACCATCCGGCTAGAAAGAGTTTTTTTTTTTAGTTAATGTTTAAGAACGACAATGTGTCAAAACAGAAACTGTTCACAGGGAAGTACCATTACAATGAATTTGTCATCACAAATGCAGTCTGACAACATTTCTGCAGTTGTCATAACAATCTGTTTGGACTTCTTCCTGAAATGGAAGAATCTAGTTTCACAGGTTGAAATTATTTTGAAACACAGTAAAAGCATTAGAAAAGAAAAAGATAAATAAAAGCTCTTCAGCAACAAATGAGTTCTTTGGTCATAAGAAGAAATTATTCAAATTCACCTTTTATCTATAGTTTAAAAAATGATTTTTTCTTTTTTAATCCATCAGATTTGCTGTAACCACACAACCCTTTTTTCCAGTTCCAACATCCACAGCCCACGACAGGGTCCCCAGGGCCGTATCAGTGCAAGCACACGAACTGCAGTGATATCAGCTATTTACACGGCACGGTCACTGCAAGGTGGCCACTTATTTCACCAACTGGAGCACAGGAAAGAGCACCTACACCTTTACATGGAACTCTGACCTGGGAAAGGGGTTATCTGGGAATGGCTTTGGGGTTATACACAGAATGAACCATTTTCTGTATTATATCTAGAAAGGCCATCTGAAATGAAGACAGCAAGAATACTTCTGAAATAACACCAGAGGAGAGGTAAAAAACCCTTACGAAGAGTATTCTAAGAAAGAACTTTCCTTCATTCCAAAAAAGCTGGGCAAGTAACATCACCATTTCATTTGCCGTATGGATAGACACTTCAGCCTCCAGGGAGCAATTCAGAAGTCACAAGCTTTTACAAAGGAAAAGTATTTTTCAGGACAGAATCTATTAAAATATCATTTCTTCTAAACCACTCAAAATAAAGACATTAGGGAAGCTGGACTTCTCCGCCAGTTTACTCGGTAGCACCACTGAAACCCAGGGCCCTGTAACACACAGCACATGCTGGAGAACACACACACACACACCCACCACATTGTCCTGACTCTCAGCAGCTGGAAAAATGATATTCACAATTTTTTGACTAGAATTAGATTAAGCAAAATATGCTGTACAGGTTTTGATTGTATGTTGAGAACACAGCAAAGACCAACCAGGAACTGACACGCAGGAGGTGTCTCCATCCCTGTCCCATTATCACACTCACATTTTCAACACCAAAACCTCTTATCCATCCAGCACTGAAGCACAGGGAAATGCACTGAATTGCAGTGTGGGGTTTGAGTGTGACAGAACAAATGCAAGAACACTTTCAATCTGTACACCAAGGAAATAAAACTGTTTAGGTTTTTTGGTGCTTGGAGTAGGGTTTCCACATTTTGATCAACTTGCCAAAAACTCAAACCTCATGAAACTGAATGAAAACATAAAAATCATAAAAATCATATTTAAAAAAAACTTCAAAAATTTCTTCTCTAGATTCAGCCCAATTCTTTATTCTGCACACTTTGATTTTAGCACTATCAGCAAGAGCAGTGCTAACCATCAGAAATTAAGTGATCAGTGACAACTTAAGTATAAAAATCCCACAAAAATAAAGCAGCATAAAATTGTAGGTGTATTTTTTCTTCTTTCTAAAAAAGTTAAAATGTTAGTTTGTTGACTATTTTACACACAGCTTCATCACTTGAAGCGGTAGTCTCTGCATGAATTATCAATTTACAAAAGACATCTGAAGTCTGGTATCATTACACTGTATAAACAAAACCAGAGCATCCCCAGAAGCAGATGGGAAATGGCTGGAAAAGTCCAAGAAATAAGATTTCTGTTGGTAATGCCCCAAAATGAAAATATGTTTAGAACTCCTGTAGTGCCAAATACAGGACAGCAGCTATTGCAGAAACTGAAGACATCTACTCATAGGATTTCTGGGTTTGGCACTTGGCAATCAGGGTCCCTGGCAATTGTGGTCCTGGTGGACAACAAATGAACAGGAGACAGCAGTGAACCCCTCGTTAAACACCAGAACAGGTTGCTCAGGTAAGCTGTGGAGTCTCCATCCTCAGAGATATTCAAAGCACAACAGATCCCAAACAAACTCTTCTCGTTGACCCTACTTGCAGCAGGGAGTCTGGATGAGACAAGCTCCAGAGATCCCTTGCAACCTCAGCTCTGTGATTCTACGATCACGTCGGAGCACTTCCTGATGCACACACTGCAGCTTCATTTAATTGCACACACCAAGCCACTGCTGGAGGACTGTCTGAATGTAAACAAGGGCAGCTCTGTCCATGTAATCTCCAGAAAAGGGAGGCTTGCAGGGACTGAAGCAGCCAACTCCACCAGCGCAAGAGGATAAACAGTGAAATAGAGAGATTAACTTTCCTTCCAAAAAGTCCAACTATATTTTTAGATTTTTAACTCAGTTTTGTGGATTTGCTTTAAAGATTACAAGTGGGCTTAGTTACAGAAGGAGAAAGTAACGCGAACTTTGGGTACAAGTACTGGAGAATTACATTTTTCCAAGAACTATATTTTCCTAAGAGACTTGGAACTTGCAAAAGAACAGACCCTGCAAGATTTAAGCCTTGGAGCAGGAGGGAAGAAAAGTAGACAGACTTCACACAGGACTAGCAACAGCACAAACTCAGTGCAGACCAGCATTAAAGCACACTTTTTCATGAGAATTCCAGCTTTCCCAAAAAGTGATTCCAATGTGGGTTGTGCTTATGACTTTGAAATTAACAGCTGCACATTTTTCGTATCAAGAAGGCATTAAATCAAATCAATGATTATTTCAAAGTCTTCTATTCCCTTGGACATATTGCACATGTTTTTAAACTGATTACAGTGTCAATCAGATGAAACAGACCAAAACATTGCAAAGGAGTGTCTAGAAAAAAATCCATGCATGTTTATCCTAATTAACTATGGAAATCAAATATTTAATTCCACTGCAGGTAGAGACAAGCAAAAACACCTCTGCTCACAGGAAGCAAAAATAATCTGCTAGAAAAGCGAAGTAACGAGAATCTTGAGTGACTGTGGTTAGTAATGTGCTGCAGTTTTCACTGCCTTGGATAGAAGTGACATAGCTCAGCAATCAGAAATGTGTTAAACATGAACACATTTCTAAACAGGTATTTTAAAGTTTATCTCAATATTAAATTCTCTTCTCAACAGAAAAAAATTACAACTCTGATTCTCCTTGGGATGTTCTTACAAATCCACATGCAATGCATTAAGATTCTCTTACCCATTGCCTTTGTTTCTTCTCTTTTAGCATTCAGCAGGGAAAATTTGAATTTTGCTCTGACTTCACTTTTTGGACAACTAACTAAAAGCAAATACAATGACAGGTAGTCTTTGCTCTCATCATCTAATCCCTTTGGATTCACTCTCAGGCACCTGAAAGAAATGCAGAAATGGTACAATTTTAAATCATAACCAGAATAAGTTCAGAAATATTTTTATAAGATACGACACATGCTACCAAAGCAAATGTTTCCCTTATGAATGTTGAAACTTTGAAATTAAAATCAATCTGTACCTGTAAAACTTCAAGAAATGTACAAGTTCTAATATTTATTTGCAATTTAACTTTGCAACTTGTGAACAGAAAGAAACCTCCACAAACACCAAACAAACAAACAAAAAAAAAGCAGCTGCTAGAATAAAGGCCTTACCACTTCATTTTGTCATTTGGCCCTGATGAAAAGGTAGAACTCTTTAAAACTTCACCCATTTCTTCTCGGCAAAAACTGAAGTTATTAATGGTCCACATGTAGGAAAATTTTACTACTTTAACCTGAACAAAAGATGTAGAAAATTTCAATAAATTTTAACTTATTTAACATACCAAGCATTAACTATGAGAACTAGTCAGACTGTCAGCACAAGTCAATATTTTCAGTGGTTTATTTAAATTATCATGACTAGAAAATAAAGCCAATGGAACTGAGGTAGATTACCTGTGTGTAACACCAGCTTTCAGCCACAGGTCCACTGGACATCTCCCCAGGAGGAGGTGGGGTGGGAACCCTTGACATTGCCACTTATTGCAGGTTTAGAGTATGAAGATAGCAATCCAAACTTCAGTAATTCTCCTAAAAGAAGTAATTCATATGTTTTGTTCATTCATTTGAAGATGGAAAAAAGAAAATCAGTACTTTGATATCCATATTACTGGGCTTACTACACAATGCATCTGAAAATTGAACTTGAAAAGAGGACGATGGCCGTGGTATTGGTCAGGCTGGGTGTCACAATAATGACCACTGGTACTCGAAATCTGGAGGCTGAACCCTCATGCAATACTTCATAAAAGCAAGCACCTAAGCACCACACAACAACACTAATGACCTTATTTCAACTTCATCATTGCAAATTGCTGCCTTGACCACTCTAGTCATGTTAAAACTTTCTTTGCGATCTTCTCCTTTGCTCTGGGCCATGGGTGCCCTCAGTAATCAGTACTGATGTGTTTGTCCACACAGGCCTAATTCCACCCTGCAAGAGTCACCTGGGAGTAGAATAATCTCAAACAATCCTGGATTTCCTCAAGGGAGGGTAAGGAATAAAACTTGCATTTAAATAGCACTTTCTTTACACATCTTTCATGGGTGCCCTGTAGAAGAACTATGATCACCACAACCACATGCTTGTTCCCCATCGAAGCACAAAGCTGAAAACCAGTTTAAGTAAAGTCACCAACTCTGAAAAGCTTTCTAATAGCAAATGAAGGAATTTTGTGATAGATTATTGCCTGACAGAGCACTGCAATTTCTCCTGCCCATCAAGAGCTGAGCCACATGCCCAGATGCATCACACCTAGCTACAGCCATGTAATTAGTCAGCCTCTTGCACCGGCCTTTGCACACAGCTAATGAAAGAAGGCAGCCAGGCAGAGGGTGGCCCTGGCTTGCTGGGCTGACTCCTTCAGGCAGGCCTGGCCGTCACCTTTAGACAGGTTCCTGCCAGAAGCACAGCTTCTGCTTAAGCAGCTCCATTAAGTTGTTAAAAAGAAGTTAAATGAACCCTGGTCAAACCAGACGAAAGTCACAATTGTTTCTGCCACAAAACTTTTCTTTGAACATACTCTGCTATCACTAAAGCAAGATCAGAAAACTACAATCTTTCTGCAATATTTGAGTGCTTCTCCAAGTAGGTCTTAACTTGTGACAGAACAGCATTAATTGTCTTACTCAAAGATGGGATTGCACATCACTAATCATGCTGGACCTTCTCCTTCAGGCATGAGCAACACAGAAATCAGGTTTTATGCAAACACTGGTAAGAAGATGCTGCAAGACCACATGCAACTCAGTCACTGTGTGAACAAGTTTATTATTGCCATGGGAAGAAAAACTCTGCAAACTGCTAGGATCCTCAGTGGATGCTTTTCCTCCTGCCTTTCTGGTATCTCTTCTGACTCACTTGTGATACGAATTGGCCCTTCCACATCAAATCCTGCTGACATGGGAATCACTCTGAATCACAGCTATAAACCCTGAAAACAAAATTAATTCTCAGTTTTTAATCAGATAAGGAAGCAGATGCTATATAATTGGATCCCTTGGTGGATCTCTACTGAGATCTACTATGACAAGATGAAAAAAAGGATCATAGCACAGCTTTCCTGCAAGAATCACCGATACATTCACATGTAATCACAAACAACCCAGCTACCTCTCATAAATTACATTTCTGTCCAAATAAAACTTGCATTTATCTGTGGCCATCTTCAGTACTTAATTAGTATTCCCACAAATAAAAACTAATAACAAACAGCCACCCTAAATTTAAGATCATGGAACTTGTTTGCCCCACATTTTTGGAGGGGGCAGGAATCACATGTGTTGCAGAAGCTGTGTTTATATAACTTCTGTTTGCAGGTTTACAATTTGTTTTGATGCTCTGTACAGAACCATCCAGGATACAGTTGAACATCCTTCTTTCATAAAGCAAACACTACCACTTCTATTATCATTATTTCTGGAAGCATATCCTTTTCAATAGTAACAATTGAAGCTAAGCTGTTACCCAAGTACATGATGGATATTACACAGTACCATACCCTGACAGTGTCAGGACAGCTTACCTCAGCCTTATTGAACCTGTTTGCTCGTCTTCAACTCTCCAAAACTAAAACCAAGAAGAAATATAGTCCATTCCTCACTCCATCATCTGCATGAGATGCACAGGACTGTCTCAGCTCTAATCTGTTCCTCAGTTCTTTCAGTCCATTACGCAGTCAGCTCCGAAGAACCACAACAGAGCAACAGATCTGAGCCAAGTTTGCTCTCTGAATCGGGTCTCTAAATCGAAACAGGCCGAAAATAACTGCTGTATAGCATCCTCTTTTCAAAGCATCCAGTCACCTCACACCAGCTACCAGCATTAGCCGTGCCCTCCTGTCTCACACCTAAATCAGCTTGATTCATGGAGAATTTAAGTCTAAGCAAAGATGGTTATTTTCAATTACTTTCAGGTTCATCTGCTGCCTTGTCTCTGTACCTGCTCTACCCAGGGTATTTGTATTTCAGAGGTTGTTTCCACCTGCTGCGTGGCTTGTTTTATTTATTTTGGGTTGTGACAGAAGCTGTGATTTTACTTCAGATCCTTCTGAACAGCTTCAGTTTTTTGTAAAGTTTCCCATTTCAGCATTAGGATGAGACAACTGATTTCCATGAGTCCCTGATGTGTCTTGAGGAACAGATTTGTAGCTCACCTTTTTCTGGCATGGATTTACTAAGCCAACTGGATTTTTAGATTGAGAAAACTGAGAGCAAGCAAAAGCTTCAAACAGTTTGATGTCACACTGGCAGCCTGCATTTAGGAGCAAGTCTTTTTTACTTTTTAATATGCCTGGATGCATAATTTTAAAATATAAGAAACCAACCAACACCAAAAGGAACAATGGAGACTGAATAAAACGAGCATCAGATAGTCTGATAGGACATACTAAAAGACTGCCAGGAAACAGCAAGGAAAAAGTGTGGCAGTGCTGCTGATCTGCCCCTCACTTTACTTAATCCCTTACTCAGGATTCAGGTAGGGGAATGGGGATACTTACCAAAACTAAAAACCGAAAGAGAACACAAGCTTCCAAAATGCTATCCTGAAGTGCAGAGGTGTTTGGGGAAGGAAGGATTTATTTGGCCCCCAGGCTGACACCCAGACCGAGCGGGCCACCGCTCCATGGGGCCACCTGTGACCACCAGAGCAAAGCAGAGAAGAAACACCTAACACTCACCCTTTGTCCTACATACTGTACTCTGCTTGGGGAGAAGACTAAATACTACCTTGAGGAAAGTGTTTATGAATCATTGATTAGCCACTGTCATGAGCTCCAATAAAAGGTTTTGTAAAGTACCAAATTCTCATGACAGCCTATTAGATCAAATGGCTGGGAAGAGCGGAAGCTGCTGTTCACAAAACCAGTTGGAGAATGACTGGGTAAAATTAAATCAATGAAGTGCAGAAGACAGGTCTGTTATCTGCAGAGTGAAACAACTTGGAGGGATTATTTTCATGCTAGAACACGCGTTTATTCCTTTGCAGGCTCTCGTGAACTAAGCATCAGAGGTGACAGGACATTATCCAGTAACACCTCCGAGAGCTTCCAGGCAGAGCCATGCCTGTCTGGACACGGCTCGGCGAACCGGCCGGTGCGATGACTTCACAGGCAGAAGTCTGTGTCAGAGGAAACGCGCACCGGAACACTAAAACAAGTTTAATGCATGAGGACAAAAGAATTTTCTGGCTTCCAAAACAGAAATCAGAAATGCATTTTTAAAGTGTGTCAAGTACCTTTGCTGTTCATTTGGTTTTTTTTAATGCAGTGATAAACCCACACTGAAGGGGGTGCAGCAGTCATGTTGATTCTATGCTGAGAGTCTGCTTTGTCTACTTCAAAAGAGGAAAGAAAAGCTCAAAGGTATTTTACTTAACCTGTACTACCAGACCCCAAACATGAATTTATCACTGCTTCTCATCTCAAGGCAGTTACGGTTTCACCTGCTCATCACTCTGACAACAGGCCAGTTAAATCAGGATCTTCATGGAGACTCAGTGCTGCAGACCAGTAGTGGGCAAGCAGGTAGAGAGAACATGATAGAAACCCTGATTTTTCAAAACCCATTTTATTTAGCAATCCATTGAAGTACTTCTCTATTCAAACAAATACTTGTGTTAAACTTCGAGCCATCTGAAGTTGATTATCTCTAATTAATCACCTGCATATAGATTGTAAAGAAAGCATGGGCTACCCTCCATAAAACACACCTCCATTAAATTTCGTCAAAAGCTGTATGAGCTCTCTATTTTCCTGACTTCTAAGAGATATTTTGTCACTATTACACTAAATAAAGTTACTCTTCAACCTCTTAGAGCTAGACAAGAATACATTCCCTGTCTATGACATTTGGTGTCAGAATCATCAACTTTTTCACTGAAAAACTGACCAGCTTGTTAAGAAAGTACCCAAAGCAGTAAACAAAAGGAATTTTATGCTCCCCCAAAAATAAACCCGCGAAACACTTCATAAACCCACTGAGGGACTACCCTAAGTGCTACCATGATCTTTTGCCAGCTCTCATGTCTAAGGGCACAGCTCCATGTACATCCTAACAGTTCTTTCTGAGCAGAAAGAGTGCAGCAGTGCATACACACCGGTGTAACCAGTGAGCATAGCAGTGTTTTAACCCTGTATTTCAATAAGGAATTACAGTCAGCAAACCATGGGCAGGAACGGCAGATAAACCGCCTTCTGCAGAGCAGCCAACACACCCCAAAAACCAGCCTGCCAGAACCTGACCCGCAGGGCAGTTCATCAGGCAAACCAGTGACCCTGTCCTGCTCCCTCAAAAGCCAGAAGGAAAGTGCTTTGTGAAAAGGGGTATCAGTGCCTGCTGACCCTCCTATCTCTGCTTTCCCCTCTGCCAGAGGCTTCACCCTCCAGGATCAAAGTGTTTCCCCCTCAGGCTGGCTATACTTTCGCACATCACAGGACTTCCAGCACCTCATCCCCTGATGTAGCTGAACACGAGTGGGTCGAGCACGCTGTGGGCTTATTCTGAGTCCTGTCCAGAAACCGAGTAACAGAGCAATATTTAACAGCAACGCCGTGGTGCGTGTCCAACCCATGATGGCACAGAGGCTCCACAAAGAGCCTTTGGAGCCTCTCCTGCCTGAAACATCAGACATCTCTAACCAATAAACTCCTTCAAGCGTTCAACAGCTACTGTAAGAGCGAGAGTAACTCACTGCCTCGGAATGAGACAGGTATGAAAACCATTCAGCAGTCTCTAAAGAAATCCTAATAAATGACCATGCCAATAAATCCTATGTGCATACATTGCATATTCCAACTGAATAGAGACAGTTTTTCCCTGAACAGGGCTGAATGTTTCAAGAAATACAAAGCTGTTATGAATTATTTTTTTTCCTTTGGAAATATTGATATTACAACACTGGCAGAAATAAAAGATCACCTTCTGAAGGTTAACTGGCAAATGTTCCTCCAACTTTTTATTCCTAGTAAATCCATAATTCAGAAACCAGATACAGTTTGTCTTAATTGTACAGCCAAAATTTTTTTTAAAAAAAAACTAAAGTGAATAAGCCTTCCATTCAATAAAACCAGTTTTCAAAACCAATTCAAAACAAACATGCTCTAACTACAGATACTGATTTCATTTCCTCTCATTAAACAATTACCAGTGAATAAAGTATAATACTATCTAATACAATATAATATGTAATACAATATACTTTATATCGGTATTTGTTATTCAAGAAATCAGCTTTGTTTTTAAATTACTGAGGCAGCAAACTCTTGGGAAAAATACTGAATTACTTTAAGGTTCAATACACAGGTGAGAGAACAGATAAGAAGCTAAAGGTGGAGGAAACAAACCACTCAGATCAAATTGGTTAAGTTTGAAGTGAACGACATTTTAAAGACCAAGACCAAGTCACTTTTACATCCCACTCCATCCAAAGCAATGCTCCAGTTGACTTGTGCAGTTGTAGGCATCATCAACTTTGGAAGGTCAAGCTGCTGAAGAGCCAAGAAAGCCAAATCCCTTTCTCCTTGGTCACAGAAGGACTTGTGTAACAGCCACCCATCACCTGGGTCATGCTTATCCAGGAGCATGAAAATCCTGTGGCTGATTAAACTGGCCTGAACACTGCTCAAGCCCACAGAAGAGATGCTATCTTTCTGGATGAATCTCAGAAACTTAAAAAAAATACCCAGTTGAAGAGCGAAATCTACCATCTTTTCTGTGTAAGAGTTTGTCTTGTAAGCCAATTACACTTACAAAAATTCATATGACTTTACCAGTAGGAAAAACATCTCAACTTTATAAAAGATATGATTGTTTCTTAATTAGCAGGATTTGCATTGCTTCACAATTGATCTTTTTGAAAGAATTGCTGCTTATTTCCTATATAGCTAACTATTAAACTAAATTTTCTGCTGGATGATACACAATAACAGACCCTTGAAAGGTCTATTAAGCTTAGGTAGCTTTCCAATTTATTCAGTATCATCATTTGCTTCTCTGAAAACAGAATCAAGATATACCTAGTGAATTTATTAAATACAGTGTTTAGTATTTATTGAATTTAATCCCTATCTATCACTGCAACAATTGAGCGAACAGTATTACTAATACTTAAACAACTGCAGTCATATATATATACCCACCCCACTAAGTTAGAAAAACTACAGGTTGAGGATATACTACATTTTACATTACCTGTAGCACTTCTAACATTAAAAATGTTTCCTTTTCAAGGCAAGCAGAAGGGAATAGCAGTTGGGCTACACACAGGAAAATCGTATGACACTTCAGTACCGAAGGGAGAGCTCTGTAACAGTTAGAAGGAAGGATAAATTTATTTTTTTTTCCTAAAATATAATATTAAAAAAATGCTTCTTTAAGTATGTGTGCTCTGGAATCACACAATAGCACACCAAGTCTACACAAAACGAAACCAGCTTTCGGGCTTAAATGATAAACTTCAGCTGCTCCTACGTGCTTTGCACTGAAGATCTCGCCCTTCCCACCCCTGAGCTCCGCTGGAAGTGACCAGCCAGCCAGCAGAAGAAATACAACCACACCACAAGGCGATTCATTACCCTCTCCACCATTCTCCAGTGAGAAAAAAATACTACCCTGGACTGGACTGTGACAGCTGAGAAACTACACATGCACATCTCCCCCGTTACCCCTGCTTCAGGGACAGCAAACTCCAGTAGAGACCGGGCAGGCACCTGGGGTCACAGACACCTTAAAATAGCTGCAACTAAGACTCCAGAATTTACAAGCACATCCTCAAGGTGGTTCCAGCAGAAGAGCCTCAGTGATGCACAATCCAGCACATGTGAAATACTCAATTCCTCACTGTGGGCACAGTGTTGTCGCTGTAACTGGTAACACTGAAGCCAGCAGCTCAAAATTAGAAAGATCACACTATTAGCTGTAAAAACTGTAAAGCTGAGTACATACAGTTGTCAGGCTTTTCTGAATCTTCTTTCCTATCATAAGGCTTTGAAAAACACAGTTGAATTTTACCTCAGCTGAGAGAAAACCCAATGCCCAGCAGAGCTTGAACTGTAACAGTCTAGTTTACATCAGCCAAGCTTATTAATAAAAATCCCTCAGCATTAGCCTTGTGTTATTGTGTTGAAACACAGGAAATCCATTGCGGTCCCTATTTGATAACCTAGACCATTCCCTACGAGTCAGATATGCATTGCCCTGGAGAAGAAATGCAAGATCATTTCTTACAGCATATTTCAATTTCACTGCCCAGTCTAGTTTTACAGGACCTAGAAGATGGGTATTTCCACCACAGTTCCTCTTCGGAAGCTATCCTATTTGAATAATCTATTGCTGTTGGGTTTTTTTCCTGGTATACAGCCAAAGTGATCTTTTCCCCTCCTTAGTTTCACTCCATTACTCTTACTCAAACAAATCACTGACACGTGAAAGAGTTTTAAATGAAGACATTTCTCCTCTAAATACTTCAGTTACACACAACCAGGAGTTCACCAAATTGAAAAGGCTAATCTTGACCTTCATTACAGCACGTGAAGCAAACATTCATCCGAGCCTACAGAATGTTGACTTCAATTGTAACAAAAAATAACTAAATCTGCAGGAGAAATCTAGTTTGGCATGTTATGTTTTCATTTCTTTTTATTTTCTTTTTAAATTCATAACACTCATGAAAAGCATCAGACTACAGAGAAATTGTACAGAGCAACAGCAGCCTAATGCTCTCCTCATGGACCTCTGCTAACCCCCATCACCTGCAAAGTTCACACTGAAATGGTAGAACTGCTTCCAGCAGTCCAAAGTTCATACTCGCAGATGTTATCAGGAGAGGTTTCTGATCATTCATTTCTTGCCTTATTACCCATCACAGCAAACAGTGGACAAATCTGTGCACACAGCTGTACCTTCATGGAAAATCTGAAAGGTCTAGCTCACCTCAGGTCTGCTCTACACCTCTTACCAGAACAGTCAAAGAGTGCTATACTTCATGCAAAAAACAACTGATACCTATATGCCAGGAAAGAGAGAAAACCCCACCTACACGTGACCTCCAAACCCCCAAACTCAACTCCGCCAGAGGACTGAACTGCACTCGATGCCAGTTCTCCCGGACTTGAAACAACTAATTTCAATGGACTAGGTATTAAAGTTTCATCCACAACAGCTCATTAGGCAACATCTCAGGAAAGACAGGTAGGTCAAGAGGCAGAGCTGCATGCTCACTCACTTTGGTGGATATGAAGGTGGAGTCTCTGAAAGGGCAGCTATACAAAGACCTGATGAAAACCATCATGGCAAGCAAAACGGGACATCTCAGGCTTGGACTGCAGCTAAACCGGTAGAGTATCTCGAGTTGGAAGGAGCCCATAAGGATTGTCAAGTCTAGCTTTAGTCCCACAAGAGTCTGGTTTCTCTCATATTCTGTTGTTTCAACTACCCAGGCATTAATTGTTTATGAATTAATTATTCAAGAGTAATTCCAAACTCATCTGTTTAAGATCCATTTCCCCACAACAAAAGCCATTCAAAACTTTGCAGTTCTCTATGATTTTTTCCTCCTTACAGCACAGTCTTACTTGCTCGAGACAGAAGAAAATTTTCAAAGTATCTCTTATCTCTCTAGACATAAAGGTTCAGCAAAATCAGCACTCATAAGCCTTTAAAATTATGGATTAGAAAAAGTGTCAAGGCCAAAAGAAACTATTCACACTTCTTCACAAAAGTTATATTTTTAGAATTAGTTTGAGCACTATGAGATTTCTATAACGTTCAATTTCCACAGAACCATCTGATGTCTCACAAGAAAGAACTACTCAGCAACAACCACTTCTGTCTCTGCTGCACCAAACTCTCTGCTGTTCCTCCAGCAGCTGAGACTGCAGAACTCACTGCACCAATGTGCAACCCCTGACTGCTCCCCTGGGGGGAGAGGGAAAGCGGGCAGGGAACGGTGCAGTTTACTCTGCACTTGCTCTTATGCTGTGGGTCTTTCTCCGAAAGGCTCACATGACAAAACCTGTGCAAACTCAGAGGGTTAGAAATTAGGCCTAAGACTATTCAAAACTACAGGAAAAATGCTGTCTTGCAAAAATCCCAAGGTCTGAATGCATAAAATCTTACCCCCACCTTGCTGAACAGGATGTTTGCTCACTTTTTTCCCTCCCTCAGCACAGTCTCCCTATGCCATCAGTTTGGTTATCTACAGGCTGATTGTTTTACTTAAGAACAACAGCAAGGTAATGCAAGGCAAATGGGCTGGCCAAGGGCTACAGGCGTGGCTCAGCCCATCCAGGAATGGGTAAGCAGATTTCAGTTGGTAAAATCGGGTTCACAACAAAACACTAACTTCTGAAAGACCAAACTCTTTTCATCAGCTGCTTCAGCTACCATGGAGAAGCTCTTGCTGGCAACACACTTCACCAACCACCACAACATGAATTGCTATGGCAACCAGTTGCCCTGTTACCAGAAGCTCTGCCTCCAGAAGGGCTGCACCCACCCAGTCACCCACTGACATGGACACATGAACAGTCCAAACATCCCTCCTTGCTCTGCCGGTGCCCTGGCACAGTTAAACTTGCAAAACCCTCCACAGCATACGGTAAGTAAATAGATTTGGTTTCATCTTCAGCGCTGTCCGATCCAGCAGACCAGAACCGGACACAAGTCTGCTGATTGTTGGCTCTGTCTGTGAGATCTAACCCTGCTGTGAATCACCAAGGCCACTTCGTCCAACACAGTGCAGAGCAATGCCTGCAGTGCACCCACAGAAAACTGTTTTCACAAAAAGAAAAAACAAACACAAGGAAAAAATGCAATTTAACTTCAGGAAATCAAGAAGTCAGCTAACACCAAGTGATGGGCTTGTCTTTACAAGTGACTCTGAAAACTTCTGTGAAGCCTTAGACCTGTAATTTGTTAGTAATCCAGACAAAATACACCTAGTGATGCTACTGCCATATACGTTTCCTATTACCACTCAAGTGGGTGGAGTCTCACAACTGTTGGAGGGGAAAGCACATTTCCAAATATTTATTTAAATTATTATTTGAATTACCTAAAACTATGCCTTGCCTGTAAAACAATACTCAAAACTACTGACTACAGAATAAAAATCGATTTTGTTTGATAATTTTATTAAGTAATCATACAATCGACCTCTGCAGACAAAGTTTACCACACACTAAAACCTCTGTAAGTGTGCAGCACAACCACACTTTAGGAGAACATTATTGAAAATAAAGCACCTTTTGCTATAGGCAAGGCAGGACACCCTCTCTCCGTGCCCGGATCAGAAGCCTCTCATGGGATGGTCAAGCCTTCCCTATGTACTCACTGTATCCTCCCATTCTCCTTGGACCAACCACTTGCCTAGTGTATTTTGTAAAACACTGCACAAATGTATTTGTGCGAACTTCTTCAGTGTAAGAAGCTGCAGTTTCTAATAAACTATATATGCAACATAAATATTCCTCTGCTGCCACTTTCTAATTTTAAAAATTTGTTTGCTCTATGCACATAAGTAACAAGCAAAATTTACCTTGACATATTCTGCAGGGACATCAAAACAACACAATCTCTATTTCATACCCAGCGTTCTCTGAAAGCAGCATCAGCCAAAGGCAGTGCCAGACCTCAGAGTAAGATCATACCCACTTCAGCCGTCACACAGCACTGGGTCACATTCACTTTGGCTACCCAAAGCAGCTGGAGATTCCAGGCTATTTGGTTTCTAGCGTAACGCTTCCAGAACTGAAGTAGTATGACTCAAGTCTTCAAATGAGTTCATACAGACTGTAAGCAGAGCTGTCCAAATGCATGAAAAATCACTTAAAAATAGATACAAATCCAGATGTATGCAAGTAATTGCTGCAATTAGCTTCACACACACCAGAGACAAAACACATTTGTTGAAATGACTGTATTTTTGTCCCCCATTACAAGAACAGTTATTCAATTTGATACGTAAATATCTGTGACCACTGGTACACAGGATGCTCATAAAAAGGAGATAAAGTTTAGTAGCAATCTATTTTAAGCACTTGTTACCTAAATTCATTACAAAACAGTTCCAACTTTATCTTCAAGACTTTTGATTCCAAGCAAGTGACTCTGAAATTAAACTTGGTTAACAAGGAATCCATCGGTTTTAAAATTTAGGAGAAACCGCACCACAGAGCTGTTTTTTTCTGAGTTAACGTCGAATTCAGCGATTCTGGGCCCTACTGTATTAAATGCTGCAGACAGTAAACAAGTGCCTCCTCTCAAGAGTTTTAAGACATTATTAGCTAACTAATCTGAATCATTAGATTAATACATAAAGTGCCCCAAACAACAAATAACTCATATTTGGTTTTTATTTCAACTTAAGCCAGTGATTTTTTACTTAAACTCTGTATATTGGAAACGGTTGTCCTTCCCAGGCTAAAGGCCAAGCTGATGGAGAAAACAGACCCATCAATTAGAAACTTAATACGAATGAAGAAAGCCAGGAAAATTAAAAATTTTGGGACAAGTAGTTTTCCAAAGAAAAAGCCAACATGGAAAAGAGAACTAGAAAGTACGACACCAAAGGAGAAAGTTATACCAACTGTTCCTCAGGCCAGAATGAGTCCTGCACCTACATGTCACTTCAGTTGTTCAGGAAACAGCAGTTGATGCAACTAACCTCAAAGCCTTCTAGAGACACCAACTCTAATTATTTTTCCAAGCATTTCATACACAAGAAAACAAGCCACCTGAAAGAAATCAAGCACAAGTCATCACTCTCTTCAGTTCCCTTCATCCCCATTCACAACCTACTTATGAACTCATTTTGCAAGTGACCGGGCCAACTGGTAAGTGCGCTCTTGGGAGGGGATAAACGTTAAAAGGAACAACCAGGAAAGAGGCCAAGAGAAATCCTGGCTCCCAGGTTTCACCCAGTGACCCTCTCTACTGCACAACAGAGGCAGGTACAACAACAGGAGGTTCCCACCCCACAAACTTTGGAAGCTTCCCAACTGCTGGAGGCATTTACCCCACAAGCAGCAGCACTGCCTACACTCAGAGCTACTGTCACATTCCCCCTGGCACACAACTGCTTTATCTTTCTAAAGCAGCCGGTTAAATTACACCCCAAGTGACAGTTCACCAACGAACTACTTAAGGAGTCAAGTCACAATATAGTGAAAAGAGCTAATGTCACCAAACGGATGTGGATGGAACTGGCACGCTGTTCTGTACACAACTGATGAAGTACCACTAATTACAGGCTAAGCAGCCATCTATTCCAAGGTAATCCTACAGCAAGAGTACAATCAAACTAGAGCTTCAAATAATGCTTATCAGCTAAGTGAGCCAAGACCTAAAGTTATATTTTTCAGACAATTTTTTAATTTAAACATTCAGACACACAACTGAACTACCATCTTGCAAATGCTTACAAAGCCCACCAGCTTCATTCCTTGTATTTAGCAATTAAATGAAGGAGAGCACACTAGACATTTCTAATGCTTAAAATAAAGGTTACAAGTACACACAGCAAGACACAGTTTTCACAGAGATGAGAACTCAAGACAGAAATTCTTTTCTCTGTTCACCCAGCATTCTACTTTCCCCGAAGTCCACTTTGAAATCACTTAATCCATCTTCAATTTCTGAAGCAGCAGCATGGAAAGACTTTTTTTCAGTAAAACAACCACCAAATTGTAAAAGCAACATATTTGTTCTATATCACCTATTTTTGATGATTACTACAGAAAGAAAAAGACAAGAAACCAATGAAAAGTGTAATATTTTGCACAAAAATCAAATGATAAATAACTTTTGGGAGACACAAGGCAGTATTAGGGATAACTAATTCAGGGAATTTGTACACGCGAGCTCTCAACATTATTCCATGCCAGTGAATTTGCGAATCAGCTGAAAGTGTATCTCACTTTACACTACATTTCCTAAATGCTATATGCAAACACTAATCACAAGAGCAATGACAGATAAATGCATGCTTGCAAAGTGATTCCTTGTAAAGAACATTAAAAACCCCTTTATATCTGACAAAGAATTAATTTAAAGTAGGTTAGCAAAAATCACACCAAAGCTACTAACTTGAGTGAAATAGGATCATGAAAGCTGAGGGGCTTTCATTTTAAGCTCACTCCAACACTGAACACATTCCTGCCAAAATTCAGCCCCGCCACAAGCTGAACAGTTAAAGCATTGCCAAAACATTGAAACATTTATGCAAAATAATACACATCCTATAACACAGTACACACACTGGGCAAGAAACCCACTGAACCAGGACAAGGGGCCATCTTCTCTCGTTAACAACAACTAAATTGCCTCTGGAACTGTTCACACAGTTGCAACAATTCTTCCCTAAGTACCAAGCACAATCTGAAGCAGGGGTTTCCCACCTCCATTTGAAGGGACAATTCCAATCTTTTTCATACAGGTGGGACCAGAAGAAATCAAGGACAGAAACTGGGAAGTTTCTCAAGAAATCAAAGGAAGGAAGACGTCTCTTGTGAATATGCACATTTTGCAGTGGGAAGAAAGGGAACCAACTGCCAAGGTATGAAAACCTCCTGGTTCGGACATCTCTGATGGGATGGAGCAGGCATTACACAACCACCAAGGCAAGGGCCTTCTATCTGGTCCTAAAAATGCAGAGCCCAGGAGCCAGGAGGGCTGTGTCCTCCCAGCTTCATGGTGCTAACAGACTTCTGAAACCCTGCAATCCACACAAGTTAATGTACCACCAACACATCCTTTCCCTGCCCTATCAGTAGCTGTGTGGCACACGAGCTGATTTGATGGAGAGGGATAAGTAAATTGTAACTCTGAGTTGCTGTGAGGCAAAGTGTTTTAACATAAGTAGGAAAAGAAGACCTAAAAAAAATAGGAAGGGAATGATACTTTTCAAAGCCTTCATGTTTTGATCCATGGTGCAGCATTTGAAAACCAAAGGATTTTATGATTACAAGTACCAGGTTACTGCTTTTAATGAGTGCAACAATCTCACTTAGACTTCCTTGCTCTTCATCATGTCTGGGCCCAACACACAGGAAGCAAAGGGCAGCAGGTCCTAGGCTGCTGCTTACAAAGACAGAAATGCTCATAAGGAGTAAGTAAGGCTGTGACAAATAAGGTCGGGAAAAAAACACCACAAACATCCACTTGTCATCAACGGAAGGGGGAAGAAATGGGCAGTTTTGTAATGCAAAACATACAGAAGCCTACTTCCAAGCACAGCCAACAACCTGGAAACAAATTTAACAGGACAACTCCTTAACTACAATCATTTCTACAAAAGCACAAGATGCAAAGACAAAAAAGGGAACAGATAAAGCAGAGATACAAGAGACTGCACAAAAGAGTGCAAAAATAACAAATGCAGACAGAAAACCGAGCAAGAACGAATGAAAAAGAAGTCAATGAGATACAAACAAGTCTTTTGTGCACTATTCCTTACTGTCCACAGCTCCTTCTTTTCCACTTTAACTTATGCTGTTAAAGACAACTGGTTTCATTATCTTTCCCAAATATTTATGTTTAGGTGCTTTCAAAGGCACAAAACTTAACAAACAAAAACATATTTTAAATAAGAGAAAAAACAAATTCAACTGAACGTCCAAGAACTAACTGTGAGAAGTGTAAGTCGACAGCTGAAATCGTGATTAGGCCAGAAAAAAACTTGGTGGCTTTTCAAATTCATTTTAAATTTGTCTGTAGCACAGATGAGTTTTTAATAGCAACAAGTAGCTCACAACGCCTATGCAAGTTCAAAACGTAATTCTCTATTTTCACTGACAATTTAAAAGCAGACTGCAAAGTACCCAACTGAAAAGATTGGAAGAAAGCTGTTTCAAGGCAATATAACACCGAGGATATTTCTGGATATTTAAAATCTCAGGTTTCCAGAAGACAGTTATAAGTAGTTTCTGGTGATGTACCAAAGCCTGGCATGTTTGCAGCTTCAGATACAAAAGGCATATTGTTTAAAAATTGTCTTCCCTTTCCCGAGCAAACATGCACTTACACAGCGAGGGAATAAACACTCGTGATAGACACACACTGGAAATCCTTCACAAACATTTATGTTTGTCCTAGTCACACATCCCAGAAGGCCCTGATAGAGAAGCCAGATAAAATACTTTCAGAAGTGACTGTGACTGCTAAGTGCCCCACTAAGGAGAAGTTTTTATTTCAATAAATAATGCATTTTTTAGTAAAAACGGCAAAAGGAACAAAACCTTTTTCTTTTTTAAGCAGTTAAACAAAACACCTTGGCAGCCATACAAATGGCTCAGCCTCAATACCACTGTGGCACACATTCCTCTGGCCATATGGGATATCTATCAAAATAATGCATTCTGCAGAACTGATAAGAATAAGGAAAGACCCAGCTTGACCCTCATCGATTGTTCTTCCTGGCAAAAGGTTAGAAACAATCCTTTTTTGTTCAAATACTATTTTTATAACTCTTGACAACAAATCAGGAATGTCTTCCCAAAGCAAAGCTACGTTTTAAAATAAACTGTTGATTTTAGTGCATTGAAATAAAAAAAATTACTGAAACCACTCAACAGCCCTGGAGTTGTTCTCTTTGTTTTGCTTCCTTCTCTTCTTTAAGCCCGTTCTCAGCTACTTCTGCTCTCAAACAGCCTCAGTATGATGCAAATTTCAGCGGAATCCAGCGAATTTCGGCAATGACATCACCTGGTGAAAATCAGCCTCAGCCAACTGCACTTCCTGACCGCGGATGAAATGGAGCACGTAGCGCTGAGGAACCCAGCAGCAGCTTGGAAACATCAATCACTCTCTGCTCCGGCCTCCTGAAACTTTGGGCTGCTCGAAGAAAGGAGCCAAACCCCCACGGTTTGGAGTTTGGTTTGGTTTTTTTTTGTCACAAGATAAGAACTTGCCAGAACTGAGGACAATAGGAGACGGGAGACAAGAGGCTGTTTCTGGCGAGTGCCCTCCGCAGCCCAAGGCCTGGCTGGGTGGATCGGAGGGGCCAACAGCACCGGCCAAGGCGGCGCGGCCGGAGCTTCCCCATGAGTCATGGAACGGTCTGGGCTGGAAGGGGCCTCAAAGCCCGTCCAGTGCCACCCCCTGCCGCGGGCAGGGCCACCTCCCGCTGGATCAGGGGGCTCCAGGCCCCGTCCAGCCTGGCCCTGAACACCTCCAGGGAGGGGGCAGCCGGGGCAGGGCCTCCCCACGCTCCCAGGGAAGGGTTTCTTCCCAGTGTCTCATCTGAGTCCTCTCCCTTCCCGTTCAAAGCCGTTCCCCCCGTCCTATCTCTACCCGCCTTCGCAAAAGGCCCCTCCCGCCGCGCAGCTGCACAAAGGCCTCCCCCCCCCACCCCGGTACCCACCGGAGCGCGGCTCTCATGCTGCCGGGCCGGGGAAGGCGTGGCGGTCACCGGTGCCCGGCGGGAGGCGGAAGCGGCGAGGCCTGGCGGCGGCGGAGCCGCATCGCTGCCGAGGCCCCGTTCGGCCCGCGGAACCGCCCCCTCACCCCGCGCCGCCCGCACCTCGCGGCTCCCGTACGGCCCCGCTCCTCCCGCTCCGCCGCCGCCGCCACTTCCGGGAAGGGAGGCGTCACGCCGCCGCGCGCCGCTTCCATCCGGGGCCTCGGAGCGAGGCCACGCCCCCAGGGCGGGGCGGGGTCCCGGCCTGAGGCCACGCCCCCCGCCGCTCGCGGCATCCGGGGGATAGGCCTTGCTGCGAGACTCCGCCCACCACCCGCGGCGGGGGGCGTGGCCCTGCCGTGAGGCCCCGCCCCCTCAGCGGGGCGGGGCAGAGGGCGGGGGGAGCGATGGGGGCGGGGGGAGCGATGGGAGCGATGGGTGCGGGGGGAGCGATGGGAGCGATGGGTGCGGGGAGCGGTGGGAGCGGGGAGCGATGGGTACGGGGGGAGCGGTGGGTGCGGGGGAGCGATGGGTGCGGGGGGAGCGATGGGAGCAGTGGGTGCGGGGAGCGATGGGTGCGGGGAGCGATGGGTGCGGGGAGCGATGGGAGCGATGGGTGGGTGCGGGGAGCGATGGGTGCGGGGAGCAGTGGGTGCGGGGAGAGCGGTGGGTGCGGGGAGCGATGGGAGCGATGGGTGCGGGGGGAGCGATGGGAGCGGAAAGCGTTGGGTGCGGGGAGCAGTGGGTGTGGGGGGAGCAGTGGGTGCGGGGGAGCGGTGGGTGCGGGGGGAGCGATGGGAGCAGTGGGTGCGGGGAGCGATGGGTGCGGGACAGCAAGAGGGACAGCGTCAGGGTTCTTCCCCTCTGCTCCGCTCCTGTGAGACCTCGCCTGGAGTTGCGTGTCCAGCTCTGAAATCCCAATGGTATGGAAGGGCTGGAGCGGGTCCAGAGGAGGGACAGGAGGCGATCCGAGGGCTGGAGCCCCTCTGCTGCGAGCACAGGCTGGGAGAGGTGGGGATGGGGGGGACCTTAGAGCAGCCTCCCAGGAGTGAAAGGGGCTCCAGGAAAGCTGGGGAGGGGCTCTTTACAAGGGCCTGGAGTGATGGGATGAGGGAAAATGACCTTAAGTTGGAAGGGGGAAGATTTATATTAGTCATCAGGAAGAAATTCTTCACCATGAGAGTGGGGAGGCCCTGGCCCAGGTTGCCCAGGGAGGCTGTGGCTGCCCCATCTCTGGAGGTGTCCAAGGCCAGGTTGGATGGGGCTCTGAGCAGCCTGGTCTGGTGGGAGGTGTCCCTGCCCTTGGCCAGAGGGACTGGAACTGATGGGCTCTAAGATTCCTTTCAACACAAACCATTCTATGATTCTATGAAGATGACACCCGTGAGCTCCATCGGCTGCCAGATACTGGGACCTGCCGAGAACTGGCTCCCTGTAACTGCTCCCCCATGTCCAGCACTGGCATTGGTCTCTCAGCATCGTAGCCGATACACAGCTCTGCTCCAAGCTCCCCGCTTAAATTCCTTGGGCTCTCAGCATCGTAGCCCATGCACAGGTCTGCTTCACGCTCCTCACTTTGAGCCCTTCCCAGAGCAGCTCCCTGACTGGGGCCTTCTGTCCTCTCCCACAGACGTTCACCACCCAACTGTTTTGAGAGTTGTCGGTCAGATCTGTTTCCTCTAGCCCAGCTGGAATGAATTTCTCTAAATTATTGACATTATCTTCCTAGTTGCTTATGAAAATAAGTGATGTTATAATTGTAAAATCCATTTAAAATACTGCAAACATCCTTGTGGAAATAAAACTCTAGCATTTTGATTTGTTTTTCTGAGGGCTGGAGCTTTATGGAAAATATCATCTAAAGAGACAATTAAGACTGAGTGACACCTTAACTACTTCCCTTGAGGAATAAGTGCTAGGAATACATATTCACAGCATTGTGCTATGGAAAGATAACCCAGGTAAGCAATGTCTCAAAATCAATGCAATTGCATTAGTGAGGCACAGGGCCCTGGATAATTCATCCTGCAGAGAAAAACTGCTCTGACAGGGCCATACAGCTTTTTGTATTATCTCTCCAATATTGCACTGTATTTTCAAACTGCCCAGCGATTTTTGTTTGGAGTCTTTTTCATACCACTCCTTGTAGGAAACAGCTTTACAGGCACAGGCAGGGCTGACTCCTGAACAAGATGCCTGGAGGAGGACTGGGCTGTTGCCTTTACTTAGAAAAAAAAGGCAGTGTTGCCTTTGTATGAGACAGGAGTAGAACACAGATTATCAGGATTCTTGTCATTGTGAGCTGAATAGCTCAGTGCTTGGAGATGCTGTTGCAACTGGGAAGTGAAAAACATCCACTTTTTCACAAGGCATGAATCAGCCTCTACTCTTGGAAATCAGGGGTGCATTCCTGACTGTAACTGAAGAGTCTGCAATGGGAATCTTAGGATTTGCATAGAGTAACTTAGCACATTGGAAAAGTGACGAGCCAAGTGAATCTTTGTGTATAGAAACTACCCTTAAATCCCACTTTAGAGAAAGTCTGCAAAATTGGATTATTAACAGAAGTTGTGACAAACGCAGACTGAAGGTGAGATTACAGCTCATGAATTCCTGGGCTGAAAGTTCTTTCTCTTGCCCTCAGTTGTATAATACGTGGGGGGCAAATGCCACAGAAGCGCGTGTAAACGGTTGCCAAGCACAGCATCCAGCACTGTCCAGATCTGGAGGCTCCAGCTGAGTTTAACAGAAGTTGACTTTCTGTAGTTGTCATCCACCACTCATTTCCATTCCTTGCAGTTCCCCCTTAGATCCCCATTTTCACGTCCTTAGTTTGTTTCTCCCCTCAGGGCTAAATAAAAGTGCACCTCCTGTGGCACTGAAGGTGAAACACCACCAGTGGGGATGCATCTGGATTGTTTGTTATGGCAACACTTGGTGGGTCAATCGAGATGTGGCCCTTCGTGCCGGACATTTTACTAAACATGTGAGACAAACACAGAGTTTGGAATCTAATTAGGGCAGAAAAAGGTAGAGAAAAACAAGACAGGGTGAAATGGTTAAGCAGCTTACAGAACAAAGACTCTGGCAGAGACTGGAGGGAAGACCAAGCTTTCCTAGTCCAGAGCGAGTGCCCTCGATCTGAATTCTCAGAGCAGGCAGGAGGCCCCACTTAAAATATACAGTTCTTTCTGGCAGAAACTTAGGAATATTTGTACTTTTCAAAGCTCTTCAGGGAAATGTGCTATGTTACTTCATTGTCTAAAAAGAGATTGCAGCCAAATGAAGAAAACCAGTGTCAAAGGCATTCTTTTCTCCCAGCTTCCTCTACGACAGGGCGATGGTCCCACTGCTTTCTGGTGGTGCCCTCCTTCACTGAGAAGTCCTCATATTGCTCTCCTACAGGCAAGCTGGATCCCTTCTTGAGGGCTGGCTTTTTCAGACACCATGCCTAGCGATTCTTAGGAGTTTCTTTAGAGAATAATTTTACTTAAGGATGCTCCTAGAAAGAATTAGTAAGCATATTAACATACAGTTATAAAAGGTTTCGTATTCAGAGATCTTAAATGCTCTGGGCAGGCAACACAATCTTTCCTCTTTCCAGGGTGATCAAGTTTCAGGCTGTTGGGAGCTTCACCTTAGGGAAACGCTTCAAAACAAAAATTCTGTCTGCTGTACATTAAACATCAGATTTCCTGTGCTTCCATTTGAAAGAGAGAATTTCTTTGAGGTTATTGACCATCACTCTTGTTTTGTAATACTAGATGAACTCTCTGAATTCAGCTGCTGTACGGGATGATGTTAACTCTCAGAGTGCAACAATGCATTGTTTTCAGTATTGGGCATATAAGCATTCCTAGAAATTTAAGGGAATTTAAGTTGCACATGTAAACATGCATTTAAATAATTTACAAGATGAAGTTACAAGTGGAAGCCATTTTCTACCCAACGCATAGCCACATTTCAATAATGAAATTATAAATCCTAATTACAGCTTCATTTTAAACCTCTTTGAGATGTTTTTGGTGAAAGGAAGCATTATACACACATACACACACGTGTAAGCATATTGCTGCAATATGTTTTTAAGATTCACGACATGATTACATCACTAAAATAAGCTTTTTTGAAAGACATCCAAGACAAGAATGTTAATTCAATGTTTTTAATCAAAATAATTATTATTAACTTATGCTGGAAAAATCAATGACAAGCAACCCAAGACAGTGTTAGTATCATGTGCTTTCTGTTTTCCTTTACTGTCTGTTGTCCAAATGGGAGCACCTCCTGAAGGCATCTTGGTAAATCTGTAATATCTTATTTTATTCAATCCTACTTGCTTATAAATGAGGAAGCAGACAGCATTGCAAATGCACTGCCAAGATGTATGGGCAATTCTATGTTAAGTAAATGCAAAGCCTGATCTGGCTGATATGAGTCACAATTTTACAGACAGTTTTAAAAGCTTATAAAATTTCAGCAGGGAAGTTTTTAGTCTTTTTATACTATAGTGGCTTTGGAATTTGAATTGCTTTTCAAATTTGAAATTCCATGGTATTAAGTCATTACCCATTTAGGTTGACTTTTCCACCTTAATTTCATTTTCTGTTTTCCCTCTAGGTTTTCTTCCTGAAAAGGAAAATAATAAAAAACTGTTAAGCTGTAACAAACAACTCATTTCTTACAAGTACAGCTCTAAAATTATTCAGTAATGTTTCAGCAGAATGGGTCTTCACTTGGAAAGGTCAGTGTTTCGAAACCAGCACTTTGCACTGTAAAATACATGCTAGTTCTGGCAGACAGCATTTAGCAAAGGTGCAGGAGGGTGAGGCTGTCTGAATGAGCAATGTCCAGTGGCTACAGCAAAGAGCCTGCTGGTAGTGGGTTATCCAAATTCAGATATTTTTTCTGATTCAGGAATGAGGAAAAGACAGGATTTCCTGCCTTTCACATCACAGATAAAACCCTAACCACCGAGCTCCTGGCTAATACACAATAAGAGTCTTCCCTGTTATTCCTTGTTTATACTTTATATTAAAAAACAGTTTTAGCAAAGCCTTGCACTTGGGACTTCCAGTCTTTGCCTGAGCTCAGCACCTGCCCAGTGTGACTTCCTTTTCTTCTTTAACTAAAAACAAATAAATAAACACTTAGAAAAATATTTTCATGTGAAATGTGAAAACATTTGAGTTTTCTGACTTTCACAAGACAGGCAAATGTTTCCCACACAGTTTTAGTCAGCTTTGCAACACATTTTAGTTCAAGGGATGCCTATATGTTAATAACATTGAAAAAGAATTATTGAGTAGGATTTACTTTGTAGTGTCACGTTGCTTTCGCTCAGTTTCTCTTTCGGTGTTTGCTCTATTCAGTATTACATCTCAAAATAGACAGTAAGACTTAGAAGCAGTTATCATCTCTTTCTATGGATGTTTCTTTAATGTGTAATGGCAGAAAACTCACTGCAGACTGCTTGTGGTACTACATGACTTTATTTTTTCTGCAGAACACCTGCTGTAAATTCTGACCATCTTTAATTAGTTCCTCCTCAGTGTTCTCTAACACATGATCACCAGTTTCTTGTACAAAAGTTTCCCAGATTCCTTTCAGTCACCCCCTTCTACAAATCTTCCACATTTTTCCTTATTTTTCCTTCATGCATGTGTAAGTTGTTTAATTCCTTCTTATTTGCTAGAACTTCACAACTGTGACTGTGCTGTTTCCCAGGTTCCTTCTGCTTCACTCTCTCTTCCCCCCCATTGCAATGTCCTTGAGGATCACAAATGAGATGGCAAACACCTGGTACCATTTGGTATAAGCAATAAGACACAGCCACTGCTGCTTCCAAGTTCACATTCCCAGCTGCAATCATGACACATCTGCAGGTCTTTCTAATCCAACAAGCCTTTTCCACACACACGTGTGCAATGAGGTTGTTTTTCATAATGAGAAGTGTTAGCTGTTCAAATAGAGGAATAAATACTGCTGGCTGTGTATAAATTAAAAACAAGAACTACAACAGCCCTTGTGCTGTGTTCAGATTCCTTTAGAAACAGAGTTTCCCAGGCTGTAACTCTGAAACTAAATATGTTCCTGGATGTGGTGAAATTTTTTATAATAGTCTCCAGTGGGAAAGATGATTTTTTTTTGGTGAATTTAATAGATACTTTTCAGGTCTTGCTAAAGGATGAGAAAAACTCTTCAAAGTTCTTTGTAAATCAGCATTCCTCTCCCAAAGAGAAGTGAAATCAAGCTCTGTATTTTTAAATCTGGTGCTGAATCTTCCCTGCTCTACTCACTTCTGCTCTCCAAAAAGCAGTTAAACACAAAGGGACTTACCCTTTTAGAAACGTTTTGTTTCAAAGACTGTGGAAACTTCTTTTATACCACAAAGCAACAATAAAAAGCAAATTTTGCTTGTGGCTTATACTCCTAAATTTGATAGTGAAGCCAAATGCGTAGTTTTTTCCTCATTTCAATACGAAGGAACTTTCAAAATGCCTTAGAAAGTCACTCTCATAGCGAGAAGAACAAGCATGGATTTCTGAATTTTATGTGGGCCACAAATATAATAATTTATAACTTCAAATGAGATTGGAATCTGAACATAATTCAGTTACTACAAATAGATTCAGAGAAGAATCAATACATTCTTCACTGAATGAAGATCAAGTTGCTAAGGCACATTTAGAGGGGAAAGACACACCTTGGTTCAGAATGTGAGGAAGACAAGTTGCTTCAGACTCATTACCCTTTTTGGGATGTTGCCTCTGAAATGGCCTCCCTGTTCCCGGCTGACCAATAAAATCATTAATTATCTGCTCATAAGGGTAATTTTCAACATCTGCATTCCTCTGGTTCTCCTGATTGTCGTGACAGGACTTGACTCAGTTGCTTTACACTTGGTAAAACCTCAATATTCCTTCTAACTTAGTGTTTGATAGACTGAGCTCTTCTGTCAGACTTTGTGAGCCGAACGTTTTTAGCATGGGTCACTGCATATATAACTTTAATAATGACTGAAATAAACCAGGACTCTTGATTCAGGAAATGACTGTTGTTATACTTGCCAAATGTATAGGACAGGTAATGAGATGTTGACTGATTTTTGCACAGCTGATGGGATTTACATGTGGGTTTATGGATTACACATGCAATTTGCTTTTTAATCAATTCTGAATACTTCATTTTAAAACATCTTGTACTTTTCTTACTCTCTTTTTCCTATCGTGTGATTCTTTTTTTAGGAAATTATACATAATGGAAAAATTTATTTTGGAAAAATGTTTAGTTTTTAATTTGAAAGCTCATGTTTTCACATTTTATACCTAAGCTGAGCTCTATTAATTCAAAAGGTTAATTAACCCCTAAATGAAACATGCTTTTGTTATGTATTAAACACCATTTTTTTTGACCATAAATTACTTCCGCCTCTCTTCCCCCCACTTTTCCTGAGAAATGCATGCATTCTGGGCTTTTTTTTTTTTAACTTTTCAATTTCACCACCCCACCTCCCCCAAAATCATAATTTACACAACATTATTCACCACCATTAGTTATAATTGATCTGGTCTTTACAAAGTTTAAGTAGCTAAATGTAAGGATGCAGCTGTCCTCCAGATAAAAGTAACTTAGAAGTTTACTGGACAATGTACATTAGATAATAAGCTACTTACATTTATATATAAAGAAATCTATATAATAGTAGTCAATATAATGTAACCTGTACAGTAAATGTGACTTCCTATTGGCAGATCTTCTAAGCAGGAATGGTTCCTGAGTTTTGCTGGAAATATATGGGCTCGCTGAGTTTCATCTCTAAGAAATATTGGAGATTTGTATAATAAATGATTCACTGCTCATTATGAATAGAGGTAAGGATGTATAGCATGTCCTGAATACCAGAAAACATCAAACCCCTTTCAGGATTATTAGAAGGACACCAGCAGGAATGCTAAGTACCAAGCTGAGAATACAGAAGAGCCTCATGATGATTTTTAATAGAGTTATGCTTAATATTTGAAATTTTTACATCACACACAAGATTTTTCCTTTTAAGAAAATACAGAGATTTTTTTGTCTATTTTTGTTCATTTTGCTCTCTATTTGGATTTATCACACACAAGATTTTTCCTTTTAAGAAAATACAGAGATTTTTTTGTCTATTTTTGTTCATTTTGCTCTCTATTTGGATTTAATACCTTTTTACTTATCAGCGTGTGCTTTAAGTACTGTAGTGCTGATTAGCACAGCTTTTACAGTGTTGATGTTTTCATCTGGTTCAGTTCTTGCTGGCAAGAATTTTATGTCTCAAGACACAAAATTATGATTCATAAGCTGAAAAGCATCCTTTTGCTCTGGGATTTGAGAGACCAGTGTGGAAGCATCCTATTCCTAAAGCAAAGGCTCAGATGAATAATGTACTATGGCTGAGCGTATCAGTCAGTGATGGAGACATTCTGTCTCTGTAGTTGGGTTAAAACTTCCAGTCAGGAAGAGGTAAATTAAAGCAGAAAACGGTCTTCTGAGTCAAATTTTCTCTGGCATAAGAAATATATTGTGATAAAACAGTGTTAGACTCATTTTGCAATGCTGTAATTGGATGTAAACTTCATTTGAGATTTCAGCTTTCAACTGCTTTGCCAAATCATAACACAAGTGCTAACTGGTGAAGAAAATAAACTGCCACGAACGTTATGCTCACACAAGGTCAAAATTCCACTGCCATCAAAAGGTGAAAGTAGCTCCTTCTTTGTAAAAGCAGTCTGTTGTCACCATTAATGTGGAAAGGTGTGAGTTTTTCAGTAATTATACATCATGATACAGTATATTGGCGTCCAGGTTTCATTCAGTATCTACTCATTAACAAAATGATTTTCCATAGTTTTCCCATGCATGTATTAAAAGCCTGATTTTCTTGCAACTCAGAGCTGAGTTGCTTAATTTCTTTTGACTCTTTCTCATTTTGCAATTTAATTACTTTATGTTAAATACTTGAAGTTTACAATCTGATCTTTTCATGTGGCTGGTTTGTGCCTGAGTATCTCTATTGACTTCAACAGGATTATCCATAGTGGCAGAGAAGCCAGTTCAGTCAAAAGTGATTTCTATAAACAAAGTTTTATTTTCCTTTGCTTGTTTAGGTGACTGTTCAGACAAAGGCATTGTGCCAACACAAAAATTCTACTCCTGTTCTAAGGCTTTGAGTTACTCTGAAACTCCAAGGTATTAACATACGTGAAAGGTCTTTTCCTGGCATAAAATATTTGAAGTAAAACCTGATTTATTTATTAGCAATGCATACTTTTGGTGAAGTGTTACTGGATTTGACATGAGAAGGTGGGAAATGCAATTAACAAGACAAAAATGCAACACCCACAGACAGACCATCTGGTCACCTGGATATCCAGAGCAAAAAGAACTTGGATATCCCAAACAAGAAGTAAACCTTACCATCAGCTGACCTGACCATGAAAACGATGATGAAAAAAAGAAGACAAAATTGGGGTGTTCTTTTTCTTTCTGTACTTTCCCATTGGGAAGCCAGGACAAAAAAATGACTGACACTGTTACAAGGAACAACTCCAGAAATATCAGAATGGGTAATAATCTGATAAGAACTGTGACCTGAGACGGAATGAGTCTGTGGAGAGGGAAGGATCAAAACATTAACAGCCATTAGTGCAGAACAAATAAAAAAGTTTGAGGCAAAGGAACTGGGAAGCAGGATAAGCAGACACTATTTGAGAGAGCAGACACTGCGGTTCAGTGGAGAGAAACAGATAAAAGGCAGGAACTAAAATGTTTGGCCTCAAAATATTACTGAGAGTTGCGTGGGCAAAGGACGTATCACAGCGTTTGTTCCCTGAAGGAGATGAAAGTTGAAGCATGTCAGAGCACTTAGAGAGAGGACCAAGAAAGAGCACGTGCTGTGTGGCGAGGCTGTCTGCAAGGCTCTCCACACGCACACGTATCCAGGAAAAGCTGACTGCTGGCTTTGCCTTTCTGCTCTAAGACCAGTAACAACTGGGGTTCTGGCTGACTGGCAGAGCTGCAATCCTGTTCCAGAAGCACTGATAAGTAACTGATATGTCACCAGGAAAAGAGAGCTTCAGCATGGTGAGACCAGTCCACTGGTACTAAAGATGATACATCATTGCCTGAAATGTTTAGCATCTGGCACAGCAGCAGCCAACCTTCTGAGAAAGTGCCTCCCAAAACAACCAAGTGAATCTCAGATGAGCCACCAGCCTGACCATAGATATGTTTCACTTTTTCCCTAACGACAAGTTACATGGTTTTATCTTTTTCCCTCTCCTCTCCTCTCCTCTCCTCTCCTCTCCTCTCCTCTCCTCTCCTCTCCTCTCCTCTCCTCTCCTCTCCTCTCCTCTCCTCTCCTCTCCTCTCCTCTCCTCTCCTCTCCTCTCCTCTCCTCTCCTCTCCTCTCCTCTCCTCTCCTCTCCTCTCCTCTCCTCTCCTCAGGAACTGGCTCCACTTTCCGAATGAGAGACAGGGCAAAGCCTGAGTTTCCAAAGCCGTTCAGGAGAACCAGAGAGTTTGGCAGTCTTTTGTTTTTGAATGTTTATGAAAACAAAGCTTCCTGTGAATTCCTGTGTTACTTTCACGCCTCACAGTTTTACAAACCCAAGTCTCTGTTCCAGCAGAATCTCACAAGTGACACAATTATAGAAGCAGACCAACAAACATTAAAGCTGACAGGATATAAAGTGTTCTCAGTTCTGTAGCTCGGATAAAAACTAAAAGCTAGGACGACAGTGCATATTTCTGCACTTGAAAAACTTCCCCCAGAATCTTTCAGGGACAGCTTGAAAAGACAAATTGTACTGGAGTTTTTCAATCTGTCACAGTAGAGAACAGCTTCTGAGCTGTAGAGAGATGCCTTCAAATGAATCATATATCATTTTATCTGAGAATTTATAAACCTTTCTAGTTCAGTTGTTTTTTTTCTCTCTCTTCAAATATCAGAAACACACCATCCAAATCTAATCCAGTACCAAACCAACCATATAAATACAAACGGAGTGCTGGAGTGCCTAAGTAGCTGAATTTTGTATATTCTTTTATACCAATTCTCTCTTCAAAATTAAAATGTCAATGTAAATCAAAGACAGGAGGCATCCATGCTTCAATGGGAACTCCAGGCTCAAGATGAAGCCCACACTGTATGAGGTTGGAATCCAGGCTTACTGGATCTCATTAGAAAAAGACTGCAGTGCAGCTGAGAGGTTATTGTCTCTCTCATAAGAAGAGAGAAGATGCATAAGACCCTACACAACAGGTTAGTTTTAAGGCTAATGAAAAAAACTCTACAAACCTCTGGCTGAAAATATGTGGATTTAACCTGGGGGGTTTTCTGTTTATGAGAAATCTTCACCAGTGCACAAGAGTTTATTCATGCTCTGATGTGATGCATGTAAAACTGGAGAAGAGCAGTGTTTTCTGATCAAATGATTCAGTACAAACTGAAGAGCTTCCTTGGTGGCTGCCTGTGCAGAACTCATCGTCTGTAGGGTTGTACTTTCACATGAACCCTGTTCTAGCATGCTGTCATGGGTGATAGCCTTTACAGTTTGGTAAAGCTCTTAAAAAGTACTATTTTCCAACTAATTTTCTTCTTGTGATTAGTTATGCTAACTGCATGTTTTATTTTCCTTTCCTCGAGGAAGATCTATGTATGTTATTGTTCAGTTAAGCATTTTGATTGACTGAATCACTAAGACTTTGTGTGAAGTAAGTGGGTAATGATATTCATAGAATAAATGTATTTATAAACAGGGAAGCTGAAGAAAAGAGAAGGAAAGAGACTTTCATGATGAGTGATACTGTCAGTGGCAGTACTGGGAATAGAAAGCAGAGATCTTTACTGCCAGTTCCAGTCTAATCGGTGGAGACCTCTATTCCACAGGTGACATCCCTACACAGAGCTATGTGAAAACAACTTCAGCAGAGCAAACCCAAGCATTCACGAGATCTGAAACAATAAACTAAGGATGCTTATGTAACTTCCTGTTCCAGTCTACAGGTGCCTGTTCTGGTCTGTGTCTTTCCTACCACCCCGTTTTACCCCTATTCCTGTCAACATTGCACATCATCTTTTTCCGCAAATACCGAGTACCAGTTCATTGCCTGATTCTAGTTCAGCTGCACAAGCCTGTGCTGTCCCAGAGTGCTACAGCTCATTTGGACCAGGTGTAATAAGAAATGCTAAATAGATTTGGTTAAAAGCACGGGCTGATGCAGGCTCCTATCATAACCCTTTCCTACTACTCCTTATTTTTGAGTAACTTTCTTTTAAAAGTCACAATCCTTGTGGGTTTGTGCTGGTAGTATGATAGGTAATGCATTAAGTCAACTTTAACAATTTCATGCATTTTTATTCTTCATCTTCACTAACATCTTCATGCAGAAGATGATACTTCAGCAGTGCTTTGGAGAAAATAAATAAAGACCTTAATTCTGTTTCTTTTGAATTTCCAAAAATTGTAAAAGAGTTCAAGAAATGGACACATATACCATTCAGTGAATTATTAAAGCTATTCAAATAAATTGTTATTAAAGTGAGAAGGGAGAAAGCCTTTAATGCCTTAAGGGAAAGGAAATGTGTGGTGGAGTTGTGATCCTATGTAACACAACACCTTTCCTTTGGGATGATGATTTGATGCTTTACTGAATTAGGATTTTGAACTGTTGATGCCAGACTAGAAAAAAGTCTGGTGTTCCAGCTGCAACCCGCAATCTTACATAAACTGCACTTGGTAGTTAAGATGCTGTCTGTCTTCATGTCATATTAGAAAGCCATCATAAGCATTAGCACTGGTCTGGATGATTCAACAGAAGCACAGTTTGCATCCATGGCTGATCTGGATCAGATTTATATGGCAAATTGATTTGATACTGTACAGATCTGGTGGTAGTGTTTGTGGAGTCATGGCTTGAGTCAGAGCAAATACTATATGGCCAATCTGTAAAGAATCCCAGTGCCATCACTTCCTTTTACTATGGTAAAAGGCTCTTCCAGACACAGTTCTGCTTCCATTCCCTTTCTGGCTTATTTCTCTGATCTGTTCTTGGGTTGTCTCTTAGTCCCTGTAGGTGGCTGGTACTCTGCCTGTTCTTGCTCCTCTATTCTCCCCCCCTCTATTCTCAGTCTCATTCTCAATGGCTCGGCTCTGCTTGTACTTTCTGTTTCCAGCATAAGACCATTCCCTCTGAAAACCTGAATGCCAATAGGATCCATATTCAAGGTGACAGGAAGATTCAAATTCCTTATATTGGTGATAAGCAAGTAAGAAGTCAGTAAATTGCTAGGGACCTTCTCTGATTGTGTTTGAAGTTTTCATTAGAAGAGCTATGTCCTGATCTCACACCCCATCTGCTCTTGGACAGACCTGGGTGCTTCTTTGGAAAATACACTCTTGCAAACTGTACCTCAGATGGCACACAGAGCTTGCTGACCCCTTGCTCCACTTAGCGGCTTCTGTTACTGTTTGGTGCTGTGAGGTGAGCTGGGTTCTGTAGAAAAGCTGCATGAAATGAGCTAAGACATTAAAGAACAAGTTTTAGCCCAGAGTAAGATTTTTATGCCTGAATGATAAACCTCCTGCAATAGAAACTGCAAGGGAAATTCAAACAGGCTATTAATTGTAGCACCACCAATATATCAAGATGAATAAGATTTTCTAAAGGCATATACTAAGCAATTTCAGTTCCTTTTACTTGCTTCATTAGAACTGAATTCTTCGCAGATGCATTTTCAATAACCGTGTGTGCTGATTTAAGAGCTCCTGTATTGGAGTCAGTCACCCTGCCAAGGCTCAGGAAGCACTGCGCTCCCAGCGCCGCCAGGGTTAGACTGCTGCTACTTGCTCCACTATGCCTTTGGCGCTCTATAATCTTCATCTGACCTGTGGTAAATCCATGCTGACTGTTCTCACCCTCAAGGAAATGAAGTGAGATTAAAGCTTCTAAGGGTATAAAGTTTTGAAAATGAATCTCACAGTCCTGACGCCTCCTGGCTGTTTTAGAAAATGATAGAAGTCCGCTGGTCATGATATTTTATTCAGTTGACAAAACTGTTTTGAGCAAATGCTGGGACTTCTTCTTTGAGATGGGCAGTTTCAGTTGTCAACAAAGGTTTCCCTTAAGTTCCACCTGAAATTTCAAACAGAGTGAGCGAGGATCAATCTAGTATTATCCATGGCATGGTGGCTCTGTCACACAGTGAGGGAAGAAAGCTGATTTAAGTTCCTTTTCTACCTGATTCACATCAAGGATTTGAGTCTCAGTTGAGAATCTTTTGCAATAGCACCCACTTCATCTGGACCAATTTTTTATTATTTATTTAAACTAAAACAGTTCTTAGAAAAGGCACTGAAAAAAAAAAGGAAATGAGAATTGACTTTTAATTTTATAAAAATTCTGTGAGTGGGAACTCTTTAACCCTGCAGGAATAGATTGAGCGACATTCACAATACACGCACATAAATATGTTAGCCGGAAATCAAGGCAAAAATCAGAGAAGACTTAAGCTAAATGGATAGTCCTAAACCCATTTACAGAGAGCAAACAGCAGATTTCTAGACTGAACTGTGTCTTTGAAAGTGATTCTTGTCATGGGAAGAAGAGAACAGTTTTGTGGTTACTATGCCAAGCCTCTGCATATACCACTGTAAACAGAAACTTTTATTACCTCACTGTAGAAGTGCTGCCATTGTCCATCTTGCTGCTTTGATATATGTGGGGACC
This sequence comes from Tapera naevia, assembly GCA_033556795.1. Lineage (NCBI taxonomy): Eukaryota > Metazoa > Chordata > Aves > Cuculiformes > Neomorphidae > Tapera > Tapera naevia. The sequence continues at coordinate 837,110 of JAUMJJ010000149.1, read as the reverse complement.
AGGCAACTCTGACAGAAACAACAGTAAAAATATGTATAAGTGTTTCCCTGTTTTTCCTGAATATTCATATTCTTGAGAAAAGCATTTCCACAGACTTTCTTTAAAGGAATGAAGCGCTTGGAAAGCCTAGAGGGACAAAAAAGCATTTCCTCTGACTAAGCATCCCTAAATCATTAAACATCATTCTCAGAATGCACAAAAATATCAGCTACTTCATTTGACTTGTTCCATGAAGTATTATTTTTCTGCCAACCTGTTGCTTCCTTAGCTTCTCTGGAAAAGATATTTCCACTCCAAGTTCAGCTGCAGAAATATTAAAGAATCCCGTTAGTATATGAGAAATAAACAGAAATACAAACTTTAAAACAGACTAAAATAAACTATCACAAAAGGAAGAAAACCATTTCTCTTTCATGTTCGTCAGTGTTTCACTCTATATGATTGTTAAGGTGAATCCAGAACAGTGTTTAATTCTTGTGGTCCAGGAGACAAGACTGCAGCCTCTCACTGTTTCCAGCTGCTGAGTTGATCACAGCACATTTAGCACATTGAGTTCCAGGTGGTCTTTCTCAAGAGATCGAAAGACTGAAAATAAAGACTGTGCTTTATAGCTACTGGGCTACCAAGTTCAGTGAAGCTGTTCCAGTGTATACAAGCAAAGGGTCTGGCCTGTAAGAGGCAGTGGCGTCCACCAGTACCACCGTGCTTTTATACTGGCACCAGATAAGCTGCCTCTGCTTTGTTTCATGGTCATTTTGTCTGCACTGAAACCATGGAGCTCTTTTTTTAATGGCTATTCATTACAGTTCTCTCCTGGAAAAATATCAGTAATTTAAAGGTTAATAGAATGCTGATGTCACTGTAATTAGAGCAGAGGAAAAAACATTTCTGTAATTACTGTTAATGCTTTCTTGCTGTTCAGCTAATAAGATATGGCCCCCAGCCGGAGATGGAAGGCGGGTGTAGAGATCTGTGTGAGCGAGAACTTGTGACAGGGTGATCAGGCCAGTGCAGAAGTGATGCCTGAGTCACTTTAGAGCGTGTTGGAAATTGGTCGTTAAGCAGCCCACCTGGGAAAAATAGAAGTCAAAAATGTCAAGGATGAGCATATCATAAAATGGAGTTTATGGAACTGGCTAACCTGTAAAAAATCAAGACACGCAGTTAGTCAAGATTTGGGTTTTTTTGATTTTCACTACACTACCTTACAAACAAACCCATTACTTCAGGAGGTTTTAATTTTCAAAGACAGATAGAGGTAGTGCAGAGCTGTACATGCAAAGGACCCTGCGACAGTGCGCCCCAGGAGGTCGGTGGCACCCAGAGCAGTCCGTTGGTGCTGCGCCTGCTCACCTGCGCCAGCAGCTTCCCATGGAGTGAGGCCTCCGTTCTGCCTCACTGGGTGGGAAGTGGTGTTTGAGAGCTCTGGGGATGAGCTGTGAGGAAATGGAATAGCTGACCCCAAAAGCTTTTCTGTCCTGCCCACGGGAGGGCTGGAAGGGCCCCCCAGCTGTGCTACCCTGGGTACCCCAGGGTGGAAAATGGGAATCTCTCCTGCTGATTGTTATTACAGACAGGTACTGGGCCCAGCTATCTTCATGTGACCGGGCCAATCGCAGCTCATCAATAAGAACAACCCTTCCTACAGAGCAGGGGATGAAGGGACACAGGGCCATGTCCGGGCTGCCTGGCCTCTGCCACACCGGCCTCTGCTGCTTTGCCTTCAGTACCTACGTTCGCCCTTGGTCTCAACTGAGATACCAGGCTAGGTCTGAAGTCAGAGGCTTTGCAGTGAGAGGGAGAGTTGGGTGATAAAGTGTCTCGACCACAACTACATTTGCTATATGAACACATCTCAAATCCCTCTTTACCCGTAGTGACTGCATCTTTCCCAGCTGCACTGCTAGTTCAGTGTATTTTCATTTCTTTCCTCAAAAGAAGGAAAGATTCACTTTGAACGTGCACCAAGTTACAAATCGTGCCATTTTGACTTCAGATTCCGAGATTTCTGAGCTCCCACTTTACATTTCCTTGTCTGTAGTTTGTCCTATGTGGCTGACTTGATCATGATGGAGATTTCTGTATTTTGAAGAAATCATATTTTTGGATAACTTTATATCCAGCTTTTATTGGTCAGTCATAGTGGTTTAGTTCAGTCTACTCATTTCCTTTCTGGATCACAGGTGCTTGTAATCAGTCAATTCTAGTGCTTTACCAGCCTCTGAGCTGGGCCTAAACACTTCAACTTGCATGCTTTTGCCTTTTGGAAACTTTTAATGGCTACCTTCATCTTGTAAGTTTATTTCTTCCGTTTTGCTAGTTTCTAACATGGCTTTTTTGAGCATTATTATTTTAATTATAGGTTGTGGTCAGCCAAAGTCACTGGCTGAGGCCCGTGTTCCTTGGGCAGCTTCCTCGGCTCTGCCTGTTGTATTTGTACAAAGCCATAGTGTGGGCTTCCAGTATTAGCATATAGAAAAAGTGTTCACAGATCAGTATAATCTTGCAATGTACAGAAATACTCTCTTGCTATTTTTTAAAGTAGGCAGAAATTGAATTTATAATTATTCAAATTTCAGTAATGTTGGAGGAGTATAAAAAGGTAATAATTTTCTGCATTGTAGAAGTTGTTTAAAGAAATGTCCAAAAACTGTTTTTATATCTTCTGGCTGGCTGGTTTGTATGCACACACCTGAAGTCACACCCTTCTAGATGACCAATTCTCTTGATTTCCTTCAGCATTCAGTGGGTTTTTTCTTCACACACAAACAAGCCATTTATTTTTCATACAAGTATGTGTATACATATTTAATGGACAGAAGTTCAAAACTGATAATTTTTTTAATAGGTAATGTCCTTGTTTGCACACAAATAGAACCTTAAGAAAGAAACCAGCCTACAAATAGATGATCGTATGAGTTTTACTAACTTTAGTGGACTTGCATTTGCACAATTGCTAATGAAATTCGACATCTGATGGATCCAGAAATCATCGGGCTACCACCGAGAGGCTTGTGCGGTGACAGGGCAGAGTGCAGTGTGGTGAAGACTTACTAACTTATTTCTTTAAAGCAGTTTCACACTGCTAGCATGGCTTATGCTAATGAGCTCTGTCCCGCACAGCTGGCACAGGCTGTAGCAGCTCAGGTGTCTCTGTGTCCTGTAGCACCGTGCAGTGCAGACATGCCCTAAGAAACTCATCAATGAAGAGTAGAAAAGGAGAATGAATTTTGCTATTACTATTCTTACTATCAAATATTTCCCAGATTTCCATTGTTAGTCACCTCATGGCTTGTGTGTGTCACAGTAGATGTGGGTTTTTTAAAAAAGAGTTTGTAGAAAACCAGCTGTATGTTTCAGTTCAGAGCTGGCATCCCCTGGAGGAGCTTGGAATGAGAGAAGCAGCAAGTGCGGGTGAAGGTCAGAAACGCTGGAGAGGAGCTGGATGATGTGATAATAGACAGGAGCAGATAACAGTAAAAGTTTCATTGCAAAGGGAACAAGCACACTAGATTAGGAGGAAGATAAATAGGCCTTTGAAACTTCAAATCTTCTCCTTTCCAATTTAACATATGAAAGTGAATTATATCTGAATGCTTATGGGGATCTAAAACTGTAAAATAGCCAAGGTTCTTTTCTGACTTTTTTCAGTGTTGCAGTAGCTCAGTTTTCACTTTGAAACACAAGTGGCAAGCAGATTTCTCCCGGTGTGATCTGTGCATTTGAGAAAGGCATGGCCTCCAGAGATGATTATTACAGCAGCAGGCAGTTCTTTCTTGTATCATCGCTGCAGCGATCAGGAGTCTTGTACAGGCTCTCAGAATGTTGTACCAAACTGCTCCTGAGTGATTTTAATGATTTGGAATTGCAAATAAGTTACAGTTTAGCTGTTCTGAGGCAAATGTAATACTGAACCTGCGTCCTTGAGTGCATGTTTCTGTTCTACTTTTAAACAGACACAACTATTTGATTTTTCCTGGTGTTGTGTTTGTAGTCTGCATTAAATTGTGATCGTGGTTAAAAAACTGAGAGGCATGAGATCTTTATGTTCTCAGGTTTAGCACAGGTCTTTTTCATACAGGCCAAACGGACTAAGAAGAATTGCAACATCTGAGGCCTTAGTGCACATTTATTGTCTCTAATTCCTTTTAATCTGTTTTGACTGAGCATGTACCTCTTTTACTGATCCTTGATAACACAGGTGATAACTGCACGGGAGAATGAAGGGTATCCTTTTTACCTGAAGGGAACTTGTATCTTCAGAAACCAGGAATCCTGGCCTTCAGTTAGCTGTAATTGCTGTAACTCAGTGCAAATATTAAATAAATCCCTTTAGTACAGTGGGAAAAATCACTGTTCAAATGTGTTCTCATGCCCTCACTTTTAGGCTCAGTTTCCAGCTCCAGCTCTTTCACACTGTCACTTCTGTTCAGACTACATCAGGCTAAATTGAAACTAATCACAGGCTTGCCACATGGCAAATCTGCTTGACCAGAAACTACTCTTCACTCCCTCTTCTCACAGGAGTAGATCCTAATGCTGAGCTCATTCAGCCAGACTTTTCAACAGAGTGGTCAACAGAGTGACCAGTGGTCCTGCCCTTAGTCTTTTTCTGTCTGAAGGGCAATGCAGTCAGGTGAGTCAAATACAGCTGTACCAACAACTGGAACTGTCGTGTTTGACAGTATTTGCATTGTTATAAACTGAAGGAAGCAGTGGCCATGCAGAGATCCATTTTCAGAGGGCCTGTGGCTTGCTCAGACTCATGGGAAGAGGTTGACTTCTTCAACTCCAGGTGAGCAATGCTTGGATGGATCTTACTCTATGATTAAGAATGCAAGAGAGCTGCCTTACCAACAGCAGTAGTCATCAAGATATTTGCACCTTTCTCCAGGGGTGTTGCTAGCTAAATAAGTTTTATAAGTTTAGAAGTTATAAGTTATGTAAGTTATAAGTTTATAAGTTATAGAAGTTTATATATTTCATAAGTTTTATATATTTTACAGATAAGATAAGATAAGATAAGATAAGATAAGATAAGATAAGATAAGATAAGATAAGATAAGATAAGATTAGTCCTTTATTTAACGTACCTTATGTCTCTAATAAGTCTGTGATGTATAGATTTTAGAATTGTTATAAACCATAGCATAAGCTAAGATTATAATATTTTTGAAATTGTTGTGTTCTAATCAATTTAATTAAGCATGGGGAGGGGGGAAATGTTGCCAGCTAAGGTCCGGCGGCCGGAAGATCTCACGATGTACAGAAAGATAGGGCCCCTCTCCCAGTAGCCAATAACGTTTAGTTCATGATGTAAGCAGATGGAAGTGACGTTGTAAACCTTAGCTATATAAACCTGTGTCATCTATCAATAAATGCCATTTGCCATCCACCACGTTGGTGTCTGTGAGCTGATGGCCCGAGCGGCCTGGGGTTGGTCGCCGCGCGTTCCTGAACCAGGTCGCCACGCCTTCGCTGAAGGCAACACAGGGGTACCCGCACGTACTTCTGAGGGAGAGTTTGCTGGTGAATTGGAAGCTATGGTAGTGGTGCCCAAGAGCTCTTATGCCTCGTTGAATACTCTTTAACATGCAGTCTTCCTCTTTTTCTAATTTCTGTTTTCCTCTGTTTCTTGTTCCCCTTACTCCCTTAACCCCAACTTCATGAAGACACAGTGGCAATGTGCAGCAAGGGTTCTCTGCCAAGTCCTCAGACACAATGAGTACATGTTCTCTTCACAAGGTGCTGCATTCCAATTTAGCACATGATGGAAAACAGTGGGGGAGCTACAGAACTGACATAAACGTCTTAAAGGAAAGTCTGATGTGGATTTAATGTCCATGTGATGGAAAACAGCATTACATCTTCTCAAATTCACACCTAATAGCATGGAACTCTCAAGACCATTTTAAAAGAATGAAATAGTTTTATAAAGGAAATTGCATTAATTAAGCTGCAAAATACCTTTAAAACCAACAACTGTTCATTATTGCTCCTCCTCTGTACCTGTGAGTAACATTTTTACCTCATTTTTAAATGCCCATGCTGGAAGATTATTTCAGCAGCTCCATGTTCTAGCAACAAGAGGGATAATTTGCCCACACAAGCTTTGCAGTTTCATGGTGAGAAGAATAGTGATAATAGCTTTGCTGCTGCAACTAAAGGTGAAAATGATTTCTTTTAAATTTGCAAATATTTTCAGTGGATACTGGGCATAAACTTACAGACAGCTGTATAATCACTTCAAGAATCTGTGCTAATTTTCAAAGGTCAAAGTACTAGCATAAAGAAGGGAAATGAGATGTGATGTACTTCATTTTTGTACTACCTTTGTAAGACTGCTACCAACGGTTCTGGCATTGTAATGAGGAAAATTGTCAAAGTATGCAAAAAAGATTCTGTACTTTTTACTGTAATCTGAAATTTATCTTCATAGATATTTTTACATGCACATTTGTTAAATGCAATAACCACTCCAGCTGAAAAGTTTTTCTCCTTTACCTTTCTCCATATGTCTAAGCACCTAAGGAAAAACGTGTTTTCATTTATTTCTGTATTAGCACAATAGTTACACAACATTTTTCATGCCAGTAACTCCCAAACCTCTTTGTAATTTATTAAAAAACAAAACCAGGTACACAGTACAAAGGAAATGGAAAAAAAAGCAAAAAGCATGGGATAAAAACCTGTTAATAATGTTTCTGCTATGAAGTTATGCCTTCTGTGCCTTTAGGCTCACACTATTTCCCTTGCCAAATGACCGCTCTCTTTGCATGTGCTGGGTTTCACCTCTTTAGATAGAAGCTACTGCTGTGGCAATATTAATAGTGCATCCAAATGGTTTAATTGCAAGAAGGGACAAAAAATTTTCTCGTAACTGGGTAAGAGTATCTTCCCCTGGCTGAAAGTTTACCTTGTGGCCATTTTCAACTTTTCTGTTTTCATCTGAAACCTGAATCCTCATTCTTTAAATGGAGAATGCTGCTTTCTGTTAATATGCCCCTGTAACTGAGAGGAGGTGTTGATTGTTGAGTGTGTAATTATGGATCAATATAAGGCCTCCAAATTTCTTAGGGATGCATCCACTTCTAACAAATTCTTTCCTGACAACAGCAAGTATGTTCAGTAGCTCTATAGATCCCTTGCCGTGGCTGAGCTGATTAACAGTGATCCATAAACCAGATTTTGTCAACCACTATCCAAAACCATAAAACTATACAAAATGCAAATGTTAGTAGCAATTTCTATTACAGCTGTATTATGTTGTTTGCTGCTGCAGCATCATGTTGTTTCTTGATCCCAGTTTAAGAGAATTGTCTTACCTATAAAATAGTGGTAGAAGAGGTAAGCAAGTACAACCACTGTACTTGGAATAAGTATTTTACTCCACAGTATGACAATTACACTGAGAAAAAGCTATTTCATATTTTTTATTTTTCTGGGAACCAGTGGATGTTTGTTTCCACACCTTTCACTGCAGGGAAGTCGCTCTTTCCCACTATATATGAGCTTGTGTCTGATTATTTTTGAAGTTATATTCCTACTGTGCTTAATTATTATCTAACCAAGGTTCAGTATATGTCATGAAATCACAGCCTCTTTCTTTTCTCACTTCAATGCAGCTAAGAAGGGGCAATTAAGCTGGGAAAATGAATGTGTATTTCACAAGAAACTGCAGCAGCCTGAAGTGCCCTCTCTTCACAAACTCATAACTGAAATATGTTTTTATTCAGTGAGGTTGTATTAGGTGCACAGCGTGGGTCTGTATCAACTGAAGCCTCTTCATTGGTAGAGATAGCTTTTGTGTAAATATTCTTCAGATTTAAGGGAGTAAGATATAAACCCAGGATCAAATCCTGTTAAATGGCTTCACATTGTTATTTAAGTCATGAGGACTGTAGCTAGTTACAAATTTTGATGGATGCAGTGCATAATTTGTACTTTGCCTACAGCACAGCATGAAGTAAAGAGCTTATTGCAGGACATAAGCACTATACGCAGGAAACTGGCTGGTACTTTATTTTAGTAGCAATTCTGTCATTTCTTTTCCCATGCAAAACTGTACAGTTTCCCCTAAATGAGTTTGAGCTTGAATTGAAACAGCTTTTCAGGGGCAGATTTGCTTCAAACATCACTTCTATTCTCTCCCTTTATGTGGTGGGCTGTGATTTTTTTTCAACTTAGCCACTTCTGTCACTAGGCTTTTGACCTTTTTTTGTGAAAACAGAGGTTTGAGAGGCCTTTCCTGAGCTAGCAGAGCTTGCTTTCAAAACTCAGTGAGTTCCCAGTTGTACAAGCCCTCTGCAAGATTAATTCAAGTCAATAGGGGATTTTAAAGTGAAAGGGGAGAAAATCCAGGTCAGCAAGAAATATGAATAGAATGATTAAATCAGTGGGAAAGACAGAGGATTCCAATTCCAGTTATTATAGATTGGAAGGCTGAGATGCTTAATAGCAAGGAGGACAGTAATGCTTGAGAATTGGATTGAATTGGTGCAGTACATCCAGTCAGTCTCCTTCTAACAGAATGGTTGAATATGTAATATAATGTGATAAAAGTGTTTGATCTCTCTGCGTTTTAGTAGGGCTACTGTGAACATAGCTCTGGAGAGAAAAATCAGTCGTGTTTCCTCTCACCAAAGGGATGGAGTGTCTAAGCATGCATTTTATGCCCTGTGGTTTTGCAGTTTATGTTTTAAAAATAATCCTGCATAATCTGGGTGGACATAGTTTGTCATGTCCCATTCTGGAAAGTCAAGATTAAGTCCTGATGTGATGGTCAGTGCCAGAGCCCCTATCATAAATTATACATTGGCATCAATATCTTCCAGATAAAGGTTTGCTCTTTTTTAAGTCCTAGCTTTTACAATAGTAAAAACATTCCCACCTGCACTGGAAATGGATACAGACAGAAAGGACAGTGATTTACGGACTGTAGGAAGAGTTCAAGTTCAAATAAATGCCCTAGCTTCTCTGAAAACCTGTATGAAGAGGAATACCCAGTCCTGCTGAAGTGTGTTGTCGCGTGGGATTTGAATCAGGAGGGGCTGGTGTTCCCTGGGGCTTTGTCACCTCCAGATAAGAAAAATATTCTAGGCCTTTGGTTGACTTGTTCCAGACACACCCAAGACTGCAAACACAATGGAACCCAAATGTTCATCAGAGAATCTGTTCACTAGTTCAGTGTAAACATTCAATAGTAAGAGATGAGACAGACGTTCTCTCTGCAGCATTGTATGTGCACCCAGCATGGTGGCACCTAATTCCGTGCACAGGTGGAACAGTCCTGTCACCCTGCAGAAGGGAGAGATTAAGAAGCCTGTCATGTAGAGACCCTGCCCCAATCAACCCCTGGAGTCCCTGCTGTAAGCGTCCAGGACAGGTTTCATGCAGTTAAATAAACCAAAATAAAACGTGTTCACTTTCCCATTAGTCCCTCCCTAAGTGAGCACTAAATACCGCTCACATTTTTTTCAAACAGCCTTCACAAACCCTTCACGAGTCCTTTTTCCTATGTCAGAACAGGCCTGGGACGTGCAGCCCACATCAAAGTTAACTTGTGGGATTTTGCTTCGCTTTTCATAGTTATGGATGCTAAGCTTTGGTAATGTGCTTAGTCCTGTAAGAGGCAGGAGAAATGACACTTGCTGGCCCAAGGAGTGTGCAATCCAGCAATAGACCGACAGTGCAAACAGTGCTGGGAGACCTGGGGAAGATCCTGCTTAGAGAGATGTTGCTTTTTTTAGATCGTGATTGGATGCCTGATAACATTTGCATTGACATGGGCTGGTATTCATGGCTCCAAGAAAGATAAGAGGGATCAGGTCACTTGGCCATTAATGCTGTAGCCCCTTTTCAGGTTGCTTTTTTTTTGTTTTCATGTGGTATTTGAGGTTAGTGTTGATATGTGCTCCTTACATTTTACACACTAACAGGCTTCTCACAAATGCAGGGGAATTTATGTCCTGCCAAATATGCGATTAGTACAGTATTCTATGCACTTCATTGCATACTAAAGACATTTTGCTGGCCTTACATTGATGTCAGATACTGCTGTACCAAAAAATCATCTCCAAGAAAATAAGCTTCTTTAGTCTATGATTATTAGTAAGTCCTTCAAAGTAAAATTGATATATTTGAGCTCTTACTTCCTCTTTCTTAGTTATGTGGATATGTACAGGATTAAAACTTCTTTATTAGTGATCTTCCATCTTCTAGTTAAATAAATATCTTCATTTTTGAAGGGACATTTCTATTTGTAGTAAAATGTGCCTAAAATCAAAAGTGAAAAACTTTCAAGCGCAGTAATAGTGAAAATTAATAAGGTGTTTTGGAGATGATTTTGGGACAGAATGCACACGAGAAGATAATTTGAAGTGTGCTTAACTTTTATTTTGAATAGATTTAAGAGCACAACATCTCAAATCTGGGTCAACAATAAAACTGAAAAAAATAGTCACAATGGTCAAATGAAGCCAATGAAATTCCCACTTTAGGAACTGGAACACGCCAGAGAAGGTCTTTGGGGTGAAGCTGATGATTACAAAAATTTCCCTTTGATCTAATTCTTTTACCCTGTTTGATCTTTTACTTCCGGCACAGATTGCTTGCCTGTTTTAGCCATGGTTCTAGAAGCTGCAGAAAGCTCATTGTTTCCCATCGCACAGGTGAGAAATCAGTCCTCAGCACACAGTGCTTGTTTTTTATTTTGCTTAGCCTGAAGAAAATAGATCTCCCACGTAGAGTTGTGATGCAGCCTTTTATTAAAGCCGATGGGACACAGCCAGTCCAGGCTCTAACAAAAGAATGTATTGTAGTTTAAGTGGCAAATTAGCAGATCTGTAGCTTTACTCAGATGGCAGCAATTACTGCAGTCATGGTTTGTCATAATTAGTTTGAGAATGTTAATTATCAGTTTCTCCTCAGTCTATTTACTCTGAAATAGGCACTAACCACCGATAACGACCAATTTCTTACCTGCTGCTTTGTATTACCATTCTTTCCTGTGTTATTGCCTTAAGCCTCCCCTGCACTGGGTGGCTTCAGTTGGTAACGTTCTATCGCAAGAGCTTGTGCGACTCCTCTGCTCCGGGTTCCGAGTCCTCACAGGGACTGGTTTTACCTGCAGGTCTTGTGCTGTGTTGTAACCAAGTGTTCGGTGTCTCCTCTGCAGTGGTGCAGTGGGAGCTCCTTTACAGGGCACTCTGGGATTATGAAATCCATCGCATTCATTCAGTTGGTCCCCTGCACCCCACCAAACTTTGCTTCACAAACCCGCTGCTTCTTTCAAAGTTGTGTATTGACCTCTCTTGAAAGAAGAAAGTAGTGCCTGTACAGTTACCGTTCTCTTCTAGTGCTCCAAACTTTGCTTCTGTGCGATTTCTGCCTTGGTTTTCAGCAGGAATGGCAATTCCTGGGAGGCTGTGTTCCTACCCACTTAGCTCTAGCAGGAAATGGGTTTAATTGGAGATGAGTGTGTTCTGACGAAGCCACACGCAGGCTTTGCCCAGCACCACGGATGCTCAACGCCTGCCTGCCCTGAACGGGGGCACAGCACCCTTCGGGCCAGACGATGGCTCCAAGGACAGCAAGTCTGAGCCTGATGTCTCGTCTGGGTGTGCCCGTGGGTACCGCAGCAGAGTTTGCAGGCTGTGGGCTGTCTGCGGGGGAAGCTCCCGTCCCTTGTCCAGCAGCGCATCCTGCTCGCCGGATCGCAGCTGGTTCAGTGTGAGTTTTGTGGGTTGTGAGGAAAGGGGAAGTCCAAGGCTGTGAGAAAAAGAGGAGGCATGTTCAGTTTTGGAGAAGGGTAGGGAGGACAGATTTTGAGATGTGGTAATAGAAAAGAGGAGGAAAAAAACATATTTTGATGAGATCGAGTGTTGCTGTTCACTGTTCTGTATTTGTGGGCTTTTGTTTGAGAAGAAATTCCGAGATAATATTTGCAAAGGGGCTCAGATTATATTTTTATAAAATGTATGCTGTTGCTAACAAAGCTTTTTTTTTCATCTGATAAAACTAAACCAATTTCAAGCTGTAATAAACAAAATTCTTTATAAGAACAGGTCACTGCAGCTGCTAAAACCTGACCATTTATATGCACAGAGTTATGTTTTAAAATTTGATATTATTGGTTTCTCCTTTATCTTGAAAATTGACAGGATAATAAAGATATCAAGCATTTTTCTGAAGTAATAGTTAAGGTTTAGATCTCAGTGGCAGTTAGGTACCCCATAGCTAGTGAAACATAAGTGTCATTATGTAGTAACTCTTTAAAGTGCTTTGTTACAGCTTGACAGTGGTTGTTGGGATACTGGGTAACACTGTTTGCACTGCAGTCCCCATGGTCACACCAAGGCAGAAACCAGCAGGAGGTCAAAGAGCTTGCAGTAGTGCAAGTGCAAACAAATAGTTCACAGCTGAGAGCTGTTTCTTGCAGTGAACATTTTATTTTCCTTAATTCAGAGATCATAGAATGGAATAGCAGGTAAAACATTGGATGTATATAAAAGATTAAGAGGCTGCACTGTGGCCCAGCCTGAAACATAGGTATGTAAAAGGCGTGGCTGGTGATAGCACTAATCAGTTTTGCCTCTCTGGTGTGGGTAATCTTTACAAGCTTGCCTGGATATTTTGTGGGAGGGAAGAGAACTCTGTTGATGTGAACCACTAGAAGAGCATCCCAGATCTTTCCAGATCACCTAGAGCTGTAGATGTTAATGAGCTGTTGTCTTCTCCTCTCCCTGGTCATTAACTCTTTAACTTGCAGCCTCTGTTTGTCCCTGTCAAAGCACACCTCACACTCCCAGTTTGCTTGGAAAGCTCATATTTTGTTTATTACAAACCCAGAATGGTTGTGGTGGACAAGAGTGGTCAGTGCAAGTTGTTGCCTGGGTGTGCTTTGGTTTAACCTGTTGATGTTAGAGAAGACTCAAATAGTCCAGTCAGCTTCCAGCAGGCCACCAGCCATAGTTTAAGAAATCATATTTAAATGATTCATAACCTATCACCACATTGCACAATTTTCAGCAACAGGTAGGTAAAACCATCAGCGTGGCTGCATATTTAGTGGGCAGCTGGTCTCTGAAGTTTTTGGAGGCCGACTGTGCAGATGGGCCATGAGAAGATGGAACAGCTTCTGTGCCCAGATGAGCAGCCAAACTTTTCATGTCTGAAACCTCTCTGTCCCCACCATTTCTATAATGATTTCCAGAGTCCAAAACTGAACACTCGGGCTCTCTGCTGCATAACTGCCTCCACTGAAATCCACTTCATGCTGCAGTGATGTGTGTGTTGTGCATCTGAAAAACACCTGAAAGTTACAAGATTTGCCTTTTTTAAAGCAGTTGCTATTATTGAGAGAAATGAGGGGTGCTGCTTTTACAGCATCCAGCTCTCCTGCTGTACGGAGGGAACGAAACATGGCATGAATCTGTGAAAAGCTGGAAAGTTTGCAAAGAAATGATCCCGCAGCTTTTGCAGCAGCAGCTGTGCTGTGACATTCAGGCTGATGCACCAGTTGTCTGATCAATAGGTTTTACTTCTAGGACTATTATTTCTTGGCAGCCAACCTAATGTAATTACGCATGTTTTCCTGCAACAAGCAAACACTTCATGTGGTTGAGGAAACAGCTGCGGTGCGTTGAAGAGCTCGTTTGCATAAATATGAAAGTACAGTCACAGAATTACAAAATTACATATTGTGTAGGGTTACACGTTAACAGCAAGAGTTATAAGTACCTATAGGGATTATAAATACCCATAATGCTCTCATATTTACAATGAATTAATATTTAGCCATTTTGAACATTGAAAATCAGTTTATAATCTGACTACTTTAAAGTGTGATTGTCCGGTCTAAAAATAGCTTTGAATATGACTCTTAACTGGAGATCCTTGCATCTTTCCTTATTTTCTATTTTGAGCCACTCTTCAGAGTTGGAGAGGCCTGGGGAACCTCCAGAAAAGATTACCAAGCCAGATAAAATTTGCCTCATTTCTTTCAAACTGAACCAAGGCTGCTTTGTTTTTTTAAATTCACAGATAAATGTCTGAAGCAACCTGGTAAAACTTCTCATATATCAACTGCACAACCCAGAAACTAAATGCCAGGTCACAAGAAATCTGCACGCTGTTAATGCATGACCAGGGATGTTTACTGAGTGGTTACACGAGCTGCTTACAGTTATATGGAATTACAGCATCACCCTGGGATAGTTGAGTTCCTGCCCCATGCAGGGACACCATGAGAAGGCTGCACCTTAAGCAGCCTTTAGCCCAGGAATTTAAGAGAGACTTGTGACCAGTTCTGGCTTACCATAGGACAAGGAAGCTGTAAACTGCACCCACATCTGCAGTGGGGGCAGCAACCTTTCAGAACGGAGCACCTCGGGGTGCCGGGGCCGGCAGTCGCGAGATCAGCCCTCTCCGCTTATGCATCCAGAGCCCTGCGTGCTCACAGAGCAGCCAGCGCAGGACAATGCTGACTGAAGCCTTTGGTACTGCCACATAGGAACGTGTTGGTTTGGTTTCTTGGGTGGTTTTGTGCAGGTTTGATTGACCTGGTTGATTTCAGCTGACAGAAGCAGGAGCAGAAGAATGCTCCAAGTGACATGACAGCAAAATGAGATGAGCTTTAACTCATCTACTCATTATATTTCAAAATATGTAGCACCGTTTTCCTCCAGTTGTTCATTCTGTCTGCTCGATGCTACGTTTCTTGCTGGCAGCAGAAAAATCAGCCTCAGTGCCCAGAGGGTGGTGAGGGGTTTCTGAGTTGTTTTTTTACTGACAGTTTTATCTTGTGCCTAGACTTGGCACTGAAAAAACTTAGGAGCATGAACATCGTCTGTTGAATGATACCATAGTTGTGAGAGCTTGCTGATCTCAAAGAGGAAGCCCTACTTTTCCCTTACCTCTTGGTTTCATCCTTTTCCTTCCACCAGCCTTTGGGAACAGATCTAACATTAACCAGAAAATAAATTGGCAGTGGTTTTGCCAAAGCAGCAAGGCATCAGTGACTGGAGAGCACCGTGAGGGGCGGGGGAAGGAGGAGGGTACCAGCCCTCCTGTGGGTGAGCTGTCAAAGTAGTGATTCAGAGAACTGGTTCTACAATGTGACCCCACTGTCACCTCCAGCAAGAAGATGGTAACCCAGATCTGGAGGGAGGAATTGTCTAAAGCTCTCAGACCCGTTTTAGCTTCCCTGACAGCAGGAAAACTGCCTGCTGTAGCTATTGAATGATTAGTTTGCATCAGCTCTTTGGGTCTTGAGGACATAAACTCTTACCAGTCACTAATACATTTTCATTGCCTTGGGAAGAAGCAGTGGATCTCGTGGGAGTGCACACTGTTTTGAGCAGGGTAATTCTACAGGAATTCTATTTCTGCAGGGAAAAAAGCAGTGGAGAGGAAGCAGTGCTCCTTGGTGCTGAGGCTGTCAGCCTGTGTGCCTGAGGGGCTGCGCGGGAGAGCGGGCAGGCACTGCTGGCTCTGCCTCCTGTCTGGAGAGCTGCAGCAGAGGCTGCTCTGATTTGGGCAGTTTCTGTATGTGTTATGGTGGGTGTGCAAGACACCGAGAAAGCTGAGTGTAACTCCTTTGTGTGGAGGTCTGTGAACTGGCAGATGAGCCTGTTCCATGCGGCGTGTTGGAGAAGCTTGTGAGTGAGTGCAAGACAGAGCTATCACCATGAGTTGTGATGTGAAAATGTGGTGCTGAGACCTGACTGGAAGGAGCTCAGATCATACTTGACATGAGCTGCCCATTGCCCAGAAAGGGCAGGGTATATGAAGGCAGGCTTGGTGGCAAAGCACTCTCATAATGAACGCTCCCATTTCAGTTCAGAACAGCTGAGGAAACTCTTCTGGCTTTGTGTCTGGATCTGAACAAATGATGGTGATGGGCTGGCAAAAAAATGAGTTCTTTCTTGGGTCAGTTTGTTTTTTTTATTTGAAAATCATACATATTTTATCACACAACCTGCATTTGTTATGACACTGCAAACATAAAGGGATTGCAATTGTGTTTTATCCCTCTGAAGCACATGAGTTTGTAACGCTGAGATTTAATGAGAGTAGAGAAACCCAAAGTAAGACTAAACTGCTAGCAATGACTGACAATAATTGGATAAGCTCAGTCTTTCTGCAGGGGGAGAATGGGAGAGGCTGAACAGTTTAGGAAGCACGGATAGGAAGACAAGTCATCAAGACAATAAAGAAAATATTTGAATACACACTTACTGACCAGGGAAGATATTTCACAGTCATGCTTATTTTCCCAAGTTTAGATTGGAAGTCAGAGTTGGAGGTGAGTTGTGTGGTAATCAAAGTCTTCTCATTATTAGCAAAATGATTTATTTGTATTTTAAAAGCCTTTTAAACACATATCTGGGGAAAATGCATTCTTTGGAGGCAAAAGTGGCTTAGAATATTCCTGGAATGACTGTCCTTTCTGATTTCCTTCTCTGAGCATAGAAAATGTTCAGTTCCAAGATAACAAAATGTGAAGGAATACTTGGGATAGGGGGAATTAGGAACTTCAAAACCTGGTTTTGCTACTAATAAAGGGTAAGGATCAGGTCCATATCAGCTTCAGTTCTGGTTCCGGGGCACACCCTCCCACCCGTAGGTTCTTTAACCCTTTCTTTGTGCCAGCAGTGAGGCACAGGAAGCTGATTCATCTGAAATTTCCTGTGGGGGGAAAAAAAAGAGCTTAAGGTGTGATGGCGATGCTCCCTTATTAGCATGCAATATGTGATGAGCAAACTGGTTTCCTCAAAACACTGTCGATAGCTCTGAAGCCGCCGTCTGATGAGACAATCAATGGAGCTTCTGCCTATCTCGTGGACCCGAACTGACTTTTTCTCATAATGAAGATTAGTGATGCAGTGCGAGTTCCTGCTGCTGGTACAAAATTCTTAGAGGAAATATTGAGCAGTCAGCTCTCCACTGGCAGGCTTTGGGCTGGGTCAGATGTCAGCTCACAGAATCATAGAATGCCAGGTTGGAAGGGACCTCGGGGATCGTCTGGTCCAGCCTTTTAGGTGATCTGTAGTTTAAATGAGATGGCCTGAGCCCTGTCAAGCTGGGCCTTCAAAGGGTCCAGTGTAGAGAAATCCACCACTTCCCCGAGGAGATTTTTCCAATGTTTAATGGTTCTCATGGTGAAATATTTTCTTCAGGAATCCAATTGGAATCTTCCCAAGCGCAACTTGTACCCATTGCCCCTTGTCTTTTCCATGTGACTCTCTCCTTCCCGGCACTGCGTGAAGCTGCTCCCAAAGCCTAAACCTCAGACTCTGTCACGGATTGGTTTGGCAGGTGTAGACTCGTGTGCCAACCTGTGATCCAGGGCAGGGTGATGAGGGAGGGCACAGAGCTGGTGCTGATTTATCGTGGCAGAGAGGCACAAACGGTGGTTCCCAGGGGAAGTCTCCCCCTCCTCGTCCGGAGCTGCAGCGCACAGCGCTGACAGGAGCTGCTGCGGGGCTGTGTCTGTGCAGCCCTGCTCTTGGCTTGCACAGGAGCTGCTCCTGGCTCACCTGGACCCAGGTCCTGATGCAGGGCAAGGCCGTGGCTGGACAATCACTGTAAGCATAGATGTTGTAATCAAGGGTTACAACCTCTGCTTTGAAAGTGCTGTCTGTGTCACTCAAACACAGATGCCTGCTCGTAACTCACCTGCGCTCACGCTGCCCATAGAGCCTGGCTGGCGTGGGGGGAGTGTGTTGAAGGGTTTATATTTAACATTGGCAGGAAGCATGTTCAAAGCTTCCTGATCTTATTGTGCCTGCCTTGATGCCTTCAGACTTGATACAATTTCAGAGTGATAAGGTTTCCTTGAACTTTACTCTCTTTTCCTCATGTTTTGGATTTGAAGCAGATAGACTAGAAGCAGTGCTTCTCTGAATGAACTACTTGCATCTCTCTGTGTGATTTTTGGGACTTAGAAGGGTAAGTGGATGCTGAAAATTCCTGGTTTAGAATGGCAAGTTACTGAGACGAGTTGGAAACCTTCAGAGGGTCCAGGTTTGGTTTTGAACTGAAGCAGATAGCCTAGAACCAGTAGGTATTTGAAGTAAGCTAGAAAGAACTCTTCTAGAAGAGAAAGAGACCAATAAAAAGATGTGGAATTGAAGGAAGGAGAAGTAGTAAATAAGAGAAATATGAATTGAAATCTTATGTATGGCAGCCCATGGAATAGCATTACTTAATATAATGCCAATAAGTGCAGACAAACCAAATGTACATATAATGAGGAATGATGCATCAAGCAGTAGCAATTCTCTTGTTGCTGAAAAAGGGGAGCAGAAATCTGTGTGTGTGTTCAAAGAGCATTAATCTATCCAATATGCCTCCTGGGTACTCTTACAGCCCCTACAAGCTGCAGGAGAGTGTATCTGGCTTCTGAAAAGGATGCTTGTGCTTTTCAGAGGATCTTGCTGAGATGAATGTACAAATAGGGCTGGGAGTATGGAAATGATAGGTTGGTAGGTTCTTTCTGGAATTTAAACAAGTGTATTACTCAGTATTGAAAGACTGAGAATTGATGGAACCCTGCAGACTTACTATAAAGATTGGATACGTATGAAAGAATGATAAAGCGTGTGAGAACTGAAGTTGAAAAGGGATGCTGGTTAAAAGTGAGGCTGGAAATGCAACAGGATTGTGTCTTGTTCTCCAAGTTGTTTGAAATTCTCAAACATAAGCTTCTTAACTCTTGCTGGAAGAAGACATGCTAAAGATTAATGGCCTGAAGGTATTAGGGTATGCAAGGCATTAGGAATGGTAATTACCATGACTTCATACATAAATAATCATTTAATAACACCAGCTGATTTCAGGAGCCTTAGCAGTGTGCTGTCAGTGTAGAAAATACAAAAAGAAAATGCCTTGAAGCAGGAAATGCCCTCAGTCTCAGAACCTATAGAGGAAAGAAGCTTTGAAAAACAAAAAAGCAAACATTATGAAGTTCCTCAAGAAGGCAGTGAGGTTGAGCAAGAGGTGCTGAATAAGAACCTGTAGGCAGGTTTGAAGAACTTTCCAGTGTGAAATGCTAATGGCAATCTCCCAAACAGAGCAGCCCAGGGTTTTGGTGATACTGGAAAATATCAGCTCACATTGGACTGGTACATTTTTGGTACCTTTTCAGGTCAACTGATTTGTAATTAGGTTTCAGATATTAATGTAAAATACTACATGTTTGTGTCTGAAAAGTTAGACTTCATCCATACACTTACTTAAGATGTCTGGTTTGTTATCTTGTTTATTAATCTGTTGTCTGAAATCTCAGCAGTTTTCTGTTTAGCATCAGTTCTGGCAGGGTTTCCAGAGCCAAACATAAACTGCATAACGTCTCTGTGGTGTAAGATGTGTAATAACTGGCAATCCACTGAGAAGTTTGACAATAATTATTCATAGCTTTAGCATTTGCAACTTGATAGCCTATTCTAACAATATTGTTAAAAAGGTTCTCAAATAAACAATCCTGAAATGAGGCAATCATTGTAAATTTACATAATGTGTGATAAGTACGTTTATTTTTTAATTTAAATGTAACTCCAGTTGGAGTACCTCTGAAATCCTTAATGGAAAGACAATGAAAAGTCATGAATGACATTAATTGTGAGTAGGAGGCTATTTTTAGTCTCTATTCCCCACTGTTGCAGAAGACTTACATTAAAAAAACAATGAGAATGGCTCCTGGATGCTTGGTGCAGCTTCCTAAGGGCAGAAATGTTTCTAAAAGGGCAGTTTGTATCCAGTTAGGACAAATTTTAATGGAAAACTTTGACATTTGATTTTTTAAAAAATGTAGATTTTGCTTTTCAATACCTCAGTTTTCTGAGTCATGTGTAATGGAGTTGATGGAAGAGTTAAACGATGGAGTATTGAGTAAAGCAATAGTTCACGTGCGTGCACTACAATTTTTCATCTGTTCTCACCCAACATTTAAGGATTGTCTTTTCTGAGGGCAGTACTAGGTTAGAAATGAAATTTCTAAAGGCGTGGGTTTGTTTGTAGGGACAGGTGCTTTGGGATTTTAAGCAAGTGACCAAGTATGCCTCAACACTCTCACACTGCACTGTGAGCAGCTGCAATTAAATTAATTAACTCAGGTAGATATAGAATTATGTAATTTGGCCCCAATCTGTTAATAATTATTTCAGAATTGTTTTCCCTGATCTTTTGCTGTCTTTTGACTCTCGCTCGTTACTGAGAGGCCACCAGGAGGGTTGGTGACTACTCTGTTTGATTCATTTTGTTCAGAGCTCAAACCATGAATGCCTTCTTTACACTGTACATGAATTCTCCTGAGCTTCCCTGCAGGATAGTAAGTTTTCTGAAAAGCTTATATTGTACCATTGTTCTATTGGAGTCTTTTTTTTCTGAGGACACGATTTTGTATGTTTCCACGGTTCACTGAATTTTCCAATTAGTGTCCACATCAGCTGAAGCCTGTGAGAACTCTCTGAGAATTGTAATGTCATGTTGCACTGCAGCACTCATGGAGGTGCCGTGTCAGGAGACAGGAAGTTCTCTTCCCAGGTACACAGCTGCAATTGCATTTATTTTTAAAACTTCAAATAAAACTTGGAATTGAGGTTTTCTTGGAGTTTTTTTTCTAATCCATGTTTTTCAATCTCCTCTGCTTCTATTTGAGGATCGATAATATATATTGTGCCCAGAGGGTACATCTGTTTGTGTTGTTACAGAACATCTCATGAGCTGTCGTTTCCAGGCTGCTGGACTGCAAAGCCAAGCTGAGTAGATTCTCTGGTTTTCTTTTTAAATGTCACCGACTTCATTTCAGCTTTCTTTTTTGTTTTGTTTTCTTTTCCCTTAATATCTTGACAGCCAGCTTTCTCTTTGCAAGTGTCTCTTCATTTATTTAATGTTTCATTAATATAATTTTCCACACAACTGTTCTCTTGCTCCTTCCAGATAGACATATCCCATAATGTGATTTGGGATATTGGAAGGAAGGCTGTTGAAATAACTGACTTCCTACGTGACCAGTGGTTTATGAGTGACTCCAGAAATGCTTACATCAGATTATTGCTTCCACCTCTATTGCTTTGATGGACTCTGGGTCAGAGTTTGTGTAAAGGAGCAGGATGAAGTCTCTGCAGTCCTTTAGGACACGACAGCATCACCACTGTAATCGTCCAGTAGAAATGGGCGGTTGGATCGTCCTCGTAGTCCTCAGTAGCCAAATGGCAGCTGGAACTTTGAGGTGAGGAAGGCTCAGCTCTGTCTGATTGCGTGGGAGCCTTCCACTCCAGGATAGCTGACACACCTGAGTGGAGCACAGGGGCTTCCCAGAGGGCAGCCCTCAGCAGTAAGTCTCTGGTATTTATCCTGTCCGGTTTAGGTGAGTTATGCCAAAGGGCTCCCAAAGCAGACAGTGCATTCAGATATCTCACCTTTCTCTTCTGATGCACACAATTGTTGTGCAAGTCGTCTTTGTCCTCTATGGTCATCTCAGGCTGAGCTTTCCATTTGGTTTCCAGAGGCTGTTGCTCTGGGCTGGACAAGACTCTTATTAACCCATCAGCTTTCCATGCCCCGATTCAGGGGATGTGTACGTCTTTTCATGCCGTTGTGTTCACAGTTACACTGAAACCTGCATCCTGCTCTTCACTGGGGCAGCAACAGATCAGTAGCAGATGGCAGCAGGGGCAGCTCCAGCTCCCTTGAGAGAAGCACACGCAGCCTCCTCCTTCAGTAGTGCTTCACCTACACTCGTGTCAGACACAAGACCTTTAAATGTTGTTTGAGGATCGTTGCTACTGAATCACTCGTTTCTACCATTTAATCAGTTTCTAAAGCCATCAAGGAGAGTTCTGATCTCATTAATAGATCATTCATTACACAGTATCACAGTACCACAAGGTTGGAAAAGACCTTTGAGATCATCAAGTCCATCCTATGACCCAACACCAACACCTACTTGTTGTCTAAACCATGGCACAAAGCGCCTCATCCAATCTGCTTCTAAACACCTCCAGGGACAATGACTCCACCACCTCCCTGGGCAGCTCATTCCAGTGGCCAATCACCCTTCCAGTGAAATTTTTTTCCTAATATCAAGCCTAAATTACTAAATCTATTTTGCTGAGATTCAGCTTGTAGAGGTCAAAAAGCTGAATCAACCTTCAAATACATAACTGCAGAGTTGTAACTGGGGTTCTAACCAGAATCTCTTGTGTTGTCTTATATTAGTAATCTATTCCAAGGAAAAAGCAGTAACATCCTTGACTCCAATACAGATTCTTCCCAATTGGAGATGGCCATGTGATTTGACACATCTGGGAGGGGGAGGGAAGAGGACTAAATGGTAAAGGTGTGAAACTCTGCCAGGTTTCTGTTCTTTCAGATCTCTTCTAGAAGGTTCGGTTCCCTGCAGTTCGTGTGAGCCTTTTCTGACCACAGAGGGCAGAAACCTTCTACAATGGAAGAATTGGCAATGAAAGGCTTGTGGCAGTGAGAGGTTCTTGCATTACCAATAAAAACCTAAACAGATTCTTGTACCGAAAATAGTAAAAGAGTCAATACCCTGACCTTTTATCCTTTCCATCCTGCATAATGGGTCCTTTTTGAGAAATATCTTAACCTCGATTCCTGCTTAATTTAAACTGTGAGCCATATTAGCCCTTTCTAAAATACCACTCAGGTCAGCTGGATTTTGTTGAGGGGTGGGAGTAGAGAGAGTTGCCTCATCGGAGGACAAGTTCTTGGGACAAAGTGCTGTTTGAGTGGAACGACTGGAGCTGAACAGATCCATCTTTAAAGGCAAGGCTAATTATCAGTTTCCTACAGACTGCTTCCCTAGCCCAAGAGTGCTCTTGTATTCTTTTCTCCCACCCTGAAATCATAATAACAGTTCTACATTTGAGATAGGAATCAGTTCTTAGTTATCAGAGGCTGGAAAATAATTTCTTTTTGTAAACAGAGTGACTGCTGAAGTAGCTGTTATCCTCTTTTTCCTCTAGCATCTGAACTCCAATGCAAATGGTATTCAGGGGCAGCAGGCTGGAATTCACTCCAGTGTTCAGTTCAGTCAGATCTTGGACTACAGTGTAGCAAAGTTTAATCTTTAATTTTTAAATTGATTTTGTGTTTAAAAGGCTGGAAATCACAACTAAATTATTGCATATAGGCATATCGAGTGAAATGTTTTCTAATATCTAAACATCATATTTTCTATATTTATAATATTTACTTATTCCCAAACTTGAAAGCCCAAATAGTTCTATTCCTTGTAAATTCAGAAATTATTTGATATACTGTAGTGGCATTTTGCCTTTTTCTTAGCTTTAAATAGCAGCGATTGATGAGAAAGCATCAAAAATCAGAGAAGCAAAAGTTTTTTTTCTCACCGATCTGCAGTATTTTAATTTAAGGTGATTTTATGGCATACCTCCAGTATGACTTGTGATTGATGGAGGCTGTTTTAACAGAAATAAGAAGAGAAACTAAGAGATATGGTAATTTTACCAGTGTTTTTTAAAAAGAATATTTGGAAAAGATATATTGAAGCAAACAGGATTAACTCTGCACTGAAACAAATTCTGTGGAAATGAGGTAGATCTATTTAAGGATAGTTTAAGGAAAATGAAAGAATTCATAGGCTTGAAGCAGTTTAAAAATCAAGCCCATTTTTGGCAAGTTTTGACCTCAGCATTTTAATCAGGTGCAGAAACTTTCCTGTAGTGTTGCATCTTTTAAATGTGTGTTGCAGGGTGACAACCTGCCAGTGTGTGAGGAGGAGCAAGGTAGCTGCTTCCTGGCATAGTCAGAGAATAACCTGAATACTACCGACACCAAAGTTTACTATTGGTTTGAGCAGGTCTGGCTTTGGACACAGGTCAAGTAAACACCTGCCTGGAGCAGAAAATCATGGGTTTAATCTGGGGAACTGGATTTTGCTGTAGGTCTGACTTGGATTGGCTCAGCAGTGGTAGCAGGATGAGTCCCCTGGGCACTCTCCTCCCTGCAGTCCATGTGCTGCCGTAGCCAAGATCGGCGTCGCCCTGTGCTTGTCTCCTCTCATGAAGGGAGCTGGGCAGGGGAGGGGCCCTGGAGCTGGAATATTCACTCATTTTTTTTCTGTCTTCTAAGAAAAGTTGCTTCACAGAGGCTAGTTTGTTGATTGGTCTTGAACCTACTCCCAGCCCACAGACTTTGAGAAGCTGTGATGTGGGAAACGAGCTTTTTCCAAAACAAACCTCACGTGCTGCCTCTTGTTTTGCTTCTCTCTTTTTATTCTCATGTCACAAGCTCCAGTAAGGGCCTGGATGGAATGGCCATTCTTTACAATCATTCAGTCTTAAGGAAACCCTTCCTGGATACTGTACAGAAACCTTACCAAAGATAAGGAGCATAAGATTTAAGAACACAAAGATCTTGGTGTCTGCAATGACTTAGGATGGGGATTTTAAGGCTGGATTTGTTTTGTTGCAGATCTCAGTTTTTATAGGAAAGCTTGCACAGAGCACTTGCTCCAGTAGCTCATTCTCTCTGTTAATGTCTCCAGTCTTGTTCTGTTGTACAAGTCTTCGCAATTCAAAATTGCTTTTTTTTTTGTAGGTGAGGAGTAAAATAAGCTCACATCAAAGCTCTTCTTTCCTCTGTCTATTTTAACTCTCAAAGATGAGTTAGAGGACACCCACACATATACTTAAATCAGATCCTCTGTTGTGAACGCATTTGGACCATCCATTAGCAATAAAGACTCCATAAAGGAGGCTGACAAACTAGCCAGGCATCTGATTAGGCACAGAATAATTTCAATGGCTAATCAAACGAATGAATCCTTACTTGATTACATTTCAGTTTTGTATCAGCTAATCATGAAATCAGAAAATACACAAATGGATGCTGGTTCCTTACAGCACCTGTTCAGAGGTACAATTGCTGTAATTTGGGAAGAAGAAGGGAGGGGGCAGCACTAATTTCCTAATCAAGAGCTGAGACAAGTAGCAAGCTCTAATATTCTTAATGCAATAGGTGTTTTTCTCTGGAAGAAAACTAGAACTTTTCCAGGACCAGGACATAAGTGTGTTGGGATCACTCCCTCATATCTCACAGTGTGTGTTTTTTTACACATATATTTTGTTCCTCAGGATGAAACTCCTGTACTATCTGGTGAAAAGAAATGTTCTTTGGACATCCTTAAGAGAAAGGGAGAGTATGAACTTTCTCCCACTGCTCAGGTCTCTTTCCACACTCGCTGTCCAGCAGATATTAGCAGGGCCAAGAAAGGTCCCCATAGAAAACCAACAAAGCTTTGTAGTGCGTGTGTTTGCACACGTCCATGTTCCTTTGATCTCAGACGTAAAGATCACAAATTATCCTTTGAGTGAGATAATTCTGAATGCACTCCACCAAGGCTTCAGACGTAAGATATAATTAAAAACCCTGAGGAGCAACTGAAGTGCTTGGAGGAAATCGCATTGTGCCGTACGATAGCGCAGGACGCAGCAGCCCCTCCCCAGGGAGCCCACTGTGTAAAGCTGGGTATGTTTTGTTTTCTTATAAAAAGGTAACTAAGTAAAAATATTGGAGGAAGAAGGGGAGATGAAGAGCATCAGCTTCTGCTTTTAATGTAGCCTGGAACTGACAGTTCTTTGTCATATACAGACAAGAGTTTTGGTACTAAGTTATGAACAAATCTGACCATTTACAGTGGATCCCACAAAGCAAAATAATTCTTGAAGTTTTTATCTGCTACACTCCCTCTGGTAAAATAGCTCATGAAAAACAGGCTGAAATGAAAGCTGGGTGCTAATTCCTGAATAGCAGGTCCTGCCCTTACAGGAAGGTGGGCTTCTGCTGGTGCATGGCCTCACGATTCCACCCGTGTCAGGAGAGCTGCACTGAGCTTGGGCTCGAATGCATTAGGCTGAAACTATCACTAACAGGGCCCAGTACTTACAGGAATGGCTTTCAGACATCTGCCAATCAATACTGTCCAGTTCTTTGAAGAACTCTTAGTTGATGCTGCTTACCCACACAGCATCTCCAAAGTCAGAGGACACAGACCAAGGGCAGCTGGATTAGCAGGGTTAAGCCACGGTCAGTGTACTGCATGCATTTTAATTGCTTTTGCAGAAGTGGAGCACTGGATTCTCTGCTGTGTAAATCAGAACAGATCCATTGAAACTGTGCTGATTTATACAGCTGAGGATTGTCCCCAAGACTTGCAGCAACAGCTGTTTTAAGTGGTTGGTTTGATCTGTTTTTAAAACACTAAGCCACCAGATAGATTGCATTTAAATGATCAGTGCTGATCAATGCATGAGATATATAATAAATCTTTCCTAAATACCACTCAGCTAAATTTCTCTTATTGGCTTAAAATACACTAATCCTGAATCTTCTTTAGGTTTTCATACAAGCTCATAAGTTGTAGCAAAATAAAGTCTTTGAAAAGGTAAACAGAAACACTTCATTAAAAAGTTGTGATATTACCATTTGTCATTTCATTACTCATAAAATCTGTGCCTCAAAATAATTTAAAAAAGCCCCAAAAGCACCTTCTGAATGGCTTAAAGTTACTTAAGGGTTAGAAGCGAGTTGATAGAATCACATCTGGTGTTATGTTTAGGATTGGAATGAAGGGATGAGAGGCTCATCCTGCTCTTTGTTCATAGTTGCTAACTGAACACCTGACCCCTTCCAGAGGCACTGAGAGTTTCTGGTACCTCGGAGCAGATGCTTGGTGTTTTTCAGGATCTCTGCATTGCCTGAACTGGACAATAGTTGTGTTCACAGCCATAAGCAGGTGATTTGTGCCATGAGTTAGAGATTATCAAAATATCGTAGACTTTTACTACAAAAGCCCAGTACTGATGTTCTGGAGGATTTTCAGAGGTCTAGGAAGGAAAAGGGTTCTTTCTATGCTGTCATAACTCATAGTCTTCCCTTCACATTCCTGGCCTACCTATACCTGTGGTGTGGTACTCTGCCTCTTTTCTCACCTGTGTACCTGAGGGCACTGTCTTCTGTGCAGTGTAGATCACTGCTTCTCACAGTCATGCATCCTGAACACCATGCTTTTTCTTGGCTCTTCTCCCTGACCTTTGATCTCTGGATGTCTCTTGTCATCATGTTCTGACCATTGTGTTAGTACTAACTATTTAACTTCTTCCAGAACTCCCTCATCCTTCATCACAACCAGGAATATTTTCCCAGGTGTGATTTTTGAGGTCATTGCTGCCACTCTGTTTTAGTTTATCTCCTCCATTTCTTCCATGGGGAACTGAACAAATAATTTCTGACTTAACTTCCTGGAGATTCTTGAAAAGGTAGAGGAAGGAAAGAAGCAAGGCAACTGATAAATATTGGTCGCCTCTGCTTACCTTCTCGTTCCTTCATCTTCTTGCTCCTTAACAGAGAAAGAGGAAGCAACAGGAGAACTGAGTGATTGCTGGTTGCAGCTTCAAAAGGATACGATGTCCATGAGCACCCTCAGCTGCATATTTGCTCCATGCAGAGTTAATACCCACTGGCATGCTGAGTGAATAATTTGTTTTATGCAGTACCCAGCAAATGGCAGTCATGGACCAGAACCCCCTGTGCTGGCAGCCCTGTTAACAACAGGGAAAAAATTAGAAGACGGTCACCACTACCAGAGCTCACATCCAAAGTACAAGAGAGGAGACAACAGATGGAGAAGGACAGATGGTGAAGTGCAAAGAAACTACCAAACAGTTGATAAGCATGAAGGCAAACGGTGTCAGCACACCAGCTGCCTAACATTCATCCATTAGGCATGGCAAGCCAAGGAAAGGTCTAAGAGTGGTTTGGAAGGAAAATGGGATAGCCCTGTGGATGGTCAGGGAAAAGACATCTCAAGGGGGGATGGCAGCAGGGAAGAGTTTGTCTGGAAGCTCTGCCAGCAGACAGTGGACGCAGGAGTTGTTGTTTCCAGCGAGAGAGATGTTGCAAAGGGCATGAAAATGAGAACAAGCAACTTACTTTAATGTGACCAGGAAGTGGTGCCTGTGAAGGTATGAAAAAGAGAGGGACAGCAGAGTCAGAGCAAGAAGCATGAAGACTGAAGACTTACTGTGTAGATACAAATGAGGCAAGAGTTACTTTTGCAAGACCAGAAAAACAAATGCTGAAAGCTGTTAAGTCTGTGTGATTTTTAGTGAGTTATCAGTAAGAAAAGGCAGTCAGTCTCACAGTTCTCATATGGAAAGAATCAGCAAGGCTGTGACACATTGTAGGTTCCCCTTTTCAGTGTTTGAGTGACAGGCAAAAACCATCATAAGGGTCAGGAAAAGAGGTAGCAGGGTCACATCCAGTGGAGAGAGGAGGCCAACAGCAACATTTCAGTCATCCTTAGCGGAATATAAAGCTGTCAGGGAGAAAGGCCAAGGTACTGGTATGGGCTGGTGGAGACAGGTACAGTGTGTTCAGAGGAGGGCAACGAAGATGGTGAGGGGGCTGGAGCACAAGCCCTATGAGGAGCGACTGAGGGAATTGGGGCTGTTTAGCCTGGAGAAGAGGAGGCTCAGGGGAGACCTCATTGCTCTCTACAACTACCTAAAAGGAGGTTGTAGTGGGGCAGGGGTTGGTCTCTTCTCTCAGGTGACCAGTGACAGGCTAGAGGGCAGGGACTCAAGCTTCGTCAGGGAAAGTTTAGACTTGATATGAGGAAAAAATTCTTCACTGAAAGGGTGATTGGCCATTGGAATGGGCTGCCCAGGGAGGGGGTGGAGTCACCGACCCTGGAGGTGTTTAAGGGGAGACTGGATGAGGCACTGAGTGCCATGGTTTAGATGATGGTTGGTGTTAGTGTTGGTGTTAGTGTTAGGTTATAGGTTGGACTTGATGATCTCAGAGGTCCTTTCCAACCTTGTGATACTGTGATACTGTGAAACTGGAGAGGGGGATGTCCGTGCTCTGGGGATGGCAGTCCATCTAAGAGTTCATCTGAATTTTGCTCCCAGGTGTGGTTACCCAGAGAGCAGGAAAAAGAGGCCAAGACTGGATGTCAGGGAGACCTTTTCAAGAAGCTCGAGTCCCAAGAACAGCCATTCAAAGGACACATGGAATGAGCAGAAGGCAGTGACAGGTGTTGGTGGAAGGCAAGATTTCATGAAATGCTAAGAAGTAGGGAAACTCCCTTGATGGTTAAATGACTCCGTTGGGAGAGCCTGGTCTTACACAGCTGATGTGTGTTGGCTTTTTGTTGTTGTTTTTTATTCTCTATGGTAGTTTTGTTGTTATGGGAGACTGCATAGTGGTCAGTCCATTCAGCTGCAGCTGCTCACCCTGCTCAGAGGGGTTTCAAGAGCAGAATGGCTTAGGGATTTAAACACAGGTGACAGTAACATTGCTTGCAATGAGCAGAAATGTAATATTTATAACACAAGCATATTGGCCTTCGGGTGGATAAGTGGTTCATAAAATTCAGTGCAGCATAATGTGAAGTAATGTAGCCAATTACTGAAGAATAAGCATGAAGATTGCAGTCTAAATAGGAACACAACATGGAATTCATATTAAGAAAAGAACCTTAGAAGGGACTGCAGATAATAGACTAAACCATTAGCACTATTTCCTGGTAACAATAACAAAGATAAAAAAGGACAAACAAGTTTGTGAAATATAGCTCTGGCAGCCTGGTGTAAAAGCTTTAGAAATTATTCTGGTGTGCTGCTGGTCTCATTAGAAAAGAGTGCTCAGTTTTAGCCACTTCATTACAGGAAGGCATTGAGAAGGTGCAGCAGGGGGCAAGCCGAGATGATTTAGTAACCAGGGCATGATTTATGAAGAAAGTTTGGATGTATTTCTCCTCTGTAGCTAAGGGAAGGGAGATTAAGGGAGGATTCTTACAAAAGTAAGTAAGATCCTGAACACGTGGGAATGGATCAATGAAAAATATGGTTCTTGTGTACACAAACTTAAAACAGGAGATCTTGGATCAATGTTGGGGAGGAAAATTCAAGCAGATTTTCAAACAGGAGGAGACAGAGTGATTGAAATGCTTTCAGCATTTTACACAGGTAGTTGTGGTGGCAGTGAATTTGCATGGCAATGTTTGGAATGCTTGCATATAAGTTTTCACAGCAGCCTCATAGACTTGGAACCTGTTGCCATCTATTTTGTTGGTGATGGGGCAGACACTGTTTTCTGAAAACAGAGGTGGGTCATTATAGACTGAAAGTGATCTCAAGGTGTCTTATTAATAAAAAGCAAAGTAGTAATCTCTGATCTCTGTGGAAGAAAAATGTTGGGTAGGTGTTTGTAGATTTATGTCTACTTTTTTTGTATGGTTGTCTGGATTTGGACAATACTCACCTACCAGGAGGGAATTCTTCTATCACATCCACAAAGATGTGACTTTTAATGGACTTTTAATTAAAGTATATGTTTCAGAATATTTTTGTAACATATATTCTAACGCATGGAGGTAACATCATAAATATTTAATTTGTTAAAAACCATAAGCCTCTTTCCAACTGTTGGTAGTTGTGGACACTACTTGCAAGTGAAATACAGTATTTCAGCACTTGGCTTCCACTCAGCCCTGATGGCTGCCTTACTGTCTGCTCTTAGGAGACATTGCCAGGAACTGGACCATTAACACTGATGCTTTTGTCTGCTTGGAGTTGTTGTATTTCTCAGCCAAGTGCTGTCAACAGACAGAGAAGTTGGGCTTCTGCTATTTAGTCAAGCTCTCTTACCTCCTTGGAGGGCATTTTGTGGGGAGCTGATTCCAGCGCCCAGGTAACGTGTCCTGTGTGTGAGGGATCCCAGGTAACAGGTCCTGAGTGTGAGGGATCCCAGGTAACATGTCCTGTGTGTGAGGGATCCCAAGTAGCACGTCCTGTGTGTGAGGGATCCCAGGTAACACGTCCTGTGTGTGAGGGATCCCAAGTAGCACGTCCTGTGTGTGAGGGATCCCAGGTAACACGTCCTGTGTGTGAGGGATCCCAAGTAGCACGTCCTGTGTGTGAGGGATCCCAGGTAACACGTCCTGTGTGTGAGGGATCCCAGGTAACACGTCCTGTGTGTGAGGGATCCCAGGTAGCATGTCCTGAGTGTGAGGGATCCCAGGTAGCACGTCCTGTGTGTGAGGGATCCCAGGTAACACATCCTGAGTGTGAGGGATCCCAGATCACATGTTCTGTGTGTGAGGGATCCCAGGTAACACATCCTGTGTGTGAGGGATCCCAGATCACATGTTCTGTGTGTGAGGGATCCCAGGTAACACATCCACCTGTGAGCCAGGCGCTGCTTGTTGTCCTGTTTGCTGTCCCCGTGGCACTGGGATCTTGCCATGGGCTTTTGTTTCCCAGCACTGACACAAATTCTTTGCCACGCTGCGCAAGTCGAGCGAACTTTTCAGTGTGATTGTCAATCAAAAGCATTTAATGACAACTACTTACATCACATCCTTTTTCTTAAGCACAGGTTTTCTTCACAGTTTTATAAAAAACATTCTTTGGTGTTTCAGGGAGGGTTATTGCAAAATAACTGTGATATGCTGTGCACTCTTGACATTTTGACATTTTTGTATTCTTCATATCCTTTAGCAGCTTTATGCAGGATATGGGCTGCTTAGTGAAATGTGAAAAATACGCTAATGCTATTTTTTCCCATTCAGTACAATAATAAGATGTTACATTACTTGCAGGTCCAATTTTAAATTTAAATATAACTTCATTTAATTTTACTCTGCAATCAGGTAAATTAATGAGAGAGATTTGAAACAATATGTTGTAATTACGTTTGGAAATTATTCCTTCTGTCCTTCAAGAGTGTTCTTTCTGTTTAAGATAGTGAAATTTAGTGTCTAAATATAAAATGCTGTAACATCTGGTACTAATTGCTGGCTTAAATAATACAGACAGATCTTCAGGCATTTAATGCTTTTGAAAAGAGGCTTTTAGTAGGATGTTCTGAGTCAAAGGTTATAAAAAATTTCATGCCACTAAAAATAGCTAAAGTTCCCCTTGTCTTCTAGATCTCAATGATCTTTTACCTAAAGATTTTGCTTACTAAAGTATAGCTGTTTTAACTTCCTCTGTTTGGAAAGAAGAACCAGTGTGTGTGCCTTTTTGATCTGCTCTTCATTGGTGCACATGATCTCTGATTTTCAGCACAGACCCTTTTGCTTCCAAAATGATGTGATTGAAGTCTTTTCTTTGCTTGCACTTTGTCATTTTCCCAACAAGAGAAGTCAGTCAGACAAATAGATTAACAGCGATTCTGAAGTGACTTTGGTGACTAGGAAATGAGCCACGGCACAAAAATTATGCATGCAAACTCTTTGATGGGTTCATAAAAACAACAGATGCATTTAAGGAAAACAATCAGTGGTCCTATAGCTTCCCAACTTTGTGTGTTTTCTTACTGAAATGCCTTCATCTCTTTTGGAATAAACTGTGTAAAAAGAATTAAGAGTGCTTCACCCCTCCTGAGGGTGGTTGCCATGTGGAAAGCACGTGGGGTGTCAGAGGGTCACAAGTTACCCAGGCAGTGCAGCAGCTTGTGCAGGCTGGCCATGCCCAGCCAGCCAGGACCCCTCAGAGATCATGGGGGAAACGAGAGGAAGTCTTTTGTGTGGGTGGCTGTCAGGGTCCACCCTCACCTGGGGTCTCACAGACCTTCAGTCCTTGCCCAAGCTATGGTTCAGGTGTGTCTGCTTCCAGTCCTGCCTTCTGGATGAACCTCGGACCCACGCTGTGGGCAGCTTTTCTAGTGGGTGGAGGGATGTGAGTGGCTTCCTCACCTGCCTGCTATAGCTTGTGTGTAGCCTGTCTGGGGCTTCCTCTCCTGGATGGGAGATGCAGCCTTGTCTCCAGTCCGGCCCTGTCCCCTTTCACCCCTGACTGGACGAACCCTGGGCCTGGCTTATCGTGGCCTTGCCTGGGGCTGCAGGTGGACCCTGTTACCAGCTCCCGACTCTGACACCATGGTCAGACCCTGTAGGACTGTGCCCAGAGAACAGTGGCACCACCCGGGTCCCCCTCGGCACCAGGCTCACCTTCCTTTAAGTGGTGGCCCTTGCTGCTCCTTGGCAATTGTGACATTTGTGCCATTGATATCCAAACCTCTTGTGACTGAGCAGAGCAGGAAGGGCTCAGCCAGCTCCGTGTCTCGTTAAGCATCACTGACAGTGTTGGCTGATGAAAGAATGTACCAACGGGATGACAGTAAACTGACCCTGTGTTTTGCAGCTTTGTGGTCAGTGATAACTTCCTCTGTCAGCAGACACTGATCTTACCCATTCATCCTCTCCCACTCCAGGAATGTATCTCATCTGGTTTGGAATATGGAGGTCCACAGCTTTCTATAATTGCGGGAGGCAGCATCTTTGATTTTTTCCATCTGATCCCTGATTCTTTCATCTGATGTTCCTTAGATCTTACCCTGGAGGACACATGCAACAACTACTCCCTTCTAACCTCAAAGTACTCCATTTGTCTTTTTAATCTTATTGAGCAGAACCTGGTGGATCTGATCCTTTTCTTTCACACTGGATTTATGCTACGTTATCACAGTGACTGCAGAGGTGCTTCAGATTTGGGGTTTAATCCAGAAAGGGGTTTAAGCATATGCAAAACTCTAAACATGTTACAAATTTGAGAATTCTCAAAATGGAATTAATGCCATCTGTATAACTAATTTTCCTCCTTTCAGTATGGGAAGGCTTGGCTGAAAAACATGGATCTACGTTTTCCTGTGAAGAGACTGAATTTCGTGATCATTCTGACCTTTCCAAGGAGTGAGCGAGTTTGTCTCTAATCTGCTCAGCCACCTGAATAAAAGAGTTATGAATTCAACTTTGTAGAGCTTACATGACCTACAAATGATTCATCGCCCCAGTCAGTAACATTTATTAGTATTCTTGAAAGAATCTCCTCCCTCCCCACCCCACTGACCCCACACCACCTTCATGCAAGCCTGCACTTCATTTATTGTCAGAAATTCTGAGAAACAAATCTAAGCAAAACAAGTTATGATCTGATTCTTACTGATTTGTTCCATACTTTTTCTACTTAGGCACAGGGATGGATTTGGAAACTTGAGGCAATATGAGATACAGTGGTAGTTCCCCATGCACGAAAAATTCATAAATTGGTCGAAGACAGAAAATAATTCAGCCCTGATAATGAAATAGATGCACTGATCAGATGCTGGATGCACTTTGAGTTACTGGCCTTGGACACTGTGAGATTTTTCCACTCTCTTATGGAAAAATCTTCCAAGCCTGTCTTGTGGTAGTTCAGACCAAGTATATTTTTTCTTTTTGCACCCAGAATGTACCATCTGACAAACTACACACTGGATATTCAAGAGAGAATCTCGTATTGTCCACCACGAACACACTGACACGAGGTATCTGTTGTGGTAAAAAATAATATCTCGGCATCCCACAGAGTGGAGGGGAACACCTTCAGCTTTCCAACAGCAAATCTCTCCCTTTGAAACTAGCCAAGCATCACTAATTAGTTCTTGTGCTGTACTGATAGCTACATGATCCCTCTGAATCACACAAGAGCAGCAGGCGTTAAACCATCCATACCTACAGTCAGACACCTGCAGTCAAAGGAACCAGGCCTGCTGTCCCCCAGCTTTGGAGAAGCCTTGCACTGGTACGGAGCAGTCGGATCAGTTACAGTGGAACCTCTTTCATGATTTCTCTTTGAATTCAGAAGTAGAAGTAAGCCTTACCTTCTTAGGGATTTTTTTCCTGTGTTTTATCAGAGTAAAGAAAGAGCAGAGTAAGTGAGGATATAAATTTGGGATGAAAACGTAGCCTCTGAACTCAGAGGGAACTTAGGAGAGCAAAAGCTTTTTTAGCTGTGTCCCCAGAGCACCAAAACACCAAGGACACCAACATTTTGGAGGCTGGGGTTTTTAAAGACATCTAGCTGTGGTCAATCCATGAATAATCTGATCAATTTCCCAAAATCTGATGTGATTGGATTTAAGGCAGAATTGTCCTTTTATTTTGTTAGGCTCAATGAGGCTTTCCTGAGGCACTCTATCATGAATGAAGCTATAGCTTTAAATGGCAGAGCAAGTTTGTTTCCTTACAAAGGCCCAGACATATAACAGGATCACAGAATGGTTTGGGTCAGAAGGGACCTTGAAGATTGTCCAGTTCCACTGCCCTGCCATGGGCAGGAACACCTCTCACTGGATCAGGGGGCACACAGTCCCATCCAACCTGGCCTTGAACACCTCCAGGGATGGGGTAGCCATGACTTCCCTGGACAACCTATTCCAGTGTCTCCCCACCCTGATAGTAAAAAGTTTCTTCCTAATATGTAATCTAGACCTACATTAAGAGCCTTTGGCGCTGGTCCTGTCACTGCACTCCCTGACACTTCTTGTGAGACAGCTGCAGGTGTGCTGATTGAAAGATGCCTTGCTACTCTGGAGATGACCAAGCCTTACTGTGAAGCTGGCAATCAAATTCAGGCACCCAATAGCAGATTGTCCTGCCAAAATCACTGAGTTCAGTGGCAATGAAGTGTTCGTTGGGCCTCACAAGCACCTCGTGTTCCAGTTTTGGGGAAACAGCTTTCAGGTGAGGGCTGGGCTGAGCAGTGTCCAGCGGAGCTGCAAAAGGCTCTGGCTTAGCTCTGCAAGGATGAAGACTTGTAGGCAGGAGTTAACCCTAGTCAACATGCAAACTGAGAAACAAAGCAGTCCTTAAATAACTCCTCTGTGTAGGGTTTCCCTGGAATACCATTCAGAAAATATTTCATCTTTTCTCGTTGTCTGGAAGAGGGACTTGCAGGTGGCTATAGGTGCGTAATGACATCTCCAGATCCACCAGTTGTAGCGGTGTTGGTGCTGGTTATTAAGAAATCTCTGCTGCAATCTGTAATTGTAGTGAACTTTAACCCCCAAGGAAAGAGCTTGTGAAGGAATGAGAAGAATTTCCATGTTTTATGTAGCCACAGTTACCACCAGTTAGTTTCTGTCAAGCATTTCCATGGGCTGTTGCGTATCAGCAAAGCACCTTACAGGGACTGCGATTCCAGCGAGGAACCTTTCAATCTTCAGGCTTCAGAGTAAAACCTGGATCACCAGAGGATTCAGGAAAAAAAGTATCTTCTTTTACTTCCACTCATCCTTTAATTAGACACTAAAAGGTGTGTGGTAGTTAAACATCTGCCTTTGAAATGTAGAATTCTAGTCAGAAGCAGGATCGAGTGATACAAGGATTATTCCAGTAGCACAGACCATTTCTCTGTTTTGGACATCTAAATTCAGAGAGATATGATGGTTCCTTTTTAGGAGATATGAAATAATTAGGTTTTCTACCTTGCTAGATTTCATGGGAAAGCTGGTAAATTATTTATTTATTGTCTCCTGTTACTTCTTGTAAGATAAAAGGTTACTTTTTTTTTAAAAAAAAGAATATATATTACAAGTAGTAATTAATAACTTTAAAAAAAAATCATATTGCTTCAGTTTTTAACTGCTCAGCAATCCATTCCTGTGTTTCTGTTTATACTCTTTAATACATTTCAGTTTGAACTCTGACTGTTTGGGCAGTGGTACTCCTGTGGTTATTATCAGTTATCTCATAATCATTCACACCCTGTTTTATTTTAATGCTTGTTGTTATGCTCTGCTGGTACTGCATTGTTTCAATTGTGGTTTTTTCTACTTCTGCACAGGTAATAAGATTATTGTATTGCTTCATTGGATCTTGGAAGTGTCTGTCTTTTATGATTGCTGAAAACCAGTGTACAGAGCGGAAAAGAGCGCTGTGTGTTTCCAAACAGTAATTTCAGTCACTGAGGCTACGGTAAGGAATGTTGGTGGTTTGGATGCTCTGATAAAGATAACATTACTGCTACAGGATTCTCAAACCATCACATATTCCCATGTAGTGGCAGGAAGGAAGGAGCCACTGCTCTTCTCTTCTTTTCTTTTTTCGTTCATTCGAGGAAAGTAAGGAGAATCCTGATCATAAAGGGCTGATTAGTGTAGATCACTAAATTGACACCAGCAAAATGAAGTGCTTAAACCCATTAAAGCCACTGAAAACTAAGCTCATGCATAACTTAAGTGTATAAATGTTTTCTTGGATTGGTGACTGTGAATAAATTGTTTCAGAAGCCACCTGGGGATGCTTACATTTACACTTAATCGTCCATTTTCTTCTTCCTACCTTGCACTTTCTGTGCTATTATTTTAGTTCCTTGTATGACCCACTCTCAGGTTCTTGATATCCAAGCCCCTGAGAAGACCCAGACACCATTCAGGGAGGCATTTCAGCATATCTTCGTTCATTCTTTCAACAGCCATTTAATCCCCAGTGTAATTTTTAGCAAATGCTTCCATCTAATTGAACTCTGTGCAATTTCAAGCAGACAGTTAAGCAATATTGGATAACAGTTTCTAGAACTGGGGGTTACATTCTGGGCACGTGTCTTCTGGGAGCTCCTTATATTGCTTACCATTTCTGTTCCTGGTGGCACACCACCTCCTCTGCTGCTCTTTCCCACCACCCATCAGGTGAGCGAGCGTTCCTGTGCATTTCCTTGATCTAGTTTAAGTTCGAGCCACCTGACTTTGTTAAGCAGTTTAAATGCTTGCTAATTCACTTCCTTTGATCAAAATTAAGGCAGTAAAGCTTTTTAAAGTGTTTAAATGTACTTATTTGTAATGAGAAATTGGCTTATGTTGCCCAAATTGGAAGCCGATGAGTGGTTTTCTTGGATTTTGTTAAACTGTATTTCAACAATGGAAAAAATGCTCTTTGCTTGAGTGTTTTGTGCACGTTTAACCAAGAAGCTCAGAAGGCAATTACCTTGGAGAGGGAGGTGATGGTGAGCAGAGCTGGTGCTGCCTGCACAGCTGCATCTGGAAGGCAATGTAAGATCATAATTTTAGAGCGTTCTGCCTTGCAGAGAGTAATAAAATGCTTTAATATTTGCTAATCAAGGCAGTCAGTGCTTCTGGAACTGAAAGTGGATCTGTATTTTGTGTTTCCAAGAGATAGAGGGATTGCTGGATGCCAGATTTCTGTCTGGTTGATTTCTGGAGGACTGTGCTAGGCCCACGATGGGGCCTCTGCAGGCTTCTCTACAAACTGAAGACATGTTTGGATCTTGAGATTTCAGTATAATTAAGATTTAAGCACCATGTGAGTTTTTTGCCATTCAGCTCCTTTGAGGACACCTAGATTTAAATACTGCTTTTCATGTTTTTTAACATAGTTGATCTTCCACAACTTGTGTTCCAAAGAAATACCTTTGAAAATACATCTTTCAAGTGTAGTAATGTTTGTTTCACAGTCATCCAAAACTTTTGTTGTCCTGCAGGCTGACTAAAATGTGGGTCAAGTCTGACACTAAGTGGTCAGACGTGCTTGTTCCTGATAGGAGTACTAACATAGCTTTGCTCCTGCTGTCTCATAAGAAAAATGTCCTCCTCCACTTTTTCTTTCCATGTTTTTTCTTCTATTAACATTATTTCTCAGTGCTCTTCTTACTTTTTTTTCCACCAGTGTCATGGAGTATCATTGCTGAAAGAGAACTGAAGAATCATAGTGATTCTTGACAGGCTGAGAGAGTTGGGTTTGTTCAGCCTGGGGAAGAGAAGGCTCCGGGGAGATGATATAGTGGTCTTCTAGTAACTGAAGGGGCTGCAGGAAAGCTGGGGAGGGACTTTTTACACGGGCTTGTAGTGATGGGAAGAGAGGAAAGGGTTAAAATTGGAAGGGGGAAGATTTAGATTAGATATTACGAAGAAATTCTTCACAATGAAGGTGGGGAGGCCCTGGCCCAGGTTGCCCAGAGCAGTGGTGGCTGCCCCATCCCTGGAGGTGTTCAAGGCCTGGTTGGATGGAGCTTTGAGCCCCCTGATCCGGTGGGAGGTGCCACTGCCCATGGCAGGGCAGTTGGAACTGGATGGTCCCTTCCAACCCAAACCCTTCTATGATTCTATGATGTTAGTCTTGCAGTGCAAGACAGTGCAGCTGCTGAACCTGTCAGCAGAATGATGGGAACACATAAATAAAGTCTTCTTGACATGGCAGTGCAGATAAGACCTTTGCAGACTCTGCTTTATTTCCCCAGTACATTCTAAGAAGAACCATATCTTTTTAAAAACATTCCTAGCTCTTGAGACACCAAGTCTGCCATCTGTGCAGACTTTGAGGCTTATCAATAGCTACAAGAGCACTTAGCACTCACATCTTGCTTCCTATTGTTAAAACACATTGCAAACACTAATTCCACTAATACTCATCATTCCACTCTGAAGAAACTTAGTAAAATAACTCATTTTATGATATAGGAGAGGAAGTGGGAGAGCGACCACAGCAAATTTAAATCTTGGACTTGACACTTTAGTTTTTCCTAGTTGCCTGTCTCATGATACTGAGATGCTACCTGCATCTTCTGATGGTGTTTGTACCCATACGGACTCAGGAGCAGCTCAGGTTCAGTTCCTAGTGCTCCTTTCCTCCAGGGTGAGGAGTTACCCTTCAGCAGCCATGGGGACATTTTTTATCTGTCTTCTCAGTGATCAGCACTTAATTTGGCCTCTTCAAACAACAACAAATGATGGGCCAAATGTTGTACAATATAAACCTTTTATCTGCACGTTTGAATCGTTTTTCACTGGAAGGTTAGTGTGTTTCTATACCCTCTGCATAGAGCAAATGGTACAAAGATCAACATTTCTACAGTTTGTAACCAAGTCAGCAATGCAAATAGAGACTTTTGATTTCTCCTATAAATGCCTCAGCATGATAAGATGAGCCACAGTTTGTGCCTCTGGCCTCTCAACTACCTGTTAGCAGGTGGGCACCATTGTTTAAATTTATCCCAGAGGTGAATTCGTTCACTTTGGTGTATTTCCTTCTGGTGAAAATTTGGCTTCTTTAGTCTGGAGTGGTCATTTCATAAAGATCTTAACCTGGCACAAGCTGCCAAAAAATACAGCCCTTGCCCCCCAGTTTTTGCAGCTACACAATGAACTGGATCAGTGATTCTTTTATAGGAAAACCACCCTCAAAACCCACAAACAAAAACATCAAACCAAGATCTCTGCACATCTATTTCATTATCTCAGCCACTTTCCAGGGATCCATTGTAATCTAATTCAGGGTTTACTGGTGATCTTGTCCTCTGTGAGCAGAGTCCCTTGCTCGAACTCTGTTACTTAGAACAAGACAAGAGGGGGGCCACAAAGTGCTAAATGCACGCTTGTACATATATTTTCATGGATGGCTCCTGCTCAAAATTGCTTACTACAATAATTATTATAATTTAGAATTGTTTCTGCTTACATAATATTTGATTTGTACTCAATCATGCTATCATGAAGTCCCAGATCCTGCTATGACTAGTCCTGACACCAGGCTTGGGTTCCATACACCACTAAGAAGATGGCAGCCTTTGCCCCAAGGAGCTGGCATTTTAAAAGAGATGGGCAGGATAAAGCAAATGGACACAAAAGAACAACTTCAAAGTATCTCCTGAAAACCTTTGCAGATCACTTTCCAAGCTGTAAGATGTAAGAGGCATGAAATGTCATGGCTGCAGATTCAGTTCTGGGTGTAAGTAAGTTCAGAGGAAACCTCCTTTGTTTTACATCTCTATTATCACCATTTATTTCTAATGAAATATTTCTACTGGAGCATGCAGTAGGCATTGTAACCAGATACTGAATTTTTCTTTTGAGTAAAGCTTAGCCACTGCAGAAAATGTGCTGAATTGTACTGTGGGGCATTTGAAAAGGACATTTTGCAAGGCACCTATTGATGCTGAGGTTCACCACAGAAAATAAACTCAGCGGCCAAATGGGAGAGATGTGGCAAACTACATCTTATGAGCTTTGAAAGGAGTTTTGGCCAGAGTTCACAATTGTGGAGTTTATTGCAGCTCATGCAAAATGTGCAGTAATTTTAGACAAATCTGGGTAATTTTATACTGAACAGACTATTCAGCATAAGTGTGTGCATTTTCAGCAAAACAAATCATTCTTTTGTTTAAAAACAAAAACAAAACACTACATATGTTGCAGAACTATACTTGCCATTCTTTATTTTAAAGTCATACACAAATGGTTTGTTCTGCTCTGATTAGCTTATTAGTTAATGTTGGATCTGAAAGGCAGTTTTGGGGCATTGTCTGTCAACTTAGCGGAAATTAGGACAGTGAGTGCTTTCAATAGTCTTTGTTCATTAAACCATATCTCTGCAGATGTTCAGTGGTTTAATATTTCTTTAGCTGTTCTGAAGCATTCTAATTTTTTTAGCTAATGAGCAGTGTGTGACTTTCATACTGCTCAGGGAGTCCTTTATTAAAGACACAGAAGAGGTAGGCTTGTTACTGAAAACCCGACACCTTTCCACTGAATGTACTATACCTGTAAGTGCTAAGTGCTAATACACATTTACAAGCCCTCTAAGAGCAAGATGAGTGAGTTTAAATTATCTGTAGACATTTCTGCTCTCAGGAGAGCCCTGTGAGCATGTTCTTGCAAACCAAGAAATCCTTAGTCCCATGGGGAATTCAGCTGTAGCCAACTGTGATTATGGTGTGAAGAGAGGTTTGTACACGAGGTCCCACTGCCAGCTTTCAGCTTAAATGACTATAGGTGTTTCCCAAAGTTAGTCTTCCCAGGTGCAGGCAACAAAGGAAGGGCAGGTTATGTTTCTTCATTTAAACCTCTGATATCTTTGAGTCTGAACTCCCAACTGACTGGCAGACCGCGTGCTGTTGTAAATGAAAAGCTTTCTCTTAGTGACGAATTCAACAGATATTTCTGACTGATGCTGTGCTCTCATCACGAGCAGAAATGCTGTATTTATTTAGAAATTAAAGCAAAGACAGTTGCACGTACTTGAAATGCAGTCTGGAGTAATGGGCCTGGCTGGAGATCACAAACGAGAGCTCTAATTGATTGGCTAGAGAAATGCACTTTACCTGCTTCTGTTTGGTGAGCTTTCTGTTGAATTGATCAACATGGTGCTATTTTTGAAGACCAATTTCTTCTTCAAATCATACACATCATTAGTCAACAGGACGGATGGAAAGGTGGTGAGGTAGTTGTTTGTGCTTCTAAATAGGTATTCATCGTGCATGTAGCTGTGTTTTGTTAGGATTCTTGATCTCCTCCTAACTCCAGTTTGTATTTTTCACTCCAGCAGCTCCTGGTTTGGTTAGAAACCTGTGTATGCACAGGTACTGCTTTTCCTTTTGGATAACCTAAAGTGCAAATGTGTCTGAAATTGAGAAGGCCGTTTTCATTAGCCTCACTCATTTTGACCCAGTCTTATCTTGAAAGTACAGATGATAACCAACAAGAAAGAGAAAAAAAATATAATAGCTTTGAAATACGTAGAATTAGCTCTTTATAAATGGAAAGGTCACATTTTATCTTGCTGCATGCTATCATGTATTGTCTGTACTTATATATTACACGGTATTGCAGTGAAAATTGAGATAACACTACAATGTGTAAATATATTAGTTATTAATATAACTGGATAGTGGTATAATATGCTCTTTATGGAAACATCAAATAGACATAGGTTGATAGTACAAAGAAAGGGGCAGTTGCAGTAGTTCAGTATATTAAAAATGATAGCGTATCAGATATGGCAATTACACCAGCCATCAATCTTCAATAGTTTGTGAAGAATACTGCTAAAATGCAGTGAAGCTTTATAAGATTTGTGATCACAGAGTGTAAAATATAACAGATGCTACAATATTTAGATGCCTGCTGGCATTTACTTTTACCCTACACAGCTCATTTCAGTTATATGAAAATTTTATGTGCTCTGTAACCTCACTGAAATAGAAACATATTTATAAGAAACCACAATGGAACAGAGCATTTTCAATACAGACACTACTTGATCTGTTTAATAAGATAAAAAAGAGAGAAAACGGCGAGCTTTATTATATTAGTTTATTATTAAATGACTACTAACAAAAGCTGTGATACACGTGATGCTTTCTAATCTGGACTCTCTGCCTGATCTGTATTGCTCAGGACTGGCTGGGGTGTCCGTGCAGCCATTGTCTGGTGCACGTTTAAGTCTTACCGGGGGCGGGGGGGAACACTGGAAGCCAAAACTAATTAAATGAGACAGGAAAAGGAAGCTGTTGTAGTTTGCAGTTCCTTTCAGCTGGGAAGCATGACAGACAGCTTTCTTTGTGAAATGTGAATCTTACATAAGAGCTGCCAAGGTTGCTGCAATTTCTTGCGGGTCTGGAGATTACCGGAGGACTGTGAAATCGGGGCCCAGACACACTTGCTAATTAATACAGCCTTTTGGAAGAATGCCCAGAGGCACCTCTTGGTGCCACGCTGTGTAAGTCCCCACGTTCCTCCCTTGGAGGTGGCTGTGTTTCATTGCATCACATCCCTGTTCCTGGCTTCCCCCGAGGCTGCTGTATTACGAACGTTTAATAGCTGAGTGTGTCTGATGTCATTCT
The DNA here is from genome assembly GCA_033556795.1 of Tapera naevia. NCBI lineage: Eukaryota > Metazoa > Chordata > Aves > Cuculiformes > Neomorphidae > Tapera > Tapera naevia. The sequence goes on along the minus strand of JAUMJJ010000149.1, from coordinate 793,656 downwards.
GGTAATCACTGAACTCGTTGTACTAAAACATAAATGAACTAAGGTCAAAGACATCCTCTCTAACTTGAGAAGTGCTCTCGAGGCCTGACCTTGTAGATGTCTGACACAGTATTTGATCAGAAGGAAGAATTCACTCAACCCAGACTCCCAAAGGGACACCAAGACTCCTACAAGCACTGGAACTGGAACTTAGTCCATATGGCATTTGGCTTGGTTCCTTTTCAGTTCTAGGTTTCATGAACTGGTTTCCCATGTGGTAACCTGGCAAGTCTGCAAGCCTGTAGGAAACCAAAGGAGTCTGGCTCTTTTTCAGGGAGGGATTATAACAAAGCTCTGTCCAAACCCCCACAGTAACTCTTGCATAACTGCAAGTTACTTCTTTTAAATCAATAATACTATTATATTTTCAAGAGGAGTCTGGCTTTTTCTAAGGTTTGTGTCTGGAATTTTTCCTAATCCAAAAATTTGACCTTTTATCAGCACCATTTACAACATTTAGAGATTTGTATTTTACCCTTCTCAGCAGCTTACTGTTATGGTTCCTGTATAAGAATCAGATCCCTTGACACACAGGAACCAAAATGTTTTTTTCTACTTTTTGCTACTGGCCCATAAATCATAATAGAGCAGGAAGCATCTCCATTTGAGGGAGTCACGTGGAAAAAAGAACTACTTGGGCCTTGGAGGATATTTATGCTGTGAGTTCGAGCTCCTTGGGCTTTAAAAAAACACATCAGAGACTCTTCCCTCCCGCACAAGTTTAAGGTACTTTACTTCATTGCAGCCTGACAGTGCACATTGTAACCGAGCTATGCCGGGCTATTCATCCAAGCTGTGTGTGCTGAAATCAAAACTGTACCTCGAGGTGATGTTGCAGAGGTGGATAAAAGCAATTTTGTGGTCAAACTTACTCTCTATGCCACCTCCTTTGTACACACAAACAGCACAAGCCTTTACCCACAGCTAAATCTGCTAAATCTAAGGTCTGGCTTTTCTGCTGCAAGGAAACCAGCCATTTTCTAGGCTAAAAATCCATTGTAGCAAATTAGCAAGCAGTATAATTCCATTTTTTTTCTTCTGAAAAATCAAACAATTTGTGTCCAGATCAAGGTCATAGAGCATAACAGTTTCCCTTTGAGTTGACTTAAGTTGGTTCTATGCATGTCAGACAATACTGGACACTACATTCATCAGAGTAATTTTGAAATGCAAAATAAGTTTATTTGAAAATACAGGTGTTTGTAGTTAAAATACATTTCTATCATAGAGCTAACATTGAAATTGGTGAAGTCTTTGATGTAATTGAACAAAGAGTGTAGATAAGCAAACCAGTTCAGAGAACTTTCATCTGTAGTATTTCTTGTTGAATTAAAAGTATTCTCAAAATGCAGGCAGTTTCACAAAATATGTGAAAATGTGGGGTTTTTAATAGCCAGAGAATCACAGTCAATATCTGAACTCATGGGTCTCACCCGGCATATGGAAAATACAATTACACACGGAGATACAACATGTCAGGGCTGTCAAACGTCACTCACTCATCTCTGGTGGCTGCGGGGTGTTTGATGGCTACGGTACACCTGGGCAGAGCGGGAACAGCTCTGCCTGCAGTTTCTAGAGGCCACTGTGGCTTCGGGATGGGAGGTCATCTCTGCCCTTCCTGTGGTTGCTGCCCTAGTGCTCCATCCAAGTGGTGATGTGCCCAGGTGGCACTGGCAGCAGCAGCAGATGGCATGGCAGGTGGTGGTCATGGAAGTTGGAGAAGTGTTTTGATATTCCTCCCAGGTGCCCCAGTTCCTTCATCAGAGACTTGTCCAGCAAAGGTGAAGGAGAGCTTTATCCTTGCCCTCCAACCAATGCCAGCTCCAGGGGAATTCTCCCTCCCAAGAGGCAAGTGATGTCCACTCTCATCTTGCCTCACCTGCCTCCTGCCTGCTCCAAGTAGTACAGCGTCCCTCAGCCATCGGCGTCCTCACCACAGCTGGCTATGACTATGTACTTTGTAAGCCTATGGCTTACGAGCCTCACTGCTGCCTGCTTTGAGAATCCCTCAGGCTGATGAGTGAGACATCCATCTCTCTGGTCCGTGAGCTTCTTCCATGCCCCCAGTCCAGCCCCAAAGCCTCAGGATCTGTTGACTCAGCCGTTTGCCCAGTTCCTGGTAGCCGTGCTCCAGCAAAGGCGTAGCTGCAGGAGAGCTCATGCAGGGTGCAGCACTCCAATTCTGGGTCTGCCACTCTGGTCCCCTGAGCATCTTTCCATTGACTTCAGTGGGTTTTGTATGAGGCCTTTATTCAGATAATATGCTGGAGTAAATCTGTTACTCAGAGATCATGTCCCAAGAGGCACAGTCTGCCCTGCTTCACATTCCATGACAAATCCATTCTGAATCCTTTTATTATTAATAATAGACAGCAAATTCTGATCTCAGGGTTCCTGGGGTAGAGTCAGTGATATCTGTGTAATTTAAATCAAACCTGCTCTCAGAGGTCTAAGTGAGTTCTAAAGATTTTATCAGTGCAGTTTCCCTGTGCAGCCGGGCAAGGCAGTGCATAATTAGAGATAAGAGCCGAGAACCTTGGAAGTGCAAGAGGTGTAACTGACCTTTGCTAATGAGAGATATCATGCAAACAGCATTTCATGTCCATGTGTATCTGATGCTACTGCTGAAGAAGGTGTAACTGCTCAGTGCTTTATGGTGGCTTCTGTGATAGTAGAGGCCTTTCTAATTGAAAGTGTGATTGTGACAAGTATTGCACAGATTCGAGGGAAAACCAGATGCTGTCTGTTGAATAACAACAAACCTGCCCTCTCTTTCAATTACCTCAACCTTTCCTACTATGAAAAGAACTTGAAATGATAACTACTTCCTCTGCAAGGAGGAAATTATACTCTGTGTAAGTTTCCTATGAGGCTGTGTGTGCCCCAGAAACGCAAGACAGTGGAACAAGTCAATGGAACCTAATTGTTTCCTAAAGTCAGTTTTATCCCAAAGACCCTGAGAATAAGTATGACATTGCTTAAACCCAGCTCTCTGCTGCTATGATTACAGTCATGTGAAAACTTCAAAATCCACTCACATTTCTTGTAGTTCTTTGTAAAGCTTTCCAAAAGGCAGCACAAGGACTAAAGCAGGTCTGCCTTGGGAAGTTTGGCTACGTGGGGGCAAGGGAAGGTGTCGGTGAGTTTGGACTGTGTTAGTGCCAAGGGTTTTGATAAGATTGTTAATAGTACACCTGTGAGTCCAAAGGTCGTTGTGAAATAACTGTTACTGTCATAACACTGTAGAAATATATGTGATGTGCATGAGTTAATGTGTGTTGCACATACAGTTATTGTGATGTTTGAACTGTGGGCTTTAGTATCTTCCAGTGTTTATTGCTAGCATGGTTTTGTGGCAGACCAAGGAGGCTGTATAAATAGATAATAACTTGCTGGCCGGATTTTCTTTGTTTGACTGTTTCATAGAACTAATTTAGAATATTTCACTTTGGAAGGGCCTCAGATGGGCTCCTGTCCACTCTTGCTCAAAATAGGTTCAGCTCTGGAGTCTACTCAGAGCTTGATCCAACTGTGGACCAGGACCCCCAGGTCCTTTCCTGCAGTGCTGGTCCCCAGCCAGTATCATTTCTGGGGACTATTTGAATTTCTCTTTGTGGAATTTCATGAGGTTCCTGTTGGCATATTCCTCCAGCTTATCTAGGTCCTGAATGATGGCTTTGCTGGATGTACTTGGGATTTTTCTTGTAGTTTTTATAAGCATCTTTTAGTTTATCTATTTAATTTCTACTTTTCTGACTAATTTTCCAGATGAAATAAATTCCTTATTGACAAGTTTTTTATTCTATCCCATAGTTATTGGTTTCCTTTTAGAGCACTTTAGAAAGCTAGTGCCTGTAAGCTTTAATTCTGGGTTACCGCTAAGAACTACCCATGCTTTCTTGCCTTCTGAAGAGAGAAGTTAATTGCAGGAGTAGGGTAGTTACATCGGTGTTGCCTTTTACCCTTATGATTTCCCTCCTGCAATCTAATTAACATTTTGCAAACTCAGAGCATTTCTTCTAGTTTATAGTTTATGCTCACATAGGCATAAATATCCTAGGAGAAAAACACCTTGTTCTTGACCAAGTCTGCAGGAACTGAGAGTAATGCAGGTAGAGCTGCCTCCATCTCCTCCACAAACCATCAGAGACCTGGGAATATATATATGAATCTCAGTCCATAAATGGTAAATCTTGAAAGAAAGAAATAATAAAAAAGGCAAGACAGAAACCACCCAGTAAATAAAACATCTTCTGTGACCTATTTTAGATTTATTTTTCTGTTGAAAATAACTTCCTTCTCCTGAACCACAAAGCTCCTTTGGAGAACAGCCTTCTCTATGTTAAAATTTGTTATATTGTCCAGCACAGCCTGTCCTAGTGGGTATGGCCTACTCCACTAGGAAGAATAAGGAATGATGGTGTGATATTATGGCAAGAAAGTAAATAAACAGCCAGTAAAATCTACATTTCCTTTGCTCTGAAAGATCTGCCAGAACTGAACCGCTATTAAGGACTGAGAGTAATATGCAAAAGGTAATTTCTGTATTTATCAGATTTGGAATGACCGTGATACGCAGAGGAACGCATCCCCCTTGCTGCCCTGTGCAACTGCGTCGCGTCTCGTGATACGCAGAGAGCCAGGGTGAGCAGGGAGGGCTGCCTGAAATTTTATGAGCTATCAGTAGGAAATTGTCTCGTTTGTGCAGTCATGAGATAAAATACAATGAAGACTCTTAAGAAATATTTGACAGTGATTTAAAACAGAATCCTAAAAAAGGAAGAGTATCAATACTGTGTCCAGCAAACAGAGCTAATAAATGTGGGAAACAGATTGATTATCTGCACTTGGCCACCTCCAAACTGGAAGTTTTTGTTCAAATGCTGAGTCAAACCAGGAATAATTATTTCTTTGTCCAAAATATTTCTGTTGTGGCCTGAAATGTGGGCAGCAGCCAGAGCTGGTCTTCAGGTGAGGTTCTGGAGAAGTATTGGTTCTGTACGAGGAGCAGAGTTGGGCAGACCCTCGAACCTGTCTTTGTTTGACTGGATAGCTTGGTCTAAGATGTGCTCCTTGCCCATTTCTTAGCTTTCATGGCTGCAGTATAAAGTAAACTTCAGTTAGGCACATTGAAACAGAGAAGTGTGTTAATGACAAAGTGGCTGAGTAGAAATGCCAGAGTTTACAATATGTATTATTCAGAGAGGTTTTATTCCTTTCCTGATCTTTACTGGAAAAACTGTATAATTATAAAAGACTGGTTAAATTTGCTCAGCATTTTGTGTATCATCAGTGGAAATGATAAACACTTACTGAACCATTAACAATGTGTGTGGAGATACATAACCTTCAATCACCCCGTACAGCTGCCTCCTCAGCAGTGCTAAAGGCAAGGCCGTTTCTCTCCACTAAACAATGGAGACCCAGAAGATCCCACTCTGACTTTTTGACTTTGTCATCCATGGGTATTCACTGTAATATCAGCAGGCTGAAGGATCCCAACAGGTTTAATTGATTTTATTAACCCTTTTCAATGGCCCTAAAATATTCGGACATTTTTCCTCACTGTTTGAATTTCAAAACACAATTGCTTGAAATTTGAGGATGTTTATGTACATATGAACCCCATGAGGTTCAACAAGGCAAAGCGCAAGGGCTTGCACCTGGACCAAGGCAATCAGGCACAAACAGAGGCTGAGCAAAAAATGGATGGAGAGTATCCCTGAAGAGAAGGAGTTGGGGGTGCCGGTAGATGAGAAGTTCAGTATTAGCTGGAAATGGGCACTTGCAGCCCAGAAGGTCAACTGGGTCCTGGGCTGCATCAAAAGAGGGGATTCTGCCCCTCTGCTCTGCTCTGGTGAGACCTCACCTGGAGCCCAGTATTCAGTTCTGGAGTCCTCAGACAGGAAGGACACGGAATTGCTGGAGGGAGTCCAGATCAGGCCATGGAGATGATCTGAGGGCTGGAGCACCTCCCGTTACAAGCACAGGCTGAGAGAGTTGGGGTTGTACAACCTGGAGAGAAGAAGGATCTGGGGAGACCTTAGAGCAGCCTCCCAGTACCGAAAGGGGCTCCAGGAAAGCTGGGGAGGGGCTCTTGATCAGGGAGTGCAGGGATAGGACAAGAGTTAATGTTTTAGGCTGAAAGCGGGCAAATTTAGATTAGACGTTAGGAAGAATTTTTTTCCTGTGAGGGTGGGGAGGCCCTGGCCCAGGTTGCCCAGAGAAGCTGTGGCTGCCCCACCACTGGAGGTATTCAAGGCCAGGTTGGATGGGGCTTGGAGCCCCCTGATCCAGTGGGAGGTGTCCCTGCCCATGGCAGGGGGGTGGATATAGATGACTTTTAAGATCCTTTCCAACCCAAACCATTCTATGATTCTTTGATTCTATGATCCTATAATTCTATATTCAGATGTATTATAAGGACCTAGATACGTCTCCTACATTTAAATTTAAGTCTTGGAAAATAATATAAAATATTTCTTTTGGTTTTAATTTGAAAATCTATGTTCCTTTTCTTGCTCTTTCTGAGGAACGTAGTGATGTTACATTAACTGAGGTTTTTCATGTGAATAGTACAGTCTAAACAAACCTCAGAGGAAGAAGGAATTGTGAAATTTTTCTAATTGAAAAAATGTACATTGTCATCCAGACACTGAGTTGTGTCATGCGACATCGATAGGCAGAGAGGTAAGGATTTGTAGAGTCTGTGTGCCAGCAGCCCTGGTCCCTACAGCCAGTGCCACAGCCTCGTCGTGCCAAGCAGCCCAATGCAACCAGCAGTAAATTACTACATGACAAGCTTTCCTCAAACCCTCTTTTGGACTGGGATAGGTCGATGCACTGTGTTTCCCAGGATTTTTGTGGTCAAAAAGCCAATATAACCAAGAGAAAAAAAGAGGCCAAATGAACTCTGCAATTGTTAGGAGTGATTTAATCTTGCCTTATGAATCTTTTGGTTTTTTCCTCAGCTCTATTAGACCTGAGCAGCTCTGGAAGCTGTGCTCTCACACACTACAAAGTACTATTTCAGCAGCAGACTTTGTTTGCTGCTGAGAAAATAGTTGTTAAGAAATCTTATAACAACCGCTGCTGATCCCTAAAGGGGATTGCTTCTCCCAGTAGCTATTATCTAAATTGGATGTTTTCTGGAAAGACGAGCTGAATAAATAAAATAATGTGAGCAAGGCTGGAGTGCTAAGGATTCCGAGGCTCTCACTCCTCCATTTCAATGTTAGTCTAACTCCACTGAACTCAGTAGAGTTATTTTGGCTTGAAACATAAGCCCTGGGGCCCCAAATGCTGCAGGGAAAGAAGCTGTCTGCTCCCATTTGAACAAGGGGCAGGACACAGAGTGACTTTATTTACATAAACTGCCTACCAGATGGAGAGAAACCCTGGGGAAAGGCAGGCACTCCCTGCCCCCATCGCTCCTGAAATGTAGGACATGGGAGAAAGCTCCACTTGCTAAAGGCATCTACCTAATTTCTTCTTATGGCACCCCGTGAGTCACAAGATGCATTGCTGAACTGTTTGCTTAGTGGGATTAAAGTTCTAGGAGGGGAACAGCATTTCAAAGCAGACAAAGTGAATCCGCTTGGCATGGATTATACTTGTGTCCATGCACTGTTGGGCCTCTGTTGAGGGCTCCTTTCCATCAAAAGGACTTCTTGACTGGACAGAGCAGCAGCAGAGTTAGGTCCTGCCATTTCACTCCATACATTGGCACCATTTGAGATCTCAGCCTGGAACAGGAAAGGACTGGTGGGGGTGCACCAGCCCCTGCACTGGGAGTCAGCAGACAAGGGATGGAGCAGGAGGGGGTGCTCACCTATTGGCTGCCAGGGGCTTGGTGTAGGGTTAACCTACTCCTAATGCTGCTGGTTTTTATTGCTATAGATGTAATCTTACTGTGGGTGCCAGAGCTGATTGATTGTCTCTCATCTTCTAAATATTATTCCCCCTATTTCATATATGTCCTTGGAGTCTGTGTGAGGCTACACTGCCTTCAGAGAACAATGGCTTGATGTCCAAGTGGAGACCAGTGACAAGTGGAATTCCTCAGGGGTTGGTATTGGGACTGGTGCTGTTTGACATCTTTGTCAGAGACGTGGACAGTGGCATTGAGGGCCATCTCAGCAAGTTTTCTGACAATACCAAGTTGCATGGTGAGGTCCACACACTGGATGTAAGGGATGCCATCCAGAGGGACCCAAACAAGCTTGAGAGGTGGGCCTGTACTTACCTCATGAAGGTCAACAAGGCCAAGTGCAAGGTCCTGCACCTGGGTTGGGAAAATCCCCAGTATCAATACAGGCTGGGGGATGAAGAGATTGAGAGCAGCCCTACCAAGGACTTGATGCTGCTGGTGGCTGAGAAGCTGGGCGTGAGCTGGCAATGTGCACTCGCAGACCTGAAAGCCAACTGTACCCTGGGCTGCATCAAAAGAAGTGGGACCAGCAGGCCAAGGGAGCGGATTCTGCCCCTCTGCATCACTCTGGGGAGACCCCACCTGGAGTCCTGCATCCAGCTCTGGAGCTCTCAGCACAGGAAGCACAAGGACCTGTTGGAGTAGGTCCAGAGGAGGCCACAGAGACAGTCAGAGGGCTGGAGCACCTCTCCTATGAAGACAGGCTGTAACACACCTGCTAAATTTGAGCCCTGAAAGGATGAGGAAGCTGGAGTGAGTGCTCTCTGCTGCCTGGCACAAGGCTACTGAAAGGGCTCAGCTGCTGCTGCTGAAACCAGGGAAGCAGGCTGGGAGGAAAAGGCAGAGGCTGTGCTAGTGAGTTTAAAAGGCTGTGTGGGCTCAATGCCACACAGCCGTGGAAACAAAAGTGGATTTTGACTTCTGGAGAATGAGGCCAATATCATGGCATCAGCTCTTCAAAGTCCATATTGCTTCCTTAAGACAAAACGGTGCGAAGGTCAGGGACTTATCAGCAAGTTTGCAGATGATACCAAGCTGGGAGGAAGGGTTGATCTGTTAGAGGGTAGGATGGCCCTACAGAGGGACCTGGACAGATTGGAGAGATGGGCTGATTCTAATGGGATGATGTTTAATAAATCCAAATGTCAGGTACTTCATTTTGGACACAACAATCCCATGCAGAGCTACAGACTGGGGACAGAGTGGCTGGAGAGGAGTCAGGCAGAAAGGGACCTGGGAGTGCTGGTGGACAGGAAGCTCACCATGAGCCAGCAGTGTTCCCAGGTGGCCAAGAAGGCCAATGGCATCCTGGCTTGCATCAGGAGTAGTGTGGCCAGCAGGACCAGAGGAGTTATCATCCCCCTGTACTCGGCACTGGTCAGGCCTCACCTTGAATATTGTGTCCAGTTCTGGGCCCCCCAGTTTGGGAAAGATGTCAGGATACTGGAGTGTGTCCAGAGGAGGGCAACGAAGATGGTGAAGGGGTTGGAGCACAAGCCCTATGAGGAGAGACTGAGGGAGTTGGGGCTGTTTAGTCTGGAGAAGAGGAGGCTCAGGGGAGACCTCATTGCTCTCTACAACTCCCTAAAAGGAGGTTGTAGTCGGGCAGGGATTGGTCTCTTCTCTCAGGTGACCAGTGGCAGAACCAGAGGGCAGGGACTCAAGCTTCGTCAGGGAAAGTTTAGGCTTGATGTGAGGAAAAAGTTCTTCACTGAAAGGGTGATTGGCCATTGGAATGGGCTGCCCAGGGAGGGGGTGGAGTCACCGACCCTGGAGGTGTTTAAGGGGAGACTGGATGAGGCACTGAGTTTAGATGATGGTTGGTGTTAGTGTTGGTGTTAGTGTTAGGTTATAGGTTGGACTTGATGATCTCAGAGGTCCTTTCCAACCTTAAGATACTGTGATACTGTGTGACTTCCTGCCCTCCAAATGATGGGTTCATCAGGAACCCTGTCTCTTACTGCAGATAACAAACAGGTGCTGGTAGAGCAATTACCCTCCCCCTGCCTGTAGCTTCTAAGGCAGCAAGTTCAGTGGTTGCCACTCTGTGCCTCTCCCTCAGCACTGGCACCAGCTGGTGGGGGTGGTGGCTGCAGGGAGCACCCAGCCTCCAGCCCTGGGTGCAACCACAGCTCAGGGATCATCCTTCAGGAGAGCTGAGGAGGGCTGAAGGCACTCTGAGGTTTGCAGACCTCCAGTTCTGCTGCTTCATCCTCACAGCACGAAGGCTCAAGGTAACTCGTGGCTCTTGCAGCTGCCTGACTGCATTTTCCTTGCTCTTGCTCCCCTGGCAGCTTCAGCAGAGGTCAGCAGAGAATCTGGTATCTGATAGAAATGTGCCTGTTTACTGAATTCCAATTCAGAAGTGTTTAGGACTTTTTTTCTATTTGGTTTTCTTTTCATCAACTCATCTGTCTAGGATCTCTGTTTCTGGAAAGAGGCAGAGTGAAGAATTTAGTCTAATATACCATTTAAATTCCATAAACAAGACAGAAATCTAGTAGCAGGCAGAGAATATATATTGCAGCAATAAAACTTGTCTGAAAGAATTGCAGCAGCAGCTAGGGAATGCTAATAAGGGTCTCTCTGCCTCTGAAGCAACATTAACAGGCCTAGATTGGCTTGATTTTTGTTTAATAAAAACACTATATTGATATAATTGTGATTATATTGTGAAGAGGAAACACTTTGGAAACTTTCTGATTCTCCTCCTTAATTACTTCTGTCTCTTGCACTACCACTGCACTGGAAAGAGAAAAGGAGGAGAGCGACTGATACTGAGTTTCATTTTCAAAGGACAATGTGCACTTTTAATTGGGTTTAATAACTAAACTTCCAGGTAAAAGATCAGCTGTAAATATTTCTGCATTGAAAAACTTAATTGCAAACCACTGCCTTCCAGCCTGGCCTATCCCAAGCCCTACACAGACCACCCACAAGGTGCAGATTAACTGCCTTGCTAATTGTACAGGGCAATCTGAGATGGCTGAGAGAAGTGGCCTAAGATGGATGGTGCTATCTAGTCTTCCCATCTTCACCACATTTTCAGCTGGCATTTAGCTTTCAGAGGTGAGATTTTGAAATTGCATTCAAGAACAGATGTTAAAAGCATAATGGATATGAGGAACTGAACATTTACCTCAGTTACAGTGTATGAGCCTGGTATTGCTATCACATACCTTGCTCCAAATAAAATCAGTAGCTTACCAAAATGTTTTGCCTTCTCTTTGTTTTATTTTATATTTCAAGATGTTGATGTTTGTAGTATAAATTGTGGTAAGTTAGGAGAGAGAGACAACTAATCCATGTGAAACAACCCATTCCCTTTGGTTCCCTGCCTGCCTACTAGCAGTTTTCTGCTTAATCCTTTGCTTCATTTTTGACTTCTCTCTTGCCAGCAACTATGTTCCATTGGTGACTGTTGTGGTACAGAGTAGGATGAGTGCTGCTGCTTTACCTGAGAAGCAATACTTCATACTGTATATAATTTCTCAGTGTATAGAATCAGGAAAACTAGTAATTTCTAATTTCCTTTCCAGCATAATCAATTATTCTGGGCTGAAGGAATGGTACTGGTGACTTCTGTTGAAAGCGATATGTGGTATGTTCTGTATCTAAAGAGTTGCCTTGCTTCTGTGTCCTCTCTCAGGCAAACACACGCTGCATTGCCAAAATGACTATGTGGTTCTTGATCATCTCATTTTCTAACTTTGTCAAAGGAGCAATGACTTATTGTTTTCCACAGAAAAATATGTGAGCACAGAGCAGCATAACTGGTGTCTGTGCAAATATACAGTTAATTTTTTTTCAGTCACTGAAAATTTACACCTGAAATGAACATCTATGCAGAACTTTCTCACTCTGTCCCTTTGGCAGTGAGCTTAAAGCTACCAGTTGCATAGCTAACAATGAATGTTATGGTACGTGGCATTGACACCATATAACATGTACCTGTGTTGAAATGAGCTCAAGTGGTGGTGTTCTGGGTATGGACTTTGTTAAGGGCTTCATAGCTTATAGGAGGATCTTTGCAGAGTAAAGATCTTTGTAAGAGTAAAACTTACAATTAGACTTGGGAAATAAGTGGTTAAAAAGATTAACTGAGTTCCAGCATTGCTCTGGGTTTGTTATAACAGCTGATAGGTGCAATAATGCTGAAATCTTGCACACTTACAACTTACTGTCCTGAAGATCTGCTAAATAGAAGTTTGTGAGTTGGAAATGACACTTGGTGAGACTTTTCTAACTAAGCAATGTATGGCAAAGTGTTGGTGTGCACTGTGTGTATGAAGCATTGATCAGCACCTCTGTTTATCTCCTCTTAACCACTGTTTAGAGGCAAGCAATGTCAATTGGCACTGGAAGTCCATTTTATTCAGACAGGTTTTTGTTGCCATTCTCTTCCTCCCTGCAGCAACTGGACACTTACTTGAAAATCTGTGTTTGTTTGTCCTAAGCCAGGTTTTGTGTCATATGCCAGCCTTGGGGCCCTAGATAAAACCAAGTAAACTGCTGAATTATGTACATATTGGTGATAACAACATATCCATCCATGAGCTTCCTTGCTGCAAACTGAACATCTCAGGATCCAGTCAGCGTTCTGCAGGATGGGGCGTTACATGAAGCACAAAACACCCGAGGCAGCAGGCGGTGGCTGCTCAACACCGTTCCCACCTTTGAAACTTGACTGAGCAGCTCCACTGGCACCACCCATGACCCTCAAGGGGGAAGTGTCCATGTTTCTTAGGTGCATGGTAGCTGGCTTATTTCAGTGTATTTGGTGACATTTTCCAGTTCATGGAAGCCCGTTCCTTGCTGTAGGATGTGTCTTTGTCAGCTTGAATGATCCAAGCCTCCAGGATTTTGCTCGCTGTCTGTCCTGTTCATGGAAGCACTTTTGGATAAGAACAGGACTGAGGTCTGGGAGCTTGCCATTACAATTGTTTTCCAGTAGAAAATTCATTTGCCATGAAATTAAACTATCCCACTTGAAAAATCACCAGGGATTGTTCCCAATCCATGCTCTTTGTTGGACTAGCAGCACACACAGGATTCCTGCCTTCTTGGCATTTTTGGAGCCTGTCTGGCAAATTTCTGTTACTGGGACACTGAGGACTGATCCAGGACTAACGTATTCCCTGACCCTGGAGTGTTTTGGGAAAGCTCACATCTCTGGTCTACTGGGCAGGATTCAGAGAATTTGAAGGCTCTTGAAAACATTTGGAAACACTGAAACAGAGTGAAGTTCTGATGGCTGCAAATGGAATTTTAGAATTTTCATTTTTTTCCAAATTTATATATAAAGAAATATTCATTTCCATTCTATGGCTATCTTCAGTCTATGCCATAATTTTTGCTATTTTTGCTCTGTATGTTTTATAAAGAAGAGATAAACGGCCATCATTATACTTTTGACACCTCAAAGCAGTTGTCCAAGCCCAGATATGAGAAGCTGTACATACATATAAAAAAAATCTTTCTGTCCTCTTAGCTGTTTCTGAAACAGGCCACAGCCAGGCCCCCAAAAACTGAGTGAGTTTATCTCAAAAAAAAAAACCAAAAACCAAAAAACCTTAAGTCTCACCTTCATCAAACAATTTTTCTCTTAATAATACCTCTCTTCTGGGCCAATTATTGCGTGTAGATGGCTATAAGCCTAATCTTCAGAATTTTTCATGATCAGACAACAAATCTTTAAAGTCACATTTGCCTGGTGATCTCAGTTTTTGGGAAGCCGTGGATCTCCCTGCAGAAATCGCCTGACGAAATATTATTGATTTTATAAAGCCTGTGGCAGGGTGGCTGATCTTTAGCCACTTGGAAATCACTTGACTTGGTCTCTCAGGACTTTGGTAGCTCTTAGGGTCTTCTTTGGTGGGATTTGTGTGCCAGGGTGTAGCGCATATGAGGTCATAGCCTTTTATTATCCTTTTATTGTCCTTTTTGCAGTGAGGGTGGGACAGATACCTGTGTGGAGGAAGATGTATGGTGCTTCTGCTCTTCCCCCTAAAGCCAGGCAGTCCCTGGAGGCAGTGTCGTGGCAGAGACATTTCTCAGCCTTTACCAAGGTTGTAGAACTAGGTTTTATGCACATCACTTAGACATTAATTAACATATTGCCTTCCTGCTGGTGCTGCCATTATTTGTGTAGAAATGAGTGTTATATTCAAGTGTCCATAGTACCCAAATGCCCACTGAAGACTCTGTGGACCCTCCCAAATCTATTGTATAATAAATGGGCAAATCCTGAGGTAGTGACCCCAAGAGGCACTGAGTTCTCCTCCTAGCTGTGGCCCATCACTCTGTTCTGCTTTGCTCTCAGAACATCCAGACACCCAACAGCTGGGTTGCTACAGGCACCCTGATGTCCATCTCTGCCCAGGGGGAGCAGTGGTCCCTCTCCAGCCGTTACAGAAGCACGAAGAGGCAATTTAAAGGGGATTTTTTTTGAATCTTAATTCGTATCAAGCACAGCTTTGCTCTGTTTGGTGTGTCTGCAGTTTGTTGTGACACAATATTGTGCCCTTCACTATTAAGCTGGTGTAAACTTGATTGTTGCAAGAAATTGACTCCAAGATTCGTTGCTGGTTTGGCCCTTTCTGTCAGTGGCTGTGATTTGTGTTGCTCATGCTTTCTGCTTTTTGTGGTGTCCTGGTTCCATGAAAAGATAGAGCCTGTAGCATTTAGAGAGCCAAAATGCAGCCTGTGTTTCCTACACGTGAAAAGCAAAATAAGCCAGTTACTGCTTTTTCTGCGCAGGAGATGAAGGAATGGCCAAAGAAACTGCACCTCTCCCCAGCCAGGACTTTTGCACCTGTGCATTGCAGAGGCACAGAGGCTCTTTGGGCCGAGGGGACATTCCCTGCCTGGGTTTGTGAATCCCAGCACAGATCTGAACTCAGTCCCTGAGCACACAGCACCGCGCTGATCCCCAGGGCTTGTCCTGGGAGTCGTTCAGGTGCCGCTGCAGTAAATGCATCGTCAGCAATTCAGTAGGGGGATGGTGAGACAGGAACCAGATTGCTGCAGGAATAGCTATACCATTTTCAAAGCACTCTGGATGATCAGCTGGGTGCAAATTTAAAAAGGGAGCAATTTAAAAGGATAGACCTGTGAGAGAGTTGTACATTGTTGCTTTACAACTGGAATTGACCACTTGATCAGTACATGTTGGCCACATCTCTTGCCTTTTATTGAGTCCAGAGGAATTTAAAAAATGTTTCGTTAGCATTAAACCTGATAGATTCTCTCCTTTAAACAAAGTGAAGCAAGTATAATGCAACACAGCCAGTACCACTGTGGTGGTGTGAATGTTAAAATACAGAAACTGCTTCAGCTGGGGTCCCATTGTGCCCAGTATTCCTGTTTTGAAAAGGTTTGGAAGCTTCTCATTAAAGTTAATGAGTTGCCAGGTGTCCAGCAGCTCATGAAATGAAGGACTGGGTCCAAATTATTTCATTTATATCTTGTAATTGGATTTCTGTTGTCCTTTACACAGATTTCCAGTAAATAAACCAGTACTTGTCAACAAGACCTCTGATACTATGAGCCGTTTGGCTGAATAAACTCAAAGATATTTTGAATAATACATTAAATATGACTATATTTACTGTGAATATGATATAATTTACAGAGTAGAGTTAAGATCTCTTTCAGTTTACTGGGTGAGAATGGTTTTTATCTCAGTACTAATGGCTCTTAAATGTAGTTTCATCTGAACATTTAATCTAAATTAGCTGTCTTCTAAGGTGATTACATTGCTCACATTTTTTTTTCTTTCAACTGGACCGTGCATTTCCCAGCAGCTTGGTTTGCTGATATTTGATTTGTGGTGATACAGATCATATACAAGCTGGCTTGTTGTTTTTAATGAACTGGATGTGTTGTATAATAGAATTGCTAGGTTTGTGTTAAATTACAGCTTTGGGACTCATTATTGTGAGATATTATCTACTTTGAACTGGCTTATTTTATCACGAAGAAAGAAATTGAATTTGCTTAAGATGGCAAATGCAGGAATGGATGGGTTGGTTGGTGAGTGTTTTGGGGCACCCTGTTAAGATGATATATATTTTATCTGATCTAATTCACATTCAACCCAGAAAACACACACTGCCACACATATGTCAGAGTCCATATAAGAAAGCCTAAAGCAAACAACAAGCACAATATATTGCAGAATGACTCAGTGGTGCTCTTTAGCCATTGGTCTTTGACTGTTTCATGTGTAAATTCATTGCATCCTTTCTTTAGTTTGTTTTGTTCCAATTTTCAGTAATGTGCATGCAGAAGCTAATGATGCATTTCTTCCTGCATGTATTTAGCTTCTGCATGCAGATATTTAAGCACATACACAGATCCAGTTATCAGACAGGGAGGTTTCATTGTGTGCAGCAGGATAAATTGTGTAAAAGCCAAAAACTCCTCTGACAATTGCAGATTCAGTAGATGAAGCCTCTGTGTGTCATTCTTGGCCTTTCTTTTGCTTTGAAAAATGTGTTAAGATTTCAGCCTAAATGTAATGATGATACATGGGAAAACTAAATAATTTTGTTTACTGAAGGTATTTTAGCTGTTCTAGGCAACAGTGTAAAAAACCACTGCCGTGCATTGGCAGAAACTGTAGGCACAGGGTGAACACTTCTACTTGAACAGTTTAAATCAATAAAAACGGAGTTCAGTTTAGCAGTGGTTTTAAGGAAATGCAGAAGGGAAAGTAAATTGGTTATGAGCTGGAGTGATGTGTGATTACATTTGGCTTCTGCTGATCTGACTGGTACAAAGGTACCAGCTTCTGTAAGTGTGTTGGGCATGTGAGATGTTGAATATGAACAAATTCTGCAGTGCAGTAAGAGATGTAGTTGCTGAGATGCGTTTGCCCTGATGCTTTCAGCCTCCAGCAGAGTCTGGAGCAGTGGAAGAGGCAGTACCTGAGAGGGGAGGGAAGTGCACAGCGAAGCAGGAGGATGCAGGCGCTCTCCGCTGGCAGAGCTTTGCACCCCTGGCTGGCACCAACTTGCACAAGGGGTGGTTTGAGTGTGCTCTAAAGCTTTCCATAGGCAGTAAATCCACACAGTTAAGGATAGGAACCTGGAGTCATCTAGGAAGCCAGAATAAAGAGAACCTGCACAGAGAAAACGCCAGGAGCTGAGAATACCACTGCCAGGAGCTAAGAATGCCAGAGCCAGCAGCTCCCATGAGCAGAGTCCCTCTGCTTCTCACTCTGGTTTTGGACTCCAAGTAACAAGGCAGGAAAACATCCCCAGCACAGATCCAAAAGTGCCTCCAGGAAGATTCCAGGAGTACTGCCACGGCAATTCCAGTTTTGGTGTAGAGGTGTTTGAATCACTGCAGTTGAAGTCAGAGTTTTATGATAAACGAAGGTTTATTGATGGCTGCAGGGGCTCAGATGTAAAATGTCACATTAAAGGTTGTTTGCAATGCAGCAGAACCACCCTCTCTCCGAAAGAAAGCCAATAAGCAACAATATTTTTCTTTCAGAGCGGGTTTAGTAACTCATTTTAAATTATTCTTCTAAACTCTGTGATCCAGCATCTTGTGCCATGGAAGGGGAAGAAATAGGGGGAAGAAATACAAGCTATTTGCTCTCCACATGAATATTTAGAGTGGACTGTAATGCTGAAGCTGATAGCAAAGTCCGTGCAGTTAATTTGCTTGTGTTTAAATAACCTTTAAATTATTCTTCTCTTAAACAGACTTTTTTTTGCATATTGATGAGCACTTTTTCCCCTTCATGTCCAGAATGGTGTTTTATAACCTTATTCTCTTCATCTTGGCCACCATCATTTGATAGATAGGATAGTATAGAGGATGAATTTTTTCCCTACTTTGCATTTCTTGGCTTAAGAAAGTTCCATTTCTTGCATGACCTTTGTTCTG
This sequence comes from Tapera naevia, assembly GCA_033556795.1. Lineage (NCBI taxonomy): Eukaryota > Metazoa > Chordata > Aves > Cuculiformes > Neomorphidae > Tapera > Tapera naevia. The sequence continues at coordinate 775,784 of JAUMJJ010000149.1, read as the reverse complement.
GAGGCCTTGATTTACACCACATTAACAGCTTTATGGAGTTGCTTTAGTTTGCTTTATTGCAGAAAAACAGAACAGTTTTACTGGTACGATTTACTGTTCATTTTTTCCCAATTGTTTTTGGCATATGTTCATGTTTTGGCTTCTACATCACTGTTACTGGTAATTACCTTTCTTCCATTATTTTTCTTTAATAGAGGAAAAATGAGCATGTGGTATTTTTCTTTTGTAGAATCTGGATATATTTGAGATCTCTTACGATGGGGAGAATACTGTAGGCGTGATTAATACCATCATCATTGTAACATAATTTAGTTAGAAGGACTTATACAACTGATAGTGTCGTGCACTTCTACTAAACTGCAATCTAAGTGAACTGTATTTCAGTTTTTTATATCCTCATTTTTGTCTTCTGTAAGATATTACTGTAAGATTCATACAAGCATCTTTATAGTCTCAACTATAAGCAGTGAAAGTTAAATCAGTTCTTGCATGAAAAAGTTTCTATAAAAAATGAGTAATTATAATTCTGAAAAAGGAATAAATTAGTTCACTAAATGCATTCATTGCAGACTGAAGTCGTGAGTAGATGAGATCTCTTCTAGAATGAAAATAAATTTAGTTTAAAATAAAGAAATCTCTGCTTGAAATATGAGAGAGAAATTAAGTATTTACAGCAGAAAATGCCCACAAAACCTTCCATTATAAGGGGTCTGTAGACCTCACATGTATATTTTAATTGGAGGAAATAAATATATAAGTCAGACTAATAAAGGACCTTTTGTTGGTGATTAAAAACATCTGTCTTCGTTTACCTGACCTAGATCCTTGGGCCAACTGAAATGTTGCATTTTAATTTAATCTGCATGCATTTTTAGATAAAATTGTTGGGTTTGATGGAATCTCTTCAAAACTCACACAAAAAGAAGTTTTTTCTTGCTTTTCACTGATAATTATTTTTTTCTGGCAGAGTGCTATGGTTAGTTGAACTTTCCATTCAAGCCTTACATTTTGCAGGGATGTCCTATAGATAATTTCCTGTTTGTGTTTGGTTAAAGCTCCGTGGCTGTTGGGCTCAGGCTGTCAGTGCAGCCCAAACAGCCTGAGTACTCTCTGGCGAGAGCTCCGCTCACCCCGCAGCACTGAGCGCGCTGGCACCGCGCCTTTGCCGTGTGGTGACACCATCTCTTCCACCACTAAAAGGCAGCGAGTTTCACGCTTGGGTCCCTTTCCAACTCCACCTTCAGGAACTCAAGATGAGCTCAGCACTACTTTTCCCATCTCCACCAGCTGGCACTGCTTCTTTTCTTGCCACCCTGTTCTCTGGTACCAGTTCTGTCTGACTTGTGTCCATCCCCTGCCCGTAGAGTGTCTGTACAGGGTTAAGAGTGAAATCACAGCTTTTGTCAAACACCTCTGTAGCCCTGAGACTGCAGAGCACACGACCTGGTCAGAGCAGTCAATCACCTTTTAGGAGTCAGGAGCGTAATTTCCAGTTCTTCACTGAGTTGCTCATCTGCGTTGCTTTCCCTTCCCGTTTCTGTTCATGCTCTGCTGGGTTCTGCGTTTCAGATGGAGTTGTTTTGCCCAGCCTGTAGCACCCTGGGGCCTCAGTCTCTGTGACAGCCTTTATGGGCAACAGAAATAGAACAGTAAATAGAGTCTCTACTAAATTATTGATTTTTCATTACCGATTCTCATCTTGGCACTCCAAGCAGGGTGCTTGTCCAAAAATATTTATTGTGCATATTAATTAGGGACAGATGAACAAAACTGAAAAATAAGAGATCCATCACTTCAATGCTTCTTTTATTTCATCTTTTCACCTGGTTTGGTCCAGCTGGATGAACTCCCAGCTCCCTCATCCCTGTGTTCTTACCTCTAAACAGGGCCGTGCACGTCTGGCTTTGCCCTTTGGCCGGTGGAGCTGCAGAGGGGAGAAACAGTGAAACCTCATCTGTTCTGGCTGCTGCTTGTGTGCCTTCAGCACTTTCTTTGGCTTTGTGCCCCACACCTGTACTCTTTTATTTCCTGTATTACCAAGGTGGAGAACAGAGTAAGCAGTGAGTTGGGAAGTACCTGGTTTTGACTTAACACGTTGATTGACAGAAGCAACATTATGTGTGCCCAGACACCCCGGCGGGATATCACCTAATCATTTCTGTACAGGAGAAGCTCTGTCAGAGCTATGGCTCATACTATGTCATCAGCCTTCTACTGAAAAATGGGATGAGCTTAAAATTAAGATCCCTTTACATAATGGAAGTCATAATGAAGGGTATGGTTCATAAATTTCAATTGTTAAATTGTCTCAGTGGGAAAGGTGACTTGACATTCCCATATTTTAAGGATTTAAAATCCACATTCAACAATAAAGGTAGAGAATTTAATTATCATCTTATATTAAGACCTGAATATGAGGGACATTTCAACTCTTCTCTATGTGAGCCATAAGCCTTTGACTGAAGATTTCTCTTACTTCCCAAACTCCACATTCTGAAAGTATTTTTATTGGGTGCCTGTTTGCAAAAATTACACCTTATGGATGCACTTAACCCAAGGAATTAGAACCAAGACATGTAAGAAAAGAAGATGAGAAACAATATTTAAGTTTTTTTTTTTTTAATATTTGCATCTACACAAAATATTTTCCAGGAGCACATCTCATATAAGGCCTTCTGAGAGTATTTAAGGAGGTCACTTATAGGTCATTAGGCAAAGTAATCACCAGTGCTCCGGTCAGAGCAAGAGAACCTGTGCCTTTCCACTCCAACACACAGCAACTCTTTGTGGTGCCTTGGAGCTCAGTGAAGTAAAGATGGCAACATCCATAAAGGAGCAAACGTTGCGGTTGCCTGTTATTTAACTCTTGTGGGTTGTATTTATCTCTGCTGTCTAGGATTGAAAGTTCTTATACAGCAAAAAGTCCGTGTACCGCTCTTCTACGTTGAGGGATGGAGTCTGTGGCTTCCTCTGGGTTTGGAAAGCACTGATCACATCATGGGTGCTATTGTGATGTAAATTAATAGTAGTGACAATAATAATAATGTAACATTGGAGAAAGTGATATGGTGTTTGTAACCACGGCTGAAAGAGAAGTAGTGAATGATGACCGTGTTTAGCCAGACTGCTGATGCAGGAATACAGAAAATGGAAAGATATCAACCAGCCTGATTTAAGGCTTGGAGAGAGCACAGAGCTGTGAGATTGATAGCACAGAAAGGAATCTTTTGGTTGAGGTCCATGGCCTGCATTAGAGCTTTTGGGATTGATGGCACGCGACACTATCAATCTCACTGCAGCAAATGGGATGACTCTTCTCCATGAAGAATGGGCCATAATAAATACCCTGACATCCACTAGATTGAGAACTGCAAAATGAGTAAGGAAGAGTACACGTTTGTAGAGATAATACAGTGCTGATTCTTCACACAGTTTGTTTTGCAGCAAAAAAAAGACTCAATGGTTTTTCCAAGCTCAGTTCCTGGAATCATAGGATCGTTTGGGTTGGAAAAGACTTTTAAGATCATTGAGTCCAGTCCTTCACCTAGCACTGTAAGTCAGGCTGGAAATAATAATAAGCATAGAGATGCACAGAAAGTAGAGAACATGTAAGGGAGAGTGGCTACCAAAAAAAAAAGGTGCCAAAAATAAGCAACACAGCTTATTGTGATCCTTACTATTTCCATTTGTGTTTCATTGGATATTTTCAGTATTGCATCCTGGACATTTTCATGATGCATCTTCAGTTCAGAAACTGGTGGCAAAAACTCTGCTTCATAGTAACTTATGGTTCAATTCTCCTTGTGTTATGAAGCTTGTGAACCTGAGAGCTAAGTCTGATTTAGGTAGACATGTCTTGCTTCAGGGCAATGGAAGTAACTGAATGAATGAGCTTGCACTTACTATTTAATGTTTTTATTTAATACAGCCATATATTCTCCCTCAAGAATCCTATCCTACATGATATTATTCCATGAAAACAGTATAATTGACCCACTGTAACCTTCCAAGGAATGTGGCAGTCACTTTTTTCCCTGTGTGGACACAGTTGCCTTAGCAGGCGTTGCTGCTCACAACTCTAGCAGACGCACTGCTACAGGAACATAACCATTTCATGTGTGAAGTGATTCAGACAGCAGCAATCCACACAGAAAGCCAGTAGAAGACATAACTCAAACAGTAAAAACTGTTGCTTTCCAACAGTAGAGAAATGCATCAACTCTGAAATTTGGAGCTTATTTTCTCCTGTAATTCCTTACAATTTATTAATATGTTTAGTTGCTCAGCATGGAATTGGAGAAATCTCAAACTTTTCTCAAAAAAAAAAAGGCAATGTTTATCTTAAGCAAGGAGTAGCCAATTGCTCTGCTGGAGGGAATTCCCTTTGAACAATGTCTCACTGGGTTTTGATGTTCGTGTGTGACATACTTTCTTTTTACTCTTTTTGTACTCAAGACTTTTTACTTGGCTTTAGTAAGTAAAAAGTCTTATTTTAGAAGGTTACAGAATTATGTAATAGATGTACTAGGCTTGCCTTTGATGGCACGACCCTTCTCTTAAACCCTTTTGTAAGATAAGAGGGATCCAAGACATGGTGCACCTCAGTCAGGGAAAGTTCAGTGAAGCAAGGCAGGGATAAAATGAAAGGATGGGAAGCTGTAAAGACTGTATTTGTTATCTGAGAAATCAGTATTTCCTGCATGAGTGATAAGTACTCTAGATAGTGCTAAATTAACTGGTTATTGTTCAGGCTTTACTGTATTGTATATACTGAGTTTTGGCAGGAAGAAGTATTTGTAGAAGTATTCAGCTTTAAATGTGGGGTTTTTTTTCAAACATCTGAATGAATGTTACAGGCTTGCTTACTGTAACATATTGACAAAAACAAAGCATAGTTAAATTTAATTTTAAACCTGTCCATGTAATACCTGTGAGTGTCTCTCTCAGGGAGAACTACCTGGGGATGCTGTTTAATATCTTCATCAATGACACGGACAGCGGGATCAGGCGCACCCTCAGCACGTTTGCCAGCTGCATCAAGCTGGGTCGTGCAGTTGACACACCTGAGGGACAGGATGCCATCCAGAGGCACCTGGACAAACTCAGGAGCTGTGCCTGTGTGAAACTCATGAGGCTCAACAAAGCCAAGTGCAAGGTTCTGCACCTGGATCAGGGCAGCTCCCGGTATCGATACAGGCTGGGAATGAAAGGATTGAGAGCAGCAGCTGAGAAGGGCTGGAGGTGGATGAAAAGCTGGACCTGAGCTGGCAATGTGTGCCTGCAGCCCAGAAGTTCAACTGTCTCCTGGGCTGCATCCAAAGCAGTGTGACCAGGGGGTCAGGGAAGGAGATTCTGCCCCTCTGCTCCGCTCTCGTGAGACCCCACCTGGAGCCCTCTGTCCAGCTCTGGAACCCTCGGGACCAGAAGGAGATGGAATTGTTGTAGCAGGTCTAGACGAGGCCACGGAGGTGATCTGGGGGGTGGAACAGCTGCCCTGTGAAGAGAGGCTGAGAGAGTTTGAGTTGTTCTGCCTGGGGAAGAGAAGGTTCCTGGGACGCCTTCTTGTAGTCTTCCAGTGGAGGAGGCCTATAGGAATGATAGGGACCAACAGTTCAGCAGGGCCTGTTGCAACAGGACGAGGGGTGATGGTTTTAAACTGAAAGAGGGTAAATTTAGATTAGCTATAAGGAAAAAATCTCTTATTCTGAGGGTGATGAAACACTGGCACAGGATACCCAGAGATGTAGTAGCTGCCCCATTCCCAGAAAGTTTCAAGGTCAGGTTGGACGGGGCTCTAAGCTACCTGATTGAGTTGAAGGTGTCCCTGCTCACTGCAGGGGGGTTGGACTAGGAGACATTTAAACATCTCTTCCAACTCAAACAGTCCCATGGTTCTATGATCCTATGATTCATTAGTTTCAGATTGTGACAGATTGAAATAATAGACCTGTATAGAGCAAGGCTGCAGTTGGCATCAGCAGAAAATGCCCCTTAATTATAAGCTGAATCTCCAAGTAGCAATGCATAAAGAAAAAAAGTCCTGTGTGTAAAATATAGCTCGTTTGGGAAAAGATCTAGATGATGGGACCTACCAATGACAAATGAAATTCAGTCCAGGTAAATGGGTAAATAATAAAACCAAAAGCTATTCATAAACTGGAAAAAGTGCTGATATCTAGACAAATAAGGCAATTTGGGTATTTCTGCATCAAAATAATCCCTAAAGTATTCATCCCAATGTGTACTGGCAATGAAAAACAAATCAAGTAGTGGAGTGAATTGAATTACTAGTCCTACGCAGTATAAATCAAAAGGAGATCCGAGCATTTTTATTGCTCCATATGGTAGAGTTGGCCATTATCTAGAGTACTGTTTATAATACCACTCACATCAAAGTAGAAAAGTTATAATTGCTAGAGAAGGTGGACCACAAACCAACCCAGAACAAGACAAGTGATAATGTAATCATTAATAGAGAAAAATAGAATGGCCATTCAATTTGACCACAGTGAAAGGGAAAAGAGAAAAGAACTGAATTAATTCTAGGATATTCTGGTTAGTGAAGGAAATCTGAGACTGAAAATAGATAAGGAAAATGTAAAAACAAGAAGATATTTCAGTCAAATTCCACATTCAGCAAAATGCACATATAGCAGTGTGTTATTCCAGTCTGTGGTGAGGGCAATGGAAGTGGCATTGCCTGGAGTTCTCGTGCATGCCCGAGGCATATCAAAGATGGGAGTGGTCATCAGATGGGCTGGGTGATGGGCAGCAACGTATGAGTGGAGTGTTGACTCCAACATGAGTGTTATTAGAGATCCAATACTCTTCAGATCTCACACACCAACAGTGATATTGCAAGAGTTAGGAATGAATGACATTAGGGCAGAGTAATTTGTGAAATTAATGCTTATTATATCTTTAATATAAAGTTCTATTTCTGCCTCTTGGGTTTCTTCATAGCTTTACCCAACTTTATATTGTGTTTGCACAGTCCTAGAAAGCAGAGGTGATTGAAATTGATTCTACCAAGGTGAGTGATGGGTATTGAGTTACATCTGCTCCCTGCTGCAGTTTTCCTTGCTTCTAGTTCTGGTCTGCTGGATACTGGGCTGCTAAAAACAAATGAAGACAACTAGTAAATAGGTGAAAAGGCCAACACAGAAAGGGTTATAGGCAAAGTCAGTCACCCTGCTAACTATCACCTGGTAAGGACAAACCTGGGTAGCTGCTGGAGAGGTTGGTTGTGGCTGTCGAGCCGGTGAGAGGTGTTAGAACGTGTAAAGAGAAGAGTGGTTTAAATCAAACTGGTGCCTCCTCGCAAGGTGTTGGGCACTCAGAGACCCTGATCCCACGGCAGAGCCTTGGTATCCCACAGCGGCCTCGGAAGAGAGGTGCTCAGTCACCTGGGCTGTGAGGGAGGGTGGAGCTGAACAGGAGTGAAGGAGAGGCTCCAGGTGGATTGAAGGGCCGTGGTGTGGTTGGGCAAACCTGTCCCAAAGGCACAGCCACCATCCTTGTGCTGGTGCCACGGGGCGCGGAGGGAGCGCTGCCAGGTACTTTATGTCCCATTCACCTCTCTCCTTTTAAACGGAGAGGTGGCCTCTTCCTTAAAAAAGCCTTCGGGCACCCCTGGGTTTGCTTTTTTTCTGTGTTAGCTTTGTGCCCAGGGCAGGCCCAGCTGATAGGAGCTTTCTGAATGTCACTCGCCCCAGGGCTGCTGAGTTTGCCTTTGGTGTTACCACCTCAGATTCAGTAACTTTTGAACTAAAACAGCTCATCAAAGCATGCAGCTGGGAAAGAGATCACCCTCCCTCTCCACGGCACAGAATGAATTGAAATACGTGGAGTCTCCAGTTATTGAATTTTCTGTTTTATGGAAGCATTTGGCTTATAAATGCCTGCTAGAACTAGAATGAATTTTAACTAGAATGAATGTTTCCACTGAGCATAATTAAACATATTGGAGCCTCTATGAATTGTGTTGTCCTATGCCAAACTCAAGACTGCAATGAATAAAAGGGATTAAAATGGATGTCAGAGTGAAACAAAGTTAACATTGAACACCTCCATTAAATCAATTTGTTGTTTTTCAGTGTGTTTAACAAAGTTCTGGAGATGTAAAATGAAGAGTCTTGTTGGTTAAAATTGAAACATTGAAATGCTGTTAGCAGATCACAGCCTGAGAATACATCACAATTCTAACAGCAACCTGATAATTAAACCTTTGTCTCAAGTGCAAAAGCTCTTGTATGTAATACAATACTGGAACTTGTGTAGGTGAAATGATAAATGGAGGCTGATATTTTAATTCCTTATTTTTAGACACTTTGGTAAAGAAACCGACATTAAAGCTCAATTCAGAGCCTTTTAGTCCCAAAACTAATGTCTGTTAGTTTTTTTATATCAATATACACATTAATCAGAAGGAGGAAAATAGAAAACATTATTCAATGATCCAACAAAATTCTATAAAATGAAGCTAGTAATGAATAAAAATTGCTAGATGAATGAGAGCAGTGATACCAGATAAAAAACATAGCCTTCCAATTCACGGCTTATGGTGTTTGAAAGAGGCTCAGAATTTAATTATGGAAAATTATTCTAACCTATCCTATTTCAAAAGTCCTCTGAGCTCTAACCATATAAATTTATAGCATAATACTTAAATATTGAATGGTTCTACACTTCTCTTCTAACATGAGGGGGAACCCCTAATTAAAAAAAACACATCAGAGATCTGGGAGAAGTATGTGAATTTTCTCCCATCTTTGCTAAAGATTCTAGGGATCCTTTTACAGCACAACATAACCCAAATTATCGTATTAAATGATATTTTCATTGTGAAGGTGTGGCTGTCCTCTTCTACTTCTTCCCCTGTATGCTGCTACCTTGATTTTCATGCCTTTCTCCTTATGTATTTTCATTCCATATAAATTCTTAAGTTGCTAAGAGGAGTTTTTGATTTTTGGGGGGTGATTAGCTAAACTTTTATATTTAGGTAAACTCTTCCAAGTTCAAAGGAGAATGGAATAGTAATAAGAAAAGAGAATGCTTCTGATTTAAACCAAATAAAACTGATGTGCATTTCTTTTCCAGAAACTCCTTGGTGCTAATTGCACATTGTGAGGCCCTGTAACAGGCTTGGTTGTTAGGGTGCTAAAAGCAGGTGCTTCCTTAGACTGGTAGCTGGGTGGTTTGCCACGTGTCCACCTCTCTGCTATGACTGAATGATATTTGCATCTGATCCTGCTTAATAAAAAAGGCTGATGAGTCACACGGTTTCAGTACACACCTGCTAACGACTTTTAAACACCTTGTCCAGCCAAGGCTGACAGAGAAATCAGTGATCACTCCTAGGTGTTTTGTGAAAATAGGCAGCTAAGAAAGTAGAGAGACCCAAGCATCCTGAAAAGGCATTTGCCTACAGGACATTGAAGTGCTTACACGGGGTCATGTAACTGTCCCAGTTACCAGAAGGCTTTCTGAGTAAACCCAGAATAAAAATACACATATGGCTAGGCTTTCTTGGTTCTGATGACAATGATGCAGTTTGTGTACATAGATAATTATATTAGCTTTTTCTTTGCATTTATCTCTATGCATATCTAAAAATATGCAGAGAAAAAAAGACATCGTGGTGCGCTCGGCAGGACAAAACCTATCCTATAAGACAGTCATAAACTAAAATTTATTTTCCATTTTCTGAGTTAAATTTACAAAAAAATCTCTTTTTAAATCAAATCACTTAAATTTGCTTTAAAGTAAAGATATTGATCCAGTTCCTCCAGCTTCTGTACAATCTGACATGCGCACCCTCATCCTTTAAATATATTATTTTAAATTATGACAAGTATTTGGTAAATGTTTAGACTACTGGAGTGTCAGATCCTCTGGCAGATATTTCAGCCAACACATGTTCTTCTAAAACTATACTAATCTTGAAAAGGTGATACAATGAATTTATGCTTCCTAGAAAAATCAAATGGGAAGTTTCTGTTTTCAGTGTAACTCCATTGACTTCCATGGATTTTCTGTTGATTTATGTATGAATGCAACCAGAGAGAACCCAGTAGGATATGTTGTAGTTTACACAGAAAGGATTTATTGCAAGGATTCTTCAAAAGAATTTTTCAACATAATTTATAGAACTGGTTACTGACTATAGTTGACCTTCACAATTGTTATTAAATACTCACTCTAAGGACTGCTCTGTATATTTAACTAAAGCCTCAGTATGGAAATGTTGCCAGTACATTTTTACTTACTGTCTATGTTTTCCTCCCAGTTTCAATGGAAGACAAAAATTAATAGCTAGAATACACATGTCTTTTCACTTAAAATTGGCACCAAGGAGTCCAACAATTTTTTATGAATAGTCTTAATTCATGACTCTAAAAGTCCATCAGAGTCAATGTACTGGGTTAGGCAATACTGTATTCCATCCAGTGTCTTTGCAGTCATTGGGTCTTTAAGAATTTGCCCTGACTACACTTATTAAATTGCATTAGATCCTGCTAGTTTGTGCACCAAGTGTGTGATGGAGCTGCACACCTCCTCGTGTGTGCTGGAGCAGAGTTCCTTCCCTGCAATTTTATTAGGAAAAAAGTTTCCTTTAACCATATTCTGGTCAGAATATGATACTGCAGTGCTTTTGTAGGGTAGAACCATCCTCTGAAAAAATGCCAGAGCATGTTAGGTAGTCCTTTTCAATGATGCATTTTTACAGCCTAATCAAGATAAACCCCAGGAGGGAAGGAGAGGTTTGCGAAACGGATCTGTGCCCCGTGTGGTTTTTCAAATGGATTAAAAGTCCATTTTATTAACAGAGTGCAGCGTTCTATGAAATAAGCCTGAAAGCATATGGTTTCGCCCTGCCAGAGAGCCACAGGTTGAAATTCTGCTGTGATTTTTCCAGATCCAGCCTCCAGGAGGCTTCAATAGGGTTGCACCAGTGGCTTTGCCCCACTGCTCCTGCTGCTTTGAGGGACAGTGGTGCCAAAGTGGAGCCAAGCTGATTACCCAGGGCCGGAGAGGGTGCAGGTGTGAGTGCTTCATGTGGGTTTGGGTGGCCCTGAGCCTCTGCAGACAGGCAGGGCAGGGTTCCCTAGGCTGTGCTGTCAGCGGGCAGGACACAGGGTCTGCATGGCAAGAGCCCACCCCGCGCTGGGCGCGGACACCTGGCCGTGCTGCTGGAGGCACCCCCTTCCTGGCAAGGACGATCTGATCCCACACCTACTTCCAAGGGGTGAGCCAGGCTCTTTCTTGGGCAAACAAAACTGGTGTTCCCCATATGCCACTTCCACGTCATGGGCAGCGTATGGATGCAGAGGAGTGGTTGACTTACGGGCAGCATCTCCAGCTTGAATGGCCATTTCCCATCTCTGCTGGAAAAAAGGGAGCTCACTTGGTTACTGGGCATTCTTCAAGTCTGTCTTTGGGATCACTGTGGATGGTTCTTGGGTAGGGTGTACCAATTATTTGCAAATTAGATTTCATTAGGAGAAAATTTTCACGTGCTTTCTTCCCTGAAGAAAAAGGCAGTTTGATCTCAAGAGCTGCAAGTGCATCTGCAAACTAAAAGTGTGTTCTTTTTGATGTGCCAGGGTCCTGGGACTGTTTCTCACTCTCAGCCTCTTTCTTGAGCCTCTGCTCTTTCCCTGACAGCTGCCAGGGCCAGGAGGATGGATTTTAAAGTGAAGAGTTGTAGCACAGCTCCTGCAAAGACAGCCAACCCCATCCTCTACCCAGAGCAGGGCAATGCTGACGTGCATATCCATTCAAGCTGTTCAAAACATCCTACCCAGTCTGCAAACTGAACCCAAGATCTCCTCACATGCTCCACATAAAATATCCCACACAGTTCCCTGATTTCTGATTTTTTTCCTTAATGCTTCCTCCAAGAGCTTCAAAAACGTTTTAAATTAAGTCAGTTGCAGCTGCTCTGTCAGGAATTCACTAAGCACTGCAGCCACTGAAGCAATTAAAAAAATTGCACAGAAGGTAATTAAAAGCCTTACTGGTTCTTGCTATTAGACTGACACTTTAAATGCCTCTAGATGTTTTATTGTGCCAATAACCTATTTCCCTAGTCTCGAAGAGAAATACAACTGACATCAGTAATTTACTAAAGTGTTCTACAGGTATCATAACGTTCCAACTAGAAATCTGTGTTAAACCACTGTGGTTTTCTCTTCTGCGCAGTCCTCACCACACAGCTTAATAAAGTGGTGGTTATTTGTAATGAGTATTAGAGCTCAGTCCCTTATTCTCATTCCCCATAGTGAGCTGTGTAATATTTGCATTTGTTGTACACAGAGATGCCTTCAGGCTGTCACGAGCACAGGGGCTGGAGGGGCAGGCAGACACCTCCTTGTGAGCACAGCAGTGGAGCAGAAGCCCTGGTTGACTGCCCAGGGCAATGCCAGTGGCCTCTCCCAGCCACAAGGAGCCTTCCTGAGGAGCAGGGCTGTGACTGGCTGCTGTCCACAGGGCCTGTCCTCACGTCCTGTGTTTGCAGACAGGTTAATGGAAGGTCCCTCCCAGAGACTTGCGTCAGTGCCCGCAGCTGGAAAAGTCCAGACCTTCTAAACCCCGTGGGTGCCCAGCAAGGAAAGCTGGCAGGACACTGGCAGTTTGCAGGCTTTCAACCCAAAACCCAAGTGGAGACTTTAAAAGGATACAGGGAAACTATTTTATTATGTCATTACAGTAGCCTCAAAATGTGAACATGCAAATACAGATAGTTTTCAGGGTGCAAATGAACTACTGTTATTCATCCCTGACAGGAAATTACAGGAAAACAACATGACAGAGAGGAAGATAACTGGAGGTTGCTTAAAGTTTTTCCCCCTTGATTTATTTTGTAGAACCCACGGGAACACAAAATCAAAGCAGATTTCCAGTGCCTTTCGTGTAGCTGTGCAGCACACAGAGGTGAGGTGGCACTGGACTGCACTGTTCTGTGCCAGGCGTGATGTCCTAGAGCCTGACAGAAATCGTTCTGTGTGTAAGCACTGGTCGCAGCATTAATGCTGAGCTTTCAACTTTCATTCCATTTTTCTCTCCTGGGTCACCTTAATGCTATGTAAACAGTGGTATTTTGGAGGAGATTTCAGCAATAAACAAACCCACGCATATTTCTGTGGCCCATGAGAAAGCCTGCACAGGCTGCCTTGCATTGACCTCTGTGGTGTCTTTTGAATCCTCTCCTGCTGATCACCACCACACGTCTCCACTGTTTGCATCAACAAGAACGGAAAATGGCAAAACTCTCTTGGCACTAATCTCTGAAGCCATGTCTAATTCTCTTTTTTAATGAGGCATTGAATTATCCCATACAGTGAGACGCCTGTCAGTTTGCAGCACAGCTCCGTGCGTGCTGTTATGCCACCAGAGATAAACAATCAGTAGGATTGATCAGGCAGGCAATCAGTTAAACAAATCTGAGCTGAAAAAAAAAAATTGCACATGCAGTGCTCAGAACGAAATAGATATTTTGATAAAGTTGTATAATGAAAATATATGATGTGTGAATACAGTGACTGGCAGTAATTAATAAATAGAGAGTTAGCTTTTGCATAAATAATTCATTTTCTAGAGCTGTGATGGGAGGAAGATCTGGAGTTCAGAACATGGAGATCCTTGGTCAGTTCCCCTGTTTTTACCACAGACTTAGCTTTCAGTCATTTAGTTTCTCCTCTGTGTAGCAGCTGTGTTCCTCCATGGCAGAAACAAAACCAATGGTGTCAGGTACCCCTCCTCAGAGCAAGGGTGGCCCTTCTTTTCAAGGGGGAAAGGCTGGGAGTGAGTTAAGTTCTTCTGCAAGAGGCTGAAGGCAGGGGGCTGTGGTGCTGGCCATCCTCTTCAAGACTGTGAGTGCAACCAGGTGCAGATGTAAGCACGAGTCAGCAGGCAGGTCGTTGTGGGTGTGTGACACTCTTTAACTTGTGTAGCATATAACATTTTCTGGGGAAAACAGTGTCCATGTGGCAAGCAGCCTTATGAGAAGACACACGACAAACCACAACCCAGCCATACCCTCCCTACCCCTGCTGCTAAGCTGTCCTGCCCATACTTGCCATCATAACACTATGATGAGCACCATGACAAAATGGTAGGTGCTTACTCATACCCCTAGGAAATGCTTCGGGTGTTCCTGGTGCTCTCTGGATTGCTCTTTACTTATCTTTGTCGTGATCTCATACCATTAAGCCAGTAGTGTTTCAAGCATTTGGGTCGCTCAGACCCACTCTGTCATTAAGTCAATGGGTTTCTATTGAGCTTGAAGGGCATCAGATAATCAAATCAGGCATTTTATCTCCTGGTTTTGCTGCATCCTGGTTTTACCATCTCTATTTAAGGCCAGCTGATGGATATATTGATTTCTGCATTTACCTACATCCTAGCCAGCACATCATTTCCTCTGGGTTTATTTATGCTCAAAGGACTTGCCAGCTGCCTTACATAATCTTTAATTTTTTAAAACTCATGTCACAAAAACCACACCAAATATTTCTTTAAAAAAACATCCCTGTCCTCTACTTGGGTGAGGGTGTATTGAGCATTTTTTAACAAGATGAGGAAGATTCTTTATAGCAAGCCCCTGTGAAACTGGGCTCCCACGCTCTGCCATCTTTGTGTATAGGAAGGAAACTCATTCCTTTTGAGCTCCGTGCCATGGAAGTGTAGCACATCTGAAGAAGTCACTCTCCAGCTGCTTATGACTGCTCTTCTTGCTGGATTCTCTCTTCTTCAGCCTTCTGGCTGAGCTGCCTGTGGGGTTTCTCCAGGTGAATCGTTTAGCGCGGGCAGCTTCACTAATAACAGGTTCTCGTCAGGCAGGTGGGGCAGCACGGAGGACACGTGCCCATGGCTTGAGGGAATATGGTTTTACAGGATCCCAAGCATGAAGGTCTAATGCAAAGTCTGATGCTCTAAAGCTTAAACAACATTTTAATTAGAAAACATATAAATGGTTAAGTTTAACTGAGCGGTAGTCTGAGGGTGTTTGGGTGGAAACTTGGCTGTTTAGGTGGAATTGTGGAGCTGTGAGCTAATTCACTGACACACAGTATAGTTTGTGATTAAGGTTATCTGCAATATCTAACCTTTTAGTAAATGCCAGCTGCATAATGACTGTCAGTTTTCTCTCCTCAGGTATTACATCCCGGAAGGTCCAATCTGGCCATAAGAATCCATTTAATAAGATTCTAATGGGAAATGACCAGTATCTGAGTATTGCAGATTAAAAGTGACAATGCTAATTGACTGCAGAGGTATCTACATGAAGAGGGACCAGAGAAATCATTTAAGTCTAAATGAAATTGGACTGATTTGATATTTGAAAAAGCATTACACTCCTCTTGTGTTTGGCAGTGTGAATTAATTGCTCCTTGTGCCAGGCGGAAGCAGTTTCTAGCAGGAGTAGGCTGAGTGGTGGTGAGTGAGGAACATTTACTTAGGGGGGTTACAAATACACATTAGTTTGCTAAAATTACAGATATATGGGGAGGTTTGTATTTTATGGAATTTTTATGGTGAGGAATGAAATGATATTTGGTATATGCAGAAATCAAATTCTAGAAAACTTTTAATGGTCTGATTGTGTGGCTTTGTGACTGCCAGTAAAGCCAAGGGGATACACAACCACCTTTCTGCTCTGAAGATGGTATTTTAACCACTTTTTTTCTTAGCTTTTCAAAAACCATTTTGCCAGTAAGTTGAACAGGAAAATAGAGGATCATAATTTTATCTCATGAGCGGTTTTTGGTAGGAATCGTAACAATAGGAAAACAATCATACATGGGGTATGCTTATGTCAAAAATGACTGAAAATCACTAGGTATCAGATAAATGCACTTGCTTAATCTCTGCACAGTTTGCCGTGCACAACTCTTTAATTTCAGTCAAAGAGGTTGCAGTACAAATTTGTTTCTCTGTATGACTTTTTTAAAGGTCTAAGAAGAGAATCGGACACAAAGTGTTGATTCTAAGCAAAATGCTGTGTGCACAGAAAACACAACATTGTCGTATCTAGATGTGTGAAATGTTTTTGTGTAGAAAACAGTAGACATCCTTTAAAAGTCCCAAGATCCTAAGGAAAATTCTCTTCTGGCATGGCTCTGTGTGCCTCAAAATACTGTGGGAAAATAGTCATAAAGATACAGAGAAGGCTTCCACCATGCTGTCCCTCACCCCCCTCACCAAAAAAATCTAAGAAATTTAAATGTCTGGTGTGTTAGAGGAGCACATGAACCACCTTGCCTGATTTTATTTTTTTATTTTATATAAAAAATTAGTGTCTCAGACCTCTGCAGGTTTTTAAAACCTATGTGAATGCAGGGAACACTGCCACTGAATTCAGCACAGAATTTAGTGAGTTAATGCAGAAAACAGTTATGATGTGCTTAAATTCAGAACGTGAGCAATTCTGTTGAAGCTGGAGGAACATGTGGCATGGTTCAAACTAAATGGATCCATAAGTCTCTGCAAAATCATCTGCTTAGCCTCCCTGGTGGAAGATAAAGAAGGAAAGCAGTGTGGTAATTTTGCAGGAGTGTGCACTGAAACACGTGCTGCTTTTCAGTGCCCCTGCTGCATCCCCAGCTCTCACCTGAGAACGTGCACAGTGCACTGCCTGGGACATTCTGCCAGTGCCAGGAAGAAAATAAGGATGAGAAACAGAAAGTATTAATTCAAAATTATTTGAAATACTGTGATTGTGTTACTGTACAATTTCCAGATTAAAGTTCAGGTAATTTATTTTTAAGGTAATTTTTTGTGTGTTCTGCTCATATAATGCATAGAATTAAGGAAAATTAAGGCTGTTCTTAGAGTTCAGAGCACAGGTTACATTTACTTTTATACAAGACTTGATAGACCATTGATAGAGCTGCTGCAATGTGAAATAACAATCCACAGCATGGAGCTGGGAAACACCTCAAAGTAATCAGCATGAAAGCGAACCATGGAATGGGTTGAACTTAAATATACAGCCTAATTCTTCCTTTGTGTCAGTTTTAGGCCAGAATAGTTATGGCAACATAAATAAAAACACAAAAATTACTCTACTGATCTGAATGCAACTGGTCCTTAGACAAGTGAACATGTTTAGATTCAGTCTTTAGATTGAAATAAAATGTATAATGTTTTTCTTGATTTTTTTATGATTAAAAATTAATCAATCCAGTGCTAAAGAAGAAAAAAAGTGTGTGAATATTTATCTGAGTACTGTAACTTGGGTTAAATTTGACCATAATGGCCTTTGAGGTCTTTCACAAACTCAAAACTTTTTGGAGCTGGCCTGCAGAGTTCAGTCAAATATACACATATGGTAGAGCTGCATATTCATGTTTGTCATTTGGCATATTTGAAGCCACATCTCTGCACTCAGCTCACTGGTAACTTGGTTTTAGCACTCCTGAGATAAATATCAAACATCAGAGTTGGTCATTTCATAAGCAATCTATAAACTGCCACTCGCTTGTTCTTGATGTTGGGAGGAACATCTCTGAAACCTGGCCAGATTAACAGTAAATTGGATTGATCCGTCCACGTTCTGCAAAGGTCAGAACTGACCACGTTTTGTTAGAGTAAGGAGCCAGTTGTCTGGGGCTGCCTTGGTGCCTCGAGTCATTGGGTGTTCTCTCCTTAGCTGCTCCCTGGCTATGGCAGAGCTGCCTTACCCTGTCCTTTAACCCGGGCTTGCCCAGGAATGGAACTGCAAATCACCTGGAGGAGAGGAGACCCAGGGGGGACCTCATCGCCCTTCCCAGCTTCCTCACAAGGGGAGGAAGAGGAGCAGGCACTGAGCTCTGCTCTCTGGGGACCAACGACAGGACCCGAGGGAATGGCAGGAAGATGCCAGAGGAGGGTTGGGTTGGGCATCAGGAGAAGGTTCTTCTCTCAGAGGGTGGTGGAGCCCTGGAACAGCTCCCCAGGGAAGCAGTCACAGCCTGACAATATTCCAGCAGCGCTTGGCCAACACCCTCAGTCACACAGTGTGAATGTTGGGGTTGTCCTGTGCAGGGACAGGAGTTGGACTCAATGGCCCTTGTGGGTCCCTTCCAGCTCAGGTCATTCTTTCATTCTATGATTCTGTGTTTATGACATTTTATGGTGAGCAGTAGCACACAGAGGTTCTCAAACGTTTGAGACCCTCACCTGTATAGTCTATTTTGGGGGGCCAATTTTAGGACCCTAACACAAGTTTATATCAAAATAAGCTTTTGCCCTGCTGTACAAGCTCCCTTTCTCCCTGCTGTGCTTCCTGCACATCTGGACAACAGCTGGGAACATTAGCTCCCCCTGTGCAAATTACACCTTGATAATCCCATAGCTGAACCCTGGAGATGACCTCTTTCTCTTTCCCAGATTCAAGCAGAGCTCAGAGGTTGTTCCATACCTTTTTATGATTTGTATTAGCAGAAGGTAGACAAAACCAAGAAGGCACTAGCACAGGAGGGAGATCCATATGGAAGTGCAAGACAGGGTTCCTCAAGATGATATTTATTGATCATTGTAGAGATTTTAGAAATATGACAGAGCAAAAGTCCTGAAATGTTTTAATTTTAAGAGTTTTAAGTAGTTTCAAATGTCATCTCTTAAAATAAATGTAAAGCACAGATATTTTATATTTGTCCCTCACAACTCAGCAGAGGGGCATGTGGAGAATGAATAGAAAGGTAAGAAAGGCTGCTTTTTCTGAAGATCACCACTATGGAGAGGAATGTGTGCCGGCACAGATTTGCACAGATAGCTCCAGCAGACAGCACACAGATAAATCATTTTTAATGCCACAAGACACAGCAAATAATAGTTCTGGTGTTGTTTTTTTTTCCTGCTTTATCTTCCTCAGTTTGTATAGGAAAAATGCCTATCCATTAAAAAATATGATTTACTTTTTATTTTTTTAAACATTGATATTGTGCCAGAATCATTTTTAACTGAACTGTAGAATCCATCACTGTCGATACACAAAGGAATGGCTTCAATGGTTTTTTTTCTTGCCAACAACTTACCATTTTGACATGTAAAGAAGAGTCATTCTGTAAAATTCTGAACTTTCACAAAGGTAAGAAATGGCAAAATAATAACAACATTTGTCTCCTGTCAAAAAATATTGACATGGTATTACTACAGCAAAATTGGTTTGTGTTGTGAAGTGTGTCTCATAGATAAATCAGATTTGAGACTTTTTTAAGCTAACTAAATTATACTTTGGTACTGATATATGTAGGAATATCAAGACACACGATAATGAATTTATGTTTTTCTTTTTTTTCTTTACCAAAGTGGGACAGGAGCACTTCAGTTTGCAAAAAAACATCTGCTCTTTATCTGCCATCACTTTCTTCACACTTCACTTTAATGTGATTCGATTTGTCAATAAGGGACAGTGCGTGACTCAGCCACATACATAAAAAAGAGTGGTGAGATAATTTATGTACAGATTTACAGAAAGATGCCTATTCCTTGTCAGTTTGAATGGCCATCATTTCAGTGTTTTAGGATAAGCACATTTACATTTCCACATAATTAAAATGTGAGCGAGACAAAGCCAATATGGCTTTGTAAAGTCCTTGTAGGCACGTGGTATTTATCCGAGAGCCTGCTGAACGCCTCCTCACTCGTACAGGGCAGTGAAGGATTTCCAGAAGATCTGGAAAGTGCTGCTCCTTCTGGCCAGGCTGACATCTGGCCGAGCACCGTCGTGCTTCAGGGCATCCTCCGCGCCCTCCTGGGAGGCGCTGGGCCACTCTGCCAAGTGCGTGGCTTCCACTGGTTTCTTCACGGGCTGCTCTGCAGAACACCAGTGGCTTTCCCCCATGAACCTGAAAGGAACAGCAGCAAACAATTAGCGCTTCTTCAACACTAGAAAATATCCATCTGCTCTTGGCACAACTGTTTGTCAACATATAAATAGCTACACTGCCAGCAAATGGAGTGATTTTCTGCATCTGGCTCACGCTTCTCTTCCTCCCCATGCAAGAGGCGTTTGCAGTTTGGTAAAAGGAATTCATTAATTCACAAAAAAGTCTGGGTTTGCCACATAATTTTAAAAGGAACAATTTCAGCAAATAAATGGAAACATGGAGATTCCTTGAAATTTTTTTGTATTCTTTTTTGGCACTGGAGAAAATTTTTGTACTCAAAGAGGGGCAGAGAACATATCTGATGGGCTGTGTTTAATTTTGCATTGTGTAATTAGTTACCTGCTGGAGTTTCTCACAGCTTTCCCATTTGTTCGTCTAAGGGCTAATCCTAAGAAAGGAGTCATTCTGTGACCAGTGGAAGTTATGAAGCTTTGTTTCCTGCAGCTCCCTCCCGTGTGGTTTCTCTAGTGTCTAATAGCTTGGTTGAGTTCACGCTGCAGGTTTTCCCACAGTAAGATACCCAGATTAGTTCCATTTCATTTGACTTTCAATTTTCACAGAACAAGTAGAAATTTACTTTAGACTTTATATGGAAATATAAATTTTATTTAGTTAAAAAAAAGACAATAAAGATGTTGTTTTACAGCAGCCACAAAATTGCATTTTACTTTTTCCCAATTAGCTGATGATCATAAATGCCATCAGCTATGGAATGGACACGGTGGTTGTGTTTAAATGTCTGTAGTTGCCCTTGATCCCACCACTGGGCTTTCTGAAATACTGCACTCTTTGTGAGCATTTGGAAGAGGCAGATAACCATAGTTTCCTCTGATATAAACAAATGGTAAGTGGGAAAACTACTCTTTTTGCTAACACAGCTTTTGCTATTCAGAAGACACAAGGTTATATGCTTTCAGTGTTTGCCCTAGAGGATACTTTGAATTCCAGGTGTGGAGATCCGGAAGTGGTCACACCTGTGACAGGTCAGACAGGAATCAAACCCAGATCATCAGTGGAGAAGGCTTTTGGTTGGCCCAAGCTCTGCCAGTGAAGGCATGGGCTGGCAGATTTATTTCCATCTGGTATCTCCTCTTCCTTCCATAATTCTGAATTATTGCATGAACATGGGAGTGACAACTGCTCCGAGGGTCTGTTGGATGCTGAATCGATGAACGGTGATCAATATACAACATAGTAAATGATTGGTGAGTCTGGTTTAGTAAATTCAGCATTTGTTACATTTTTGGACTCTCTGAAAGTTTAATCTGTGGGTTTTGATCCTCTATCAGGATCAAAACCCACCAGGCTTGGAAGTCTGGTTTCAGTTAACTTTGTTTAAATCCAGAGAAAGTTCATGGCTTCAGTTTTCCTGCGATCAGGATGCATTTGGGGAAGCAGGCAGAGCATGTAGCTTTGTTTTGACTTGTCTTTTAATATACTTGTTAAACACATCCGAACCAGTGATGTACTGGTGGGAAACTTCTACAGAGATAAAAGTGACAGGACTCTGAGGGACTCTCAGACTCCAACCCAGGTGGAACTGGAGTTATCTCTTGAACAGTCAGGTGTTATTGCATAGATGTTGACAGATCCCAGCTGGCCAAGCTCTAATCTCACACCAATTTAATTCACTTTCAAACCAACTGGCTTCTGGGGCTCCTCCACTTTAAATTGGCATTGCCTAGAGATTAAGATCCTGTGAATTAAATATTCACATAAAGCAGCTTGTGAACTGAACATTTTGCAGGTTTCTTTCTTGTGTGACGGTGGCAGAGAAGTTTAGGATTCTGAGGAAAATGCAAGTATTGGACAGAAAGGACATAGGTGTAGTCTTGCAAATGGACCCCCTTGGCATTACTGGATATTTGCAGATGTTTAGGTTTGTTATCAAACTCCTTCCTAATATAGGAAAGTAAATGTAATCTCCATGAACTGGATGTGCTCTTCTGTAAATTTCAGTCAAGGTAGGTTCCTGTAATTTGCAGGCGCCGTGTGCTGCTAACCCAGTCTCTGCTAAAAACAACATTCTTCTCGGAAGAAATAAGAAGTGGAGAGAGGAAAAAACCTGTTGCTTGTTCCTGCTGAGCTGGTGCTTCCATTTGATGGGCTGAACACCAGCCATTGGTACCAGTCACCCCAAATCCATGGGTAGGACAGCCAAGGACAGAGGATAATTAGAATAAATTGACTCTTTACCATTGCTGTTGAGGAGTAAAAGCTATGTTATGCTATTTGCAACGCCCTGTCTGCATGCAAAAGCTTGCTGTGCTGCAAATCTCCTTTCCAGGCCTACTTATTACTCTTTAAATTTGTTGTTGCAGGAACTTGGTGTGCTTTGTTTCCGAGCTAAAGGGAACCAGATACGGTGCTGGTAGGTGGGGTTTAAGCTGCCTGCAGAGCTGTCCTTGACCTGCAGATGTCCTGCTGTTGCTGTGCTTCTGGGCTTCTGAAGGAAAAGCTCCCCTCTTCATGAGTTGTGAGTTAAAGTTGAATTTAGGTGTATGTCCAAAAGTAGCAAGACTGAGATTTCTGCATGAACTTCCACATAAGCTGATTCCAAGAACCTCCAGAGGTAAAAGCCCGGTGTGCAGAACTACTGTGCTTTGGCTCTCAAGGTTGGTAGTAGCCTCTGTTACCAGTATAAATTTGTCTGAATTTGGGATCTCTAAAACTAGAGGAGCACCTGTATTCAATTTATTCAATATTAAAGAGAGAGCAGTGAATATTTTGGATTCAGATCATGTCTGCATAACAGTCGTTGAATATGCTAATTTTCTTCTAGTCACAAAATTGCTGTGTTCTGCACAGGTTAATTCTTAGATTTATAGCAACCTGCTTGAGAGGACAGTTGATGCTTTTCACATCATTGTGGCTGGGGAGTTTTTTTAGCTGCTTAGGTAGTACACTGGAGAAATACTTCTTTGTATTTACCTGCTAGACTAGACATTAACTGAAAAGGTTTTTACTGGGAAACCTTGGTTCTTGTTCTAAAAATATTTATGGTAATCAATTGCATTAATGTCAATGTCTAACTTGCACATATTTATACAACTGCCATATAGTAGCAAATTGCCAGGCATTATTTCCTTCCTGTTAGTAATTCTTCTGTAAGTCTTGAGCAAGATGAGCTGAAGCCAAATCATGTTATTTCCAGCTTCCAGTAAAGCAGGTGATGGTGTTTGTGTTGCTGGGTGAGTGCTCCTCCTCTCTACAGTGCCTTTTCGTGGCGTTGGGAGAACCAGGAGGCAATTCTGCTGCCCAGAGTTTGTACCCAGTGACCATTTCTCTGAGTCTGATTCAGAAGGAAAAATGTATCTCATGAGAAGAGGAGAGATTTGATTGAGTAAATGTGATATTAGAGTGTAAAGCCAGAATGATAGTCTGTCCAGGCTCTTTGAAGAAGTGAAGTGGTTTTCCATAAATTTCCCTGAAAAAAGTGTAGCTCTTCCATTAAGTTATTTATTAAGACTTTTTCCTGATAAAAGGTCAAGTGCAGCCTCACAGGACATGCAAGGACAATGTCTGAATTAAAAAACGTGCATTTGATATATTGAGAGGTGAGAAAAAAAGAACTCAGACAGGAATTTCGAACTACGTACTTGGAGAGTTTCTTCCCATCACTTGGCAGATGCCTCCGTGGCTCTGTAAGGAGACAGACACCATTCAAATGACACAGAGCTTCATCTTGGCATCCTCAGATCCAAGGCTGCAGCCTGAAGCTCCGTATTTAAGCAGGATGGCTAGATCCTGGTCCATGGAGCACAGGACTGATGGGTTGCCACTACCATAGAAAAGGAAGCAATAAAAGAATAAAAAAAAACAACCGCAGAAGAAGCAGTTAGTGAGCGATAATGACATTTTGCATTAGTCACTAAGAGCTTAGTGCCTTGAAATATTGTGCCCAGACTTTGATTCTGGAAGTTTAAGCACATGTAAATAGCACAGTAAATCATGATACCAGCAACGGGTGTTCAGAGTTGTCATAAGGTTTCTCAGGCACTTTCATCCGTTTCTTTTCAGGGTGTTACAAGCAGTGTGAGTTAATTTTTTTTTTCTTTTTAACTATTGCCACTTTTTAATTTTTCATATGACAACTCTCTTTTAATTTCTCATTCAGACAGGAGAGCCCAGTACAGAATTCCTGTTCATCTGCTGTGAACAAACTCTACACCCCCCCCACCCCCGCCACGTAATTCTGGCTGTACAAACCAGAGTGGAATCAGAACACTGCTTCACAGTCAACTCAGCTGACAAACAATCCCATACAAAATTGATATTATTTTTTAAAGGTAGATAATGTGTGGTTTTAAGGGATTTTAGAATCATAGAATCACAGAGTAGTTTCAGTTGGAAGGGACCTTTAAAGATCATTTAGTCCAACCCCCCTGCAGTGAGCAGAGACAGCTTTGACTCGATCAGGTTGCTCAGGGCCCCATCCAACCTGACCTGGAATGTTTCCAGGGATTGGGTTTCTGCCACCTCTCTGGGTGAACTATGTCCATGTTTTACTACACTCATTGTAAAAAAAAAAAAAAATGTCTGTCTTGTATCTAGCCTGATTCTACCTTATTTCAGTTTAAAAGGATTATCCCTTGTCCTATCACAACAGGCCCTGCTGAAAAGTTTGTCCCCATCATTCTTACCAGGCCCCCTCTAGGTACAGGGAGGCTGCTCTCAGGTTTCCCTGGAGCCTTCTCCAGGTTGAACCACCCGAACTCTCTCAGCCTTTCTTCATAGGAGAGGTGTTCTCTGCTTGTGGACTTTACTCAGGGATATTTAAGATTTTCAGAAAAAAAAATTATAATATTGTGTGCATTTTAGAACAAAAATCTCTCGTGTTCTGCTGAGAGAACAGACCTGGTTTGGAGTGTGTACACCTCCAGAATAAATAACCCCCTGTGGAGCACAGTTTTGCACTGGGTATAGATTTGGGCACGATGAAAGCTTCAGGAGTTTTGAAATGCCCAGGACCAGTCAGATCCAAACCAGCTGCAGCCCTGGCAGCTGGTGATCAAAGCAAGATGCCCCCATCCAAGGGCTTGGGGAGTCACAACAGACCCTGCTAAAAAGTTTGTCTCCATCATCCTAAACAGCCCCTCTCTGTCCTGCCCCAGTGCAGCCCTGTACCCTGGGGGCTGGTGTCCCCTGGCACTCCTGCTGGGATCTTGCAGTTCCTGTGTCTGGACACAGTGACATTATGGATCCTTTTTTTACTAAAATCCTGCACTAGAATTTAAACCTGGAGTAATTCAGCCATTGTTCACCTAAAGGTGCCATCTCATGTTTCATTCAGGCTTGCTTCAGCACAGTTGTTTCTCACTGATTGCAGCTGAAATGAAGACAAATCAGGCTTATTATGTTTAAGGGCTGTGAATATTTTTATTTTTGGTGTTTCAGTGGGCCTGATTCTAAAGTGGTAGCCATTCCCCCCAGAGGCAATCGGGAGCAATCACCTTGCTCCTCGTCCTCATTCACCCTGCAGTAAACCAGAGTCTTACTCATCCAGTGACAGGTGCCTGGGCCTTGAGTAATCTGTGGAACACGTGGAGTATTTAGCACAGCAGGGGATGAAACACAAGTCCATTGTTCCTCTGAGTGCCCCAACAGGAGCTGCAGAAAGTGGCTGCTGCCACTTCTTGCTTTCTCTTTTCTCTCCTCCTGTTTATACAAAAGGTGAAGCCGGATGAGTTTGACATCACCCAGGAGAGAAATTTGGTTTTCGATTATCCTAATGGGAGATTTGGGGTTTAATCCCACTGGAGAGATCAGGCATTGAATCAGATACCTGTGAGATGAGCGAGTTAAGCTGGGCAGAAAGCTTTTCTTTACAAAGGAGGCAAACAGGGACTCCTCAGCTTGGAAAAAGTGTGATGGGGATCTATGACAGAAGTGTATAAAATCACAAATGCCAGAGAGAGGGTGAGCAGGGACTTCCCAGTCCCTCTTCAAAAACAAGAGCACATTTAAAACAAACAAAAGGAAATTTTTCCTGTTTTTTTTTTTTTTCCCCACCAAAGCTGTGGTTTCTCTTTGGAGCTCCTTGCCAGAGGAGGCTGTGGGTGTGGAAGGTTTAGGTGGGTTGGCAGCTGCAGTCATGTCCCAGGGGAGGGTATGGAACCTCCTGCCAGGGTAATGAGCAGCTCTGCTCCTGCCGTTTCCCAGGGCTGCTGCCAGAGACAGCAGTGAGCTCTAACAGCCCTTTGCCTGAGCACTGGGGCTGTGTTTGCATGGATAAGGACTGAGAAGGGTTTCCTGAGCTTGAGCTCAGTCCTCCTGCAAGGCTGTGTCCCTGTGGGGCAATGCTGAGCCAGAAAATCCTCTGGGATACAGAAGGGAGAGAGCTGCCATGAGCTCAGGGAGGGTGAAGTCTCCTGTGTTTTCTTGCTGTTCACAAGCAGAACTTTACCTATTTCCACATCCTATGTCACCCACAGAAGAGATTATAGGCCTGGGGAACCTCCTGCTATGGGGAACAGGTTCAGACCTGACTACCTAAATCCTTTCATAGATCCACTAGAAAACACACAAGGTCACCCAAAGATGCCATAGTAAAAGGTGATGGCTGAAATCTGTCTTACCCACTGGGACCATCCTCCTCTCGTGAGTATTGTCATAAAAGTTTTAATTTTTACAAGGATTCAGCAGCATTTAGAGAAAATATGTTTGTCCTTAGTAATGCTTGCTTTTTATTTATGAAATTCCTGTTATAAATAAAGTCTGGTTTCTGTAAACCTGAAAAACACAAGGCTTTAAAGACATTTTTGTCAGATCATGGTATGAACAACCTTCATGTGGTTTGCCAGGCTTTGAATTATAATGTATGTCATCAGTAATGTAAGTTGTTTTAATTTACTTCTGACATTAAGATCTTGCTTTTGGGCACATAGTTGCAAATGTATCCTATTCACTTCCTTACTTTCTAAATGCCCTTCATGTTTCAGTAAGACAATCCAATCAAAACTAAAGACCAAATGCACTGTAAAACAAATCAAGCATACAAACAATTCTTAAGCATTCCTCTTATACGTTAACTTGCTTGCCCAAGGCTTCTAAACTTCTTAAGCTGTATAATAGTGAAGCTTACAAAAGTTTCCAAAGGAAACATTTACATCATACATTTTATATGATGCTTAGGATGGATTTTACACAGAATTTATCATAAATCTAACTAGCCTGGTCTAAGGTTCACCACTACTGAACATCCTCATTCACGGTGGGTTTTTTCTGATTTTCTTAAGTTAAAATTTAAAATAAGTTTCATGATGACAGGGCTTCAGAGTTGAGTAATTGTGCTGAGAGATACGCAGTTCCTCATGAAACAAAAGTCCCCCACGAGGAGACCTGCTTTAATTTAATGATAGCCATAAAGCCAGTTTTTAAAGCTATAAAAGTCACTGCTTCTGTCTTTAGCCTTAGGCTGACTCCCATATTCTGCATGTGCTTTCCATCAAAACCATTTCATGTTCTGCTCACAAAGGCAGAATGTGTGTGTGTGTGTGTGTTTGCCTTTTCCCACCCTTCAGTACAAAGCATATGATTTTTTCCACCAGGGATCCATGAAAACCACTTAGAAATCTGTGTCAGGATTTTGGTCTTTAGTAAAACTTGACATTAGCCTGTGCTCCAGAGGCTCTGGTCACCGCGGTGGCAATGTGAGCACATGGTCCCTGCTTTGGCAGTGGTTGCCTGGGTTTGCAGAGCATCCACATTGCTCCCTTTGTTTCATCTGGTAACAGCAATAATCCCCGGGGGTATTTGCAATCCCAGCATTAATGACTTTGTTGCCAGCTGAAGCACAGGAAGGAAGAGACTTGGAGATTTCCAGGATGGAATCTGCATTCAGAGAGATTGTGGACATGTGCTTGCAAAACCCCCTCAAAATCTCTGGAGGAAATCACCCCCCTCAAAAGCCACCACCAAAAGGAAAGGGTTGTGTACTGGCAGACAAGTTACCAGGGGATGGGGCTGAGGGAAGTGCAGAAATCCCAACCGACTTCCCTGCTTTGGGGTCTGAGCTGATAAAGAGGAGGATTGGATTTTCCCTCTGTGATAACCATCTCCCTGCCCTCCTCAGCTGCAAATAATTAAATGAGTTTCAGGAAGTGTGACACGAGATCAGATCCCAAGAGCTCCTGCCAAAGAGCACTTATAAGGCATGAATTAAATAAAGGTTGAAGTACTTTTAACCAATCAGCCAGTTTCTCGTGGAGAGCCAGGAGCTTCTTCATTTAGGAACTGACATTTTGTTCGGGTTCCGCTGAGCAGGACAGATCACACCCGTTAACGCCGTAATGAAGAAGTGATGGTGGCATTTGCACTTGACTCTAACATCAGCATAAATTCTGCTCCTCACCCAGATCAGCAACCAGCTTCCCTGAAATGAAGCGTATTTCAGCCTCATTTACCAATTTAAGATCTAAAATGAAATGAGATAAATTTAACTTAAATCCATCATAACCAGGCTGTCTGTAAGAATTAGTTTCTCTGGGTCCATGAGGACACTTCTGTAGCCCTTCCTGCAAGGTAATCTCTCTGAGCTTTTTAATGGGCCCAGCTCCTCAAAGCTTTAATTGTAAATACTCAGATCATATATGCAGGCATCTGCTTTTTTAAAGTTACTGCAACCCAGGAACCTGCAGCGTTCCTGGTGTTCCACACAATAAATGGATTTTAATGGATTAAACCGGTACATTTATCATTTGGCCACCAACACAGAATTAGAACAAAAAAAGTGAATTTAAAAATAATTACTGCACTTCAGAACAGCCTTTACTTCAAATCATAGATTTCTGTGGTGTTCGTACTGCACGATTAAATCTACATTTAAATATTTCCAGCAAGATGGCCACTGAAAGTGGGCATCTGAGAAATAAAAGCTGTAATTAAAGCCTTGAAAGGAGGTTATGTTTGCTGTTACTTGTTGTGAGAGCTGCGTCGTGGTTCTCAAGGCTCAGCCAATCAGGGTTGGCCAAATAGGTGTGGTCTCTTCAGAAATTAATTCATTTTCTCTCAGTTCTAGTATAGCCAAATGTAATATTCAAAATAACCTGTTTCTAAGGGGTCACCTCTATGTGACACCCCTGTATTGCTGTCATCAAAATTAATAGGAAAACTTGCCTTAAGCTTAATTGGTATTTTAATGCCTACAATTTTAAATTACTTGAACA
Source organism: Tapera naevia (assembly GCA_033556795.1). NCBI lineage: Eukaryota > Metazoa > Chordata > Aves > Cuculiformes > Neomorphidae > Tapera > Tapera naevia. The sequence continues at coordinate 746,740 of JAUMJJ010000149.1, read as the reverse complement.
ATTTCTTAATTAAACTGGAACATTAAAAATGAAACTGCTCTTTATTTTTTTCTGTTTTCTTAATACTAAAATATTTCAGAGATAATTGCAATCCATATGGAAGAGTGTTTTTTTATAAAAAAAATAAAAATCCTCTACTCAATACAGTGTGTTAATTATGAGAAAGAAACAACTGGGGAAAAAAATGTAATGGGTAGTCCAAAGGCCAGCAATGATTTCACCTGAATGATTGAACATAGCAATTTCTTCCCAGCTGTTTAGATTGTAATCTCATTGTGGATTTGTATTGCTTTTGCTGACTGTATCTTTAATATCTACATGGACAGATGCTGTGCTGTCGTGGTTCTTAAGGCATTTTAGAAAGCTTGCATCTTCCATCACCATTGTCACAAGTTAAAGGTCCAGAGACCTTAAGCTGATGGTTCAGACTCATCTTACCAGAGCAAGAGAGTGAGAAAATATAACTGTTTTTCTTGCTGCTCATTTTAAAGAAAATGAGGTGAATGATGAGATTTTTCAACATCAATAAAGCCATTCTTTCCCTCAGCTCACAATGTTTGTGGAGCTTTATTTAATGGATAACTTCTGACATCTCTCTAATCTATGAATCATTTATCGTGTAGATGTATTTTATCCGCTACCCTGTTTTTGCATCCTCACTCAACATCCTGAAAGTAACCATATTCAGCAAACAAGCCACACACTTGTGTGCACCAAGCAGTGTTACAGCCAGGGATGGAAATGTGTTATTGAGCTCAAATTAATGTACCAATTCATTAAAGATTTTCAGGCTGTGCCCATATTTGTTAGAGACTAATTCCTTACTGACTGCAGTAGAAAGGCTTTTACAGTCCAATGTAAGAAAGCCAAGTCACCTCAGCTTCCAGCTCACGCAAATCGACCCCGCGCTGAGCTGTGGTTGTTGGAAATTAGGCATCTTTCTACCAGTTGTTTTAATCTGCTCTCATTTTCTTTCAGGTTCACCAGTGCCAATTCAGAGCGACTCCACCTTGGCCCACGCTTTTTCAGTTTTCCATCAGCGTAAGCAGGACTGGAACCAGAGCCTGGTTTCTCTTTGATGCGTTGAACCATCGTGTGGCTCTTCATGCAAAGAGACACTGGCTTGCAGCAGGGTCCCAGGCTGCAGGAGGTTTGCCCATCTTTTCTTCTGGATCTGTTTAAGGCTGGTATTTCCTTAAAGTAGAATGCATTTCTAGTGCCAATTAGATGATTGGTTCTTTCTTCCATCACGAATTTCTTATTCACTTCTAAGGGCCCAGCTTCTAAAGTATAACAGTGCATAGCTAATTAAGTGGGCAGTTTGTGAGATTGAGCTCTGAAACTATAAATACGCTCTGAGTAGGTGAGTTTCTTCAGAGAAATTTACACTCTTGCATTTTCAAAATGGGGACAAAATGGCATTTCCATCACCCTCAGGGATGTTGCTATCTTTTCTCTTCTAAACCTGCTTTGTGCTCAGTTGCCAGACCAGCTTCCCATCCTGCACACCCTGGAGCAGGACCTGGTGGCACAAGCCACAGCCAGATGTTCCTCTTATATTGACAGAAGTAGGAGAAATTCTGCTGCCTTTGTTACTTTGGGAGAGGTGGCAATGTTTGACTTCCTGGTTCTTGCTGTATTTTTCCCGTTCTTTACCCAGCAAAAATAACTTGGACAACTGGAGTGCAGAGAAAGGGCTCCTCTTTTCTTCCAGATTAATTATGCAGCAGAGTCCGTGGTCTTTGATGTTGTTGCTGTGAACACTGATAAAACCTGAGGAGCTTTAGAGCATGAAAGTTGCTGCAGCCGGTTTTTCTTGCTGTTGGCATGTCAATACCCTATCCAGTCAGCAATTATCTTAAACCCCTAATGAAAGTCATTGTAAAATAAAGGAAAAATTTCTCCAAAATAATTTTTTATAAGACCCTTCTGCAAGATCCCACTCCACCTACAAATTCATGTGTGGTTTCTGGGTTTTATGGCATTCCTGGAACTGCTGCTCAAAATGTTTCTGCCTTTATTCAGGGGCTGGTGGGATGGCCTGCTAGGGTTCAGGTGTAGGAGGGAAGGGCTTGTCCACCCTGAAACAATTCTGACCAAGAAGTGCTCAGCATTCACCTTTCTGCATGGTATTGCCTCTTTTTGCATTTGTAATAATACAGCTTTTTAACACATTGGCAAGAAAGGCTCAGCATTTAGAAATGCCACAGGAGTGAAGACTGAGAAAGCAACCACAGACACCCAGCTGTTGAAAGCAAAAAGCAGTATGAAATTGGGGGTGGGGGACAGAATAAGCATTCTCCTCACGCGCTCGCCGCCTGCGCTAATCACAATGCAGGCATTATCAGCCGGCGGTGAATCTTTGTATTATTTCCAAGTTTCCCCTATTGTCAGTCATTGTGACAAAGTGCAGGACAATCTGACACAATGATGAATCACTCCAGACATTGAGTTTTCACATGGCTGTCAGATGATCTCAGTAGGCTGCGTCACCTGAAAATGCCAGGAGACGAAAACCGTGTTGTACTTCAGAGCAAAAATGGAGTTTGGTATAAACTCCATTGATTCAGGACATAAACATAAGAGTCTGGGGGGCTGGCTCACATTTCTCTTACTCTGGGAGTCTCTGCATTTTCATCTGATGTGACTGAAATCAGAATCAGATCTCAGGATTTATTAAAATGTCTTACATAAAAAAAAGGAAGATACGTTGTTAGGGATTTTAAATTAAATTCCTGCATGGCTGGATTTGTACTGTGCATGTTTTTTCAACTGCTCTGTTCAATATGTAATACCTATCAGAGCACAGGGTATTTTGTCCTAATAGTTTCAGTCTCATATATAAAAATGAGTTTCTTACCATTTCTTTACCTACATGGCAAAGTTACCCAGCAGGCTTTTCATGCAGGTAAGATGCAGCTGTACCGATAACTGATTGATATATAGCCAAATGCAAATGCTGAAGCATTTGCCTTGCCTTCATGTATATTTTCTTGTTGGTGCTATTGTGAGTCCAGCCCAGAAGAACACTGCTCTCTCCCACATTACTATTCACAAAGGCAGCTTTCTGAGTTATTTCTGTTCCTGCACAATATTCATGATAGCAATTTGATACCTTAGCAGTTTCAAGGTTATCAAGTGATTGAAAATCCTACTGCTTACTTCAAGGTGTAACATATAAACTGTACTGCCATCCATTCTAGTAATATAATAGTTTTTCTTAATGCCTTTCATGAACTCCTGATTTAAAGTGTAAGCCAACTTCAGAAAGGGCTTATCAGCCCCAGCCTCCGTCGGTGCTGCTCGGCTGTGGAGCACAGTCCCCTGAGTTTGTATCCCTGCACGTAGCACCAAAGCAGGCAATATTTAATCTCTTTCAGAGATATTGATACATCAGCTCCCAAATGAGGACATAAAACCACAGTTGTAATGAGAAATGAAGTGGTTGTTCACCTCTCGTGTCGAAGGGTGAGCGCTCCTTTGATATGAATCTCGTGAGTAAGAATTGCAGATCATGGGAATTAACTTTATACCAAAGAGCAGCCTCAAAGCCATATGATACAGTGGCATTGGTTAATGATGAACAAATAAACGCCACTGAACACTTAATGAGGACATTGAAGAAGAGCCCATTGTTTTTGTTTTGGAGGCTCCCAGCCACCCACTGAATACTGGTTGTGGATGTACTTTGGGTTCTGATTGGTGGAGAGTGTTGCTTGATGGAGTTTACATGGTGGCATCTGCTTAAGTAACAGATGTCTGTGCCACTAAGGTGCTATGTTCTCACTTTTTATATAGAGAGAAATTGCTTCTTAAAGAGTTTTTATTGTCTTTATGCAAATTAAAATACAAAATTCCTCTCCTTAAAGGATCCTCATTATAACAAGAACCTTAAATAATCATAAATACATATACAGCCTCATAAAATCTTTTGCTCTTCGGATATCAAGAAAGTTCCTTCTGCGCTGCCAATTGTGCATGAAATTAGTTCTTATTTCAAGTAGCAGTATGAAGATACTTGCTTTTATTCAGTGAAGCCCCACTGGATTTCTAAACAAATAGCGCAGAATAGTTGTTTGTGCCAAAGTATTTCAAGGAGAAAATTTTGCATTCTGTTTCTTATGCAGTGCTGAAGAGTAAGATAGAGCTCTGTACTTATTCCCTAGAAGCCTGGTGACAGAAATATATATGTGTTTTATCTTTCCTTTGCCAATTTTCTTTAGTGGGCAAACGCGTGACGTCTTCACGGATTCTTGTTTATTAACCAGGGACTGAAATCTTTGGAAGAATCATGCCTAGAAAATACCCACAGACACCAGCATGCTTTGGGCTGAGTGCTAAGGCACCAGGTGCTTGTGTTCCTGGTTCATCTCACATCACAACTTGGCATCAGGTGTGACTCAGTGCCTCGCACAGCACTGGATTCCCCATCTGATTTGGTTGTTTCCAGTGACAGAGAGGGATGGACCTTTATCCTTTGCATCACCTTTGCATGGAACAAGCAAGACCCAGGTGCTCTGTAACGTGGGCACCTTCTGAAGGGCTGCTAAGGGAGGCCATGGCCCAAACCCAATTTGCACAGGAATGAAACCAGACCCTGAGGCAGGTGAGAATTTCCTGTAACAAGATGTTTTGGAATTTTCTCCTCTGGGCTACCCAGTTCAGGACAACAGCTTCTGAGCTGGACAAAAGTGATCCTTGTTGAAGAAGGCAAGGTGAATGTGCTGATACCAGCCTAGAGCATCCACCAGCCACTTCCAGTCCCTTTGCAAAAAAAAAAATGTACACAGTTCTGTCAGCTTTGAAAAGCAACAGCCTCGTCACCCCCAGGCAGAGCAAATTGCCCCACGAGGACCTCTGAGGTCAGTCAAGGCTGCCAGCCCCAGAGGTGACTTGGCTGCCCCCACCCCTCCTGCTGCCCACACAATGCAGGCAGAGGGCTGATCCCTGGGGGGGCCGTGAATCTCTGCGCCTTCTCTTCCTTCTTGTGGCTCAGTTGTCACCAAGCCTGTGCTAAACTTGAGAAGGGTGGCTGAAGCCTTGCAGAGAGGGGAGCCTGGATCCTGTCTGGTCTCCTTCTGTACTTTGTGCTTGGTTTTTGTCCTTTTGGAATATGTTGTATTGAGGGAAAACAAGTTGAGAAAGAAAGTGAAAGGAACAGGAATGTGATTCTCCATTTTTTCCGCCCTGTGGGATGTGATGCTGTAGGAGTCAGAAGCCAAAATCTGTTCAGTGTTTCAGTGGGTAAACCTTATTTTAGACGGATATTTCTGATATGACCTTTTCCTAACAATATTTTTTTTCACATATCTACCCACTAGACTGAGTAAGGAGGTGGTGGATGTTGTGTTGTGTTATTAACCTGGTGGCAACAACATTGATAACATAGAAAGGTGCTTTATTCCTCCGCTGGCACTCGCATCTCTTTCAAAAACATTACCAGGATAATCACATTCTTCCTGCATCTGCTTTCTTTAACCTGCACAGATAATTCAAGGGTAATGCACCTTGTCTAAGCTAATTCTAAATACATGCCTCAAGCACAACAAGAAGTGCTTGGTGGGTATTTTGACCCAATGCACTACATCAAAGTAACCGAGTAAGCTGTAAATGCTTTGAATAAAATTGGACAAAAATTGGCATCTGCCCAGCCATGTTTCTGACTGGCAGTTGATTGAGTTTTAAACTTTCCCTTTATGTGAACGTGTATCAAATTACAGTGCAACCTGTAAGTTATTCAGGTGCTCCACTGCGAGCTGTGCTAAGAGATAAAATACACAGTGGGCAGTGCGCTCTCAGGTCTAAGGTGAGCCCTGGAACTGAGACCTGGCCTTCTCAAATAACCTGCAGGTTATCAAATTGCCTGTATGGGACAGCGCCTTTGAAATGGTGGACTTGATGTGGAGGATCTCAGAACTCTCTGGGTCTGACTCACTGGGAATTTGCATGGTGGATCCAGACATTAACTCCCGAAAAATGGAATAGTGCAGAGGACGTTTGAAAGTGAGGTTAAATGAAATTAAGCAAAATTGATAACTGTGGTAAGTGATGTACTTAATAAAATAGGAAGTTGTTCATTGAAAATCAACAAGAGGTCACAGCTCTGGAGGAATATTTACATCCTTGCTGAAATGGTGTTTGTTGCACACTGCACGTGCCAAAGCCTAGTTTGGATGGCTGAGAAATATCAGTGACCATTAGTGTCAGCAGCTTCTGTTAGGTACTGTGATCAAGTAATGATCTAAGGTGTCAGAAGCTTGAAATGACTCCATTAGAGCCAGGAAAGAAGAGAATTTATGATGGCATCATTTCCTTTTCAAACTTCATGCAGATTTCTTGGAGGAACATATGCTGAGAGTCCTCCATTAACACTTGGAGCCAAGAGGAGTCTCCTTCTCAACACTGGCTGCTGCCTATCATCTTCTGAAAAGTGTGCTGTATGGTCTCAGATAGCTAATACCACATTGGACACCATTCCACTCACAAGCTTCATTTCTTCTAATTGTAAGCCATTTTTAAATATTACTGCTTCTAAAAATCAGTATGATAAACCCATTTAAAAATAAATAATTATCTCTATTCCTATTTGCAAGTTTATCCTAACTGACTTTATCAGTAAAGTTTAATTTGTGTTTGACTGATGTTGGGTTAAAGTGCCCATCAACATAAAAGAGCAAGTGAAAATGAGGATCTGAGTTACCTTCCTATTGCACTTGTAAATAGTCACAAAACTGCAACACCAATTTGACTCAAAGAGAATCCTTGCTTTTTCTTGGGGAACTGTATCGAATGGCAAGATGTTCGTCCTGAGGTTAAGAATGGCTTCAATGGTGAAAACACGTCCTGGATTTGATGGTTCATCTCACCAGCATTGTAGCATTGAGTTTTGGAGGCTAATTTCTACTTTATACCAGTGTCAGTGTGTGTTAATTTATGCCTATTTTACTTTTGTCTGCTATCATGTCTTCATGCCACTAATACTTTGCTTTCCTGCCATTCTGTTTCTGTTGTCCTTACTATTTTGATATCTATTTATTTTTTAAATGAGGATTTTTATAACATCATAATTACTGCAATTCCTCACAACATTCAACAGAATTGCATCAGTAATTAATCATGGAAATTAAGACCTGTATATGATAGGAAAACTTTGAGCGTGCTTAGTGATATTTAGATATTGGCCAAATACTGAATATACTGAGTGCTGTCACACAGCAGGTGCAGGACAGCCAGGTGATCAGACCCAGGCAACATGGGTTTATGAAAGGCAGGTCCTGCCAGACTAACCTGATCTCCTTCTATGACAAATTTACCCAGTTAATGGATGAGGGAAAGGCTGTGGATGTGCTGTACCTGGACTTTTGTAAAGCCTTGGACACCGTTTCTCACAGTGTTCTGACTGAGAAACTGGCTGCCATTGGCCTGGATGGGCACAGCCTCTGCTGGGTGAAAAACTGGCTGGATGGCCAGGTCCAGGGGGTGGTGGGGAATGGAGTTAAATCCAGTTGGAAACCAGTCATGAGTGGTGTCCCCAGGGTTCAGTGCCGGGTCCAGTCCTGTCCTATATCTTCATTAATGACCCGGACAAAGGGATCGAGTGCACCCTTAGCAAGTTTGAGGATGACACCCAGCTGGGTGGCAGTGTGGATCTGCTTGAAGGAAGGGAGGCTCTGCAGAGGGATCTGGACAGGCTGGATCCATGGGCTGAGACCGATGGGATGAGGTTTAACAAGACCAAGTGCAGAGCCCTGCACCTGGGACACAACAACCCCAGCAGGGTTACAGGCTTGGGGCAGAGTGGCTGGAGAGCTGCCTGGAGGAGAAGGACCTGGGGGTGTTGGTTGGCAGTGGCTGAACATGAGCCAGAGGTGGTCCAGGTGGCCAAGAGGGCCAGTGGCATCTTGGGCTGTGTCAGACACAGCGTGGGCAGCAGGAGCAGGGCAGGGATTGTGCCCCTGTGCTCAGCACTGGTGAGGCCACCCCTCGAGTGCTGGGGTCAGTTCTGGGCCCCTCAGCACAAGAAGGACATTGAGGGGCTGGAGAGCGTCCAGAGAAGGGAACGAGGCTGGGGAAGGGGCTGGAGAACAAGTCCTGTAAGGAGAGGCTGAGGGAGCTGGGGGGGTTTGGGCTGGAGAAGAGGAGGCTGAGGGGAGACCTCATCACTGTCTATGGCTGCCTGAAAGGAGGCTGTGGGAGAGTCAGTGTTGATCTCTTCTCTCAAGTGACAGGTGACAGGGCAAGGGGAAATGGCCATAAGTTGCACCAGGGGAGGTTCAGACTGGATATTGGGAAGAATTTCTTTACCAAAAGGGTGGTCAGGCCCTGGCAGAGGCTGCCCAGGGAGGTGGTTGAGTCACCATCCCTGGAGGTGTTTAAAAAACGGGTGGATGAGTTTTTGAGGGACATGGTTTAGTGGATGATGGGTGCAACTGGACTCGATGATCTCAAAGGTCTTTTCCAGCCAGAAGATTCTATGACTCTATGAAATGTGATCTTGCCAGCAACAGTTGGTGCCACACATGAGAGTTCCTCATGGGCATCAGGAACAAGGAACAAACCAGGACGAAAGTCTAGATCCCTCTGCAGCTTGTGGGAAAGAGATTTTAAAACATCTGCTTGAAACACACACAAGAAACACTGCCCTGTCATTGGGAATAATGGGCAACAAATTGATACGGTCATTAGGGAGATGAAAATGAGAAGTACAGGAAACAGCAATTAAGAAATTTCAAGCCTAAATCATAACAGCGCAAGAGAAACTCCCCAGATGCCTTCACAGCCTTTCAAATAATCACTGGATATGTTTTGCCAAGAAAAAAAAAAAGAGAGAAAACTAAAAAAAAATAGAAATAAGGAAGCAAAATCAATGCATGCACTCTAGAAAATGCAGAACTGCAAAATCAAATTAATGAGAGGAATTTCCCAGAGGATGGGAGAGGAAAGGACATTGGAGGACTGCACAGTGCCCTAGGAAGTGCCACAGGACATGGTGTTGCAGGAGGAGCTGTGCAGGAGCCACGGGGCCACCAGCCCTATCTCCAAGTCCTGCTGCTGCCCAGTGTGCCAGGGCCCCCCAGGGCCCTCTGCATTTCTGTCACAGGGCTTCTGGAACCATATGGGTGATGGCAGATCCACCTCCAGTGGGCGATTCCCCCCTGGCACGTGCTGGGAAGCATCGTGTGCCGCACCCTACCCAGGTGGTTTCCACCCCTTGCAAAGGGAGCTGTACCAGGAGGAGAGGGCAACTGGTGCCTTCCCACGCACGGCGCTCGGCCAGGAGAGGTCACAACCCCTTCATGCTCTTGCACATCGCAGCAGTCGTGTTGTGAGATTTTTCTCCCTCTTGCAGCCTGGCAGTTCCAGCGGGAATTCTGGGCTAAATGGCTCTTTTTTTTTTTTTTCCACGCACCAGAGAGTAATTTAATTTGTTTTCTCTCGTGCTTGTTTTGTATCTGCTGCAGCACAAAGGACAACGACTGACAAAGGGAGAAAGCGAGAGTGCTGCGGCGGGGATTTTCCATTTTATTTATGGTGACTCTGCGCAGCAAAATGTAAAAATAGACATTGGATCTGCCAGTTTTGTAGCTTCTTGATCTCAGTCTGGCACTTGGGAGCTCCCACTTTCACCTGTGCAGAGCAGTACCCAAGGAGAGGGATCAGGCAAAGGCCTGCACCCAAGAATTGGGGCAGCTCTCAAGAAAGCAAAGGTGAGAACGAAGCAGGGAACAATTTACAGTTTATTTTTCTTGGAGGAGACACTTCAGGCTAAATCTTGCCTTTCCAAAACTGAAGTCAAAGGGATGGGTCCTGTGAGTGATGACAGAGAAGACTGGGAACTAAAGATTTAGCAAAATCCTCCCAGAGGAGAATATGAGAAATATCATTATAGCTGAAAAAAGACTATCTGGCTTCTATTACAGCATTTTCCAAAGAGTGCCCTATTTGCATGACAGGTGAGCATTGAGTCAGACTGGGTGAGACATTTTCATCCAAAGAACCCTTACTAAATGAGACAAGGAAAATTTCAAAATCAACGGCCTGAATGGTCAGCAAGGCATCAGTAGTGATGAAGCCCACTTAAAAGAAACAACCAAACCTGGTGGGGTGCAACCCAAGCAAGTACAGGATCAGTGATGTCATTAGCTTTTCTTTTAAAAGCCTCTCTTACAGAAACGCCCCTCTTATGTGGGCAAATACCGAATGCGAATAATCAAATGACAAAGGAGACAGGGAATGAACAGTGACTTCTTTCTAGAGAAATAACAAGTAGGTGTCTTTTCAAAAAGGGGCAATGGTGTTTAATGACGTGGATATGTCAGCCTTGCTTTTTTTTTGCACGTCACTGGAGGAAGCACCTGCAGGACCCGTTCTCATCAAGACTGCAGGTGCAGCGCGGGTATTGCCACACGTGGCTGAGCGTTTGATGTCCTCGAGGGACTGCACAGGGGATGACTTTGATGGATCACAGTTGCACTTGAGACCAAACTAGGAAAGATTAGCGTGGCTCAGGCAGAGAGATTCCACTCACCTGATTTTTTTTTGGTTCTGATGAGATAATTTTTCTAATTAACCTTGATAACATTTCCAGAGTCACAGGCCTATCCACACATAGATGGAAATACATCTTTAAATGGACATTTCACTTCTACCTGTTTTCTAGTAGTCAATACAGAATTTTAACACTTTGTTGCCAACGGATTCATTTGGAAAACTAAAGCTGAATCTTTTTAACAGAAGCAGAAGCTGCCCACAAGAGCCTTTGGCAGAAATGTTTGCTTCCATAGGCATCAACATGTTTTGTATAAACTGAACAAGGAGAGCAGGATGAACCTAAAAGCAACCTTAGAGGGTCATGTGCCAATTTCTGTTTGTTCCTCTGATACTTATCAGAGAAGCCAGTGATGCTGTTCTTTTCTGAGCAGGGTCTAAATGACTGTAAAAATCTTTTGAAAGCCAAAGCATGCTGGAGCCTGGTCCTTTGGAAATGGTCAGCGTCTGATCTTTTCCCCTCACACCATCCCACTTAGGAAGAACCATTTCATAATCCCAATGAATTCCTGAAAGCAAAATAAACCTTTCCCCTTGCTCCCATCTACTTTGGTCAGTTTAAATATTATCAAGTGCCCAGCCAGCATTGGTTCCAAAAGTTTTTAAAAGCAGTCTCCTGAGTGCCCTCATTTTTGTCTGGCTTTGCCCCAACACTGATTTTCTGTTCTGCAGAGCTAGAAAAGCAGTTCTACACTTCCCAAAAGAAGCCACAACACCTGTGAGTAACAACAAATCTGTCCCTGGTCACCCTTTCACCCTGTCCTTTGAACCTGCTGTGGGTGAGCCAAGGCGAGAACTGCTCCAAAAGGCTTTCCCAGGGCTCTTGCTGCAGGGAGCACCTTGGAAGGTGCTAAAGCTTGCTGAGAATGCAATATAAAAAATAGTCCAACACATTATGTAGACTCAAATGCAATAAATGTGAGTGTATCCCTAACTATTGATCACATCTCTGAGTCTCTGACTATGGCGTTACAAATAAAACAGTGTTTAAAAGCAGCTGCAACACCGTTCCACAAACCTTTGTACAGACAGAGCTACTGAGGAACTGTAGTATAGGGAACAACCTGTATTTTCCCCAGGAGCTGGGAATTCACATTTAGGGAGGAGTTTTAGCACAATATTTGGCACCAGATAAAGAGAATTTAATAGAAGGTCAATGCATGTGAGTTTTAAGTAGACAGTAATTTTAAAGACATCACAACTCTTTCTTATCTTTTCAGAGGTTGTGCTGTTACCTCACAGCCAATCTGCCTTTCCTCTCCTCAGAGAGAGCCTACTCCAGGTTTTGCTGCAGCTGGATTTATACAAAGCAACAGGTAGCTGTCCACTTTTATGAGACTTTATAGGTCTTTTAACAGTGCAATTGCACTGGGTGAGCATCTCTTTGTTAGGCACGAGTGGTCGCTCTGTGGGATTGGATTTCTTTACCTGCAGCATTTTTTTCTGTTATTCTTCTCAAAGACAATGACACTGCCCATTTCTGAGGCAATTTTATGAAGGCTGTAAAGCTAAAACCTGCCAATACTCAGAAATCACTTATTTTAAAACCTAGTTGTGTCACTGGCCTGAACACCCTGGTGAGGAGGTGCTGGTCACCCAAGTTCCAAAGGCATTCTTCATGATGGTTTCACAAAATAATGCGCACGAATTTCAGATATAAGCGTAGAATCATAGAATGGTTTGGATTGAAAGGGAACATGAAGATCATCCAGTCCAAACCCCTGCAGTGAGGAGGGACATATTCAACCAGACCAGGCTGCTCAGAGCCTCCTCCAACCTGACCTTAAATGTTTTCAGGGATGGGGCATCTACTACCTCTCTGGGCAGCCTGTTCTAGTGTTTCACCACCCAATAGTATGCATATATTTTTAAAATATGTATATATGTTTTTTTTGCTCAACAGGCAACATAGTTCTGAGAATGTGTTATATTTTTCCAGACATACTTTGGTGAGGCTTTTTTTTTCACTTCCTTATTTTCTGAGGCATACAGTCTTTCTACCTCATCAGTCTTTGCCATAACTTTTAAAGGACACAGGCAGAGAAAGAACAGATGGAAATAATGATAATTGCTTACTTTGAACATTGCTATAAATGCACAATGCCTGTAAGGTCTCATCCAAAGTTAATGGAAAGACTATCAATCTATGGTATTTATATTGCCTCTGTTACCATAGGATCTGAGCACCTCAGCAGCTTTCAGGAACTTATCCTCAGGACTATGTGAATTGGGGAAGCATATTTTTCCCCAATCCATTGAGGCAGAGAAAGACTGTTTGTGCTTCCCAAGGTCACTCACACTGATGGAATTTGAAGCAGGTTGTTTCATGTCCTTTAGATCCTGTATGACTTGCTGAACGGGTGGGTTCTGCATCCAGCTCACCCTGAGAGGCATCCGGCATCTTAAATCCAAAACACTTTAAGCCATGGAGGATAGTACCAAATGTGATGGCCAAGTGGGCTGTAACAGCTATTTAACCATCTCACATGCCTCAGCACATCAAAAGTTGGCTCTAAGGCAGTGAATCACAAGAAATGACAAGTGCATTGTGAATCGTATCAAAATTTGTGTCATTTTTCTACAGCTCACAAAAAAAAAAGTCGTGTCCCTCTCAGATGAAATGCATAGTAGTTACTGAACAGGGCATGAACAGAAAACCTCTGATAAAGGACCTTTACTACCTACCAATAACATGACCTGTGCCATCATGAACTGTGAGAACATCTCACTGATATTTCTTGCCCATGCTGCACTGCCCAAGCACCTGGTCCTACAAGGTCTGTCATCTCATTTGATCCACCTGCCACAGGGCTGCTCTGGCTCTCCCCTGCCTTGAGAAAGCCTTTCCCAGGGACAGGGTTTCCCATTCAGCACCTTTTGGCACATCTAAACACTTGTATCCTGGTCTCCTGGTAGCTTTGTGCACCAGCCCCACCCTCAATACATCCTCAGTGCCACTGGGAGGCCATTGTGCTTGCATCTTGCCCCCACCCCCAGTAGCAGGTACCACAGCATCCCCATAGCGTCGAGGAGTCACGAGGCTCCTCCACTGTCCCCTGGCTGATGCAGAGCTCTGCAATGCCCTGGCACTGTTTATGAAGTTCCCTCATAAAGGGAATTGTGCACAAGGGTTTAGGATACAGAGGCTGAGGCTGTGATGGTGACCCTCCTGCTTTAAACAACGCGTTTGGGCTATCACAGCTGAAGATTTTGCTCTGCTAGAGGAATTGACACTTCATTCATACACTAAGTGGTAGATCTCACCTGTTACATTTTGTTTCTGGATGAAAGCAGTGCATAGCTCTTGTGACAAGCAAGCCTGCAGCAAACAGAGCATCACCACGTCCACAACAGTAGTTGTTTCCGAAACAGGTGGCAAGAACATCGGGTCTGGAAAGAAATGCAATATTTCAAACAATATAGAGGTTGTAAAATGAGATTTTGGTGTTAAAAGTTTGGATGATTATTTTGTTGTTGGAAAAATAAAACCAGGAATAATACATGAGCATTCACCAGACTTCTATAAACACGGCTCCTACACGTGCGGTATGTGAAGAGTACGATTTGGGCCCATCGTGTGTGATATGTGCATAACAATAACACAGATATTAATTTGAAGCAAATGTGTACTGCACACAGTGCTTGTGTCATTTCCAGGAACTGCATAAAGACAGCGTGAAGGGCTTAGCTGTGGAGATTGAAATAGTAGGGAAAAGTCAGAAACGGTAGTTAAAGAACTTAAAAAGAACATCTGAAAAGATGAATCTTTTGATAGGATTTCAACTGCCTATGGGATTCAAAAGCTTTAATCAACAAAAGCAGCTTATTCCATCAATGTTGTGAGCAATAGCAGAAAAGGCATCATCACTGACGATCACTGTAGAAAATAATTTCTTTGGTTTAAAAACTGTTTAGAGAAATCTTTGACTCCTCCCTTTGTCTGGTGACCATCTGGATGGATTTTGCCTTGGAAAGCCTCTTCTGAGCTTGGAGCAAACAAACATTTGTTCACATGGTGGCAAAGATTGAAGTAATGTGCCAGAACTGGAAAAAGCTACCCATGCATATCAGTATATTCACCCAGAGCAAGAAAAACATGCTCTTCATTTCTGGGACATTGTCTTCGGTCCCTCTGAAAAGGTCTCCTTGACCATCCTGCAAAGCATAAAACCAGGGACAAGATCATTTTTTCCCCTATATGAGATCTATCTCTCTAATATACATTTGCATTCAAGGAGAGTTTTGCACCAAGCTCTGAGGGTTAATCTTTGTGTTCCTCAATGTGACTTTGGTCACCCCCAAGTGAGTCTGAGTTGGGCAACGCTTGCGGCGCTGCCGGCAGCCCAGCACAGAGCACAGCACGGGGCTTGTGGTGAGTCTTGCAGTACCAGCACCCAGCGAGGCAGCGGTGCCAGATGGTCTCCTCTCCACTGAGCTGGGCTACCAGAGCCAGAGCCTGATGGACAGTTGCTCTGATGGATCCAAAGCCATCAGTTGGCACTGGGACCCTATCCAAGACCTATAAAGAGGGACAGGCAGTAAACTCCATAATGGGGAGGAAAATGCAAAGGGGCAGAAATGTTTATTTTCCTTTGTTTAGCCATTATGAATTTGGGTGGCTCTGTTTTGGATGCACCCTCGATGCTGCAATGTACTCACTCAAAGGCCCAGCCAAAGGAGCTGGCAGCTCAGGTGATGGCTGGTTGCTCTTTCAAGCTATTTAACATCACTGGCTCTTTCCCTGCTGACTGGAATATCTGAAATCTTTCAACAAAAAGCAGCGACACACACATCAACCACAAACAGCAACTAAACTTTTATGCTCTTTAGCGTTCCCAACTGTCAATATTTTCTGTGCCTCTGAGCCTGTCTGACCCAATATTTGGAGGCTGGAGGGACATTGTAGTTCGTATTTCTTCTTTCCATAGCTTTAAGTATGGTGTACGTAGCCTTTCCTATAAAGTCTGCTAATATTATCCTTCATCTTAGATGTGTGTAATTCACAAATGTAAACCCAATGGGTCCCCACATTTATTTTCATCCACATATAAGGTGAATATTTAGAAGGTTTTGGAAGGAACTGACACACACTCCACAAAGGACACTGGTAAATTGGACATTGGCTCTTGCTTATTTTTGCACCATTTTTTCTGGCAGAAAGACAAATACCTTGCCTTGACTTACATCAAGTAGTTCAAGGCTACTTTACTGGTGCACATTTTGACAGTCTGATGTGCATTTTTGAAGGTGCAAGTATAGATTTATCCAAGAGATATAATTGTATTATTTTAAATTCAAGATGAAACACTTTTTCCTTAAAGACTATTTTTATTTTTTTATTTTAAAATGGCCTTGAAGTGAACTATGAATAAATTGGTGTTAAAATGAATGTCAAAGGTTTAAAAGAAAGTATATGGTTAAAATTCTTTCAATTCCAGTAAAATCTTTCTGAAATTTAGAGCAAATTGGGGGCACCTATGCAGGCACCTATTAACTTTCCAGACAGCGCTGCGGAGTCTGAGAGGTGAATTATTAGGAAAGAATTTTTGCTGGATTTCAGGAAAATCATTTTAATGTGCCAAAATAGATTTGGCACAAAATCACCAACAGACCCTCCAGAATACTAATAGCATTAAAGACAGAGGCCAGCACTGTCAGATTTGCTTGGCTAAAGTTAGGCTCCTAAATTAGTAGTCAGGCATCCAAATTAAGGACTTCTGCTCTCAGATGTGCTGTGTGTCTGTTGGTCCAGCTGAAGAGCTTTCAGCATGAGGCACAGCTGGGAGTACTTGGGACAAGGAGAAGAGTTTATTTAATAGCTTTGCTTCTCAGCTCCTGCCTGCACCTAGAGGCCCCTGATGCTGTAGGTGAGTGCTTCAGGTACAGGTTAAACCACTATAGTTTGGTGCATTTATTATTTATTTTAACAAACCAGCAGATCTTGACTCTCTACCACATGTATTTCTTTTCAAGCATTGAAAGCACCACCACCACCACTCAGTGCTCTGAGCAGAGACCTGACAGGAGGACATTGCTGACCTCTACCCCCATCTCAGCTTTCAACTCCCCTCGTGGTCTTCTGTGGAATTTCTCCCGGCCTCTGCTTTCCTGTAAGTGATGATAATGCTTATTTTTCATGTATGTTGTGAACATCTCTTGTTATATCCAGCTGCTTTCCCTGAAGTACAAAATCACTGTAGGTTTTTTTTATTTGAAGGTAAAGAGCATGTTTTTTTCCCCAAGCTGGTTGTATTTATGGAAATTAAGAGTGTGAAACAGTATTTGGACCCGCTCTTTAGACAATACGATAGGTGCTATCTCTGTAACATTTAGGGACAGGAGCCCTGAGTGACATAAATCTGCTTTCTTTAACTTTAGTGAATTTGAAAGAATTTCCTTTGCTAGAGGTATTGATTCAGCTCAGCTGAGGTCCAGGCCTCTCCCTTTTCATTAGCAGCATTTCCTAAAACAACTGGGAAAAGTGCAGTACGAGAGGAGATGTGCAGCCAAGCAACAGCTCCAGGGAGCTAAAACTGTCGTAGCTGATTAACAGAAATGAAAGCTGCTCAGAAACAAATCTGAGTATGAATTTGGAGCACAAGAATTAATTGAGAAGGGGATTCTCTTTGTACTTCTTTTAGTAGGTCAGACAGTTTATCCACTAAGATGCCTTTGAAGCTGCCAGCAAAAGAGGCATCACTGGAAAGATGAAACGAGCCAGAGAGTGAAGTCATCTCTGTGTCCTGAACCCCACTGTTGTGAGCGAATTAGTTAAGGTGAAAACAGAAGTCTGAGCAAAAGATGCTCCATTAGCCTTTCTTGAGAGAGGTTAAGAAAGGGATATCTGTGCCGAGGGGTGACCGATGCAAGGACAGGGCTGTGATGCTGAAAGGCTGGATTTCTGCCTCGTTGGTGCAGCTGTGCAGCACCTCTGCTCTGGCTGCAGGAAACACCAGTGGGCTGAGCACAAACGTATGGCCATGAGCTCCCTTCCTGCTGGCATTCCGTAACGGGGCAGTGGTGACCTGGGACATGGCAATTTGCACAGACATTCATTCAGGAGGAGATTTTACCTTGATTTCAGTGCAATGTGACTCACAAGAAAAGAAAAACAGGAGCTGATCAGTATTGTATAGGAAAAAGACTGCAGCTCTTGCTGAAATCAATGGGAGGATGGATTTTCACTAATAAGATACAGAAAGGTATTTGAAAAAAAAAAAGAGATGTGCCTTCAGAGCAAAGCAAGTTTCTTGCTTTTTCCAGCCCTTGGCTGCTTGAAGATACTGCCAGTAGAAAAATTCACTTTTTAAAGCTGCCTCTGTTTGTAATGCAGAATGACAATGTGGGAAGTTTGTCCCAAAGAGGGCAAGAATAAAAGTGATATTAAGTTCTTGCAGTCCTGCTCCTCTTCCTTCAGCAGCCAACCTTGTACCTAAGGAGTCTCTCATCCTTTGCTGAGAATCAGTTAGGTGCAAGAAATGGAGGAAAATAGGATGCAGTCACAGAATACGGCACATTTTAGGAAGCACATTGTGAAAACAATACTTGCTTTGCCCACATTTTTCTGTACCTATAGCTCCAAAACTAATAAAAGAGACTTTTTTGTCATGGTGCTGTATTAAGTTGTATTTATTGGGTTTTTTCCAGCCTAAAGTGCTTTGTGTGTGAGATTAAAAAGCTGCAAGTCTCAGGCCATCTGGCCAACCAAATGGATTTAGTGTACACGATCAGTGCCAGATGTATGCCAGTTGTAAGTTTAATTTTTGAACATATAAAGTGCCTGGGGCTCTGTCTGTTATTCAGAGGAAATCATGTTCCAGTTTTCCAAAAGAATCCAGATACAGTTTGAATTGAGGTGTATGGTCTTTTATTCTTCACATGGTTTAAGGGCATATTCTTTATTTCCTCATAAAGAAAAAGGATGGCAAGAGAATTTTGCATATATTTTACATGTTACATATGTTTGATCACATCTGTGTGACCTTACGGAACACTAGGAAACACAGCAATAAGTTTTCTTAAGGACCTTCATTGAAATTGTTTGAAAGATAAAATTTCACTGGGTACTTTAAGTCGATTTGCATTTATTTATGATCAACTTGGAGAATAAATGTTTTCAAGTATGTAATAGTTTATAGTATTTAAAAAGTGATATTTAATTGTTTTGATTTATTTTAAACGAGAAACTAATGCACAATGCATGTTTTTAGCTTTACAGACTATATGAAGGACAAAGTACAGTTATTTATTTTGCAAACCTCATTTCCCAAAGTCTACAGCACATGTGAAATAGATACTGTGAAAATGAGGAAAGGTATGAGATGGCTCTGGGCTTTGCAAAAAGGCCTGGAGCATTTTGTACAAAGCACACTGGCTGAAATCGAGGGTAGAGCAGGATCTGGGTGATGGGAAGCAGTGATTTGTGGGTCTGGCTCTGCTGCCCACACCAATGTATTTCTCTGCAGCTGAAATACTGAGGTTGAATTACTTTCTGCTAAACAGACCTGAAGGCCCAGTGAATCAGAGATAAATGTTTGGAAAGGAAAGACATACTTGTTTGTCAGGGCAGAGTTATTCTCCCCAGTCTGACAGAGCAGCGAGGGAGGCGCTGGTGAAAGCAGCCGAGGGTTCCTGCAGTGGATCTCGGTGCCCCTGAGGGGGTGTGGGACAGCCCAGGCCACTGCTGAGTGTGTTGGGCAAGTCCCATCGCAGCCAAGTTACAATATATGTGGGCAAAAATAGGTTCAAACATTTGGAAAAGGAGAGGGGTGGTAATGACACTGCCAAGAAGCAGAGCCTGCAATAGGAATTACTTGGCAAATGTCTCTAATGCTAAAAACAAATCTCAGTCTTCCGAGGTAGGGGCTGCATCAGCCTTGAAATCAGCAGGGCTAATTGCTCCTGGAAATACACAAGAAGTTTTGGTTAGCAGCTCAGGTGATGACCTTGTGAACAGGGCTTCGTGCATTTCTGGGCACACCTTTCCAATGAAGAACCAAGGAAGAAAAGCTGGCATTGTAATTTCTAGCTTGTTTTATTCTGGAAGGTAATTTTCTTCATGATATTGGCCACTTTTTTGCTCCTGCGAACTCTTTCAGGTGGTGGGAATCAGAGAAACCAAGCCAATAGTAGATTTCATAAAGTAAGGAATAGCAAATTGAGCAAAAGGAGGATTATGAAGACTAAATCTTTTGTTCAAAGAGTGATTAAAAAGTATTAAGTTGGATGAAGTCAGTCTAGAGCTTAACTGCGTGAAACTTCTGCCCTGTTTTTCTTCTGTTTGGTTTTATATGTATTAAGAAATTAAAGGAGTGGGAGAGACCTCTCGAGGACTGCTGAGGCTGGAGCTTTTTACAAAAAATAATTGAGCAAAATCAGTTGGACACAAGCTTTTTTCCCTTCGTTCCAGGCAATGTGAATTGTCATGGCCAGCTGTGTCCAAGAGCAGCAACAATAATTTGAGTGCTCTTTTCCAGCAGAGAACTGGAGCAATTCATCCCCAAATGTGTGTGCCATGGGGATTCCTCCAGGCAATGAAATCCAAGATTTGTAGCTCTCCCCATGGCTTAAGTGAAAACAGTTCCCCTGCCCAAGAGCAAATACAGCTGCGGTTCATTGCTGAAATGAGGAAGCATCAGGGTAATTGCTATTTGCCTTGCATTCAGAATACTCTGCTTTTTCCTGTGGTTTTAGATTAAAACTGCTCAAGATGAGGGCATCCAGCTCTCTGTGTGTTGTTCACCTTAAAGGAAACTGTTTAGAGGGACACAGCCCGTTTGCAGGAAAGAGCAATAGTATGAGTAGGAGTTACCAGGGGATACTACATCATAGCCATGGATGTACCTGAAGAGAGCCTAAAACCAATAAATAGTCAGGTTTCTGCACTCTGCTTGTACTCAGCACTTGAGCAGCTCTGAGCCTTTTTTTTCTCACTATGTTTATTCAGGAAGATCAAGAGTGTGGGACAGAGTGAGGCTGTAAACATAGATAAAGTTGGTATATTGTTTTTTTCCATAGCTTTTCTGTATTTATTGACTTAATTGTCTTCTCCTGATTAGACTGTGGTTTAAAATTAATTGCTAGTTTGATTTAAAAACAAGAGTTAATTTCAAAATCATCTGTCTCCAGCCATTTCCCCTCATAAACAATTTGGCCTGTACATTTTTGTATCCTCCCACTTCAGCCTGATGACCTTTCCTTTATCGGAAGTCTTTTTATTTCTGGTCTTTGCTGTCCTTATCAACATGGTAATTGCAACCTTTCCTTCTGGAGAATGCTGGCCTTTGACAGGAGCTGTGCCCTGTAGCTCTGCCACATGGAGTGACAGTGGGTAATACAGCAAAGCAAAGCTCTCCCACTACCAGCAAAGTAAAACTGAGTTGTACTGAGAAAAAAATTGCCCTGAAGCCTTTTACTCTCCTTGGATCTTATTTCCCTCCTTGATTCACACTTGTTTTTCTAAGCAACACCAGAAGGAGTTTCTTGCCCTGCCCCACCCCAACTCGACCCGAGGCAGTTGAATAGAGCTTGGAGAAGAGCTGTTTTCTTTCCAAAACATGTTTTTTATATTTCATCATCTGTCTCATTCTGTGACTGGGTGAACACAGGGATTTTGCTAAAAAGGAAGTTTCCTTCTCCCCCAGAGAGAGGCAATAAGTAGCCTATTGGCTGGGGCACATGTCCAGGGTAGAGGAGGCTGAGTACCTTATCAGTCTGGTTCTTACCAGAAACTGAATTTAGTGCTTGTGCTGAGCAAGGCCCCGGGGTACTCCTTTTCTATCCCTCCAACCATTTTCACCTCCCCACCAAAACGCTATTATTCTCATGGAAATTTTCTTAATTATCCATCTGGCAAAAAAGTCCACATGGTTCTAGCTGAGAAAGTTGAAAACCTCAAACAGAACTTGAGTTGAAGGAGTTGGTTACCTCCAGCCATAGTGGATGAGCATATTTATATTGACTTTTTCTCTTTCAAGTGCCGTGGATTATCATAGAATAGTAATGTCCTCTCAGAATTGCTTTTCCAAGGGGCAATGTTGTGTAAATCATGAAAACTAGACATGGAAAATGTTGAGCAGGACTCCTGGACCAACCATCTGCCAGGATAAGATTGTTCCCTGCAGAATTTTCCCCAGCGTTCTGCTGCAGAAAAGTAGCAGAGAGATGCTCTATCTGCAAAGCAGCTCCACATCTATTTATATTCCTGCAGAACCCATTATCTTTAGGTACAGAGGAATGACTTTACACCCCTGTTACAAATAAGGTTCCTCTGTCCACTGTGTCGCAGAGTGTGCCCACATGTAGGTCCCCGAAGCCAAGTGTGAAAACCAATATGCATTTATAGCTCAATAATGAAATCACAAGCATGTCTTACCCACAGCAATCACCTATCCTGCTCTTCCATAACACGGTGATAACCAACCAGCAACCACTTGATTGCTCCCCTATGAATAACCGGCAGCGCAGTGAAATGGTCGCGTGTTTAAAACAGAGAGGGAGCATTTCATTACTAGGTCCTCTCTCTCTTTGCCAGAAGCTACCAAACAATAAAATGGAAAGGAGAGACACAGCTCGTGGCATCTGTCAGTGCAAGTAGCCTTTGGTTCAACTGGGGCTGTTATAAATATTATATTAGAAGTATTAGCGAGAGCAGATTGGATTGCAGCGGGTCCAGAATGCGGCACCCGAAGGCTGGCAATAAAGCTGGCAGCAATGAAATGGGTTTGCATAGGTATATTCTTTCTGCTTTGCATTGTGCAAGGAGTGAAGAGGAATGAGGGAAATATTTCTGCCTTGACTCAGCTCATCCAGAGCATCTGTTTAGAGGAGCCACTGTGGCAAAGATGGACTGTGCTTACGTGGGCAAGAACCGTGACACAACACCGCCTTTGGAAAGTCTATTTAATTATCCTCATCACTCCTTTGTGTTTTTCTGGATGTCTTTCTCTATGTTGAACTAAGCTTTCATCACAATTGGATGTAGGCTCAGTCCTGGGAGTGCAGGTTCAACTTGTGCAGGCTTCATGGGTGAAACCAGGCACATCAGTGAGGGACAGAGTTTGAAGATATTCAGGTTCTGAAGGACAAAAAAACCCAGTTACTGACTCCTCTTGCTTTCACACAATGAGAGCTCCTGGAACTGTCCATTAGTTTTTATTCTCAGCTTTAGACACCACAATGATTTTTTAAATTTGGTTCAAGACTCTGCATCTTGGTCCCTCACTGGTATCACAGTGAAAATTATTTCTGTAGCCTGAACTTCTGTGAGAAGTTAAGAAACTTCTGGCAGAGGTCATATGAGGGGCTCAGCTGAACAGGAAGATTCATTATATACATTGAAATTACGACACCTTCAAGAGAATAAATAAAATCAAGGGGGTGTGAACGTATCTCCTGTTCCTTGCTGTTACTGCAGTTTTAGTTGTTCCTTGTGAATAAAAATTGTTATGCAAAAAGTTTAATTTTTTAGGTTCATAGTGTTACTTTAAAAAAAAAGGAAATCCATAGATCCTTAAACATTTTTTCTCTGGCAATGAAAGAACAAAGCAGGCAAAAATCATTGAAGAGGTGGACATTTCCACACCACTAAATAAACCCCCTGCCTCGGTGTGCACAGAGGATGAGGAAAGAGACATGCCAGAAATTGGCCCACACTCTATTTCCCTAGAGGCACAGAGAGATATTGAGGGAAATCATAATCATTCCATAACAGGTGATTAAGAAATCAGGGCACTTTTTTTTCTCATTTTATGCATGCAACAGACTGGACAGGAACCATCTGAAAAAGCTGACAGCGAGAAGAGTGGGGAGAAATCATTCCAGTCAATACTTTCGAAGTGTGGGTTTGCATCGATAGCTCTACAGCATTTTTATCACAGTAGAAGTACTCATATAAAGGAGAATAGCCTTGGCCATTCCGGGCAGAAGGCCATTATACAAATAAGCATATACTTAATTACCCTCTTTTTGCCCTCTGTGAGGGGTAGGTTTAAACTCAAGAGCACTTGGCATGCAAAGGCACTGCGGGTTTGCTGTTGAAGGACGTGCGGTTGTGCAGTCTTTGAGCAACCTTAGGTGCTGTGAATAGCGAGTCAAGGAGCTGCATCATCATTAGCTTCCACCTGAGGGTGAAAAGAAATGCTCTGCCTGACCTGAGATGGATCAGAAACACTGGCCATCAAGCAAATAGCAGTAAAATATCCCCAACTGCTCTGTCACTGTTAACTACTTCTGGTACCGTGCCTGCCTCATAAAATGCACCAAGGTTAAGCTCTGCTTGCGGTGCTGTGGCCCCCGCAGGACAGTACAAGGCAGCCACATGTCCTACACTGCTGTTATTGGTGCCCATCCAAAGACTGGAAATGGTTTTCCATCACCACCCTCCTGGGCTGTCAGTTTGCTGGGCTGCAGTGTCAGACAGCTGCTCTTAATCGCGACTGATCTCAGTGCCAGCAAAGGACCCCTTCATGGATGTGTCTTGCACATCTGTAAAAGTAGAGTGGTTCTCCCCTCTTCCCAGGTGACACAAATTTATGGTTTAAGGTGCTCCTTCTATGGCTGCCATTGCAGCTTGCTGAGCTGTTCCTTACCACGAAGGTCTGTGAACAACCTGCCGAACACCCAGCACCATCCTCCTGGGATGATTCCCAGTGCCAAGCCACACAGCCTCTTGCTGTCCCTTTGCTGCAGACAGCTGCTGTCTGGGGCTATGTTTGTGTCCTCCATGCAGTGTAGGGTGCATACAGTCATTTCCCTGCTCTGGCTTCTCTATTCACACTCGATGCTGCAGTTTGTGCTTTGGCTGTCTTCCTAATGACTGTATTATTAGCTCTATTTTCATCTGTTCGCTGCTGTTTATTTTGCATAGAGTTATCTTGGCTGCTCTGCGTACCACAGATTGGGTGGCTGATCCAAGTCCACAAACACTAACAGAGAAAATGTGTTGAGCAGCCTCTGTGTGGCCAGTATCATTTCTACCTTCACATGTGGTGCTGCTCCCCGCCTGCATCGGCGTCCCAGCTGCCATCCTGCTGTGGTGGCACCGCGAGGAGCAGAGCGACTGCATGGCCTGAGGCAGCTGGGCCATACCAGCCTTCATTTGCAACACCTGGTTTGTGCTTCCTAAGATGCAGAAGGTGTTTAATATGTTATGTGTCACTTTATAGGCTATTCAGGCCTTAATTACAAAGTCTGGAATGGTGCACAAAAGCTGTCCTCTTGAATATGCTCTCCCCAGGAACAGGAGGCTTTGTCCTTCAGTCAGAGTGGTTTCTCACTTGTATCCAGGATATCAGAGCAAGGCAGCTGGCACTCATTGCCATCCAAGGTGGCTGCTCCTACCATTTGTCATCTCTCTGTTGCCCCTCAGCAGCCCATCACTGCTCCAGTTCTTTGGTACAGCTGATGGAAAGGTGGCTCACAAAAGGGGTGGGGAGGTCTAGGGGGTGCTTGATGGGCTTATGGAGAAGAAAGGGTCTCTGTGAGTCTGTTTTTCTCCTGGTCTTCTGACAGCTTCAGGATAGAGAGACTTTTTATTTTCGGTATGACAGGGATTGAGTCACCTCTTGAAGACCTCCCTGGGTTTTTGGAAAGGCCTCATTTAGTCCCAAAATATTTCTCCAGGGAACCTTCACTGTGATTGGCACCAGGTATGAGCCCTGCAGTCTGCAGCTGCATAGGAGCTTGATGCTTCCCCACTGCCCATGAACAGCTAAAATGGGAATTTCCATCTGCACCACGCAGATCGGCTCCAGATTGTTCGTATGGAGGGAATGAACTGAGAAACAGAGAAGGAGCCCTCACCTTCTGCTTTCCTGGGAGCAAAGACTTCTCAAAGGTCCTATTTTATTCTGGCTCACTGGAAATCCTCGAGGGAGCAAGGGAATGAAGGATATTAGGGTATTCCCTAAGAGCAAACAAAGCAGAAGCGCCTCATTGTGTACAAAAAAAGCCAAATGGATAGGAGCAGAAACAAGTGATCTCCATTCAGCTCTTCTCTTCCCACAAAATAAAACTGAAAAAAATATGTAAAACTGCCTGTCTCCCAGGTTTTGGAAGAGGAAGGAGCACAGGTTGTGTGTGTGTGTTGTTATGAGAAAATCTTAGTTAGGAAAGAGTTTTCTAACCATTTTACCCCCATCCCAGCCACCCCATGGATTTAGCAGCAACCATGGTTTCTGGTGGGCAAAAGCCTACTTCCCAGCAGAAAGCACCCTATGGAAGCTGTGTGTAGTTTTTAATGTTTAATGACACAAAATCAATTGGAAGTGGTTGTTGGCTTCCACAATCAATTTTCGGAGATCTCTGAGAGAGCAGGAGAAAGTGGGAGAGTTCCCATTAGCCTGAAATCTCATCAATGATAGGAAAATTGTTATAAACAACCCTGCACTCCAATAGAAGTATTAATAACCCTGTCCTTTCCCATTTCTCATGTCTCTGTAAGGAGATACAGTTCTGTCACCACTGAGGTTGTATCCTGATCTCTCTTCCTTTCTTAGCACAGACACACAAACATCCAGGTGGCTGTGTGTGCGTCAACAGGCGGCTGCTGCCCCATAATGCGTCCCTGATCTGGGTGTGTCTGAGGGACAGGAATCACAGGGTGGGTCATCTCCCTGTCTGGGGCTCTGCCCCGTGCTAAAAGGCACCTTGGCCAGGAAGCCATCCTGCCCCATAGCTGAGTGGAAAGGGTCTCCCTGGTGAAACACGACGCTCCTTATCCTGGGTCCACGCAGCAGCTGGTGTGACCAAGGTCACCCAAACACTCAGGGGTGACCAAAGGTGTTTGGTCAATGAGGAGGTGCCTGCAGGTTTTGATGGGCTTTATGCCATTTGCCAGGCTTAATGCTGTGTGGCATTAAGTGCCTTTTTCTGCCCTTGTTTTGCACAGACTGAAAGCAGGGGATGCCTTCTGCTGGGTGGGACCTTAAAAAAATAGAAAATAAAAGGAGGATTTTTGCATCTTTTAAGAATCCCAGCACCATGAAAAATCAGGAACAGCCTCAACTGCAGCTCAATGCAAACCAAGAGACTGTTTTCAAGTCTTGCAGGTTCTCTCCAGGACTCCAGCTAAAGTGAAGTCAAGGCAGGGTTTGTAATGCACAATTTAATCAGAGAATTTGCAGATCTCAAAAGGCGTGCTTAATTTAATATTCTTCCTAATGGCTATTGTTTTCATGCTTGCCTGTTTCCCCAGTGTTTTTCCCTTTTGTAATTACTTGAATGGGCATTTCCAGGTGCACTGCATATATTAGCAAGCACTTTCATTTTAGTAATGAGTAAGACACTTTCAGTGTTTGTTCCTTAATTGCCCTAATACTTACTTTATTAAAAGTCGTGATTCTTCCAAAGGAGAAAAATTTACATTTACCACTCATTTCTGCCTCATTTTCATCTTTTGCCTTATGATGCCCTTGAAGAAAAAAAAACTTGAATTACATAACTGGCCTAGGATAGACCAGATTTAAATTATCAGAGAAAAGCAAAACTAAAAAAGGTTGCTCGATCAGTGCTTGTTCTCACCCCTTGTTGGGATGAGCAGTAAGCACTTGTTGAAGTCCCGGTGCAGGACCTCCGGGCTATTTTCGGCTCTGTCAGGGACATCTGCAGAGCCCTTTTCCTGCACCTCATTACAATCCCTTAGCGTTAATGTTCATTTTTCCACCCTTGCCTGTCCCCAGGCAGCGTGGGGTGCGTGCCCAGGGGCCGGTGGCCTCTGGGGCAGGATCAGCTGGCATCGCTCACCCTGCTGCAGAGCAGCGTTCTTTGCACACGGGCAACCTCCCTGTGCCACGTGCTGGTCTAATTTTCAGATTAGCTGTTTATTAGCATTATTACAAACATGCCTCTTCACCCCCTATTAAATGGTGCTGCAGCCACTCCGCTTCCACACAAAGCCTGTGAGGAAGCACTTGGTTCACTAAATTACCCTGCAAATGTCAGGCTCGCTCTCTGTTATTAGCTGTGCATCTCACATCCTCTTTATTAGGATTCTGTGTCTTGAGGGTGCCCCGTGGCATATAGATTTTTAAAAATACAAACCAGTGTCATTTCACTGTTTAAAAGAACATTTAATTAAACTGGATTCATAGCTTGTGTGGGGCAAATTAAATGAAAACTAAATAGATGGCACACGATCACATGTTATTAAGAAGAGCAACCGCTCCAGAGAACAAACTCTTTTAGCACAACGTTAAGCTGAATTAATTTCACATGCACAGGTTAACTCTGGCTTGTGAGGAGAGTGTGTTTTGAGACAATCAGCAGAATGGTTATGGCCACTAAAAAGCTTTTAACAAAATGCATGTTTCAGGAAAGAAACCTTTCCTAAGCTGCTTAAATATGCTAATGGCAGAAATCAAAACTTCACACTGATTCTGGGCAACTTTTAAAAATTACTATTTTATAGTGTCAGGTGTAAATGATAAAATGGGCTTTGTTTATTATTTCACTAGTAATAATTTAACAAAGGGACATAATATTAAAATAAAATTAGAAGTATTTTCTAGGCTTGAGTAATTGGTCACATCATGAGTTTTTTTATGTTTCTTTAGGAAAACAAAAGGAATTGTAATTAAAAACTCCATTGCACGATTTTCTGTTCTGTACTCCATTTATGTTAATACTTTTGGTACAATCAGAATTTTTGTAAGAAGAGCACTCACCAAATTTCCTTTCCAGGCATCCTAAGCTCATTTTTGAAAGTCTTCCACACCCATGTCCTTCTCCAACCCTGTCCATAAAATTGGCCACAGCTATGAGCCCAGAAAGCCTTCAGCAAGGCACTCAGTGGGCAAAAGATGCTATTTTTTATATGTATCACAACCATCTCATCGTACTCTCACAGCTACCAACTGCTCTGAGGTTAGGTTAACTTCTGTTGGTTTTGCCCATCATTTGGAGGAGTAAAAGGACTTGTGTGTGCATCAGGACGTGGCACTGGGTAGATGTCATAGCTCTCTCGCCCTTCCTTCCTACTCGCCCTCCTTGCCTGTTGATTTACCTGTTACTAAGGTTAAAACCACAACAGTGAGAAGCTGCAGTTCAAGTCCTCTTCAATTCCTCACAAGGACATCAGAGCTGTTTTCTGTGCTGGAGAGTGAGCTCGCACAGCCAGAGCTCCAGAGGGGTGGCACTCAGCGTGGGGTCTTGTATCTATAGCTGGAATGGGAATTGTTTGTTCCAATAGGGTAACTTAGGATCAGGCTGTGTGGCATGGCAGCTCCTGGTGGGGCCAGTGCTGTGTGTCCTCAGTTTGTGTTCCGTGAGCGCAGCTGCATCTGGTGCAGCTCATCCACGTCAACAGTGAGGGCACCAAAGCGGGAGGATTTGGCTCCCAAACCTCCCCAAGTCACCCAGCGAGCACAAGGGAGAGGTTTCTCACACATGAAGCAGATGCACGCAGAGGTGAGGCTGCACCATCTCCCACCAGTTCAGCTCCCTTGCCCTCACTGGAAGCGCCAGTCACCCCATTCTGCCTGCCTCCACGGCTCCAGCAGAGGCTTTATAAATCTACTGAGCATGATGGTACCCAATGACCAGAATAAACACTTATGTCCAAAAGATGTCAAGGCTTAACTCCTCTGCTCACCCTGAGTGGGTGTGAGTGGCTCTGCCCGCTGCCCTCGGTGCTCCTGGCACTGCCCGGGCAGCTGCAGCCTGGGCTCCTCCAAGGGGCTGGGCTGCCCAGGGGTGACACAATACGTGTCCCCAGCTAAGAAACAGAACAACTTCCAACCATGCATTAGGTCAGACTTGTCCCTCTGCCTCTATCTAGGTCATGGGAAGCCTTGGGACCACAGAGCGTGCTCAGAAAAAAAATGAGGAAGAGATTTTCCTATTTTAAGATTGTTTTAATTGTTTTTCCTGCTT
Source organism: Tapera naevia (assembly GCA_033556795.1). NCBI lineage: Eukaryota > Metazoa > Chordata > Aves > Cuculiformes > Neomorphidae > Tapera > Tapera naevia. The sequence continues at coordinate 717,322 of JAUMJJ010000149.1, read as the reverse complement.
CTCATAACATCTGAGAGGAAACCTCTCCATGGGAATGCCACTTACTCAACTCGTGCCTCTTCTGGGAAGACCTGGAGAGCTCAACCTCCTGCCCCTCAGCCCAGGCACAGCTCTGGCTCTGCTCCACTTGGGTGTCTTTCTTGCTGATCTCTCTTGTCTTCTCAGCGTGTCTACTTTTTATTTTTGATTGCAAGAGAAACAGGTCCCTTCCATGCATTGTTAATGCGAGCATTCAGCCACACACACTTGAGAAACTGAATTATAGCAAACAAGTTGGAACAAATATAAGGCAGCCTCAGAGCAGCTCTGCCTTCCAAACGGAGCTGTGATTGTCCAGAGGTCAAGCTTGTAACTTCTGGGCTTTGAAAAAGGCTCTTCGATGGGGACCTTGTGTCTTTCTTTTTTGTTCATTAACACAGTCTGCCCTGGGGGCATCACGGCCTCGCGGCAAGCTGTGGCTGGTACAGAGATGTGCAGGGATGTAATTAGCAACGTTGGAAGGGCTGCTATGGGCAGATGGGAGCTGAAAAGGCTGTGCTTGTTTTGAAAGAGGCTTTTATATGTATTGGCCTGGGAGTCTAAAGCAATGTGTGATGGATGACCTTTCAGACCCATAAGCCATCTGAACAGTAAACCATGGCACCTGTGGCCCTTGCTTGGTTAGAAGGCAGTTGTGCACTCCCTATAAATCACACCAGAATGAGGTTTCCCTTTGTAATCTGGGCTAACTTTTCTGGCCGTGCAGGTCAGGTGCCCAAGGGTTTAAATCAGCTGTTCAGCCTGGTGGCCTCAGGTTCACCTGCAAGGTGAGGAACCTCAGATTTCTCTGGCCATGATCTTTGGCTTCCAGCAGACCCTGGTTTCTGCCTTAGAGCGAGCGCTGTCTGCAGGCACAACCTCAAAGCAAGGTGGCAGCCAGGCCAGACCTGCAGAAACCAGAAATACTGCACAGGTTGTGCTGCAAAGCCTCTGCCTTTGGCAAAATACAAGATTTTAGTTCATTTTTTTTTTCAATCTTTTTTTATCCCCCTATGCCCTCTCCTGCTGCCAAGTACGCAGCGTTACAGCAGCCCAGAGGTACCTGGGTATTTATTCCATAGCTTGCCTTCTGCCCTGGCAGTGCATCCCCCCAGCAGCTGCTGGACAGACTCATTTCAGGAACAATCTCAATCCCAGTGGTAGCTTTTAATGGAAATATGCCGTGCCTGCTGACTACCAGACTTTCTTGGGATTTGTTTTCCAGAAAGCTGTAATTTCAGGGAGTCTTAGAATCCACTCTCACATTGCAGAACCCAAGGGAACCTGTTTCATACCCATGTACAGCAAAAAGCTTTTTGCTCAGAATTTGCTTGGAAGTATTACACTAATCCACCACTGCCTGTGCCCTCCCTGGGATCAAATGCAGGGTGCCAGGGTGCCTGCTCCCACAGGCTGTGCAAGCACTGCTTTCAGCAGCCTCATGCCTGCCCAGGCTGGATGTCAGTCACTATTAGGAAAAAAGAGAGAAATGCAGGAAGAAGAGTGTGTAAAATGGATAAAAATCCTTCTGTGCCATGGTGTCTTACATCGTATCTTCAGTTATGATTATTTCAGCTGTGGCTGTAACAACCTCTAAGTGGTTGGACTACCATGGTTGTTTATTGTTTCTTCAGCTGGGGGTACAGGTGGGGACCTAGGGAAATGCATCCTACACATTTCATACAGAAAGGGCAAGCCTGTGTGATAGATTTACTCAATATTTTTGCACCTATTTCACCTCAGAGTCCACATCTATCAGTGTCCACCTGCACTGGACACTGGATATTCATCCTCAAAACACTTTTCACCCACTATGTTGTCATCTTCTCTTAAACCCATGTAAAACTTTGACACCTATTCCACCTCCAGGAGTCCTAGAGGTCACCCATCTGCCATGGGAAGAGTCACCTCCTTCTTCAGGGATTATATATCTGAGCAACAGCAGCCATGGGGGAGGCAATTGCTATCAGCAAACTCACCCACCATCACTGATCCAAATTTGTATCAAATTCTTACAGTCCCCTTCCATAAATAATGCTCTGCCCTTCACACTAAAAAAAAATAATTGTTATTTATACAACAAATGCACCTAAAAACCACCAACAAAGATGAAGACTGAATTGCACTAGGCACTATAAAAACAAGCGGTAATACCCCAAGGAGCTTTTAAAGTAAGGGATTGATAGTTTAGTTCTCTAGGCAGGCAAGCAACAGTGAATCTTTAGAATATATTTCTATGCAGAGCAGAGACAGTTGTTGGGCTTTCATTCCTTTCAGTTCTTGATAGCACACATAAAGCACCAAGCACAAAAGCCAAGTGTGACTTTGCAACTTGAATCCCAGACAGAATCTGTGTGCAAATCCTGCCAGACACAGCCATTGACTTCTAAGTAGAAATTTCTTCTTGAATGAGGAAATTGATGAGCCGGGCGTTGCTCCTCTCTTAAAACATCAGTCCCACAGTGACTAATGTGATTGTAACCGGTTTTGTGGAGAGGAGCCATCCCAAACCCTTATCATAAAAGCATGTTACAGACTTGCTGTGTTCATGGATATGCCCAAAACAACCCCTTTTAGAGTGGTTCAACTCCCAATCTTGCCTCAGTGCTCTGACATGAAGCCTGATGGAAAACTCTATGATCAATAGAGGACAAAGAGATACGAGAGGAAAGCAAGGCAAAAGAGCAGGTATCAATTGCTGGTTGGCCACCAGCCTAAGGAAAGGAGCTGCTTGTGTTACCGAACTCGAAGGCAGCGCCGCACGTTGTTTACCCAGCGTGTGGGCAAACAGGGAGCTGCAGAGCATGTCTGGTGTGAAAAGGGGAGGTTGAAGTATTGAAACTGTTGGTTTATTACCTTGAAAACGGTGCAGCAGAAAATGGGTGTTTGCATCAGTTTCACAACTGCTTATCACTCTTATTTTTTAAGCTTCTAAGTGTTCTTTATTTTTACAGTTTTTAAGTGGTTGAATATGAGATGTGTGATGGGACAAATTTGCATTGGCTATGAAATAGCAGACACGATCAACAAAGTCTTTAATGTTGAGTTAGCTTTTTTCTTGTTGCTGGACGAGATCATCCTTCAAAGCAAATTAAAAATGTGAAGCCAAATTCTGATTGCAATGCAGGCAATAGAAATCTTCCTGTCAGCCTCAATAAAAGCAGGTGTAAGTTCTCAGTATTAGTCCAGTCCATCCAATTCACATGTCTTTCTGTCTTTATCTAATCTAATACATGGTTGTGAGATAAATTAGAGAAGCGTATGATAAATTGCATTGCTATTCATTTCTGGCAAGATCACCTGTACTCTGGCCACTAATTCATCTCCACCAGGATCCACTGTGACACACCAGATCCTTGAAACAGCCTCCCAATAATGTCATTTCATTTTCTTTAAGAAAACAAAGAAATTATATCTACTGGCAAATACCCTTTTTAACCCTCACCAAAATAAATGACACCTCATTGCCACTCTGCAAAATCACTGGTATAAATGCAAAAATGTATTTATAGCACTAAGAATCTCAAATAGACTAGGAGTCTATTTAAGTGGGAAATTATGACATGGCTTCAGTTTAGAGACATCAAAGTGGGAAAGGATGAAATCATTGCAGTTTAGGGATTTCAAAGTCATTAATTCATTTATTGTGGTGATCATTGTTTTTTTGGCCGGAGACTTGATAATACAGATAGGATACAGAAAATTGAGTAAGAAATCTGTAATATGCTGTAATAATTTCTTTCATGCTTGTTCAGAGCAGCTCACCACTCTTGAATAAAGCACCATCTTGAATCACACCAGCACCACCTTGGACCCACACATTCACACATCTCTCCTAGAGACAATTCGTATCCATCTGGAAGTGGAAAGAGGAATACCCCTTTAAAGAAAAAGGTGAATATAAATTCTTTCCCCTTACAGCCACCGAATCCAGATCCCCCTTCTGGCTGAACTCTACCGGGTAGCAAAGGCTGATGGTGAAGTTCCTCTTGATGTGTGAGGAAACTGGGAAGATTTGAATGAGAGCTGTTGTGAGGTACGAGCTAATGAAGGCTTAATTTGTGAGTTCAGGAGTGCTCCACACTGCCACTAGCACGAAGGAGCCCCAGGATGCTGCCAGCAGGTATGTTGCAATGCCAAAGCTGGCGTCCACCCCACTGATGGTAGACACCCTTGGTTCCACTACCTGCATGAGCTGTGCTGGGCGGGTGGTGGGCACTAGGCTTCATCCTGAGCCAACTCCAAGCCCTGGCCCAATGTGCCACCACTCCACTGCCAAAGAAGAGGGGCAGCAGTGAGGTGATGGGGGTTTGACCAGAGGAGACGTTGGTGCCCACGTCCCAGCTCAGGGTCAGCCTGGGTAATTGATTTCTGCTCCTTGACACTGGCACTTTGACAGCCATGGTGCTGTGAACCCTCCAAGAGCAGCTCAATCTCACCCAGGACATTGCTGCACCTCAGTGGTAAGGGTCTACGGCTGTCTGAAAAGGCTGCCTGAAAGGAGGCTGTGGGAGAGCGAGCGTTGATCTCTTCTCTCAAGTGACAGGTGACAGGACAAGGGGAAATGGCCATAAGTTGCGCCAGGAAAGGTTCAGACTAGTTACTAGGAAGAATTTCTTTACCAAAAGAGGGTGGTCAGGCCCTGGCAGAGGCTGCCCAGGGAGGTGGTTGAGTCACCATCCCTGGAGGTGTTTAAAAAAATGGGTTGGATGAGTTTTTGAGGGACATGGTTTAGCAGATGATGGGTACAGTTGGATTCTATGATCTCAACAGTCTTTTCCAACTGGAAGGTTCTATGATTCCATATGAAGTTTTTAAAGCAATTTGTGGCATTTTGAGATAGAAGACACTACTAATGTGAAAAGAAAATTATTATATTTACTGCAAAATCTGTTATCCACCCCATGAAAACACAAGAGCAGTACTTCAAGACAGAGTATGTATTGCAAGATGGTGTGAAAACCTGGCATTTCTGGTGGGAGGGAAAGTTTTCCCAGTGATTTAAGGGAGGTGAAGGCTTTGTCCTACACTACTTAGGAGCAGTTGTGGTATAACTGTATCCAGGTAATTGGATGCATTGCTGTCGGCCCTTGAGAAATATGATGGGCAGGTGGATTCACCTAGGTGGATATCCCCTGGTGTAGCAGCTGAAGGCAATTACAGAGTTAAAATGTGAAAGATTTGACCTGATATCACTTACATCTCAAGTCATAATTCACACTTAAAGTTCAACTCTATGGCAATTTCCTTTTAATAACACTTGAAAGATACATAAAGCTCAAAGAATTCCAGAGACATGATGAACAATGAGTGGATGCCAGAATTACAGCATCAGTAATTAATCCTCAACACACCTTCACAAGGTGTATGGGTAGCATCATGTCCCCTTTGAAGAGAGCTGGGGTTTGCCCAATGTCTCCCCAGAATCTGTGGCATCTGTAAGTAAGGGTTGAGGCTTTTTCAGGAGCCAACACTCAGATCAACTCAGCTCCTGTCTTTTTGCCTTGGTGCGTTTTTAAATTCTACCAAAATCTTTAGAAAGATTTCAGACAAATTGCTTGTCAAATGGCTTGTTTTTTTCCAATTAGAAGCTATGCAAATGTGGAAGAAAAAAATCTGCCCTAAACAGAGATTCTGCTTCTAATATTTTAATGTGGATGAAATATGAGTCTTACTCAGGGAGGAAGCACACTCTGGGACTGAGACCTTGCAAGCCGAGGCTCAGCTCACTGCAGATTTTTATGGTCAAGTCATAACTGCCTGTAAAGCCAGGGTTTAAAATGGAAGTGCTGACAAAACTTTTAAACTACAACAGTGGAAATGGTGCTGCAATAATTTATAATCTACAGGCAGCTTTGGATTTATTATCACAATGACAAATGCACTGTCATTGTTAATAGGATATTTCCCAGCAAGGACTTCTTGTTATGCAAGCCAGGTTCACTATGTCATGCAGCATGATAGCAATAAAGTCTACAAGAATTTGTAATGAACTTCAATTACTAATAGATTATGGTTAATGGGAAATATGTGCAGTAAAGATATGGGTTTTTATATGCGCCTTCTGGTACTCTACAAGGCAATGATTTATGCTACAATTTATGTTAACATTCTCCAGTAGGAAAAAAAAGCCTAAATTGGTGGAAAGCCACTCCATCCATAACAAATATTTAAGATAATTTTGCACATCATGTAAATGAAGATGTAAAATTAGATATTAATCCATTTCATTTTAGCATTTGTATTTTTATTAAAAATGACGACTTTGCCCTACTGTGTAATGACATTAAAAAATCCCATCATGGGTTGCAAGCATGAATTACACCGACGCAGAAATGGCGACAGCAGACGCGCTGTAACTGCATTTGTTCAATTTGCTCTTGTAATTATCAGAGAGAGTGAGAATATTTTTCTGTGTGTGATTTAAAGTAACAGCCCCGAAGCTGCTCAGGCAGAAGTGCTCGTTGGGGAGGGGATGCATATGTGTAAACTGGGATGCTTTGGAGGGGTTCAGCGCTTTCCTTGCCCACTGTTGCTCTCCCACAGCCTTTCGGCGTAGCACCACCCCAAAGCCACACCTGATCCACGCACACCCGGCCGTTCCTCGCCCTGCACAGCAAACCCCACAGGAACTGCTCTGGGAAATGATCACCTGACACAGGATTGGAGCCACGAGCTGGTGCTCACTTATCAGAGGGACACAGGCCTGGGCGTTTGCCCGCTGTCTGTCTCCCTCCAGCTTTTTTGCTCCTGCACCTGTTATATAATCTGAATACTCCAGGTTCATGTGCCAGTGAAATGGGAAGAAAAAAGGATGTCTAACAATTTAAAAAACACTGTTCAGAACCATCTCAGATGAGCGCACAGACACAATGTTAAGGATTGCGTTTACCCCATCACATTTCTGTAAAATGCTTAAATTTCATATCCAAAACGTATATTTACCCAGGAAGGGGCACTTGTGCAACTTGCAGGATTGTTTCTGGTACGTAGTTAATACAGGTAACCTGACATCAAGCTCATTTCAGTCAAGTTTCATGCTGGTTTGAGACCATTGCTTTCAGTGAACCCCTATATAAAGCCTCTAAATTCACCTTCTAGGGATGTGAGTGAGGAATACCCATCCTCTTGGCCCACACATCCACCCGGGGTTTGCAAAGAGCAGGCTGGCCTGGAGATGTGCTTTGGGAATAAACTTCTGCTCATTGAGATAAGGCAGAAATTTTGATGGAAGAACAATCAATTCAGTGCTGGAAACACACAGGTGAGCTCAAAACTGCCATATGAATCCCAGTCTGTGGGCAGACTGGACTCCCCAAACATGCTTTGGAATAGCAGCATCTCACTGCACAATTAAGGGCAATTCTCACGTGAAAATGTGGCTTTTCAGGCTATAAGCAAGTTGTTGAAAAGATTTACAAAAACCCTTTCTGTTTTTATGGTCAAATGAGCATAAAATTGTGCTTCCCCACACTCATTTCCTACTAAATAACACTTACAGTACTTGCTTCATGGAAATGTGTGTGTGTTGCAAATTTAAAATTAAAAATAACTTGTCCCTTAAGGGTGCTCTTCTGGTTCAGTTTTCCCCCAGACCCCTTAACAGAAGCAGCTGCACACACAGAATGGAGTCACCTGTTTTTCCACCTCCCTCCCTCAGTTTTTTGAGGAAATTCTCCTCAGAAGCAAAAGCAATGGCAGAGGACCCACCTCTGTGTGTCTGGTTTTAGGTAAGTTTTCTTCTCTAGCCTGGGGTGAAAGTGCCCCAGTGAATTGTGCTTTTAGATGAGACCCCATGGAACTCTTCACGCCCAGCAAGGGCTCCCTCTCCCGGCTTCTCCCTTTGTGATTGAAGAGGGAAAGGAGCTCTCTCTGACATTCACACCGAATCTCCTTTTTTTCATGTATTTGTGGCCATCTCCTCCTCTCATCTCTCCAGGTCATCTCTCTTCCTCGTTTTTCCTGCTCCCTCCCACATTTTCAGAACGAATCTCCTCCCACAAATTCTAAAATGGACTTTTCTTGTATTTTTTGCCTCTGCTAAACTACAAACCAACCAGGACGCTCATGTGCATCTTGTTGTTGGGCTTTGTTGTTGGACTGTTTTTTTTTTTTTTTTAGTTCTGGCATTTCTGTGGCTCCCAAAGATGTGTCACTTCTGACAGGGTCGACGTGGCAATATTCAGCGGTCATCTCCTTTGCAAGCACCATTTAGAAAAGGTCACTGGCAACACAAAAGAGCTATGAAAATAATTGTGACTTTAATTTGTTTCCCATTAGAAATGGATGCAGCAATCTGTCCTAATGAGAGATTTTCTCCTTGCCCATTCCAGCGTGTCACCACAGTTTACAGACACACGGCGCTCTCCTGGTGCAGGAATCTCTATGTAGCACTGTGTAAAAAGGGTAATGGACTTTGTTCTGTTCAGCAGCTGAGAAATATCATGGAAACATTCTAAAATACACTGAAATTAATATTTGATCACTGGGAGAAGTCTATATTTCAACTAATCCACTCTAAAATTAATATAAACAGCTATTAACACCCCATATAGTCTCTTGTGAATATTTCAAATCATTAACAACCTGTATTGTATCAGAAATGTATATGTGAAAATAAAACACAATTTCTTGCAGCTAAAGCATTGCCTAAAGTAAACCACTTCAAGACTGAAATGAACTACTTGAGTGGTAGAAGTCACACTTGTCTCACTGGCTAAACTAAGTATTCAGACTCTTAAATTCATTCAATAACTATATTATATTCCACCATGCATTGTGCTTTTTAGAGAGCTCGATGCTTCTTAAATTGTAAAATTATTTAGCAAACCAAATGCATCAGCTGCCTGACTAGAGACGGCCTCACATGGAGAAGGGACCAAGGAAGTGAAGCACCTATACTACACATTGAACAGATTTACCTGACAGGATTCCACTGATAACAAAACAAATCCCACTGAAATCTGTCAGTTTGGCACCAGGCTTTATTTCTCATTGTTCCAAAGCTCACAAGCCACACATGGCCCTTGCTGCCAGGCTTGTGAGAGGCTGCAGTGGGAGGGTTTGTGTGGTCAACTGAAAACACCAAAAAGCCCTGTGTGGCAGCAGTAGTTGATTCCTAATAAAGGCTTTGCATCAGGGCTAACTAGTGAAATCCAGCCCTCCACTATGATTGTTCCTACTGCTGTGCCTTGACCACCCTTAATCACCTGCCTCTTGCAGTGCCACTGTGGACCTGGTACATAAATGGCTCTGCAGACACAACATCATAAACAAAAAGTAAAAGTATGGGAAAAGAGGAGCAGTGCCTTTAAACGGAGGTGGCTGTGGAGACAGGGGCGGGCAACCGTCGCATGTGCAGGAGGTGTGAGGCCACTTCCACAGTATCTGGAGTTATGAGATCTGGAAGCCACAGCAAGCCCAAGAAATGGTGTTGCTCAGCCACCCAAACAGTCGGTCCTTCTGAGCCTCCACTCTTACCAGCGGCACTGAGAAGCTGTCATTGGCTTATTTGGTCCAAAGAGAGCTTTGCAATGAGGATGGTGAAACCAGGCATTGTTTGTGACTATTTCACAAGAAATGGTCAGGTTTCTGCAGTGACTGAGTGGGTGGTTCAAATTGCAACTGATTATACAACATCCGTGTGATAAAGCACAGTTAGCTGCTTACCAAGTTAAACATTCATTGATTGGTACAGAATTAATCAGATACTACAGCTCATTGATAGCAACAGATATTAATACTGATTTCTTAACTGGCTCCAAAAATTCTAATATCATTACTGAAGTAAACTAAGAGATATGTAAAGTATGGAAACCATATTTCAGCTCTAACAGTTTGTATCAGGCTGTTTGCTTTGGATCGAGATGCAATGGTTATCTCATGGCTCAATCACTATTACACTCAAGTTGTTATTAAAAAGCACCTTCCCGTCTCTTTTTTCACTGCATTCAGGCTTTCTTAACTCTTCCAGTACCTGACGCTTTAGGTCAAGAGGAGCAGTTTTAGAAAACTCACAAGTTTCTGTCAGGAAATCCAGCAACAGCTCCCCATCCTTGTTCCCTTCAATAAAGCAGCTGGTGATGTCCATGTGGGATGGGAGTTCATAGACCTGGTACTTTAGCCCAGCTGAATCCAGTATCGTTTTGAGGTTAGCAGAGGAAACGTAAGAGCAGAGATCATCTACAGGTAAGGAAGACCCGTACTTCTTCCACAGCGTTTCCCAGCCACTCATTCCTGAGATAAAACACCAGAAAAATGCTCGATTAAAGAAAAGAACTGTTTGAACAAATTTTTGATCATCAGAGTTTTTTAGCAGTTGTCCTTATTGTGTGCGGGATGTCTGCCACCAAACCATCTCTCTGCTGAGTGAAAGGTGTGGGCTGCAAAGCCCTGGTCACGTTGTCCGTGTGGCTGGGTGTGTGGTGGAGAAAAGGATGGGATGGGCAGAACACAGGATGGAGCTGCACCACCTGCTGGGCTTCAGCCCTCGCTCCCTTCGTGCTGTTGGGTCTGGGCAACACGAGGGCTGCTCCTCACCTCAAGCAGACCCCCCTGGTGGTGCCAGAAGGACATTTGCACGGGGTACTGTTTGGGGTGCAAAGATAAGGTGAGGAAGGAAGAGGCTCCTGCTGCACCGTGCTCACCTCCAGAACCGAGCCCGTGCCCAGGCCAGGCTTCTGCACACACCACACCTCAAGGGATGTTGGACAGAGAAAACCAGTTGGTTAAGCTGGAAGCTCCCCAGATGTGTCTTCACATCTTTATCTTCACTCACCCTTGATCTGTGATTCAGCATTGCCTCTATAAATCGTTTATGAGCGGATCACCCAGAATGGCTGGGTGGGATGAAAATACCTTGGAGCTTAACGAGCAGCTCTCGAGAGTTATGGCTATAAATCTCCATAACTACTAAAACCAGTTGCTCAGTGGTTTTGCAAATGCTTTATCTGCAACAGTTATTTATAGTCAAATAAACAGCCTGGTGCACAGAAGAGGGGCTACAAGGTTCTTTTTCACCTGGTGGAAATTGAGTGCAGAGCACTAATTGCAGGAAATGTGCAGGTGTCAGTGCTGTGTGACTCAGTGCCATCTCCAAGCCGAGCAATTACGCACTGCCTGAGCGCAGCATTATTGTAACAGCTCTCCACAGGCTCAGCATATGGCTCCGCTTTCGTTTGCAAGGCGATGTAAACAGATTTTTTAAATGTGTTAAAAATAACATTTTAGACCTCTTGTAACTCACCTGCTCTCTGGAAAGGGAAGGGAAGGAGGGATTGCAACCTTCAGCGAGTGACCAAGCCCTCTGCTGTCCATCCTGTTCCCAGACTGGTATTAATTAACACATCCTAATGTTTTTGTGTTGGAGATGACTTTACCTTCATTTTTTTTCTAAATGAGCACTGTTCTGCTTATCTTTCAGTATCTCTTTTTGCTTCAGTGCTCATTTCCATAGCACTTCTTCCTTCCCTTCTCTATACTCATCTTCTCCCAAGGTTTCCCCCTTCCTTTCCTCTCTGCTACTCTGAGCCCTACTGCTCTCTCCCATGTTCTTCCTGGACCCATTAATTTCTGCTCCATTCTTCTCCATCAGAAAAGACTTACCTGGCCCAGAGAGGACTTCAAATGCCTTTCGTGAGTTAAGGTTTTTAATCACATTAATTTTGAATAGATAAATGTTCCTCCTTGTATTCACATTTCATGAATATCCAAAAGGATGTGTTAAGCAACTGGAAAAGAGTTTAAATTAACTATACACAGGTAACCTGCAACAGTCTGATATCATGATCTACTCTCCTTCAGGAACAGTGACTCAGAAAATTTAAAACACAGATTTCTTGTAGTGAAGTGCTTGGAAATACTTCAAATTAAAAACATTTTGGAGAAAAATAGTTTGAATAAGTTCAGGTCAGAGAAGTGCCACTTCATGTGGACACTCCATGACCGCAATAAAAGAACTCCACCAAGCACACTGCAGTTTGCAGACATGGGCAAATTAAATTATGCTTAAACCTGTGAACAACTGACACTTAACAGCCTTAAAAAAATCAGATGTGACATTTTACACAAGTAAAATTTCCATAGGTTATGACTTAAATTAGAGGCTTTCTAGAGTGAATTAGATCCCACTATTACAGCATTTCCAGCACACCTTGCCCAGTATCAAAAGGTCATAATTTACTCTGTTGCCACATTTTCCTTCTGGATTGACCACAGAGCATCTCTTTCAGCTCTGACGCAGCCGAAGAAGACTGTTTTCCACCCCAAATGATGATATTAAGGAAATGGGCAGTCTGAGAAGAAAATGAGCCATATGTGCTGTGACAGCTGCTGCCCGGCCCGGCTCAGCCCTGCCGCGGGCGTTGCTCAGTGCCACAGCTCTCCGGGAGCGAGGGAGCGCCGTGCCCAGCCTGAGAACCGCGGAGGCTGAAGGAGTTCTGCTGAGGGAGAGCCAGAGCCCCTCACCCTCTGCTGCTGCTGCCCACCAGCAGCCAGGCTGTGGGCTGGGGAAGGGTGGAGGGCGAGGGCAGGGCTCTTTGTGCTGTAGCATGGGTCTGTTGGTCCACAAAGCCCTCAGACTCTAAACCTGCAGCACCGAGCTGCACAGGTGCAGGAGGACTCAACGATGCAGATGAGTGGACACCACTTATTATGCAGCCATTTCACCTCTATAGGTGATAAAGGATGTTTTCAGTAAAAACATCCATCAGTTCTTAGCTGTGTTGAACTCACAGGAACCCCAGAGGTCCCCCTGGCTTTTGCCTAAATGGGCAGTGCTGGGGGAGCAGCTCTCACCTGACACCACGATAATGAGGAGCTTCCCCTGCGCTTCGAGGAGGCTGTGGAAGTACTGGATAGTCGCTGGGACATCTTTCACATAATACAGCATCTGGAAAGAACAGAGATACCGTATGGTCCTGGTAAATATTATAACTGGTAAAAGAAATTGGTACAAGAAATTGAATGGGGGCAATCTTGAGAGAAAAGCAGCAGGAAGACAAGGCAGGTCAGCTCAACACCTGCAGTGGGCTCACTCGGCATGCTCAGGGCTGGCACTGCCTGGCCTGGACCAAGCTGATGCTCATTCATTAACCTGGGATAAAAAAGATTCGCCTTTCTTAGCAGTTGGCTTGTAATGGCTTCAGCAAGCTTGGAAATACAAAGGCAGTTTCACAGAGAGGCCAAGGAGCTTTGAAAACCCCAGTTAAAATGTATTTTTAGCTGGCTGCCACCCACAGCCTGGTTAGTAGGACTACTGTGCTCAGAGTTGCTTTGCTGTAACTCATCTTTGATTTTTGCCATTGACTTATGCTTAAATACTTTAAACTACAGGGAAATAAACTCACCTTTCTTCCCCTTAGAGTGGATAATGAGGTCACATACTTCCCACATACTTTTAACAGCCAAGCCTTTGACAAAATTTACTTTGCAGAGACTTTTACCTGGACCATGTGAATGAAGTCCCATTTCTTATGCTTCTTTTCTGCATTCATTCGACTTTCATATTCGTAAGCTGTCTCCTCATGCCAGGTGAACTTTACATTCTCAAGGTTTGATGTCTCAGCTACACGTGCTGAAATATGGGAGAAGATAGGACAGAGTTCTCTCAGTTGCAAACAGTGGACTAGTTTTCCATTCTGAGCTTTAATACATCCAACAGTCATATTTAGGTAGAGAGTTTTGGTACTAGTTTAACACAGCAGTGGAATATTGAAAACCTTTAGCCCAAATGTGAAAATGTGTCCACGTCTCTGTAGGATGGAGTTTTTACAAGGTCTGATTCTTTCCTTTTCGCACTCTCATTTCAAATCCTCTAAACTCAGGCTACCTGATTTTTTTTTTTTAAAAAAAAAGAACCATCCCTCTGCCTGGCTCAAGCTACATTAAAAGATGCTGCCTGGGACAAACAGTCCATGAGCAGCACATCTCATACTGCATGAGAGAAGAGCTGGTGCTCCCTTGGCTTCAGTGCCACCCAAGCCCACAGAACTGAGCTGAAGCCAGGCCATAGTAAAAGGTTTTTCAGAGACCGAGCAAATAAATACAGAGGATCGAGGGTGGGTCAAGGAGGCTGTGTTTTGAGGAGAAAGCACAATTTAAAGCTTGAGAAGGGCAGGGGAAGCAAAAGGTTTACTCAGGGAATGTGTCATGGGATGGTAGGAGAGGGAAGGACCTTTGCTAGGTGAGTGAGGACACATTTGGCTTCTGCTGTGTTCAAATAAAGGAGATTTTTTTAAAAGCCCACTTTTTTTTTTCTCCAAGCTGCTTCAGGTAAAAGAGTTTTAATGTTTAAAAGTAAAGTTTAATGTTTTAAATTAAAGACTGTTATAAAGAATGACACATAGTGTGCTTTTAGAACTTGATATGATGCTCATTGAGCAACCAAGGAAAGCAAGAAACTGGAGAAGCAGATTTGAGGAATAAGTTATACCAAGGGCCTGGCTTATCACTGCATTTCTTTGTTTTATGGGATCAAAACTGAGGATAGTTTCATATTTTAGGGATGCTGGAATATTAATGTCCATCTGCTGGCATATGGAGCTCATCTCACCATGCTCCTGCCTGGTGCTCAGGATTGCTCCAGGACAAAGCTGGCCCTGATGCGATTCCTGTGCTTCACTGAAGTTCACATAAATTTAAAACTTCAAACTGCCCAAAGGCAGACCAAGCCTTAGCTACACAACACATGTTCCAAACAGAGTGATTTTTTCCAAGACCAGCACATTTACACCACTAATCACAATGTTTCTCCCTTTGGGCTCAGATTAGGACACATCCCTGTGGAACTGATGAGAAATGCTGCGTCAGGGCTTATCTCCTCTCTCCAATGGCTGGAAATTGGCTGCCCCTTTTGGATGTTGCTGCTATTTCTCAGCCACTGGCCCCAGCGCTTGCAGTTCAGATTTAATCCTTTGTTTTAAACTCCAGCTTCATTCACCAGCAGTTTTATCACCACCACAAATGTGGTGCATCTCAGTTGCCAGTCAGTCTGCAAGGAGACACTAGGAGGAAAACTGAATTGCTTGGCAGAGTGGGCCAGAATGTCAGAAAATTAATTTTCTGAAAATTTTCAAAATTTCAGAAAAGATAAATTAATTCTGATTATGGGGAGTTTCTCCCCAAAGATTCATCAGAAGCCAAACCACACCACCATAACCCTTTTGAAAGCTTTTCCTCATTTTTCTCCTGGGTTCATCCCAGATTATTTTCTGGGTCAGAAGTTGCTCGTGTGCCCTGCCCGGTGCCACCGCGGTTGTGCCACGCTGAGCAGGCTCCATTGTGGTGCCACCAACTCCAACAATGGTCACCAAGGGACTTCATCTGGCCATGGGACGGGAATGAAGGAAAGCCACAGCTTGGACATGGGGCTTTGAGGAGAGCCTTCATTGCACAACACAGCTTAAGAGAAACCTCAGTTTGTCATCACTGCACGTCCCAGTATGAAGTTTCTCTTCTGAGGATGGCTGAGCCTTCCCAAGAAGGAAGGATCTGGTTTGGCAGAAAACATAACTACTGAATCCTCAGAGGCACAGATAACGATTCCAATTCTCCCTGGAAAATCTCAGAGCTTAGAAACCTAATTAATGATATCTACTGGGGACATGATTAATTACTAAATAAGAAAGTTTAAAGAAAGAAATTCAGATGAATATTTAATTTCTAGTTTAGCATAAAACTAAAAATAACGATAATTCTTATATTTTCTTTAACTTTCTTCTGGAAGGAAACTTAACAAAGCATGATAGAACTGCTGGTCGGCTGGTGGCAGGTGTCAAGACCACTGGGAAGATTCAGCACAAATCCAGTCCCACAAAACCCATGGTCAGTGGCCCAAATAGGACAGAAATGGTGTCTGCAAGTGTCCAAACTGTCTTACAAAGAGAGCAGGTCCTCTGTTGCCCACTCTTCACTATCTCAGCCCAGAGCAATGTAAAAGCTCCTGGGATTTTGGATGAGCCATATTTTCAAAGATCAGGTCCATGTAATACAGAGACAGATATAAAAAAATACGTGCTTCCCATGAGCCTTTGGTGCTTCCAGTGACTCTGAATCCCCCATTGCAGGGAGAAAGGGGTTGTTACTGATACTGGATTATTTATTTTTCTTAGATAAGTTGCTTCATACTGGGAATGCTTCATTTTTAAGGACTTAGGCAAGATTAAGAGATGGACATTTACAGTGTGGTTTTACAGTCTGGTATTTACTGTGGTTTGGAGCATTTCCAATGACATAGGCTCATTCACTGCTGCCATGGCCACTTAGCAGCCGCTTTTGGACAAGGTGTGCTCTGCTCAGGGCTGCTCCCCACTCCTGTAGAGTGGCTGGTGTCACCTCCACACAAGACCACAGTTACCTGCTATGGAAAAGCCTGGTAGGTGTTAATCCAGTGAGAGTCAAACTGTGGACTGACATTTAATGCAATGTGACAAAAGCATCCCTGCTACCATTCAGTCATCTTTGGGATGGTGAAAGGAAATAATCTCTTAGCCATGGAGCACACAGCAAAATATTTCCTCTGCATCTTGCTTTCATAGAAGCATAGAATCATCTGGTTGGAAGAGACCTCTGAGATCATTGAGTCCAACTGTACCTGTCTCCTTATCAAACCATGTCCCTAAGAAACTCATCTACCTGTCTTTCAAACACCTCCAGGGATGGGGACTCCACCACCTCCCTGGGCAGCCTCTGCCAGGGCCTGAGAACCCTCTCAGTGAAGAAATTGTTCCTTTCCATGTTTTGTAATTCAAAGGACGGTAACTAATTTAGTGCAACACTGGAAGGTTTAGACATTTACTATTTGGAAATGATTTTTAATATATGTGAAAATTACCATGAGACACTAAAATTTTCCCTTTGATATTGAGGAAGGATCCTGATTCAGTGCAAGCTGAAGAAGAAAATCTTTCTGAAATGTGGGGCTCCTACTTTATTTCCAGGCAATTACCCACCAGCTCCCACCTTGCTTAGCTTTTAAAGTCTGCCCAATCCCAGTGTTTGCTACACAAACTTCTTTGCAGTGTGAGAGATTAAGGTTCTAAAGAGAGACTGAATATTATTGAAAAGCAATAATGGCAAAAAAGCAAGAAATAGTGACTTTTTTAAGAGCCAGTACTTACAGGAAAGCATTTGAATGCGGGGTCATGCAGTGTTCAACTCTTTTGAATGCATTTAGAGTACTTAATGTAAATTTAATTTATTTAATGTAAGAATACCTTTGTACTTGAAGATTTGGTCAGCACTTGGCTCTATCACCTCGTTGTTGATGGTGACCCCTGGATATCTGGCTTGTACTTTTGAGAGGATCAGCAGGTCAATCTCTCCTAGGGAAGCAGGTAACAGAAATTACAAGATGAAAGCAAAGCTCAGGCAAGTGTTATCTCCACCACCATCACATTCCCAGTTTTGAAGACTGATACCTGCCATTCATGTACAGACAATGTACCACACAGGTACTTGTAGCTGCCTTGTGCTCTCAGCAGGTTGCCACTGAGCGTTTAGATCTAGGATTTGAGAAAAATCTAAACACCAGTCTCAACTATCTGCCTATCTGCATTGGTCCTTTCTGATTACAACCATCAGTGCCAAGGGAAACCCAGACACAGCCATCTACGTGGCTTGCCCTCATATTTTCTGGATGTGTCCTAGCCTCCTGGGGAAGATCCTACGTTACTCTGATGGTACCAGTTCTGATGGCCCCAAGGCACCAGAGAACTTGGCTGGATTTCTTAGGAGTCAGTAAGAGCATTTTTAGTCAAGTGTCTCACTGGTCACCAGGTCCTGTGGGTGAGGAGAGTATGTGTTTACCCTGCAATCAGAAACAATATTCGCGCCTGTTTGTCTTTAGTGTCCTTTGGAATTTTCCAAAAGTAAGATGAATAGTGCACATACCATCTGTGTTTATATAACCCTAGAGGTGACTGTACTTTCTTTGTGAGGAAGAGTTCTTTCTGGATACTGTTCAGGCTAGCTGCAATTATTTTACCCATAGTTACAGCATTTCAAAATACCAAAAGTGCTGCCATCACTCCTGGCCACCCCTCCCTGTCCACAACACAGGATGCTCAGGAGGTGATGGTTCTGACTGAGGCATGGCTCCAGGGACAAGTTCACACTGGCTTGCTTTGCTTTCTTAGGGCTCACTTCTGCTTATTGTCCTTGAATAAATTTTAGTTCAAAAATTAATAGAATCAATTAAGAAAGAAAGAATGAAGCAGAGGGTAACTGTGGTGAAGAGAAGATCCAGGGTCCTGTTACAGACAAATACCAGGCTTTGTCCTGAAAGATGTTCTTGTGCCTGCATACAAGTCCACGTTATAAAATTCCCTACCAATGACCAGAATTACATGTCAAATGGAAGATGACCCAACAACCCCTGATGCCCAGACAGGCCCTTGCTGAGGGACCGCAGAGGGAGGGCCTGCACTGCCTCTGCACAGCCTCTGCCCCTCCTCGTGACCGTCAGTGCCCCTGGCGCCTACCACTTCAGCCTTTGCTCTGTTATACAAAAGATTTGAGGAGCAAAAGGAAAACCTTGGGGATTAAACAGCTGTAATGTGCTCCCCAGAGCTCAATTCAGCACAACAGGTCCTCCTCCAGGAGGGTCCTTCTCACTACAGAGAGCTCTCTGCCTGCTTCTGTCCCCACCACACATCACCACGGGTCAAAATCCCAGCCCCGATCCCACCTGCTCATTAACACCCTGAGAACTTGACATAAAAAGTGAGGAAGAATTCATTTTTTTCAGACTTACGAGTGTTGTCTTAAAGCAATGAATAACATTAACATGGCATCTGTGCAAGAACGTTGTTTGAGGGAGGGAAATTGAATTTCTGAAGCAGAAGAAATAGCTACAGCTTTACTGCCACTGCAAATCCTGCATTCTGTTGAAAATTCAGAATTGTAATGAACTACTGCAATATTTTGGGTTTTAGTTGTTTTACCAACCTTCTGGGTAATGGATTAGCCCTTTGAAAAGACTGTGCAGGTCCTGATAAAAAAAAATATCGAGTTTTGCATTTCCATATGCAGAGAGGTTAATACGTTCCCTTCCACTCTTCTGTGGCCAAACCATCATTGTGTTGTTTTTAAACAAAAAAACACCCCTTTGATTCATAATTTAATCCACAGCCTTAATTGACTTCAGTTAGCTCTTTTATATGCAAACAAGTGTCCTGAGGCATTTTACAGTCAAATCTGTGGCAGCTTGCATTATCAACAATTTGGCAATTAGGCTATCAGAATTATTTAAACTCTCCAACACAATTACCTTTTAAAGGCTACCACTATGTTCACCATTAAGTTTCTAATTAAACATTTTACGTAACAGGATAGTTTATAGCACAGTTGCTGCTTTATAGCAGCATCGATGACTTTTATGGTTTTTAAAGGTACCGAGTGCGGCGCGCTGGGGTGTGAACTCCATCAGGCAGAGGCTGTAGGTGAAGGCAGGTGCTGTGGATGGGGGTGTAATGGGATACAGTGCGACTCTAAATGGTTTGCTTGGCTCTCAAGGTGGAAAAGTAGAAAGGAAAGCTTCCTTTACGCTCTCCTTCTCCACGAAATACAGGGGTGGATGGAGCCAGGGCAGCAGCTCTGTCCCTGCCCTCTGACATCAGGGAGGGTTAACTAGGGGAATTTGCTACTTCCTGAGGACCCACAGTGGGAACAAGACAGCACTGAATGGGGGGGGGGGGGGGGGGCGGATGCTGCAGAGGTATTTTACATCACAAAATTAGCTTTGCCTGCATGTTGTTGATGGCCTTTCCATCATGCTAAGCTGGTGTCATAGAATCATAGAATCAAATCATAGAACCACCTGAGTTGGAAGGGACCCACAAAGATCATCCAGTCCAACTCCTGTCCCTTCACGAGGCGCCCCCCACACTCACACCGTGTGTCTGAGGGCTTTGACCAAAGACTTCTGGAATGCTGGCAGAGTGGGTGCTGTGACTGCTTCCCTGGGGAGCTGTTCCAGTGCTCCACCACCTGCTGGGGGAAGAACCTCTTCCTAATGTCCAGTCTATCCCTCCCCTGGCTCAGCGCCTGCTCCTCCTCCTCTTGTGAGAAGGCAGCGAACAACTCTGAGATCCCCTCTCATTCTCCTCTTCTCCAGGCTGAACAGCCCCAATGACTTCAGCTGCTCCCCACACAACATCCCCTCCAGACCCTTCACCAGCTTTGAGGCCCTTGTGTCCCTGGTTGAGAAGTGAAGTACCTCACTAAGTAAAGGGCTCTTGTTAAAAACATTTCTCTTTTTTTGGCAGAAGAATGGTTTCCCGTGTTTGGGGAGCAACGTCGCTCTGTCACACAGTCTGTTTTATAACTAACACCCACTATTTACATTCAATAACTTTTACTTATTAGGAGATAATGACAAAGCTGAGATAAATCTTTGGAGGTGGTATAACTGGAACATTTAAACTCAGTTAACTGTTCTTATAAAATTTAAGCTCAATGACTTAATGAACGGGGTAGAATAGAAAGCACAGTCTTTAATTCCGAGGGAACTTAAACAAGGACTTATTGAGAAGAAACTGCTTGATGTTATTGGTATTGTTTTTCCACCCAGCAAACTTCAGATAAGAGACTTATTTCTTCTGGTTTCTTCTGGAGCTTATATTCAGCTCCAGTGCTTTGGGTGACAATAGATCCAGGGGGGGTTTGAGGTGATGGTGGTCAGCAGGTGTGTGCAAACAAACCAGAGATCAGCTGAGGCTGTCACATAGCGGAGAAGGAGGCATCAGTTATGGGGAGTTACCCCATCAGTAAATAGTAAATAGTAAATAGTAAATAGGGGAGAATAATTGCAGTGCAAGTAAAATTTTATATTCTGAGGAATCTAAGACATTATGACACCTTTTTTTTTTTTTTTTGCCTAGAAACACCATGGGGCAGTTCAAGCCTCTCTGCCCTCAAGGAGTGATGTTGCAGAGGGAGGTTTCTCATGGAGGACATAGGAGAATCAGGGTGGGGAGGCACAAGCTGTTTTCAGACCATGTGGCCACACATCAGCTGACACCATCTGTCCTCTGGAGCTTAGTTTTCAAGAAAAGTCTTATTTCCCACTCTGCAACTTTCTGCAATTTGTAATCCTCTATTCTTCCAAAAAAAAAAGGGTAAAAGCATACCAATACTGCAGTCCATAGCATACCTGCTCCACCACCAACACTGAGAACGTTGATTGTAGGCTTCCTGTTTCCAATACTGAAAAACATTATGCATTTTAGGAGAGCTGCCCAGCAGAGAGGGTTACATCCATTCTGTGAAGCACTAGAGATCCCATGAGGACTAAAACCCACAGGACAAAGTCAAATGCAATGTGCACATGTACAGGCATCCCCGCAAGCTGGCAGGAGGGATCAGACTGAGGACTCTGCTCGTGGGAGATTCCTGATTTCCAATTATATTGGCAACTCAGAGAGGAGTTTGCTTTTATTGTGAGTGCATGCAGGTACATGCCTTCTCTGCGTTTGTGCTTCGAGGACCGGAGACTTCCCTGGGTCTGGACCAGAAGCTTAGAAATTATTTGTAGAAGTTTTACATTTTGCAAAATGAGGAAGAAGCGGGGAGATTGTAATGCATTTAAAACCCCTCAGCGAGACTTTGATGGTCATAACCCCCTGGGTCCAGCTAAAAGTATCACAGTATCGCAGTATTATAAGGTTGGAAAGGACCTCTGAGATCATCAAGTCCATCCTATAACCCTACACTAACACCAACACTAACACCAACCCCTCTCCCTCTCCTCAGCACCAGGACTGGACTCCAGTCCCCTGCTGCCTGAGCCAGGGGTCCAGCACTGGCAGGCAAAGCAGGAGCTTTGTTACCCCAGCTAGAGAGCCTAAGTATTACCTGAAAAGATTACTGTTAAAAATATGCTTTCAATCAAATTTAGTATTGGAATGTGGTATCTGTTACTGCATTTTAGAGTTGATCCAGGGCTGAGTGTGCAAGGAAACAATCCAGCCCTCTCTCCTCCCTGCTGGGCAGGCTCTGTCCTGAGGACAGCAGCGCGCCTAAATGAAATCTGCAGCCTGGCCCTAGCAGAGAAGCAGAGCCAGGGCAGGCAGGGGGACAGCAATGTGCCTCTCACAGGCACCCCTGCGCCCGTCCCCTTCGCGGGACGGTGCCACCAGGCTGTCCCTCAGCTCCGCGCGGCCACCTCCGCGTTACCTTGCAATGAGGGCTGGCAGCTGCCTCTCGATGAACTCCTGCATGCACTGGTGCTCGCTCGAGTTCGCAAGGAAGAGGCGGAAGGACTGGAGGTATCTGGTGGGGTCGGTGAGCAGGCTTCTCATGGCTGATGCCATCCTGAGGGCAGAAGGGTGTAGGAGGGGGGCAGAATGCTCCGTGCGGCTCTTTTTTTCAGACCTAAAGAAGGAATAATAAACATGGAGAGGGAAAAAAAACCATGTGCCTGGACTTTGCTCCGTGCCCTCGGCCCCGCTACTGTGCCTTAGAGCACTCAAAGAAGTATTATGTAATTTTGCCATCAAAGCTGTAAATCAAGTCTGAGCAGCAAAGGGTAATAGATCATCTTCAATCTGCGCAGAGGAAATGCCAGCACTTTCTAACTGTGCTGACACAGGGCTCTCTTAAAACCCAGTAAAAGGATCTTTAGACAGTTCTTAAATAAAAGAAAAATTTCCCTATTTCTTGAAGGCACGGAGGGGCTCCAAAGGCTTGGTCTGGATTAGAAGAAAATGCAACACCCATCTCCAGAGATGCTGGCAGATGTCTCTATCTGCTTTTTTAATCTTTTGATGTTCTTCAAGGGAATGCTGATGGTAGGGTGAAAACAATAAAAACCTTACAAATGCACTCTTTATTTTTCTAGCTCCTCTGAAGATAATGGTATGATTCCCATGGGCAAAGCAGTTAATTCATGAAAGCCATGTGAGTTACTGGAATGGATGTTATGCTAAACCCAGCTTACACAGAGCTTGGAGTGGGGGAGGCAGAGCGTGCTACCACGAAGCATTGGGCTGTACCTTGAAATCTGCACAAAGACATGTTTATCCCCTCTTAATTGCAGTTTAAGTCCATCACATCCTGCCCTAACCAGCAAGGAGAAACAGGTCCTCTTCCTTCTTGTGTGTCCCGGGGCTTAAGGGCCACACTGCATCTCTCACCATCAGATCTGGCTTCCCCACAGAGGTTAAGTCCCCACCACCTCTCATTATCTTTATTGCTCCCTTTGGACTGTCTCCCATTGCCCTGTCGTTGTTTAAGTGAAGCATCTAAGAGCGAAAGCCTCCCACCCACTGAGGTCCCCAGCACAGTCCGAACGACTTCCATTGCCTCACCAAGCCCCCATGCCCTTGCCTTCACTTACCAGAGTGACCCCTGAAACAGAAACCATGGTCTTTGGGTGGAGATTCTTTCCAAACATCTTCTCTTGTCTCTTTAAATAATAATTCTGTCCTCTGTTGTACTCCTGGTCCCTCCCAGCAGCACAGCGAATAATAACAGCCTTGTCCCTCCCCCAGGGACACAAACACGAAAGAGGAGCGGCTGAGTTTCACATTCATCATTCCTTCCCCTTCCAGCTCTGGAACTGCTGAGAACCTTTCTGACTAAGTCTGCAACCAATTTTCCACCCACCCAACAGCTGTCTCAACAAGGCCACATGCTTCCTGCTTGCTCATGAGAAAGTTATACAATGCAGAGCCAACTCTAAAGCCTTTGTACAGGAGCACCTCCTTTCTCCCTGTACATCGGGACAGTTACCCCACTCACAGAAAGATGGGCTTGACACTGTTTCTCCCTGATATGTGCAGTGACTGGTTATGCCCTTATTATCTTTGTTGTGCTCGCTCACTCTCAAAGGATGGTTCCTAGGGACAGCTGACATGCCGAGCAGCTGCAGTTCCCCAGCTCCTCTTTCTCCTCCTGTCCTCCTTTCAATGGTAACATGAGCTGCTTGGCTTTGCTCACCTTCCTTGCTGTTCATGCCAAAGATCACAACCAACTCAGGGCATGTTTTGGTTTTGTATTCCATGAGCCACATCCCAAATGTCCTCACAGGAGGATGTGTAGTGAAGGCTGGTGGTGATTCACCTCCTCCAGCATGTGCTGCTACCAGAGCTATTGGGTCAATTAGCAGCACCTGTTAATTACTGTCCTTGAGGCAGTACCAAACACCACCAGTAACCTCCAGAGCAGGACCCAAAGTGTGATTTTCCACCCACCCCACCACCACAGCAGACCTGGCTCTCAGCACATTGCTGTGTCCCACCCTCCAAGACAGCAAGGGTGCTTCCAAGGGAAAGCCAGCAAAACCAATTAGGCTAAACAAAAACAACAATAAAGAGGGCCTGGTAAAAAGTGATACGAGAGCTTTAAAAACTTTACTGGGCCCCAAATGCCCACAAGGGCCAGTTTGGAGCCGCGTGGGCAGGCGGTGACCCCCTGACCACAGAGCTCGCCTTCATGGCACCTGCTGCTGTGAGCCTGGTGGTGTCAGATACGAGAGGAAATCTGGCCCTGCATTAGACAGAGACACAAACAAACTGGAGTCAAATCGACCCTGTTAGGCCAAGGACCACCACTCAGGATCATAGGGTGGTACCTGCCACCCACACGTGAGCCTCAGGTGGGCACACCGACACCCCCAGGTCCTCTTCCCACCTGATGAATTCCCAAATACCCAGCAAAATCTGAAATAATCTGGGGAAGCTGAGTATAAATTTTGCCAGAGGGGATAGGGAAAGAAACATCTGGACATATGTCAGGTGAGAATTACTCACTGCTAACCTACCCTAAACAGTAAGTGGTATATTCCATGTTTACCCATTCCTCTGCTCTGCCCAACTCCTCATTTTTTTTGCTTTAAATGCATAAAGAGGCTTTGCCATTTGCCACTAAGCTATTTTACTACCTTCAATCTTGAAAAAATATTTTGCAGTTTATAAGAGGAGATTTAGATAATCAAACTTTTTTTTTATACCTCCCTCTACTTCCTGTGATTTAATTTGCCAACACTCTGCTTGGCGGTGTATAATGAGCAGCTGAGATTCATTTTCCTGTTATGTGATGTTCAAGGAATTTGTCTCATTTATTTCATTACGCTTTTTGACTGTTTGAATTTGCCCAATTTATTTCATCATGTGCTTTGCTGTTTGAATTGTGGCCAGTTAACTTTAGGAGGGAGCAGAGAGAAGAACAAAAGGATTTTTTTCTGAATCAGGATGATAGCAACTTTGGATAATTAAGTTCACTCGAGCACATTCCCCTCAGTGATAACCCAAATTTATAAGCAGATCATTAAAAATATTGAAGGGTTTCAAAAATGGATTCTGTGTTTACACTGCATTTACTTGATCCACCCTCAGTTTGCACTGGTGCTGGAAGAATTAAACCTGCTTTCAACTCACCGTAAAACTCTTTAACCAGCAAACAGAGCACGCCCCCAGCTGCAAACTGTTTGCAGGAGGAACTTATGCTTATTAGCACAGGATTATGACTCCTTGCTAAACGCCAGCAGAGCAGAGGTCCCTCTTGGTGGGGTTTAATGCAATGTGTTCAGCTCGTGCTCACCTGGTGGGCAGCTGTAGTCACGTGTGAACAGGCTGTGCCTCTCGGGCCGCAGGCTCCCACGGCGAGATGTCTCTGCAGCGCTCGGGATGCTCCCAACCACCTTCCCAGCAGCTGCTGCTGTCCCAGCACACCCCCAGCTCTGTGAGGGCTCGCCATGGAGGAGGTTTTGCTGCTTGAGAAAGGAGCAGACAATACTATAATATTTTATATTTATTTAAATATTAATAATAAAATTAAACAAAATATTAAGAATTAAATATTTATTTAAATATATAATGTTTATATATGCTATATTATAGCTGCCTGCAGAGGCAGAGGAGGCTGTTTAAACCCTGCCTACTGTGGTCCACACGAGCTGTCCTGCAGGACACACCTGGAAGAGTAAAGCCCTGCCACTGGTATATAAAAAAATGTGCCTCTTCACAAATTATAAGCAGTTTTCTCAGTGTGTGGCACATGACACCGTCCAGCATCATTCAGTTTGCCTACAGAAGACCATTACAGATTATTTGGCTTTTTAGCTGGTTTTCTTGCCAGCAGCTGAGATTTTGCTTATCATTTACTTTCCAGGGCTTAAGCAATGAGGAGCATTTTCTAAATTGTGTTCAACCTCCACAGTCCTGCTAGGAGTAGCTTTATCCCAGGGAACACAAGCATGGAAAAAAGCTCTGACCCACGTCTGCTATCACACTGTGTTTTGGTGCCCTAATGAAATATTTGCCCTGTGTATGCCTCAATTTATTCATTGTTCCCTCATGTTTAGAGAAAAATAATTTTTCTAAAGTTAAATGGAGAAGTTTTCCTTCTAGACTTGGATGGAGAAATGAACTGTTCATGGACAAATGTTCACATTGCAAAAGTCATGTAAAATAATAATGGTTATATTAATAACCATGTTTTCAAAGGCATGGTTACAGGAAAAAATGGCTGTAGGTTGACATTTAGCTGAAAGTTTACTGAAATAAAGATTTCATACCAACAGTTAAAACTGTTCAGCCAGAACAATGACTGTGTGGGAAGGAAAAACCCTCTGCATTTTTTTTTTCTCCATACACAGCACCATTTCCAAACCACTTGGAGGGAAGGAGGTACAAAGCCCTTTGCCAAGGAGTGAACCAAGAGCTGTGCGGCCACGGTGTTTTGGTAGCTTGTCCCTCGGGAAAGAGGGATGGACAGGCCCCGCAGGAGGGATGAGCAGACCCACAACTGCTTTGCTGTTTTAAATCAAGAATTGCAAAGAGGCATTTTAAGGAAAATGAAAGCCCAGCTACTCTGTCAGGCATCCACAAGCCGAGGCAGCTGCTCTGGGCCTGCAGAGGCCGTGGAAACTCTCATTCTGCAGCAGTGGCTCCCACAGCCACCGTGGGTGCAACTCCCGCGGCAGTGGCGGCCGCGCAGCACCTTTCCTGGCTCCACACCAGCCATCAGCACTGCTGTTCAAACATAGCTGAACAGCAAGGTCAGTCGTGTTTTCCTGGTTTTCCTTTCAGTTCTGGAAATCTGGATTAATTCGCATAACCAGAGCTGTGCAAGTTGGTCAAAGGAAAATAAACTCAGTGCATCTGGCCCGTGTTTTTCTCCCTCTGCAATCCACTAAAAAAGTTTTCCAAGTGCCAGTTTCCATTTATTAGGAAAGCCAAAGTTTAGAGAGACAAAAATAAAAATTATATGCATCTGGTGCCTTTAAGTGTTTTATGAAAATAAAAGATGCTGCTGCTAACTTGCTTAGTTAATTTCCCCTGGAGACACATTCTGTGAGCCTTAAGCCAAATCCCAGCCTTTTCAGTTTGACATGGGCTTAGTGCTGCCCTGGAGCGGGGAAATTTGGGAGGAGGGATGCTGCACCAGTGTGCAGACCTCACTTTCCTTGCCCCCAGCACTTTCCCCTCCCAGCAGCACCTGTATGATGTGACACAGAGGCGCCTGTGCTCAGGGCAGGGCTGTGCTGAGCTGGAGGCTACAAGCCAGCAGAGAAGGGCAGGAGCCAGGATGGCACATGGCGTCACTCTGGGAAATGAAATCCTGCAGAGAAGCTGGTCACACTGCCCTCAGGCAGACCTCCAGTTTTGTTCATTAATGTGATTTTACACTTTCAAATATCAATATTTATGAAAGACAAATCACCTCCCTGTGCCGTTTCACCATGCATCCTACTATACACAGCACTGCCCCAATAGCAGGAGGCTGAGTTACTGAAAAGAGATCCCACAAGCCTTGAGGACATCAATATTTGGTAAATAATAGCTATTGTGCATTGTACATCTCTCTGTCGTGACAGCTTAGGGGACAAGTCACAACTCTGCAGACAATTGGCCAACATTGAGGTGGTATAATATTAAAGTACAAAGCTGTGAGCAAGGGGAGTCCATCCAAAAACCTGGCAAGGCCCAGAGCAGCTGTCGCTCGCCCCTTACGCAAGGCAAGAGCTGGGAACAGTCAACATCTGCAAATTATTTTCTCCTCTGGAGTACATCTGCGAGGGTTTTGGCTGAAAATTTATACTCTGGGAAGGAGAAGAAAGGAGTTAAATATTATGGTCTCGGTCCAAATGAATCATTAGAATTTGTTCTGCCAGCGATGCTGGCAGTGATGCTGGGAACCAGCCCTTGCTGAAGAAGGAAAGGTCCAGAAAAACGTGACCTGCCACTTGCTCCTGGGGTGGCCACCAGCCGTGCCAGCAGCAACACAGGGTTGTTCTGATTTTCCCAAAGGTTATTGTTCCACTGAAGATTTCAAGAAGTTGTGATAACTGGTTAATCAGTCGATGCCTTTGGAGACGAAAAGTGCTATCGAAGGTAACAAAAATGCTGGGTACAGACAGGGCATTGGGACTGGCTGCTGGTTACACGTGGAGACAGGTGATTACAGGCATAAAGCCACACAGTGCTGATTTTACCTTGGAAGGGCCAGGAACGCCGAAACAGGACATCGGTCACATGCGCGGCTGCAGCAACTCTTGCCTGCACAAAGATTGATCCCTTTGGAGCAGGAACTGAAGTCTGGACTCACAGCTCAACAAAGCCAGTCTTGGGAACAGGCAGGGGATGGATCCATGTGTAACGTCCCCACTGCCTGAATCAAACCCAAGACCTAGGACACGGGGTTTTCAAGAGGCAACAGGAGGAGGAAAGACTGGGCAAAAAAGACCTAATATCTATCCTGTCACCACACTTAAAAGCATCTGTGTATGGACCAAATATCTGAGCCCAGAGATCCAGAAGTTTATTGGGCTTACCTCTGGATGTGATTTAATCACCTCAGCCAGCCTGATAAAAGCAGAAGCTTGATGTTCTAACGTCTGAAGAATTATTTCTGCTGTCTTCTAATACAGCACACTGGTGTAAGCTGGAGTTGATAACACGATCGTTGCGCTGGGGCAGCAAAATCTCATTTTACAGGACAGCCAAACTGTCAGAGCCAAAGAGCAGACAGGTTATTGCTCGTGCTCCTCCAAGGCTGCCTTTATTAAAATGGAAATTTCCTAAGCTTTGCATGCACACACACGTGGCCATAGGTAGAGGGGCCGCTGCAAGGCCAGGGCCACCCCATCCCTCCTGTGGCTCATCAGGTACAGCCCACACAAAGCAGGGTGCCTCAGGGAATGCAGCAGAGCTGTCCCTGCCCAGGGTGGAGGGGTCTTTGTCTTTACAGCCCCTGTCCTCACAATGGCTTTAGGATGGGTTTGGCAGGTACAGCAGCCCCAGGCAGGTGCAATGAGCTCCCTCTGGGCTGCACCTCGTGAATATTCCATCTCATTTGGATGAGGAATTGCCCTCCCTCCTCAAACCCGGTGCAGGAATCATCACCTTAAAACTGGGTCTTTCATATTTTGAGCTGCTGCAGCGCTTCGTGCAAGAGGGGAGCAGCACCCCAGCCTCTCTTCAGCACGGCCAACCTCACACACCATGACCAGTTCCTCTCCACGGACACTGCCCACCCTTAAAATAGCAAAAATTAATGCCTGGCTGTGTTTTCACTATTTGTCATCATAATACACTGAGCGACTGCAACAGGACAAACCCAAACCTGGCTACTGAGAACATATAACAAGTGATAGGATGAGAGGAAATGGTCTCAAGTACCAGAGGAGGTTTAGATTGCATGTTAGCAAAAATCTCTTTACTGAAGCATTGGCTGCCCAGGGAAGTGGTGGAGACCATCCCTGGAGGTGTTCAAAAAGCAGTTCAGGACACAGTTGTGTGGTAGTGTTGTGCTGACAGCTGGACTCGATGGTCTTAGAGGTCTTATCCAATGTTAATGACTCTATGATACTATGAATTTATTCAATAAATGTGTTGCTTTATCTTCCTATGTACTTCTGAGGAATGGATTATAATTTTTACAAATGTTTGCCTTTGTTAAAATAATTTTGCTTTTTTTCCTCTCCCCTAAGTTAATTGAATCAAAGATTGTTTGTAAAAATATCTCATTATGCACCACTCCAAACTTCTGGCTTGTAATTAGTGAAGCAAATCAGTGCTGTATTCCCAGACTGAAAAAAAATAGTTCTCAGAGTATTTTGATTAGGAATTTGAAACTGAAATTCTTAATTAAATTAATCTTAGAAAGAAATTCAAGTTCCAAAGAATATTGGTAAGGGATTTCATTATGATGTCTGGGTTTGGAGGTGGTAGAAGTTGGTGGACACCTTCACCAAGTGGTACTTCTTACCAGAAAGAGCTGGTAGGAAGTGATGCTGCTACAAATCACCCAGGGATACAGCCCTGACCCTGCCAAGCCATGAGGTAGCGATGGACCAGACACGAGAGCCCCAGCCTCACGCTGCCCCTGAGTTGTGTGCAGCTCATTTTTCCCTTAGGATTTCAATCTCTGCCAAGAATTCAGTTTCTGTGCTGAAGAAGCGTGAAGGACTCGACAAAGACCTGGCTCGGGTTATTGATATGATGGGAAAGCAGAATTATGCCAGGGAAGAGGAGATGGCTTTCCCTCTTTGCCATTTTTGCTGCTGATAAGGTTTTCTACTCAGGTATGGGTTTTAGCAAGCAACAATCAGTCATTATAAAAAAAAATTTAGGGCATTTTACCCATATATGGAAATAATTATTTTCTCTTTTCAAAACGCAGTGATACGAGGACAGAACTGACAGAAATACCCAGCTACCTATAAATGAAAAATACTACCTTAGACATCTTTTTTCAGAGACTATCATATAGAGCTGCTCCTGGTACTCAGTGGAGTTTCAGACCCACTGTATTAGGCTGTGTCTTGATGATAAAGGCAAGAAGCTACACAGAATTCACACAGTTCTTAACATCTGCTCATGCTTTAAATAAGTTTGACTTCTAACAGAAACAGCCTGTTGTTTATTTTGAAATAAATATCCCTGTCTCAGAAGGTCCCTGTCTTTCTGATACCTACACAATACCGACATGATCAGCACCTTCTGCGTTATTAATTTCCCCCAACCTCCTCCTCTGGCTGCTCCCTAATGAGCACCTGCAATGAAGAGGCTTTGAAAAGCAATCAACCAAAGTGCGAAGGGCTCTCTTCAGGCCCGTCTTTGGGAAGCTGTCACCCCCCCAAGCACAGGGCACTGACGTCTGCTGTCACTTGGGCTCTGACACGTTAATGCAGCGAGAGCCGCGGCTGCCGTCGCAGCATTATTTTGACAACTGAATATTCCACTTGCAGCTCCTCAGCGTGGCTCACATGCTTCCTAAATCTCTCTGCTTGAAGTTTAATATTTTCGTGCCATTCATATCTCTTCCTGTGGGAACTCATGATAAGCTTTGAAAACGGCTTAGCCACACTCACTCCCCTCCGATGGCAGGAGCTGTGTATGACTCTCACAGTCAAAATCTTGGCATTAAGATGACTGTAAAACCTGTATTAGGAGA
Organism: Tapera naevia; assembly: GCA_033556795.1. Taxonomy (NCBI): domain Eukaryota; kingdom Metazoa; phylum Chordata; class Aves; order Cuculiformes; family Neomorphidae; genus Tapera; species Tapera naevia. The sequence continues at coordinate 685,906 of JAUMJJ010000149.1, read as the reverse complement.
ACTTCAGATGTTTGTAAGCCATTATTCGTGCCAAACCCTAGCATTTAAATTACCCTGACCTGATAAAGAGCATCCTTTTGGCAAAATCTGTTTTATTATCTTTAAGTCTACAGGATCTGGGTCAGGATGGTGGTTGTCAGTACCAACACAGGGGTGGTCTTTCCACCCAGTGTTTGCAAAGCCCAGAGCCTGTCCACGACTTTGGGAGTTAAATTATTGTGGCATCCTATGTAAACTAAGCATCTAAAATGATCCATATGTCTTTTTGAAGAGTTTCTGCCTCCTCAGACAGAGAAGGGTGTCCTGAATATGGGACTGTGCCTGGTTTTGCCCCTAGCCAGCCCTGCCCCTCCATACCAGTCACTTGCCTTTGCTGGGTTTTGCCTTTGCTTTTTTCCTTCCAACAAGTCTTTGTCCCTTTTTCATTACAACAATATTATATTCTCACAGGTAACAGATTAAAATATGTTTGCTAACAGAAGGCCAGAGAGCTTCTAGACCGCCCACGTGGGAAGCCGGCTTGGCAAAACTGGACTTTCTCAAGGGAACCACTTGGCCCCAGACCTCCCCCTGGCTTTGGGCACAGATCGGGGGAGAAGCTCAGCCACGCTGTTGCTATTTCTCCCAGGCCTAACGAGGGGTCAAAGGCTGAGAAATAAGGAAAATAAAGGTCAAATACTCCTGCAGCCAGCATGGGATGGACACAAACACATGACCTCCACCTCTCCAGCTCTTGATTTTCAGCTTGCACAGCAGAGTAAGTTTTGTCAGCACTGTGTAACTCATAACCACAAAGCAAACTGCATCTAGGACCACATATAAAAGGCTGATTTTTTTTTTTTTTTCAAAACTGAGATTAATAAAGATCTCACTTTTTTTTCTATGCTAGAGGTTACTGTCAACTACTGTCCTATTGTCTGTGGCCTGCCCAGGCCTCATATTGCCATGCTGTACCTTGGCTTTCAGCACAGCCTTGCTTTAATTTATACCACATTTTGTACTACAGAAACTAACATACTATTTTCAGAGCTGAGCACACCAACCACTGCCAAAAGAGTTGCAAATGTGGAATTTCACAGTGAAATATCAGTACAAAACCACTGCTTCCTTGCTAGTGCTTATCAGTGCTAGGTACATGCACCATGCAGAAGTCCTTGAAACAGCACTGTACCACTGCTCAACTGAAATGTACAAGTTCTTTTCATGAAGAGTGCTGTCATTTTATTTTTTTAATTATGACTTAATTTAGAGCTGAGAGAAGCCTTGTCAGGAAAACTCCCTGCAGAGCACATTCATGTTTTAGCAAGGAATGCAATAAAAACTATCTTAAAACTTTCCTAGAAGTAGAGGTACTGTGGATTTTCCCCTTTCTGTGAAACCCCATTCCCAAAGAAATTGCTATTTTTTCCTCAAGCTTCAAACTGAAGGCATATTTATTTGCACTGAAACCAGATGAAGAATTTTGTCTGAAAATTACTTTTTCAGAAGGTGACGTGGGAAAGAGGAGCTGCAAGGGGTGCCTGCATGTAGCCTGGCTGTTGGCTTGCACTGGGTGGACCTGGGAGGAGGAAGCTTGGTGCTGCCCTCAGCCACCTCCCCCCCATCACATCCTTTGAGCTCCTTCCCCAGCCCAAGCAATTGCCATTCCCAGAGCAGTGTCCTTGCCTTTTCACTCGCCCTCCTTATCTACTGCAAGGCTTCCTGCTCTCCCTTCCCTTTCTGCCCTGCAGGCCTACAACTATGGCTTGTAATAACTTTTTTTTATACCGTTTGTATCTCTCACCTGAATGCAGCCTGGGCGTTGAAGGCTGTTTCCATGTGTCACTGCTTCTTTCAAGCTCCATATCCTCCTGCAAGATATCAACACATCCGATTTAGTCTGCCCACTCTCTCCTTTGTGCAGGCTCTATATTGCAAGTTATTTAAACTCACAGCTTTAAAAAACCCAAGACCGGTTACTCTAAATGTATCAGGGTTTTATTAGAAAGCTACATTACCATCTTCTTATTTTGATCTCTATATACCTCTCATCTTCTTACAGACAAAAACCTCTGAGTTTCTTTATATTCACACCTGTATCCACGATTTTATTGAGCAGAAATCCTCTTTGCAATCTCTGTTCTGAAATGAGACTGCTCTGTGGATTATATTTAGTGTTTTACTTGGGTTTGATTTTGTCTCTGCTCCAACCAACGCCTGGTGAAGTCAATGGTGACAAAAGGGCAAGTAAGTAAAGGATTTCAGGATTTGGTTCTGGTTTCGGTGACAGGAGGGCACTCCCTGTCACACCACAGATGCTTATTTCCCTTTTGCAGCCTCATCGTGATTCTGGGGGGAATGGGAAGGGTGGGCAAGTGTGACAGGGAATATCTTTTGAGCTGGAATACACAAGGATGGGTAAGGTGGAAGAAAATGCAAAGCAAACTGAAATTCACTAAAGTATAAAAGTCATGTCAAAGACAGATAATTGGAAAAAAATACATCATCTTGCTATAGTTAATGGATTTTAATATCTGTACTGTTCAGAACCAAGAGGAGGGAGACCTGGTCTGTGGCTGATTCCCCTGGCTATAACATCCTGATAACATAGGATTAAAACTTCAACTTCCTGCTTCCAGGCAGGAAAATGCAAAAGTGGTCCAGCTCTGGCTTTCCAGAGGCAAACATCTGCACAGTCACAGGTGAATAAAAATGTAGAAATATGCAAAAATCCATCAGAACAGCTGAATTTCTTCTTTTATTTATTTTTCCTCCACTGTCTCAGCCTGCAAACAGCACACCATGACCTGATGCCCTGCTCTGGGCACTTTCTGTTACACACAATGTCTCATCCCAACTAGAACTGCGTCAGCACCCAGGGATAAGCTCCACAAAGGACACTGCTATTTTGGGGGTGCCTATGAGCTCAACACCCTCTGTCAATTAACAAATTTAAGCAGAGCGTGACGTGTCCGTCAGACTCATCTCAGCATGCACAGAAAACCTGGCATTCTCTCCACTGCACACAGCTTTTTCCCCAAGGCATGTCCCACCCTGCGGAATGCAGCACAGGAGCACTTCTCATGGGTCTCTGCACTTGTAACTAGATGTAGGGTAGCAGTAACCCACTAATACAGCTGGGCTCAGAGTTTAGCCCTCCCCTACCCAGTATCTTCTGAAGAAGGCACAAAACAGACTGAGCACTGTGGGACAGAGTCCCAGACCATGGCTGGCACAGCAGAGGGAAAGTGGGGATAAGTTAGGGATGTGTTTAATAAAAAGAAGCATGACAATAGTCACTACTGTCCCCTCCCAGCTCTGATGGGCTAACAAGAAAAATCCAAATACTTCACACCCCAAAAAAACCCAACCCCCCCAAAAAATGGCCAACAATAAGCCAAAGCTCAAAATTCCCCAGAAGTGAAAATCTAAGCACACACCACAGACTTGATAATGTGGTTGTTAAGGGCTAAGGCAAACCCAGGGTATTTCCAGCCTCACCTCAGTGTTGCCCAAGGCCATATCCTCTACCTGTGTTTCTGTACCATGAGGTCAATCCTCCCCCCACCTTGTTGAGCAGATGGCAGAAGAGGTTTGTGGGGCTTTGGGTGCTACTATGATTAGAACTAAAAGACATCTGAAAGCATCTGACTCCTACAGGTGCTATTTCTCTATCTTCTGTCTTCAGGATAGATGTGTAAAATACTCCTATTGGCTCTAATTAACCTTGGAGCAGCCCCTCACTTCAAAGTTGGAGAGGTCATCTCCAGGAAAAGAGAGTTGTCCTTGCTGCATCATCAAGGGACTGAAAAAAGCAAGTCTGAGAGCAGCAACACAAGTGGAAGAAATCAGAAGAGTGCTGTAAGGGCAGGGTTGTTTGCACAAACACTGAGATAAGTTAACAGGTAAGTCCATAGGTCAAGGTCCATGAGGGTTGGAAGTTCACTGGTGCCTGGAAGTGCAAGCTGGGGCATGGAAGGCCCCTACTGCCTGGTAGCTGAGTGGGTACATGAAATAACACCCAAGCACTGGTCCTTTATTCCCACACTGCAGCTAACAAGAGCTTCTCACAGGCTTTCTTACTAATCAGGAGAAAAGCTTCAGCTGCAGTACAAACCCACTAATTCAGGCAGAAGAGCAATGCTTGGCAGCCTGAGCAGGTTCTGCCTGCCACAGCCCGTGGGGTGGCTGGGCAGGGATGGTCCCCACGATGTCCTGCAAGATGGGCAGCTGGGGCACAAAGGGGAAAATGAAGGAAAACTGGTATTTATCTCTCCTGATGGAAGGAATCCACCAAGCCAGGTGACAAGAGACAAAGTAAAATTGCTGGGTTTGGTCACCCATGAGACAAAAGCACCAGTTTTGATGAGGGACCCCAGTTCCTACCTGAGCCTGTAACACGGCCCGGTCACCATTATCCTCTCTCACCATGTTTTCATCAGTGGCTTAGAAAAGCAGGCTTTTGGGGCAATTTATCACCCAGGATTTTGGGACGGGAATATTTACAGACCACCAAGCATTCTTCTCTCAGTGGTGCTGCAGCACTGAAGCCCTAGGTTGCAGTCTCACTGCAGGCCAAAGTATAGCAGCCTCCTCCCAAAGTAATGACCTTAAGGCCAGCCAGAAAACAAGAATTTCATTTTGTGAAACATTTGGATTTGTTCCACGGGCACTTAATTGCCTTTTGTTTTGCTTTTGTGCAAAAATGAAAGCATTCAGCAGAAAGCAATGCACTGCAGATAAGCCTGTAAACCAGGGATTAAGACACTCACTGGGGAGACGAGAACCTCTACATCAAATCTTTGATTTATTCCAGGAATTGGGCTTCTGTTAATCACCTATTTTTTGGTTCATTGGACTAGTCATAGTTGGGGATGAATGTACCATTTTGTCACATCAGAAATGGAACATTAATAGGAATGTACTGTTAATTTGGAGGATGCTTGTACCCGCTGAAAAGAAATAAATGACTCTATAATTAAGGTTGAAAAATAATTCACTCAAAACTCCTGGAACATTTACAGAATGCAGAAATGCAATGCAAATTTTCATGCCTGAAATATTCATAAATGATTTTGTAAGTCATTACAGTTACCTTGTAAACAGTGGTTCAGGTAGCCAGTGCCGTGCTCTCGGTTTCGTGCTTGTCCTCCTCTGGGCTGAGGAGTTTTATAACCTTCTGTCACACCCAGGGGATCTGTGGCCCTGGTTCAGTGTGTTGATGCTGAGCTGTCCCACCTTGGAGATGGAGGCACCCCTTGGTTTGGGCAGGAAGAGAGCGTGGCTTTGCCTGTGCTGGCACCCTTGGGCTGAGCGGGGAAACACCCAGAGGTAACCATGGTTTAAGCAAGAAGAGGGGGGGGCTTGGCTGCACCAGCAGGGTGAGGACAGGATCTCAGTGCAGGCATCACAGGTATTTAATTCACTGCTGTACTACAGTCCCCAGCCCTCTCTTTCCTGCTGGGAACCATCCCTAAGTCATTTGCAGCATTCTTCTTCGCCGCAGCCAAACCCTCCCCTGCACCCAACCCCACAACCCCTCCTGGGCCAGTACCATGAGGCATTGTCTCCTAGAAAGTGTTTTTCATCCTTCACCCAGGCTGGAGCTGCTTTCCCAGACAAATTTGGTGCTGACAGAGGAGCCTGAGGGCTGCTGAGGTCACGGACACCCCCAGCAGAGGTGTGGGACAGGTACCCCACAATCGGCTGGGCAACACAGGGGGCCAAAAAGGGGCAGAAAAGGGGGCTGGGCAGCTGGGGCTGCTGAGGGGGTCAACAAAGGCTCCCCAGCTGCTGCTGAGCTTGGGCTCCTTTGAGCACCAGGACCCAGCATTTCCACAGTCCCTCCAGCTGCTCCTGCTTCTGACATCCTGGTCAGGATTTCAGGGGCGTTCGGCACACTGGGAAGAGCCAATTTGGCCTCAGTTTGGACTCTCCAAAATCCAACCATCAAGAGCTTCCCCAGTGCTTTTATAAGGTTTATCTACCATACACAGTGGCTTTAAAAGTAGTTTAATATAAAACTTTGGAGCCACCTTTTTCTCAACAGAGGACGGGAACAGAATGGAACAAGACATAAAATTTGGGAAGAAGGGAATTTTTTGCCCTTTGTGTTACTTACTGCAATTTGCCTCATGGATTTCCTTGTTCCAGAGCAAGGGAGGATGATACTCAGCAATCCTTCAAAAACACGACTGTTTCAGGCCTGTGCAGCTGAGATCAGTACCACAAAGAGAAGGGGACCCTCCTGCAACTGTGCCACCCCAAGAACCTACTGGGCTGCTGGGTGTTGTAGTAACATCAAATTGCCATGAAAAGCCTTGATAAAAATATGCCTTATTCTTCCTTTGATCAGCTCTGCTTAAGCTGGGTGCACCAGGTTTACTCAGAGAAGTAACCTGTCAGATGCACTAATAGTGGCTGTTTAATTTTCCTAGAGCTAATGGAGACAGTGCCCGTAATTACACGTGACCTTCTGTAACTCCTCAGCTTTGGTGATGAAGCAGGAGACAGCATTATGGCACTTACAGCTATTGATCACTTAAACTAATGGGCTGAGACTGATTGAATCTATTGCCACAGCCAGGGGACTCTGCGCTGTGTTTCTTTTATGAACTCAATAGAAAACATCCCTCAAACGGCAGGGAGGAGAGGTGGGTGGACAGTGAGCACCCAGCTCCAGGCACAGAATTAGGGGACAAGGAGTGGGTTGTTCATCTCGATGTGGCATTGCATACGAATGCCTTGAGACCAAAGCTGTTACGTTAATCCTTGTCCCACACACACACTTCTCATTTGTGGTCTAACACAGGCTTTTCGTTGGACATTCTTGCTAAATTGCATTCAAGTGCAAGAGATGGAAAATACAAGTAAGCACAGAAATACATGAGACATGGTAAATGTCTGAGGGGAGCTGAGGAATGGCAATAAGAGTTTGTTCATCTAACAGACTTCAGTGCTGATCCCCCCAGAGTGCTTGCCTAGATCAATCCAACACAGTCTATCATGTCACAGACATCTCAGCCCCAAGCAGAAATACTCACACCCTTCTCCTGTGGCAGGGCCAGCTCACCAGAGGAGAAAAATGTATGCAGACAGGAACAGGAGAACATCCCCAGCATGACCAAGACTCCCCAGGCTCCATCACCCATCCTGTCTGGGGATGTTTGCAGTGCTGGGGGTGCAAGGCTCTCTGCTGCTACTCTATACGAGCACAGGTGTCCCACAGGTCTCAGCGACCCTCTGAGGATGTCTCAGCTGTCTCTAGGCACACTGAGCATCCCATGCCACGTGTGAGGCCACCTTGCAGCCTCCCTCACTGTTTTCCTTGCAGACACAGCTGGTGGCTCCATCTCTTGCCCCCCCCCCCCCCCCCCCAAGAGCTGCCGTAGCTCCAAGACACAATTCATCACAATAAACCAGCAAGGACTAACCAGAAGCAATCCTTGCGAGGTTTTGCTGTTCTCTGCAGGTGGGATGTGTGGTTGCCCATCAGTAGGGCAATGCTGACCTCTGCTGCCTGAAACCAACATTATGGAAAGCTACCTGCAAGAGCACCAGCTTGGCCAGGTGGCTTTGATAGGGCTGCTGTAACACTGCCCGGGTGTAGCACGATTTCCTTGTCACCTAACCTGGGTAAGAACAGGCCTGCAAGTCAGGTCTGGGGGAGATGCTATAAAAGCCAATCAGGTTACAAGCTGGAGCCAAACCCTTTCCCAATGGCAATGCCAGGGTCTCGGCTGCCTCCCATGGCACGGAGAGAAAGGTTTGGAGTCCCCACAGCTGATGGCTGCTGCTGGTGTCCCCACCCCAGCTGGCATGGTGGGTCTAACAAGAGCCCCAGTGAGTGGATGTGCAGCCAACTTCTTGGCCACTCCCACCAAATTCTTCTAAATTTTGCTCCACTGTTTGGGAGGAGAACCACACAGCCAGCACAGAAATCTGGATTTTCAAATATTGAATTTGCCAAAACATAATTATAAAAACACAGATTATTCCTCTTCATTATAGTTGGGGTCCAGCAATGAATAGTGCCAGACACAAAAACATTTTCTAGGGTCTTTCTCAAGGGTCAGTCCCCCTGTTTAGTATTTCCTTTAACGACCTGAGCAGAAAATGAAGTGTGTGATGATACATTGTGCTGATGTTGTACAGCTGACAGGTTACTGAGGAGCTTTGCTCCAGTTGCTGAGACACCAATGTGACCCCCTCTTCCACCAGGCAGGCTGAATTTGTGAGTGTGCAGGGCCACAGCACCTCCAGAAGCTGTTCCTGAAGCAGTTCCAGGAGGCTTCCCCACTCAAGCCATTCCTACTGCAGCTCTGCGTGTCCCCCCGAGCTCATTTCGGTGGATGCAGTGCACGGGGTGGGGTCTGTTAGAACTGTGCTGCTCCCTCTGCTCTGCTGGTCTCACACAATTTGCTGAATGCACAGAGCCCAGCTTGACTGGGAGCTCTTTCAGCTCAGGGGAAAGGGCCAACAGAAGCAGCTTATTCCTGCTTTCCTTGCAGGGAAAGCCAAGGGCAGCCTTGCCACCCTCCCAGGCACCCACCTCCCTGGAGACCTGGAGATCTGTGCTGCAACCCTCAGCCATCAACACTTCTACCAGTTAGAGAGCAAGGCAGTAAGACGAGGTAAGATGTTTCTGGTTCAGATGCACCAAACCTGCCAACTCTTAGAAGAGGAAGAGAGAAGCAAAAGGCTCAGGGGAGGTAAAACTGGAGCAATTGTGTTACAATCTGATTGCAAGCCTGCCAAGGTCTCTTCTGCATCAGCCACGCACTGATTACAGCTGCAATGAGAACCACTGAGGGTTTTTTTGGCTAGTAAAGCCCTGCATTCACACACAACACATCAAATGTTCAAGTTGCTTCTGGCTTGTGTACAAACCAGACAGGTGAGGAGCGAGGCACGTGGTGTTCCTGAGCAGGCAGCACATAGAGGGAACGCTCAGGTGTTAATGCAACACCTTTGGGGAGGTTTCCCACTAGTTGTGCCTTCTGGTATCCACCTAAGGTGTTTTATTACTACTGCTAATCTACAGCTGGACAAACAGAGACACAGAGGGGTCAAGTGACCAACTTGTATAGGGAAAAGAAAGAGTCAGGGGCTCAGCAAATGGTTGGCACACAGACAAAACCAACAGTTCTGCATCCTGAGAGAGTTCTGGCTGAACCATACACCACGTAACTCTCTGCTGTTCCTAATCAGAGGCAGAATTATGTCTGTTTGTGGTCAAGGTGGTCTATCTTGGGACATGTATTTCTTAGTCTGTCACAGGGACTAATTTATCCTCGGTAATTAGTTTCTGTGCCTTGGAGCAGTGAAGCACAAATGAGCATTTAACATTGATCTATTGCAGCACTTCCCTGGGTAAACAGACGGCTCTGGCGTTGGCTGGTGCTGATGCATCAGTGTCTTTTATGATCAGCAGGATCACTCAGCCATCAGCCCAGCCACAAGCCAAAAAGCATGTCTAAGCTTTTAAAACCAAGCTCAGGGAACAAGTCTTCTCTGACCTGCTCGTGCTCTGGAAGACAAGTTCAGCATTTCCCTCCTGCTCTGAGGCACAAGCCCAGAGCGCTCCTGAGAGAGAAATCACATCAAACAAAACCACAGAAGCTGGAAGATCAGGGCCAGCAGAAATGTCACTTGTTCTCTCAAGCCTCACAATTGCTTAGGTTCAGGTTTTGCAGCCACTACACAACCTGCATGGCAACTCAGACCCAGAGTCTGCCCTAAATAAGTTTTCAATAGAATCATAGAGTCATAGAATCATCTGGGTAGAAAAGACCTTTGAGATCACCGAGTCCAACCACACCTGTCCAATACTAAACCATGTCCCTAAGAAACTCATCAACCTGTCTTCTAAACACTTCCCAGGATGGTGACTCCACCACCTCCCTGGGCAGCCTCTGCCAGGGCCTGAGAACCCTTTCAGTGAAGAAATGTTTCCTGATATCCACTCTAAACCTGCCCTGGTGCAACTGGTGCCCATTATCCCTTGTCCTATCACCTGTCACTTGGGAGAAGAGACCAACACCTACCTCGCTCCGACCTCCTTTCAGGCAGTTGTGGACAGTGATGAGGTCTCCCCTCAGCCTCCTCTTCTCCAGGTTAAACAACCCCAAGTCCCTCAGCCGCTCCTTGTAGGACTTGTTCTCCAGACCCTTCACCAGCCTCGCAGCCTTGTTTCAAGCAATTCTATGATGATATGTTTTCCTTTCAGACGCAAGGATGTAACGCTGCAGGTCCAGGAGGAAGGGTCTGCAACAAACTGTCAAGTCAGAAGGACAATGATGGGAATGCAGAGTGAAAAGTGTGGTACAGGAGCCCAGAACCCAATGGCCTGACCTGGGCTCTGGGGCCAGCTGTGGCACAAAGGCTGGAGGGAATTTTAACTGAAGAGGTGGAAATGGAAACCAGGGGGTAGTGCCTCATGGGGCATGGTTACATCAGCAGGAGAGCTCTGGAGATGACAAAATGTGTAAGGAAATGGCTAAAAGTGAGACTCCTCTAGATATGGTTTGGAAAAAAGTAACTGTGAGACCAAAGATGATTTGATGGGGAATATCTATGGACTAAACACAGACAGTAATGCCATCAGAAGTCTTAGCAAATGTGACAGAAACACGGAACTGGTTGATGACAAAAAAGTTGGGGACTATTACTGGTACCAACAGGGATAGGGATGCTGTGAAAAAAATCCCAAGCAGCCAATTTTGAAGACTTTGGTAACAGGACTCACCAACAATTCATTGCAGCAGTAGCAATGACCCCTGACAGGAGCACCTGCTCGAACTCCAGCTCATCAGCCAGACTGCCAGGGTGCTCTACCCCCAGCACAAAGGACAGACACAGACACACAATGCCTGGCAAAAGTGAGCACAGAAAATATATTTTTATTGGAAGGAAACTATATTAAGATGTTGGTTAAAGAGAATGGATGTAATAGTTGCTAACCTACATGGAACAGAAGCAGAAAAAATAATTTAAAGAACATGATTTTACATTAAGTAAAGTGGACTATAAAATACCCATTAATCTAGAAATAAATCATAGACACTAAAATCTGTTACAGCTGGTATAGTTTTTCACTTAATTAAATGTGTTATTATTATTTGGTAAGGAAGAGCTTTTGTTCTGTGATATCTAATTATTTCCTTGAAAAAGTTGCACATTCGTCTTTATAATTGTGAAATTAAAACCAGGCCATAAAGACTCACTTTGATTGAGAGGGTCTTCCAGAATACAGAACGAAATATTAATTTAGTGCCCATCACCTGGATACGCTGGCTCTTCTGCAACCATATTTAACAATGTGTGGTTTAAAAACTGTTCCTTCCTGCCCCGGGGGCTGAGAAGTATCACTTCCTTTGCAGTGCTCAAAAAAGATATCTGTTCTTGAGTTATGAAACTGAGCTGCACAAATTCAAAGTCGCTGATTTTATCATGACCCCAAAAATGTGTAGGAGTAGGAAAGTATTTTCTCCCCAGCTATCAGTTCCATTGTCCTCATTAAATATCTTTTCTTCTGCTGGTTAGGTTGGAGATAGAGAATATCTACTCATGACCATATCACTGAATTATTCTACAGCAGTGAACAGGTTGCTGTTGCCAACATTTAAAATTTGGGTATTCCAATTTATCAACTTAAGTCCTCATTTTCAGGCATATTTCCTTTTTCCAAGACGGCAAAACCACTCATCAGCATCTGTGAAAATCACATGGCTACTACGAGTTCCTAAAATAGAAGTAGGAGTTAGTAAACTAATTTTGAGTACTTTAGTTTGGAGATGGTCTCTCACTTTTGGCCACCTAGAACCAGTTGTAATGCAGTTCAACAGTAGCTCCCAGTTTCATAAAATAGCTGACATATAAAAAATACATGATTTTGAAAAACCTTCTCATTAGTCCCTCTGGCCTTTTTCCTCCCCTTTGTATATTTTTTAGCCTGACACATGCTTCAGTTGAACTTTCAGAGGGAGTTTTTGGCATTTTTTTTCATCAGGATCTCCAAAACAGAGGGAAAAGCAGTGAAAAACCTGTCATGGCTGGACTTCCAAGCTCATGTGGTATAAAAAGTCACAATTAGACAAAACCGACTGAACTTCTGTGAATTGATAAATAAAACATGCTTTGATAAAGGAATCTGGTGGAAAAAGGATTCTTTCCTCAGTCAAAATTTCTCAGAGCCAGAAGAGCATTTTAAGACTGCTATTACTGAAATAACCATCAAGGTGTTCAGTAAAGTAGTTATCCACCTCAAAAATAGAGGTTATCAAATAAAACTCCATTTCCAAGTATTTCAAACATGGAATTTTCACAGCTGCAAATTCAAAGGGAAGTGGATGCCTAGGAGTCTTATTATCATTTGAGGAGTTATTAAAGAACAGAAATCATCAAGAGCGAGCACGCTAGTGGATTTTTTTCTGAAAAGTCAAATATCAAAATAAATTCACTTCAGGCACATCCACATCAGGGTTCATCAACTTTCTCGCAAGACTTTTATTGGCACAAATGATCACAGGAAGCAAACCTCACGCTGAAAGTGCTCTGCCTACCTCCAAAGGGTAAGTTCATTAGGAAGGATTAATTGGGTGAAGGCGTTATCTCCTTTGAGAGGTCTGTTTCATGTTAGCACTTAATAAAGTTCGCTCCGTTCAGGCTAACTCGGGAGTGCAACTTTCCACTGCCATTCTGAATGGGCAAAACACTGCTCTCTTGTGCCAACTATTTTTATTTCCATTGTAATGAAACAGCCGCCCTTTACTCAATGATCAAAGGAAGACAGATGCCACAGCAGAGGACAGAAAATGAGGCACTGGAGGTTCAAAGAACATTTTCTATCTACCGGTGTGACCTGCTTTTGCTCAATGAACTCATCTACGAGCATCTCGATTCTGTACAGGGCAGGCTTCAGCCCAGTGTGATGCTTTGTGTCGGAGCCCTGCAGCAGCTGAGACCAACTTCTGCCTTTAATAAAGAGCTTTAGTCACTTTTTTTGGGGCACTGTGAAGGCTCTCTGCACATCCATCACTGAATAACAGCCTGCAGGGAGCTGCATGAAATCACATTTTTTATAAGCATCTAAAAGCATTGCCTCCTGTTGAAGCCATCTGACATTTCCTCTGCTTAGGACTGAGAAGATTTAGAGCATTTGCATTGTTGTTAAAGCAAAGAGAAAAGAAAGTTTCCAACCTTTTAGAAAAGGAAGGGTTCAATGCCAGTGCTGCATTTCTGTTTGTTGTACAATTGGTCCTATGAAATTCAGAATTTGCCAAGGATCTTACCATTTTTTACATGAATGACGTTGCAAAGTGCTTGGTTTGTATTTGTCTAAGCATTTCCAGCAGGAGGGTTCTGCTGTATCGTGACAGCAGCATCAGCCAAGGTTTTGGAGATATTTCAATTTCTTTCTCTTTCAGATAAGATTCATCTGATGTGACATATTTTAGGAAGAAAATACAATAGTTTAAAAAAATCTCAGGATTTTCTACTGCTGTTTAGCAGGCTGCATTTTATACATCTTTAAAGTTATATACTTATAACAAGAGAAACCTGACACCTTTAAAATCTTCTAATTGTTCCTATTCTGAGTCTTGGTTTTCTGTGTTTGAGGACTTCCTCCAAATTCTCATTTCTCAAGCTGAAATTTCTCAAGCTCTGTTTCATCCTGACAGGAAACGGTTCTGAAATGCCTAAAAACAAAAGGCATGAAGAGAATGGCTTTACATTTAGCCTTTTATCAAAAAAAATCCCTACACAAATACTTTCAGAACCTGTAATAGCATGGTAAAAGTCACAAGAAGTAATGCTTGTCACTGAGAAGAGAGTTTTTCCTAGTTCTGTGGGAGATGGGTATTGAGAGATCAGGTTATAGAAACCTTTGTAGTTGACAGAAAGACAAAGTTTGAGGGCTGTTTTCTTCCCAGTTGAGGAACACAGTTCTGTTGACAAGGTGCCATCAGAAAGACCCCTGAAAAGATCGGTGCAGAAAGCCCCCTGTGCCCACATCCCCAGGCAGGACGCTCTTGGGAAGCCTTTCGCTTCCCTGACCCACAGTCACAGGTCTAAGGGGGCTGAAACGAGTGTTGGAGGAAAACAGGAAGCAATTCAGAAAGTAAACAAATAGAAAAGCCTATGGGACAAAGTGAGACCTCCTTGCCTCTCAGAGGGGTTCCTCACCTCCACCCCAGTAGGGTCATCTGGGCCCTGGTGGTAGTGATGGGGACCTACACAGGTGATGGGTCAATGCACAGAGGACTTCTCAGCTGAACAAAGGCCATTTCTTTCCAAAATGCAAAAACATGAGGAAGAGAAAAGCCTTCAGTCTGTTCTGCATTCAGTCTCAGTCCACACACACTGCAAGTGCTTGAAATGCAATTAATAATGTCAGACCCTTTTACACTCTTAGAGAAGTTATTTATTATTACTATTGTATTGGCATGACACATCACCTCGGTAATAAAGCCTCTCTCTTAGAGTAATGGATCCAGCTCAGGACCTGCCTGCAAGGAAAGGAAGATTTTAAAGATGGAAAATTAGGGCTTAGCAAGATGAAATGATTGTAGCCAGGCCAGGGAAGCCCGCGGCAGGACCCCATGCAAAATGCAGCTCTCCTGGGAACAGGGATGGCCCTTAATTACAGAAATGAACTTCCCTTTGGATTCTCAGATTTAAATATTCTTCTGGTTGTGTGTCCAAGTGAGAAGTTTTTAACAGCAGGTACTCTCCAATATAATTTGGAGAGGGAAGGAAACCCTCACTTTCACCCCCATGGCAGGGGGTTGGAACTGGATGATGTTTAAGGTCCCTTCCAACCCAAACCACTCCATGGTTTCTAGCCTGATTTTGGCCACAGGAGCTGACAGAGTATTTTGCAGTCGGGGTGTGTGAATGTTAAAGGCAGAGCAAGGAGCAGAATGGCACAACAGGAGTCACGCCCATCCCTGACAAACCTGGAGTGTGGGCTTGCAAAGGAGGTAGGGATCCCCGAGGAGAGGCAAAGCCCTTCCCTAACCCAGCCCACCAAAGAGCAGCATCCTGCACCACCAAGCTGGTGCTCTGCCTTCCGAGCAACTTCACCTTGCTAATGAAATTACAATACCTGCTGGACTAACATTACAAGCACCCACTGACAGACAGCCCCCAGTTCTGCTCTGCCAGCTGGAAACATGCTCGGTGTCACCGTGATGCGCTCATAGGTTTCTCCCCAGACAACTGAAACATGATTGAAAAATCTTTTCCTCCCTGTCTTACCCCTGCAATGTTCGAGAGCGTTTCCTGGCTGGCTCTGCTGCCCACCTTGGTGCCCACCTCTCATCCTTGGGGCTGTCAGCGCTGGGGCTGGTCAGGGTTCTGTCTCCTCCTGGCTGGTTTCCTCCCTCACCCTGCTCTTACCATCTCACAGCACCAAGGAGGTGGTGGCTTCACCGCGAAGCAGGGGCCACCCAGTCGGTAGCAGCCCTGCAATGAAAAGCTTTGCAGAGGACAGATGGGTCCTGGCCTTAGAGGAAATTAAAAGAAGAGAGATACATCTTACACCAAGACAAAAAGAACAATGGAGAGGCAGTTGAAGTGGATTTATTTGTTCCCCATCTTTGCAAAATATGTGGAAAGAAATTAGGTGAATTAACAAGGAAAGGCCAGGAGGAGTGTGATTGCCTGGGTGCAGCCTTTGGTGCAGGAGATCCCACACCAACAGGTTGGCAAAAGGCAGGGTGGAATGGGGAAACAAAAAGAAAGATGTTGTAGAAAGACTAATTTCTATATTCCCTCCATCTTTCCTTCCCTCCCTGCCCAGGACAGGATTCTGGTCAAGGTGCAGTTTTTGTCTGAGCCTGAGTAAAATTCCATACACTCATATTTTTCAGCGACTCTTGTGACACATACATAAGCAAGACTCCAGCATCAGTACAAATGCTAATTATGTTCAGAAGCAATTTGCTGCTGAGTGATGGAATTGGAAGATTTACTTAAATTCGCACCAGAACAAGAATTAATTTGGGGACTGCATTTGCTGTGGGTGCTGCTCCTCTACATGTACTGTGACTCAAAATTGAGGAGAAAGCAAGAAGTTCACTCTCCCATTATTACCTTTACCTGTTTTTGTACTAAAGTTTATATTAATGTCTTTAGTTAAAAATTCCAAAAGCATCAGAAATATTAATAAACATCAAGCAGTGGCTCAGGAATAATTCATACAAAGTGCAGGGAAGGCACGCTCTGGCAGTGCTTGCTGGTTTAAGGCATCTGTAACTGGGTGAGATGCTCCTGGTAAAACACCCAGACGAGCACAGGTCGTTTGTTTCATATCACCTTGGGTTCTGAAGCAAAAAAATCTGGAGTAACTTTTGGCAAGAACTGCAAGCGAGTCACG
Source organism: Tapera naevia (assembly GCA_033556795.1). NCBI lineage: Eukaryota > Metazoa > Chordata > Aves > Cuculiformes > Neomorphidae > Tapera > Tapera naevia. Next base: position 669,546 of record JAUMJJ010000149.1, on the reverse strand, counting down.
CCGGAGGTTGGTTGTGACCCTGCACTCCCTGAGCACAGGAGGAAAATCAACCTTAATTTGACTGCATTGAGATAAGACCATGGGAGGAGTTGCTCTGCTGGAGGAGGGAGCTGGGAAGGATGAGATCTTGGAGTCAAGCTGTAAGAATTAAATAAGCTTAGGAAGGATGTCTGGGCTGAAATTTGTATTTTTTATCATCGCTATTTTTAAGCACGTGTGAAAACAAGTCCAGCACGAAAGGGTAAGTTGGGTGAATGATTTTTAGACTGAAGGTTACTCACAGTTGAGTTGTTTGAGTCTCTGGTGTTAATTATTTCTGCTTTGAGTCACAGGGATTTCTTTGCATCTTGAAGTGGATAACAAATACATGAAATTGGAGAACAACCTGTAATTGATAGTGAATAATGGAGAAGGTCTGTAAGTTAAATATATTAATACTGTAGAACTGCAATTTCTCAAATACCATCCTCTTTTCCCAAATAACTGACATGATCTGCACAGGTATAAAAAAAACAAAGTCAACATTTATTTATATGAAAACATCTGCAGATGAAGATCTCTTGGACTGCTGGTTCAGCACTGGAAGTATATTGGCCCTTCTTCCAGAAATAATAACATCAAAACATTTACCCTCTGGATGATCATTTCTGTACATTATAAAGTAAATCCATCCTGGCTCAGGAAAGCATGGGAAAGTGTTCATAAAAGCAAGGTGCTTGGTCTTGTCATATTGAACTCTATGGCAAAGTGCCCATAAAATTAAAACCTAAAGAAAACAGCCAGTGGAGCAATGAGCTGTAATCTTCCTCAATCCACAATATCAGCTGCTGACAGATGCATACAGAGTGATTAATAGGGTGTTAAAAAAAATTAACGAAGCAACAGGGACTTAGAGGCTGCTCTGAAATCTTCTTTATCACATTCCTAAATTCACCAGAGGTCCCAACATTACAATGGATGACAAAGCATATGCTTTCTCTACCAACCTGCTGGCAGGTCCACCCAAAAGTGTCACCAGAGTATTGGGAAGCAGCTCTTGGAAATGAACCTCCTGTTCTGCTCTTCCCTGTTCCTTCTCAGAGATGAGAAGAAAAGCCCCAGGGGGATCCAACCATCCCATATGTTCTACAAACCCTTTTCTGACCTGAGACAGGTTCTGCCTGTACCTTGTACTTTCTAAACATTTGTCTTGAAGGGATTTGTTTATTATTTTAACAAGAAATTAAAGGAGAATGGGGGAAGAACAACACATTTCCTGCATTTGTGACAGCAGCTGCTTTAGGTAAAAGCAGAGCATTAAATGACTGGGTGCAGGAGGGCTGGGCCAGAGCCCCTCTGGTCGTCCAGGCTGCAGCACCAGCCCCTGTGCCAGCCTGAGCGCATGAACACATTTGTATTAGAGGGCTAAGCTGGCAGTTTATTTATTTTCCTGTTTTATGAGTGATTGCAAGGAACATTTGCATTGATGAGAGTGCTGTTAGAGACAAAAAAAAGTTCTTAATACCAGCGGCAGAGGGAGATATTCATTTGCTTTGTGATTTCTGAAGGCGTGAGCATCTACCTCAGCATCTCCCAGCAGAACTGGGCTGGCTGACCACGGGAGCAGAAGCGGGGGCAGTTGATCTTATTAGGGGTGTCTGTCTGGACCCTGAGTCTTCCTCCCACAACCAGCAGCACTGGAGAATGCCTTTGGGTGAGAAGAAGCCAGAAAGAGCCGCCCCAAAATGTCAGTCTCTCCCCAGCCAGGCTGGAGCTTCTCTGCTGGGACAGAACCAGTGTACTCGTGGCCCTTCTAGTGAGCTTACTGGTACCAACACCCACAGTGTCCAGATCAAACTAAGGAGATTTCCAGTTTTCTGGTGTCTCAGCAGCTTGGCACATGGCAGATTGACCATGCACTTGGTCCATCGAGGTCTTTGGAGCGTAACCAGGGCTCTCACTATCTAGCAAGGATTAGCTTCTGTTGATAATTAAGCACTGGAGTTGAGTGACCAAGGAGCAAAGGTTAATAATAAAGATATTTTACACATGATTTTGATATTTGTTTTGTTCTTCAGAACACATTGTACTTTAAAGGTAGGGTGGTGGACACCTTCTTAGAGTTATGACCTGAGCCAGAAGGTTAATAATCCTAATAATCCTGTAGGTCTTTGTAAGCTCCAGGAAGGTAAGAGATCCCACCACCAGTACAATCAGCAGCCTTGGGGAGATGTGTCTGGCCTTTGCTGCCTTCTCTGCTGAGTACAGGGCACGTGGAGATGGGTCATGTTTTGGATCAACAGGCCTAAATCCAAAAGACAAAGGACACTGCCTGTTAAGCTTGTCTTTACTCCTGTCCTTCCCGTCACAGAGGTCTTTGAGAAAGGTCAGTCCCTCAGAAAACCCAAATTCTGTGCCTAGCAAGGAATCTCTGACTATATTTGTAAGGAAGCAGTTCTGAACTGCACATGGGTTCAGGGAAGCTAGAAGACTACTTTCTGAGCACAACCACACCCTCAGTTTTCATGGAATTTCCTAAGCACAACCTTGTGTGAACCTTCCCCCCAAATCTAAATCCTTCTTCAGGTTTCTTTACCCAAGGGACCTCCAGAAGTAGCATCCCAAATCTGAAGACTGCCAGGCAAAGCCTGGCTTCTCAATGAACACAAATACTGCACAGCTCATGACTATTGGAGATGTCACCTTACAGTCACGCATTTATTTGATGTATTTATTTATGAAGACTGCATGAGGTACCCAAAGACTTTCTACACCCCTGATATAAACCTAAACAGATTTCTGTGGGCAAATACCAAAGGGGAGGGCCGAAGGTAGTTCAGCATCTGTATTTTTATGTTCTACTACCTCATTGAGGTTAGTTTTAATCTTTTCAATATATGCTCCAGTATCTAACTAAGCTTGTATTTTAATGGGATTATAGAGAAATAAATTATTAGATTTTTCCAATTCCTATAGTACCTTCATTCTTCTAGTAAAGCAGGGAAGCCTTAACACTCATGACAAATGCAAACTTTTCAGCCACCAAGACTGAATGAAGACCCAGTAAAAATCAAATTGTCCTACCTTGACATCATAAAGAATTGCTTTCTGTAACTCCTTTTTAGGATGCTGTCACACAAAATCAGAATGATGCCGTGCCATCGAAACGGGTCTATTGACAACTTAAAGTAAGGATAAAATCTGCAACAGCTATATTTAAAAACAAGGCAGTCGGGAATCTGTGGGCGTTAATTCTACTGCAGGGTACTCACGGCAGCTCACGGCGCGGTTACCCGCAAAGGCGTTCGCCGATGGAGCGCACGGCTCAGCGCGGGAGCCAGAGGCGTGTTCCCGGCTCACTGCGGCGCCGGGCACGGCCGCCGAGCTGGGCTCAGCCCGGGCCGGCATCAGCAAGGTTAACCGGGCTCAGAGCTGCAGCTCTCGGCTTGCCCTCCCTCGTGCTCAGCCGGGGCCCCGCCCGTGAGCGACAGCCGGGCAGCGCTTCAGCCACCGGCCGGGGGAAACCACCGCAGAGCGAGCCTTCTGCAGCCCCGGTGGCACCCGCGCTGTGCGAGCGCTGCTGTGCGAGCCAGACCCGGCACCACGGCCGTGACTCTGCGGCGGCACCACGCGTGCTCCCCGGGAGATGGTGCCAGCGTGCGGCGAGCCGGCACCGGAGCGGGGCTGTGCCCGAGCACCGGGGATGGGATGCGCTGTGCCCGAGCACCGGCACCGGGCTGTGCCCGAGCACCGGCAGCGGGGCTGGGCTGTGCCCGAGCACCGGCACCGGGCTGTGCCCAAGCATCGGTACCGACACCGGGAGCGGGGCCGTGCCCGAGCACCGGCACCGGGGCTGGGATGGGCTGTGCCCGAGCACTGGCACCAGGGCTGGGCTGGGCTGTGCCCGAGCACCGGCACCGGGAGCTGGGCTGGGCTGCGCTGGACCCAAGCATCGGTACCGGGAGCGGGGCCGGGCTGGGCTGTGCCCGAGCGCCGTTCGCACGCCCACGGCTCTTTCTTCAGCCTCCCGGGCTCTGTGCGAGGTGGATTTAATCCCTTGGCTGCTGCAGCCCTCTCGTGGCCACATAGACCCAACCGCCCTCCTGCGCGCGGCTCCTGGGACACCACGGACCTGAATTTTGTGGGGATGACAGGATATTATTAAAAGCATAACAAATAGTTATTAAATAGACTATTCATCAGAGAACACATATATAAATAAATGGAACATATATTTAGATATTGTTTGTTCTGGGTGTACAAGCAGAGCTGTTCTTAAATTACTTGTTTTTCTAGAATCAAAAGAAAAATCACAGATAAAGCATTAAGCAGCCACATTTCTAACAAAGTGCCCTGCTTCCCCTAGGCTGCCACTGAACAGCCTGCTTTGAAGTGCTCCTTTCTTTTGAGCATTTGCACACTGACTTACAACGATGTGGGTAAACTTTGTGCTTGTGGGCACTGTCTGCTTACTGGAAATGTCTCTGTCTGCTCAGGAAACTTCAAGGAGGGGTGAAAGCTTAAATGCTGTCTGGGTTGGGGAAGGTCCAGAGGAACCTGAACTATTCCAAATTTCTGCAAAGACTAACAGATAGATGGTTCTTTGGAGCTTGAAAAGCAAGTCTGTGTCTTGGAATATTTTGGGTTTCATTTTTATCTGCATAACTAACATGGAAATGAACCATGACAATTAGTAGTGGAAGGAGAACATTGACAAGGGCAGTGCGAGGAGCCCATCCAGCCATACCCTTCCTGCCCAGAGCTGTGGACAAGCGCAATCAAAAGAGCCACCTATAGAATAAAAAAAATTAAAAGGATCAAAACGAAAAGCAGGTGCATAGGTGGGGGGTACTCTGGCAGAGGCTGAGCCATTTTGAGTGACGTCTTTCAGTCTGACAGCAGCTGTACTTACAGACCAGAGTGCCGCAGTCCTACAAGGATGATGTTACGCTATCGTTTTCCCATTGCTTTACTTTTTTTTTCTTACAGTACTTTCAGAGGAAACATCTGCAGGAGAAATGGCTGTATTTCAAAAAGACATGAAAAAAGTAAACCAAACCAAAACTAAAAAACTAAAAAAATTCCCAAAGAACCCAAAGCACAAAGCGGATCCACATCTCCACAGCTGACATTCCCTTTTCAGAGGAGAGTGCTGCTACCTCTGGCAGTAACGGCATCCAGGCAGAGAGATGGGGTGGGATGGGGGAGGTTTAGTGGGGTCAGTAGGACTCTGGGTGAAAATGACATCTGATATTTTGAAAGCCAATGTGCCAGCCCACGTGTTTGTGATGCTGGAACAAGCCTCTTGGTCAGTACCAGGCATCACTAAGGCAGTGGTACCTGAGTCTGTACAGTCTACATCAGGAAAACACACAAGCACATGTTTTCCAGATTAAACAAGGAAAAATCAGTTTCTAGAGCTGGACTCTGTGCCTGAAAGCAATTTCAACCTGAGCTGGTGCTGTTTGCAATGAGGTCAGTGGGCCCTCAGGCCCTTTCCCACTACGGGACCTGCCTGGGGTCTGCACAGCGCCAAAACACAGCTCCAAATCCCACTGGTCTCTCATGCAGGACATTCCTGCCAGCTGCCCTGGCAGCACCTCTTCCAGCCCTCTGAACAGCTCAGGACCCTGTGGAAATAGTTTTAACTTACCTATATGAACATTTTAACGACATGCACTGTATTTAAGTAACACAGGTGCTGTGAGGTGGCGCTGCTTTGGGTGAGCCGAGCTGCCTCCCCTCGCTGTGGCACAAGGATGAGCTGCAGCTCACTCCCAGCTCTTCCATGGCCTCCAGTTCATCTTTCTCACTTGCAAGAAACCCTAAATGCTTCCATAAAACAGTATTTTGCTTTTTTTTCTTTAACTAAATAATCTCTTCATTCTTCATTTTCTGTAAGCCCGCACATACAGGACAAGATGTGACCTTTTTGGTCTACAATTGCTTTTATTTTATACGGAGAAAAACAGTAGTAAGAAAGTAACCAAATTAATACCTGCCTGAAATAGCCCAGAGCAAGTATGATCCTGGGATCCAAAAGGTTCTCCAAACAGAAAGGCTGATAGATTTTAAGACATGTCTATATTGTGAGATGCTGAGATGCCTGGGGCAGTAAATACTGATAAAACCACTTACGGCTTGGGTCTGGGTGCAGTGAGGCACATTACCTTGGTGCAAGGCAGGGGGACACCTTGCTGGTTTTGTGCTGGCACAGCTGGAAGCAGTGGGTCAGTGCACAGCCAGCATGAGGGCTGCAGCCTCCTCCCTGCTGCAAAGCAGCACCTGCTCATATAGACATGTCTTTAGATATGTAAACATGCTGGCTGTATAGAAGGGGAGAAATCCCAGTGTCACAAGTACAGACAGGATGCACTCTGTTAAAAAAGAAGTCCATATAGACTTTTAGTGAGATGGAGCTCTTTACTTTCTGGATAATGTTCTCCTAGGGTTCGACTAAATAGCCAGGGTGAAATCCTGGCCCTGTTGGCCTCCATGGGGCAAAGCAAACACTCTTGGTGTTGCAAGCAGCTCTGCTGACCCTCCCTGGGAGTGGGAGGCTGCAGCTCCCAGGAAGCAGGAAGCCCTGCTTCCTCGCCTTCCTGCCTGCAAGTTGCCTTCTTTTTATGCCACACCTTTCTGTGGCTGCATTGCCCCCATACCCACCCTAACTTGTCTTCTGCAGCTGGTCTGGACTCTGGGATTCAACCACAATCATGCTCAAGTTGTTGCTGAAGATGACCCTCCCGTCCTTTTTGCTGCTGCACTCGGGCTGGCAGAGAGCCTCCTGCAGCCGCAGCCGCAGCCCCTGGGGGGCCGTGACCAGGAAGTCTTTTGTCCCCGTCAGGAAATCCATCATGAGGCCTCCGACTGGGTCCCCCTCGATAAAGCACTCAGTGATATCCCAGCCTGATGGGAACTCAAAAACGCGGTACTGAAAGCCCAGTCTCTTCAAGATATCCGTGATGCCGTTGGAGGTGATGTAGTGGCCGCTGTCTGTGGAAGGCAAGCAGTGTCTGTACTTCTTCCACAAGCTGGCCCATCCGCTGCTGTCTGCCAGAGCAGGGGGGGACGTTAGTTGTGCAAAGCCAAGGCAACCAAACGCCTGCCAATGCAGCTACTAAATGAGTTGGAAACGCTGCCTTGCTGCTGGCCCAGACCTGGTCCAGGAGGAGGCGTACACACACACACTGATTCTGCACTTACATCCAACCGTTTAGAACAGCGCAGAGGTTTTTATACATCAAAACTCAATTGTAAGTATACATCAAAGAATACACACTAAAAGCCGGTCCCAGCTAGCGAGGGAAACAGCCTCCCAGGCAATGCTAAAGGGAGTTCTAACAGTAAACATGGGGAACCATATTTTATACTTTGCACCACAAGCTGTGGATCTGTGAATGGCACAGCGGGAAAAAAAAAAACCCACTTTTTTACATAAGTGCCATGATGATGTAAGTGCTTCTTTTTCCTCTTGGCAACTCCTGTCCCCCTTGGGGTCTGGGCCGTTGCTGTGCAGAGGGAAGAGCCCCAGAGGGGGGTCCTCCCAGAGCTCAGGTTGTACGGTGCTCATTTCACTATGAAGAAGGATTGACTCTCACTCATTAACAGCCACACTGCTCTCTAGCCAGTAATTTCACAGCAGGAGGTCTCTGCAAGTTAAAGAGCACTTCAGCTACTTTGGAAGTGGGGAAGGGAGAGCACAAAGGCTACATCTGTGCAGTCTCTCCAGATATTGGGTCCAAGAGACTAAACCCAAGATCACCTACTTCCTATCAAATATACTGTTTGTTTTACTTAATTAATAAGCATTACCAAAATTCCAAGATGAATATCTGTGGTTCTTGTACTTCAAAGCTCCTCGAAACACCAGCAAAGAAACAAAAAATAAAAGCCCCCTCTTACCTGATAAAATTATAATCAGGAGTTTACCCTGATGGTCAAGACAGCTGTGGAAAAACTTGATAGTACTGGGAATATCCTCCACACGGTACAGCATCTGGAAGTGACCAGAGTTATGTGCAGCTGTTACTCCTCCTCCACAGTGTAAAGGCCCTTCAAAGGCTTAAAACCTTTCTTTATAGAGTTGTTATTTTAAATTCCTTCCCAGTTTCCTCCCAGCCTGTCCTGGCCCAGCATGTATGTTTAGGGATGCCCTGTGGAAGTGAGCATTATCAGCTCTCCACTGGCACCAGCAGCCTGGGGCCAGACCCAGGGGCCCTCTGCTCAGCCAACAGCCAGGTGCTGATATGCTCATGACTGCACTTCAAGCTCAGCACAGCTTTGTGATTGGAAAATACGTGTGGAGGGGATTCCCCTGGTTTCTCTTGCTTGTCCTTGTCACCAGGGGCATTTCTCAGCTGTGTCTGGGCCATGGGCAGGCTAGATCTCTTGCAGACACTGAGGAATTCACACTAGGATGAAGCAGGGCTTATCTCAAAGGCTACTCTTGGGACTTGTATCTTAGCCCTTGACCCAGCCATCAAACGCCTGAAACACTTTCCAGCTGTGAAATCAGCTGTTATGAAATGAAAGCAAAATGAAATAAAAGAAAGATTAAATAAAAGCCACTAAAGTGAGAGAACAACTGATTTTTCACAAAATATAATTGACACACACAGCATTGCTGCCACCAGTATCAGAGACACAGCAGTGTAATCTCTGACCCAAACTCTGATGCAGGTGTTCATTCATTAATCTTCCCCTTCAGTGGCAGCCAAACTACCTTGATTAAATAAATTCTAGTTTTTGCAGCAGCAGAGCATAGTTGTTGGCCTCCTTGTGACATGTAATGGTCTGAGACTCATCCTGTTTGATTACCCACCATACACAGTTAAACCAGTACAAACCAGAGACCAAAACTGAGGTGGACAGAGAATGAGTTTTCATCCTTGTAGAGTTGCTGCAGAAGTTACTGCTCATGGGAGAACTGTGCTCAGCTCTGGTTCCCCTAACTTGATGCACCCAGCAGAAATGAAGGGAGTAGTTAAAGCCAATATTCCTGTATTAAAGCAACGCCCCATTACCTGGATCATATGGATGAAGTCAAACTTCTTATGTGCACCCTTCTCTTTCACCTGTTGTTCGTACTCTGAGGAAGTGAGCTGGTGCCAAATAAAAGAGACGTTCTGCAGGTCTGGATCTTGATTCACCAGCTCTGTTTTGGAATGAAGAAGAAAAATATGATTTTTCACAAAACAGTAGAAAAACTCATCACTCAAATTGAGTCCTCACTATACCCCAGGCAGCAGGTATAGCCTTACCTTTGTAAGCTGCCACGTGCTGTGGGTTGGGCTCTACAATTTCATTGTCAATAAAGACTCCCGGGTGTGCAGCCTGCAGTATCCTGATCATTTTCAAATCCTGCTCCCCTGTGCAGCAAATACAAATTCATTGCTTTAAAAAGTACATAAAGGAGATGAAAGGAAAGGCACACCTGCCCCCTCTGCTGCCAGGGCATCCTCAGGCAGGAGTGAGGCACTGTCTACCTTACATGATGGCACCTAACCCAGTGACAGGCTTGCTATGCTATCTCACTGCTCAAGGTCACGTGTAGCTACAGATAAGACTAAGAGCAAGGGAGAGATAAGCAACAGCTCAGCAACCACCAAATGGCAATACTCGGGGTCATGGGGGACAAACGGGTGAAAATAATCAAAGATTAATGTTCAAAAAACAACCAGGAAGCATTAGCTTCCAACAAAAGCAGGAAGCAAGGAGGCAGTCACACAGCTGTGTAACCTCAGCGTGGCACAGGGAAGCCCTGCCCTTGGCACTGCCAGGGTCGTGACGGCTGCTCTGCCCTGGTGGGACGCAGAGAACTGCGTGGCAAGAGGAAAGGCCCACGGACACACAGTACCCTGGGCCTTACCTCCCTGAAGCCTGACCACGCAGTGTCAGCTCTGGGCATCTGCTAACAAGTTGTTATCTTGGAGTTGTGAACAGGGACTCGTAGATTTCTGTGCAGCTGCCCTGCAAATTTAGCTATTTGTGCTTCTCCACTGCTGTCCAAGCTCTGGAGGAGCAAGCAGCAGTCTGTCCTTCTGTCCTAGGAATTTCCCAGCCTCTTTTGAGGTGATGCAAGTCACTCTTGTTTTCTTCCAGAATGGCCACAATACACCAAGCGTAAGAAGTCCATCTGGTTTGTCTGGGGCCATGGGAATAAACAGCAGAGGTGAGCACTTTGAGTGGACCTCTGCAAGAATGCTGCCTGTAGCTGATGGTAGGGCTTAAAAATAGTCCTGCCCTTGCAAATGTCACACACAGAGGTCTTGATACAAGATACTGCATCTTCCCTAGCCTTTCAGCTGATGTACCAGCTATGAGAAAAGTCATCATTTTTGGCAGGTGTTGCAGTAAATAGAATTCAAGGAAGGAAATATCACCCCTGCTAGCACTACAGGGACATCCAAGGAAAGAAGGGTCTTTTGAAATTGGAGAAAAATATCCAGGACCCCTGAGGAACGCAGTGGCAGCAGTGCAGGCCTGGCCAAAGGCACGAGGTGGGTGCATGGAGCAGTGTTGTTGACACTGGCATTTCAAGGAAATCCCTATAGTGAGCAGCTGGAGCACTTCAGGCAGTCCTAAATGCCACGTACCTCAATGCTGGAGTGGGGAGCACCAGCAATTAGAGGTGCTGACATGAGGTCCACGCAGGCTCAGGGTAGGCAGGAAGCAGAGCAGCACTGCCCCATACAGTGGAGCCACTGGCAGTAGCAAATGGGTACAACAACAGCAAGTGGGGATTTTAAAAGCTGTTTCATTAATTTTTTTTTTATTCCATCTCTGTAAAATGTGCTAATCCAGTCTTTACAAGAGCAAGTAATAACATCCCTAACCAGGTCTGCACAAACACACACAGCAAACCCCAATGCTTTGGAGTGAAACCCCTCTGCAAGCAGCAGCCCACCCTGCACCAACCTGGAGCCGAGACAGTTAAACCAGCTTGGGAAAACCTGGGGTGAATGAGAAATGTGAACTGGCCACCGGCAGTGCTTTAGGATGAGGAGTCGGTCACTGATCCCCATTAATATTTTTGTCAACTACACTAATTCTGGGGGCTCTGTGAAACCGGAGTCCCAGCCTGGAAAGGTCAGGGATCAGATATAACCTTTTGCTCAATGCAACCCTAGCTCACTCCTCAGCCCGGCTGCAGAAGCTCAGCTCTTGCAGCCCTGGGCAAGATGAGGGGGGGTGAGTGTGTAGCCCTGGCCCAGCACCAGTGGGGGGCAGCGACTCAGGAAACCCAGGCAACTTCAGAGCTTTTGTTTTTCCATTAAAACACCCTCTGAAGAGGAAATAAGGAAAAATTAGTATGATGCAAAAAGTTAGGTTTTCCCTTTTGCTTTCTTGGTGTCTGAATTTGGGGTTTATATTACTTAATGAAAACAGAGCATAACTGAGAACTGAGTCATTTCTTCCTCCTTGCTTTCTCTTGTGCTCCACCGTATTCCCAATTGGGGAAAACAATTCATCGGTATTTTTCTCTTACTCAGGAAAACAAGAAAAAAGCAAGAAAAATACTTTCATTTGAAAGTATTCACACTTAAAATTCAGCTGAAAATACTTTTTAAAGCCATAGCATAAGCATACCATACACAAATCAAGCTGTCACTTCTTTTCTCTACTTTTTATTTTTGGATGTTTCACTGCTTTGTTTTTGGTTTTGATGTGTTGGGGTTTTTTACATAAATGCATTTAGAACAGACTTAAAGTCATTTTTCCAAAAGATTGTTTTACTCTGGGGAGAAATAACATTTGCAGTTAAACCTTACTTATCATTGGATAGAAGCACCCCTTGAAAAACCTGATGAGGCTCCATGCTAATGGTTGTGGCCTGCTGGTTTTGCACAACCTGGAGAAGAACATTACCCAGCTTTGGCCTCTGGGATCCACAGAAGCAAAACAGAACAAGAGATCCCTTCAGAAATTATTTTCTAAGACAGGACTTTGAGTGGAACAAACCTCTTGGATGTCTCTAATTCTCTCTGACGAGGTCTGAAGATGCTCTCATACCTAACCTGGAGCAAGACTCCTTGCTTTGAGACACATAAAGTCAGGTGAGAGCAATCAAGAGGCAGGGATTAAGCTAAAAGCATCACACTCATCACACTTCTTAGAAAGATCTGAGCAGCAGCATTTCAGGAGTGAGATGGGGAAGGAAAGAAGGGGAGCCTTGCTCTCATCCTAGCTCCACACCCTCTTTTGCTGTTCTCTGCTTCAATGAGAAGCACTGTTTTAACACCTGAGTAGTTATCCCCACTGCTCAAAATTTCAGTATCACTTTCTGCTACTCATAAGGACCCTCCATCCCCCAGCACCAGTGGTGGGAGCTCCTTACCTGTGCCGCTTCCAACTCCCAGAACATTTATGGTCGATTTGCCATTGCCGAGACTGAAATTATAAGCACACGTTACTTAACCACACTATGTGACACAAGTTCATGTTTTAATTCTAATATCTTGGAAGCCACATTGACCTGGAAATTTTCATGTTTTGCCTCATAACTGGGATAGAAATCTGAGCATCCCTTTAGAGCCCAGCCATGACGAGCCGCATGCTGGAAGCCAGCCCAGTGTGAGCAAGCTCGTATTTCAATGTACAGTTGGCACCAGGATATAGCACTTCTCATCCTTTGCCAGAAGGTTTTTGTCAAGATGTGGCTGGCACCATGGAAAAAGTCCTCGGGGAACCCCAGGGTTCCCTTTGGGGGTAGCGGGGCTGTGCCCGGCTGGGATGGACACTTGTGGGGATGCAGGGACAACGTGAGCCGGGGTGAAACCTCTGCCCCCTCCAGAGACAAGTTTGGTGTTCTGGCATTGGATATAAATACCCAGAAAAAGTAACAAATCAGGCTGCCCAGGTGATAGGATATCCCCTCTTTTCAAAATTAACCTTAATTTGAAACAGAGATAGAAGGTCAGAATCTTTAATAGTTTTTATCTTAGAAAAATTGCTTTTGAAAAGACCAAAACCCCCAGAGTTGTTTGGTTCCTAGCAGAATATTTAATAACAGTCTGGCTGGAGGATGGGGAGCCCGGGAGCTGCCTTGCTGCACTGACGTGCTTTATGGCCTTCTTCTGCTCTTGGGAACGGACACTGCAGGGGACTGAGTGCTCCATACACACAGCAATGATTCAATGAGTAGCAAATCCTGGAGGCCATGAGCTAGTCAAGGAGCCTTAGTCCTAATGAAGGTCAAGACCTTCTGGTAGACCCACAATCAGCATAATAGGAAGCTGCATTGTTTTGGTTCATTTAAAATTCACATAAGTAAATTCTTCTATTAAAATTTCCCAATACAATTTATTTATTAATGATTATTTCATGCTTATTTTTTGCATATATCTGATCTGGAGATAAAAATTTGCCTGTCTAAACTACTTTCTCAATAGAGAGTACAGTTTCCATAATATCCAAACATTACCCAAACTTGAAAGGACTTTCTTGCAGTTTGGATCTAAGCTGTTCTGTAACTATCTGCAGTCATCCAGGCTTAATTTATTACATCAATACTTCACAAAACTGATTACCATTTAGTACTTAAGCAATGCAAATCGACTTAGGATAGAAATAAGGAGGTCTTGGGGGATTAAGCAAACCAAGAATTAGTTACTAGAAGAGAATTAGAGATGTGTTTCTGTTTGGACTGATGTGTGATCAAGTCCCAAAAGCAGGGGGAAAGCACAAGAGAGCTTTCTTTTGAGAAAAAGACCAAACAACAGCAAAAAAATTTAATCCTTGGAAAATCAGCTAATGAAAAGACATGAACTTGAGAATGAGGTCCTGATTCTTTCCTTAGCATAAGCTGAGAGGCAGCACAGTGTATTAATTGAAATAGCTTGTATTCTGGAGTAACTAGAATATACTAAAGACTGCTTATTAAGAGACTTAAAACTGAAAACTATTAAAAGTTCATTCCTGTCCCAGAAAAATCCTTACACGTTTTTGCTGCCCCTTTTGTGCAGGTTGCCCTCCCAGGATGACAGATGGCTTTCCCACCCCAGTGGAAGCGTTCCTTACCCAGCCACGATGTTGGGCATTTCTTCCTGGTTGAACTCATCCATGCACTGGTGTTCAGTTGAGTGATCCAAAAATGACTTAAAGGCCTCTACATACTCCTCAGCAGTGAGACTTCTCATGGAAGGGATCACATACAGCTCTTGAGAAACAAATACAAATTGTGTGTTAGTGGCTTCAAGGCGAGTGACGGATCAAAGCATTTACATTGTGGAAGAAACACAACCCAGCAGAAAACAGAGGTTTGGGATGATGGTACAGAGGATGCATGGCCAAGGAGCAAGGTCCACGCAGGTGGGTTCATGTCAACACTTTCCAACCTGTTCACACTCAGGGTCTGAAAACTATTCTTAGATGCTCTTTAGCATCAGCATATTTGTTCAGCGCCCGTTAATACAGCTCAGCCTGAGGAAATTGCCTCCAGAATGTTTGGCTGGATATGGGGTGCTCGGTTTGCAGAAAGGGAGGGAACCAGAGTGTTTTTCTGGAGGACTAAAGCAAGAGGGTGAAGGGAGTTGTACAGCAGGTCCAAACCTGGGAGAGATATTGCTTGTGCACGTGCTAGAGGGTGAACTGAAATCGTCAGCTGTTGGCACACTTGCTATTAGAGGTGATGCAATGCAGAAATTGCCACCTGCACCTGAAGCAAAAAGAACCAACCTCGTGCACCTCCTTTCCGATTCTCATCAGTGTGGGGCTGCAACGCGCTGCCAGAGAGGTGAACGCCCCTGGGAATGGCAGCTTGTGGCCAGGAGGCAACTGATAGCCAAAGCATTTCTTCTGAACAGGCTCATGCTCAAAGGTGGCTGGCTGAGGCCAAGACCTCCAACTCTGAACCAACACCCAGGGCTACTCAAGGAGTTGCAACCAATTACTGCAAACATCACTTTCCTGCTGTCTCATCGCAATGACGCTGCTGCCGGGGAGCGAGCTTTGGCCCAACTGCGTGGGTCTGACAAGCAATGATAGGACTAAGACTTGAGGCTCATGAGAAGATGCCGTGCAGCTGAGCTCTGGGGTCTCTCTCAGAAAAAGGGCTGCAGTGGGAAGGCAGTGCCACCCTCCATGTGCAAGATCAGCACTGGAAAGGTATCATTCGGTAGGAAAAAAACCTAGATATTTCCTCCTAAATGAACTGAGGATGAAGGACAAGACTCAATGGAACACCTTCACTCCATTTTTGCCTTTAGAGGATCTGCTTATTTATAATCTGCTTTTAGCTGTCACTAGTAAGAAAACTCTATATGTCTCATACAGGACTGTGCAATCTTAAATTGAATCCTGTGCTGTTTCCAAACCCACATACCATTAACAACTGTGTTTTGGGTAGGTGTGCACGGAGACATATGTACTACTGCAGGGAAAGATACCAACATCTATCCTCCACACTTTGAACTATACCTTAACACAAACCTCCAATCACCTGATTTGCAGTTGGTTTAGCATCCTGCTTCTTATTTTTTAAAACAATCTCTAACTCCAAAAGAATTAAAACGTGTTTGTAGTCATAGCAACCTGAGTGGGCATTTCACTTAAATCTTCTTTTTTTATATATCTTTTTCCCCAAAATACCTGAGTTATCATGTGGAGCTGTCAGAATCTCTGCTTCAAAGTTCATGCTGGGGAACCTATTCCTGTAAGGAAAGTATAGCACTTGAGTTATTTGAAGAACCTGCACGCCTGTTTGAAGCTGCATTGCAAATGCAGTACAAAAGGAAGATGCTCCAGGACAAATCTTCCTTGCCTGGTGAGCAACACAGTTTGTTCTCTTTTAGTAGAATAGAGAAAGTCATAACTCCCTGGTTAGCTGATTGCCCCTAAGAATTAGCAATGGACTGACCAACTTCATCAGTTCTTGTCTGAGCTGTGCTGTGGAAGCTTTTCCTCCCTCTGAAGAATTGTTAACCAGTCAGTACAGAGGAAAGCATGAGACTAACTGATATTACACTCCCTGGGAAACCCCTAATCATGAGTGGAGTAGAAGAAATTATAGAATCATAGAATGGTCTGGGTTGGAAGGGACCTTAAAGATCACCCAGTTCCAACCCCCACCGGACACCTCCCACTGGATCAGGGGGCTCAAAGCCCCATCCAACCTGACCTGGAACACCTCCAGGGATGGAGCATCCATGACTTCTCTAGGCAACCCCTCCACCCTTACAGTAAAAATTGTCTTCCTAATATCTAATCTAAATCTCCCCTCTGTCAGCTTCAAACTGTTCCCCTGTTCCAGTCACTGCACTCCCTGATAGAGCCCCTCCCCAGCTTTCCTGCAGGTCCCCTTTTAAGTACTGGAAAGCTGCTATAAATAACAGTGATTTAGGAAATTAGGAAATTACTACAGCGAGCTTCAGCATCCAACATGCTAAAAGGTCTGCTTGGCCCAACTTTCCCAAGACCTTTTTACACTTTTTTTTTTTAACATGTGTGTCCTGGCTGCAAATATTACACTGGGTAACTTGCAGAAGGGACATGACTTAAAGAGCAAAAAACAAAAGAGGTCATTTGACCACAAATGTTTTCATCATCATATGTTTTCATTCTCACTTTAGGAGCTCTGTGAAGATTTCCAGCAACGAATTCAGAACATTTTTCTTTCACAACACATCTCATCTGTTAAAGTGTGATGGGTTGCCACTAGCAAAAGGAAGTTATTGACATTAAATGGGAGCAGGGACCTCACGTCTGCAAATAAAATGTTGGGGTAAGGCTATCTGTGCAAGGGGAATTGTCATTTTCTGGGTAGCAACATCTCAATATCAAGATGCAGAGCAAGATTTAGGGGTAATATTCTTGGATAACCTGGGCTTGGACATGTTGCTGCTCCCAAAGTAGAAAATGCCAGTAGAAAATGCTTCATGACAAGCACTTTTTGCCAGCAGTCCCCTCTGCCAGGTATAAAACTCGTGCATGAATAAGAAACAAGCCAGGAGGTGCAAAAGAATAAAGGGAGTCTTCTAGAAGGGCTTTGAGATACAATATGGAATGACCATGCTAGCAGGTAGCAAGGAGGTGGCCACATGGAAATAGTGCACTGCTCTGGTTAACGAAGGCAAGGAAAGACTAATGTGAACCGTAAGTCTCAGAGACACTGAGGCACTGCCAGGGCCTGCAAGGCCAGCTGATCTTAACTGAGTTCACTGCCAGAGTCATGCACCAGGCTCCCACGAGGCCCCACAAAGGTCTCTCTCTTCCACACCCTGACCTCACCTCTCCCCAGGAGAAAATCTCACAGACATTTAGCAAACAAGCTTGAACTTAGCCCACCTCCATAAGCTCCAGCTTGGCTGTAGGCCAGTCCCTCTGATTTCCACTCAACCCTCTGACCTCTTTCATCTTTGCCTGTCAAAGCAGAGGGCTATTTTGTCCTCTCAGTTGCCTGAACTGAGCAAGATGGCTTTCAGAATAAATCTCCGCGTAAAAGGCTGAGAGGTAGCGTGGCTTCCCCTATGTAGAGAGGAACAGCTCTCGGTATTCAGGGACATGAACCCCATTTCTGACCGGTCAAATGTTTCCATCCATCCCAGGAGACCTGCCAGGTGACCTGGACAGACTGTGGCACAAGATGATGCCAAGACAACTCCTCCACCGAGACTTTGTTCCTGTCTCCCGAGGTGGTGTTCCTAAGACTGATTAACACTTGTTGCTGGGAAGATGAGGCAAGCTGAATTATTGCTGGGAACAAATGGACTTCCTCAGAAACCTGGCTTGAAATCTGGTTCATAATCTGGCTTAAAATTTAGCACAGATATGAAAATTAAGAGCAGTAATTTGGGCTGGTGTTGCCCACCCAGCTCCCTGATGCCCAACAGCAGGACTGAAGCAGTGACTGCCAGAGAGCAGGATGCTGGTGCGCGGCTCCTGGCTGAGTCGGGGCTCGCCGTTAGCGAGGTCAAACCTCTCTCCCTCTGTGACCTGAGCAGGTTCCAACACGGACTGCAGGTGCAGGGCACGGAGGGAACTGACAGCATCACCCTAAGTGATGCAGCACCTTTAGGTGGAAAGACTCATCGAATCCAGGATTTTTCTAGCAACGCAAATTGCAAGAACATCTTCATAACTGATAATTTCATTACACTTAAGTCAGGCTGCTAAGGGACTGACTTACAAAGACCAGCTTAGCGCCCACACCTGCCGGGACGCGGGCACATCTGCTGTCGCTCCCACCTTCCCCGTGCCCGTACGAGACACAGAGCAGCAGGGGCTGGCTCTGCCACCCGGCCGGACCGCGGGGAAAGCACTGCCCCATCCCTCCCCAAGCCCACGCACCTCTTCATCTCCGGGGCCGGGTCCATGGCTGCGGCGGGCGCTGGGACACGGAGCTGGGGTGAGCCGCGCCCTACGGCAGCATGTCCCGCTGCCACCCGCGCCGCACCGGGGGCCGTGGCGGTGACCCCGCCGCGGTGGCGGTGCGGTGCTCCCGCAGAGGTGCCGCTGACCCCGCAGCAGTGGTGGCGATGCGGTGCTCCCGGTGCGGTGACAGTGACCCCGCAGCAGTGGCGATGCGGTGCTCCCGCAGCGGTGGCGGTGGGGTGACCCCGCAGCGGTGGCGGTGGGGTGACCCCGCAGCCGTGCGGTGCTCCCGCAGCGGTGCGGTGGGGTGACCCCGCAGCGGTGCGGTGGGGTGCTCCCGCAGCGGTGGCGCTGGCCCCGGCGCTCGGCCGGCCCCTGTGGGGAGAGGCAGCGTCACTGGAGCGAGAAGGGGAAACCTGAGCCCCGCGGGGAAGCAGCGAGGGGCCGGGGCGGGCGATGCGCGAGGGCTGGCGTCGGCACGGCTGTCCTCATCGCGAGGGAGCTGCGCTGTCTTCGAGAGGAGGGGGAAAAAAGGCACAGGTTGAGGCTTTCAGACCTTTAGAACCTGAGAGGAAGCGGCAGAGGGGCCTCAGTCAGCGCTGGGCAGACCCAGGGGCTACTTCCATCGCTTTTTAATTTGCTTTGAGCCCTATCTCTGCACGTGCTCGCTGCCCTGGGCAAGAGGAGATGCTTTCCTGCACCCTTGCGGTGTTGCTGCCTGCTGGACAGACGTGCTGGGAGATGCTTCTTTCCTCCAGAGAGAATAAGGAGACCTGAGCAAGTGGTTTTTCCATCTCTGATTCGGGGAGAAGCGAGGCATAACAGCAGTACCTGTGAGCCCTGCGGGCTGCCTGGCATCCCCGTGTCCCTGCCCTGCAGGGCACAGGCAGCCAAGGAGGGGAGAGGATAACAAGCCCAGCCTGCACCCTCTCTGCTTGTTAACCCGCAGCGATTAATAAGCAAGCAAACACTTTGAGGGGAGAGGCTAAGCCAGAGACGGCTGGAAGTCACCCAGGATGAGATAGCACAACAGGAGGTGCAGTGGTCATTATTACAAATACAGAAAATCCTGGGTGCTCCCTGCACCTGTGTTTGGCCTTTCCTCCTACCAAGAACTACAGCATCCATGAGTCTGATGCTCCTTCTGACTAAAATGTAATAATTCAAAGACAAAAAAGAAAGGGTGTAGAGAATTTGTATGACCACATGAGGTCTGCTGTTGGAAAGCACAGCATTAGGATCCTCTCCTCTCCCTTTTCCAGAAGGCAACAAACAAAACAGATTAGATTTGACAAATAAAGCCTGCTCTCTTGCTGAGATCCCTCCCCCAAAACACCACCTGCCTCCTGTGGCTCAGAGAGGCCAGGGATCCTGCTCTCAGGTGTGGATGCTTCACCATCAAGTGACCTGCCTTGGATTATCCTATATTTGGCTTCCAGCAGATTTAAGGTGTCTTCACTGCAAGGCAGTTAAGCTTGCTAAGCTAGAAATGGCCACATTGCTGCTTTTACCCAAAATATTCAAATCAAAGGCGAGGAAAGAGTTTAACTCCTTTGCTAGCTCTAAAACACAGATCTGGCTTGCAATGTGGTTTGTCCACCCAGTCGGTGATATGCCATCACCTATTTCCATCCCTAAATGTTTCCAGCAGAGATGTCAGCCCCCAGACACCAACCATACAGCGATGGACAGCACCCTGCACTCCTCAGCGGAGCCCCACAGGCTGCAGCTGCAGCTCCCTCGTGCCCTCTGAGCCACCTACACCTTGTCCCAGATAAGCCATTCTGCCCGCTCCAGCCCAGCAACTCCTCCACCCTTCCAAGCCACCAGCAGGGATGGACACCCCACAGGTCCCAGCAAAAAAGCCATACCTCCCTGGAGCAACCAGAGTTGTGGAGAAACCTCCAGCATCCAGGAGCTGCACAGCACTCCTGGTACGTGCACTGGGGTGATAGCCCTGCCTGGCCCCCCGGCGTCCCCCCTCCTGGCTCCAACTGCCCACGTAGGCGCATGCCACGACTGAGCCCGGCATTAGCCCACAACAACAGCCTTTGTTCCCTTGGCACTGCAAACAAGGGCACTTTGTGGGCAGCTGCCTGCGCCGGCAGGAATTGGCGGCAGGGTGGCTTTGGAGGATGTACCCTCTGCGCCCGGTTGTTCTGGCAAGCTCGTGACTAAATCCACTCTCAACTGTGTTTTTCGTGCAAGTTGAAAGAAGCTGGGGTTTCTGATTAGTGAGATGATGACTAAAGCCAGAGCAGTGCTGCAGCGTGAGAAAAACAAAGCCTCAGTGTTTTTCCGCACGCGCTGTGGCTGTGGAGGTCAGTTTTGGGCTGATCCTGCAGAAATGGATTGTTTGCTGTTCCCAGGGCGAGCCTGCCCCACTCTGGTCTGACACGTGGTGCTGAGCCCCCTCGATGCTTCATCTCCATCAGCCCACCATGACCTGCACCTCCAGGCAGGAAAGCCTGGGTATATGGAAACCAAATTTCAATGTCTTTATCTTCTAAATAGTGACCAGCTCTTGGGCTGATGAATGTCAGGATAGTCCCTGGCATTTTTACACAGTTCCTTATGGCTTATCTTGTGAGACCCTCCCAGCTCCTCTTTGAACAACTGATGTGATGTAACTTTGATTTTCTTGTGAGCAGAGCTCTTTTCTTCTGCAGCAGTGTTTCCTTTTCTAATGAAAGTTTTCATCAGATATTTTTAGTTTCCTAGAGAGATCTTTTAAGATATGGCCAGCAGTTTCTGTACTCTCCTAACTGAAATATTTGGTGCAAACATGTTAATCTGCATTAGGCAAGTTCTGATAGAGAGAAAGATAACCAGCAGTTCTTGTAGCACCCATTTTCATGAAAAAGACAAGATGTCTCGTTAAAGGAAGAAATCCTGTTTTACATTAATCTCAATATTTTAATTAAACTCAATATTTAACAGCTCCTGGGCACCAGTAGATCTTGGAGTTTATCAACAGTATTTGGTTTTATATGTGTATACAGATTTTTTTTTCCTATAGGAAAAATAATGTCTTCTGATAAGTATGGAAAAAGGTAACATTGGAGAAGGAGAACCCGCCCCTTCTCAGAGGCACTCACTGCTGCCAGGCCCGGATCTCCAGCTGTGTTTTGATTCAACATCCAAAAAAAAATGAAGCATATAATAGGTCTGGAGATAATTTTTTTTTTAAAAAAAAAAGCAGCCCTTTCTGTGTTTTTATTAAAACCTGGCTGCCATTGCAGTTCTTCCAGATCTTTTCAAACCACCCTTTACAAACTATTTGACTAGAGGTCATATCTCATGTAGTTCTAATTACAGAGCTAAGGCAAGGGCAGAGGGAGAGTCCAATGTGACCAACTTCAGAAAAGTCTGTTTGATTCAAGGTGAAGACCAGCTATTCCTCTACAGACCATACAGTGTTTAAAAATAAATATCTCTGAGAGCAAAGACAGGTACAGTAAATTGTGCCTTTTACCCCTCAAGAGCTATGGGGTCTTCATCCAGGAAAACATTCTCAGAATTTGACTTTTCCTGGCTGTACCCTTGCATCCAGCAGCACAGCATGGGCAGGATTAAACACATCCAACAGGTAAGTCTGCAGGTTTGGGTTAATCAGAGGACATTGCAGGGTGATACAAACTGCTGGCAGAGCCAGCCACCCATGGGTCTTGAGCTCCCCTAAGGAGCAGGCAACACAAAAGTAACATCAATTCATTAATGCTATTATATTTCAATTGCACTTAAAATGAAGGATCAGAATTGAAATGCTGTGTACTTACCTCCTCTTAAAGCAAGGCCGAGCCCAGCCTTCCCAGCATGCATGACACTGCACCACCTCCGAAGGGAAGAGGCTGGAACATTGAGAGCAGCCCAAGTACCCCAAAAGAAGCCACTCTGCTGTGCAAAAATCTGTTACGAAACTGGAATGGTTCTTTTTATGCTGTGATGCAAATAAGATGACGAGTAGGCCTTTTCTGGGTAAACAGAGAGAGCAAATCATGGGTGAGCAGGTCTGATGGGGGATGCTCATTTTTCACAGAACTTTGGTTCATCTGTGAATCTTTCTGGTTTGCCTTGCTTTTAAAAAAAATATCCTTTGCTAAATTATAGAATTATAGAATCAATCATAAAGGTTGGAAAGAAACTCTAGGATCATCCAGTCCAACATCCCTGTGCCTACTAAACCATGTCACGAAGTGCCACATCTACACACTTTTTGAACCCCTCCAGGGATCGAGACTCCATCACTGCCCCGGGCAGCGGTTCCAATGCTTCAATATATTTTCAGTGAAGAATTTCTTCCTAATAACCAAATCTAAACCTCTCCTGGTGCAACTTGAGGCCATTTCCTCTTGTCCTATCACTTGTTACTTGGGAAAAGAGATCAACACCTACCTGGATATGACTTCATTTCAGATAGTTGTAGAGAGTAATAAGGTCTCCCCTCAGCTTCCTCTTCTCCAGGCTAAACACCCCTGGTTCCCTCAGCCACTCCTCGCAGGACTTGTTCTCCAGATTCTTCACCAGCCTCGTTGCCCTTCTCTGGCCAAGCTTCAGGAGGAAAATGTCTTTTTTAAGAAAGAAATGTAACATTTCTTTGACATTTGGGCCAATGTTTCCTTTCCATTTGCAGTAAGTTCTGCCATCTCCTAGACCCTGGTTTTTACACCAGCCCCCAAAAGTGCCCCTTGGTCCCCCCCAGCACGGCACAGAGTCCCTTGGGAGCGCGGCGGCTCTCGGCTGCCGCAATGCTTTCGGCCACGAAGCAATCAGGGGAAGAAAACCACTTGGAAAGCCTGAAAGGTTAGTAAGGAACATCTGTAAAAACTTGAATCCGAAGAAATGCATCAAAAAGAGAAGGTTTGACTCAGCCCAGCACTTCCAATGCGAATTTAGCAACGTCCAGCGCAGTGACAGGGGGAGCAGAGCATCGCCCCGCGAGGGACCGCGGATCTGTCTCAGCCGCTGCCACCGCAGGGGTGCGGGGGGCGCTCTCCGCTCTTCCCTGGCGCTCGGGTTCCCGTTCAGCCGTGCTTCGGGTGCCCTTTCCCGCTAACGGGGGCGCTTGTTGTCTTTGCTTTTTCTTTTCAGGAGCTGACAGAGGTTGCATTCACGCTGGGTTTATTATAGCGTATTTTCCATCCCACTCATTTCTTTACAGCGGCACTCGCTGACTTTTCATCCTCTACAAACCGTGCCTCAGGCAGTGGTTACGGTGTGATTGCGGCTCCCAAGTATTATTCTTTGCATCTGGGCTCAGCACGGGGAAGGGTAAAAGGCTTGGCTTTCAGTTTGCAGATTAACCTTCCTCTATAGAGGAAAAGTAATTTATATTGAACATAGCAGGGGGAAAAAAGGGTATTCAGCAAACTGGTAATCTCTGAAAATGGCCACACTTTGGAACAGTTTCTGCGGAAAAAAGCCAGGAAATCTTCCTCAGGCTCAATAGTTAAATCTCTGGGCAATTTTTTCCCACTCTTCCTTTGAAATCCTTATTTTTCCTCTCAATAAGAGAGATAAACCCAGGAAGATTGGTTTGGTAGAGGTGTAGGCAGAATCAGCCCTGGTGTTTAGGGTAGCAGCACTCCACAGATGGGTACCGTGAACATACATGGGCTGCAGAAAACCCTGCAATGCATAGTGATGCTACAGGAGGAAAGGAGGAAGGAAGGAAGGCTCCTACAATACATTAATTTTCAGTGCTGATTTCTACTCACCTTGGGCTTAGCAGTGAGCACCCACTCTTATTGATTTTATCCTGAGTGTCAGGAGACTTGGTGTTCTTATTAATTCCCAGGTCCTGGAGTCATGCGAACGTGAAAAAACTCTCCTAGCCTATTTTCAATAGCAAAATTCCAGAACACTGAAGATACTTTGAAAGAAGTCCAAAAATGGGCTCATTTAAAAGCAATTTCATGAAAACATTCAGTGGCTGGAATGGAGCGGGAGCCAGGGTGCCTCAGGCTGAATGATCAACTCAGATGGGGAGTCTGAGAAATATGTTTTGATAAAGAGGAGGTCCATGAAGATGATCAGAGGACTGGAGCAGCACCCATATGAGGAGAGGCTGACACAGATGGGCTAGTTTAGCTTAGAGAAGAGAAGGTTCCAGGGAGCAGGCTTCCAGCACTGAAAGGGAGGCTAGAGGAAAGCTGGGGAGAGGCTCTTTATCAGGGATCGCAGGGACAGGATGAGGTGGAATGGTTTTAAGCTGAAAGAGGAGAGATTTAGATTAGATATTAGGGAGAAATTCTTCATGATGAGGGTGGGGAGGCCCTGGCCCTGGTTGACCAGAGAAGTGGTGGCTGCTCCATCCCTGGAGGTGTTCAAGGCCAGGTTGGATGGGGCTTTGAGCCCCCTGATCCAGTGGGAGGTGTTCCTGCCCCAGGCGGAGGGGTTGGAACTGGATGGGTTTTAAGGTTCCTTCCAACCCAAACCATTCCACAGTTCTATTAAATATCCTGAAAGGAAAATAATTTTGCATTTCAATGATAATTCAGAAAACTTTGAGTACGTGAGAGATTACATGTCTTTCCTACTCAATATGCTTAAAGCACAGCGCTAATGCCACCAGTTTATAGTGATCCAGGTTTTAAGGATTGGGAGGGACCGTTCTGTATTTTAAATTGCACCTCCAAGAACTGCTAAAAATTGATTGTTAGATTTCATTAAAATAAAGAAAGATGGAATTGCTTGTTCTGGGCAAGAAGGTGGAAGGGCTGCAGGAGCAAGGGCTGAAGGGGCACTGGGATGGCAGCGGTGGCTGTTTCCCTGCTCTCTCTGGCTGTCAGACACCACAGGCAGTTGCCTTGTGCCCATCCTTCATGTGCTGCGCACAGCTCCTGCCCGTGATGTTCCCAGCAACCTGAGCAGGTCCTGCAGCCTTCCTATATTTTTATTCTGTTCCCCCCTGTGCAGTGTATCAGCCTCCTCATGGGGACAACAAAAAGTCTGTTTTTTCAGTAAACCATTTCAGCTTCATGGATTAGCCATGGCAGGCACTTGCAGACCCCCATAACGCACATTGAGACGCTCCCTGGGTGTTAGTAACTACTGAAAAATTGATCAAAACTGATAGAGCTACGGGCCCCAGGTCCTGTTCTGATCTGCTCTTGTGCTGCTCTGCTCTCACAGGGACAGCAGAGTCAAACCCAGTGAAAATACACCTTCACCCTGCCCTTAGCTTTGCCCCGTGGCACAAGCTGCACACCCAGAGCAGATGCTGGGCAGGACGTGCCCCCCTCAATTGCTGTCGCTCCTCCTGGGGCCACACTGCCCTGGCACCTGCAGGGATCCCCCAAATGCAGCAGGGAGTGCCTGCAGGGTCCTGCCCTGCCACGGGGCTGTGACACCGCCTGTGACACGCTCAGGGCTGCACATCCTCACTCCAAGGTGGGCACGGCCTTGGGTGCCTCCTGAACTGCAGCTGTGCATCCCCCATCCCATAGAATCATGGAATGGTTTGGGTTGGAGGGGACCTTAAAGATCACCCACTTCCAACCCCCTGCCCTGGGCAGGGACACCTCCCACTGGATCAGGATGCTCAAAGCCCCATCCAACCTGGCTTTCAACACCTCCAGGGAGGGGGCATCCTCAACTTCCCTGGGCATATTCCCATCTTCTACAGCAGCAGCTCTTAGGAGACACTGCTTGAATAGCAGGAATATTCAACAAACTCATTAATTACCAGGGTAAATTTGCTGGAGATGTGAGGTTGTGCAGCTGCTGGTCTACTGCAAGACCTCAACAAAATCTTTCTTCTCTTCTGCTCTCCCTCCCAATAGCTCTTCCTTTCACTCGCTGAGACTATCCCCAGAGCAGATTCCATGAGGCATTTGTGCTTTCTTTCATCCCAAGATCTCCTAATCTTTGGGAAGTCAGGGGGCTATCGACCGCGTAGTCTCTCCCCAAGCATCCCCTGGTGTCCCAGTCTTACGGAAACACCTCCTACTTCTGTTTATTATTCACAGTTTGATTTTTTGCTGGAATCCCAAGTGAAGCCTGAATAGCAAAGCCAATACCTAATGCAAAGACTCTCCAAATGAGGGGTCAGTCGGGATACAAAGGATATTAAGATTATCGACAAGGGATCAGAAGTGGATGAGATAAGGGAGGAGATAAGGCACTCCTTCCAGTCCTAAATGTGCAACCAGAGCCAAAATGCTCCTCATCACATTAAGCTGTGCCCTCTCTCACATGAGGCAGAAACACAGTGCTCTCTGTCAAATTCAGTTCAGTAAAGCTATCGATAAAGACAGGCAGGTGATTGCACTGACACGATTGGCAGACGGGGAAGAGGCGCTGCCGTGGAGAGGCACTGCTCACCCTGGCCTCTTCGTGCTGCCCTCAAATCACACACTGCCAAAAGGAAAAGGACAGTGAGGGAGATGCTTGGCTTTTCAGATCTTTGGAGTCATGGTACAGCTTATACCTACCAGCAGCACTGTTTAAACGTGGCTTTCAAAATGTGCCAAAATATTGTTATCATATGGTTTTATTAGACAATGTAGAGTAAGGACTCATTTCAGTAGAGGGAGCAAATAGGTTTACTTTTTAAATTTTATATGTGCAAATGGATAGATGCACAGGCTATTCAAGAAGAAATTGGATTATTTTACTGCAAACACCAAGCACAGGCAACCTTCTATCACCTTGCAAAGCACTGGAGGTTCTGCAGTTTGTAAGCCCTGTGCCATTGTCACACCTCAACGGTTTATTTATTTTTATCTCAATATACATAAAAATAAAAGGATCTTCTAGGAGCTTTATGCACCCCTGCCCTTCCCTCCATCTGTGAATAATTTCTGCTGGGCTCCTCACCAAGTCCTGCACCCTGGCTGGATCCAGCTGGGGTCAACACCCCCTAACGTAATGCAGCAGAGAGCCACCCCTGAAACCCTGTGTCACTCTTACGGGGTGGCCCTGGCAGAGAGGGGTGCAGGACCAGCCCCAGCAACCCCTTCAGGGCAGGTTCAGCTACATGAGCTCTGGGCAACGTTAAGGTACTGAATATCTTTCAGACAACAATGCTATTCAAGTAATTATTATTGTCAGCCCTTCACAGCCACCGAAGTGATGACAGACCCTGATGCCCCTGGCTTCCTCCGTCTGCCCTTGCTCACCCATGTGGCCTCAAAACCTCATTTGTTTTCCCATTAGCCAGGTTTTAATGACTTACCCCAAAAAGGGTTCGACGGCCGAGCTGGAAGGTGACCCGCAGCTCCGGGCAGGTGTGTGCATCCAGTCACTGAGCCAGGTGACCACAGCTCCGGGCAGCATGAGGAGTCGTGAAAGCACCAGCAGATCTCTCAGCAAACTCAATGCATCAAGACTATAAATGCTTCAAAAACTCCAGGGAAGAAAAGCAAAGGAAGTGGCTCCAGTGAACCTTGGCCATCTCTTCTTGCCCCATGGCCCAAGCCATCACACTCTTCTTTGCACTGGCCATGTCCACGTGGCAGCTCTCGTTTGCCCCTGTGCTTAAAAATTAATGTCCTTGGTCACTTCCACTAAGAACTGTATCCTAAATATAAATTACACTGCAGGGGCTGCTGGAGGAATCTCCTGTAGTTTAAAGCTCCTCAAAGGGCACTGGAGGAAATGGCTCGGCTGGGTCTGGCACGTTCCTATCTGCAGGACTTAACACAAGTCCAGAGCTGGTAGCAGACCTAACCCAGAGCTATGGTTTTCACCTTTTTTCCCTTTCACTCCTTAAACAATAACTACATGCATTAGCTTTCACAAAGCAGTGAAGATGTTTTTTATCAGCTATAGCAAGAAAATTAAAATTCAGGATTTGTTACCAACACTTTAATTATTCAGTGTTATCAAGTTGTCACCAGGCCTTTAATTATTTTTCAGTTTATACCTAATTTCCCACACTATGATTGCTTTAGTGATGTTAAGGTAGACTTGCAACTGTAATAGAAAAATGTCCCAGTCCTTTATGATGCTGGGGATTGGAAATGACAATGTTAATAAAATTCCCTCATCTCCTGTGCCACAAGCCCTCTTCAATATTAGTGTTCATCTGCAGTTGGCATGCTATTTAATTATGCTCTTTTGGTACCAATAAACACTTAATAACATATTCAAAATGAGTAAACAGGATATAATAATGTCTGTGATTCTGCATCTGCTTAAAGACACAAGACCATAAACTCCCCTGCCAACGCCTCCCCACAAGTGGACTTGGTATTTCAGACAATGGTGTGAAACTGGGAGAGATATTTATGTACGGGGTGGGTGCACCCAAGGTACTGCCTGTGTTCTGGAGCTGCAGCTGAGGTTTCACAGGTGATTAACACCAATTATGCAGCTGGTTACTGTTCTTTACAGACATCGTTTTTCTTAAAACACCAGGCAATTTCGACTCACCAAAACCTCATGCAAAGAAGGAAACCTCGGTTACAAAGAGGAAACTGGTGCAGAAACTCCCACAAACTTCACTAGACCCCACAAAAAAAAAAGCCAATTTGCCAAGTTTCTGGCCAAGTCCAGGGCAGGAAAAGTGAGATTATTTTACCTGAAGGATGGGATAATCATCACTCATCCTCATCACTGAAAGAGTCCCTGAGGAGCTCTTGCCACTATTGTGCACTCAATAACCCTACATCTCTGAGGGGGGGCTACAAAAGAGCTGTTATCTCCTCTTTTCCCCTAGAAGGCTGTTACCAGTCACAGGACACTTTATCTCGGATGGACACCTGAGGCAGCTCTATCCCAGAAGGCCAGATATCCCTCAGCATCCCTCCCCACCTGCTCCTCACCCCAGGCAGGCCCACAGCCCAGCTGACACACGTGCCCAGGAGGACCACAGGCATGTGGCTGTGCACAGAGGGCCCACCCACGTTGTGCAAGTTGAACACTCTGAAGACCAGCTGGGTTAAGGATTTCATGCCTTTCCCTTTGATACTGCTCATGTTAACATCACATTGGGGAAAAACCTATGAAGACCTGCCCACATTGCCCACAGTATCATCAGTGAGGAGGGACATGGCAAGCAAATAGGAACAGAAGAGGCACACAAAGCACATCCTGACTTTATTCCAGGTATTGCCCAGTAGCAAAAGCAACCAGCATCTTAAAGTCCTCTGGCGTATCCCATTCCTTCCTGTCTTGGAAGATATCTTGGAATTACTTGGAAGGCCCTTCATACCCTGAAGCCCTTCCCAGCTACTCTGCAGACCCCAGAGGTTCTCCACTGCCGCAATATCCTCACTGTCCTCTTAAGCCACTTCCAGCTCTCAGGATTTGGAAATTTGGTCCCACTCATCTCTTTACAAAGAAAACAGGCAGCAAAATGGGCAAAGCCTCTTCATTGCCACATCTAACCCTGCTTCTGCTGCTGAGGAACAGCTCTGTTTTACACTGTGTTTGAGCACCTTGAGCTAAAACACAGGGAGAAAAGCCTTGAGCAGGTCAGCATCTCCTGACTGGGGTCTCCCAGTCACCACTGTAATTTGCTCTTCCAGTGAATGGAAGGTATTTGCAAGGCTTACAGGTGCCTGCCTGCTGGCTGGTGCTCAAATACCGCGTTTGCCGTGAGAGTCTTCCTTACACTTTTGCCCAGAATTAATGAGCAGATGTATAAAAATCACCTTTCTAACCAGCACCTCCATTTCTATTCTGCAGCACCTTTTTTTTTCAAACAAATCTCTCATGTTTGAGATTTAAATCCATGTTAATTCATTAGCACTGCTCTGCCAGGGATGGGGCAGCGCATGTTGCTACCACACTACGCAGGTGCTCGGGATGGTCACATATTTAATATCCTTCCTCTCTCCCCTAATTGACTGAATGCCACACAGAGCTGGGAGTGCATCCCCAGAAGGACCCTGGCACCCCGAGGACAGGTTTTTCAGGTGCCAAACTGACAGCTTGGCTCACAAATGGCTCCCCTGCAACACACCCGCGCTGCACAGATGTGCACGATTAGCACCTGAACCACAACTGAAGTCTCAGAAAATTGTACTTATTGCAGGACAAATTGAGTCTGCTATGGCAGAAGCCAGGATGATTGCTCAGGGGAGCACAGGGCTTATTCAGCAGTTAATTCATCATTTGTACCTGCTCAGAGCCCAGATAGATACAGCAGACACGGCAGCAGCAAACAAGGTACAAACTCCAGCATCTCAGGATCAATTTGCTCAGAGAAAGGCTTGCTGCTATCATGGCAAGGCAGTGAAACACTTCCACGAGAGCTTATGGGTGAGAAAATGAGAGGAGAGAACTGATTTACTACTGCCCTTTAATTTTGTGATAAGCTGTAGAGACTTGAATGCAACCCATGCTGCACATCAGGCT
Source organism: Tapera naevia (assembly GCA_033556795.1). NCBI lineage: Eukaryota > Metazoa > Chordata > Aves > Cuculiformes > Neomorphidae > Tapera > Tapera naevia. Next base: position 638,949 of record JAUMJJ010000149.1, on the reverse strand, counting down.
GTGCCAGGCCTTCATACGCACCCCAAAGTCAGAGCCCAGAGGTGAAAAGCACCTCAAACTGAGAGGGCAGGTCCCATCTGTGCAACCACCTCCCACACCAGCCTCTGGCTGGTGTTGTCATGTGCCAAGCTGATGCTTTCAAGCAGCTTGAAAAATGAACAACCAAAAGCACCAAAAGTGCAGGCGTTGAGCTCTGCCATCTTTTTAGTAACACTTCTGATTCCAGGGCTGACTTCACCGCCCACTCCTGAGGATGCCCTTTTTTGCTGCTCTAAATACACTTCCTCGGGGTCAGGGGCTTCTCCACAGCTTCCCGGGGTGACCCCACATCCACCCTTGTCTCCACTCTGTGGTCCCATCTGCGCGTGCGAGCCCAGGAGCAGCTCTCACCCACCCTGAGAAGTGATGCCCTGTGGCCGTGTGATGAGACATGTCATGGTGTCAGGGCTCAGCTTCTTCCAGGGTTTCTGGTAGTTCTGGGAAGCCAACTTTTTATAAAAATCAAGCCATTAATCAGGGCAGGCAAAAAAAGCTGAGGGGCACAGGCACTACATGAAGTCCAGACTCATCTGAAGGCAAAGCAAAGCTGTTCCTAACTCCAACATCACCTTTAACAGACTTGATAAACTGAAGTAGGATGTGTCTCTGTTGAGTGTGGATATTTCCTGACCTATTTTTTGTAGTCCTGACTGGTGTAGGGAAACACTTCATTTGCTTTGTTGCAGTCACACTGGCTTTATTGTAGTGTATTTTTAATACTAAGTATAGTTATTTTACTTACTGTCCATATAGATCTTAATACTCACATTAGCACTATGTAACCTATTATTGCTTAATGCTGCTAGAGAGTTTAATTATTTTCTAATGTGGAACAGTAAGAATCCTGTGAGTTCTTTCACTCCCATGAAATAAAATGCAGAACTACCAGATCAGTGAGGTGGAGGACAGTGGAGAGCACAAGGTGGTCTCACAGCAGACCAAGATGATGTGGTTAGGGCAGTCACATTTGCTGCTGTGGGTGGCTGGGGACCTTCCCTACCTGATACAGGTGTGGGAAAGTTTTTTAATTTCAACTGATAGAATGAATCAGTTAAAGCAATCTCAGGCAGATATATGCTATTTGTTTTGTGTCGTTACAGCCATTTCTGCTAAGCAAGCATGAATTAATCTGTTGTCCCCTTTTTATTTATAGGCAGTACAAATATATTCATTTTTCTGTGCCCTAAAAATAAACACTTCCCACGTGAAAAAGCAGTTACCACAACATGAGCACGTTTGACTCAGTGAGGGCACTTGTACCCTATTAGCACAGCCACCCTCCCATCACTTCCCCAACTGAACAGAAGACAATGCAATATGAATTTATGCAACACCCTGCTCAGAGAAGCATAATAAAGAATAGAATAATAGAGTAATAAATTCAGTCTGAACCACACTACTCAAGCCACTCCATCGCCTTCATTACCCGCTGCAGCACAGAAGGGCCACTACAGGGGTTTGCTGCTCCCTGGAAGTGGCCCCATCATCTTTGCTCATCAATGAGTGGTGCCCACACCTGGGCAGGACCTGCACCTGTCTTCAGAAAAAGCACAATGCAGGGAAGGAAGAGCAACGGACGCGACTTAGCGTGTCTGGGAGGTGAGCAGCAAAACCCACCCACGGTGGGTTGCAGAGCAAGCAGCTAAAACACGAGGTGCATTTCCCTTCCGATGCTGCAGACGCTTAAAAACACACTCACAGCCACCCTTGTGCAATACCCACAGTGGGATTATTGACTGGCAAAGCGCTGGAGGGAAGAAGGAACTAAAGAAATCCGTCAGTGAAACCCTGTTTATGATCTCAGCAGACCCTGGAGAGACTGAGACACAGGCAGCCACGAAACCGGCGTCACTGACCCCAAAGCCACCCCGTGCCAGTGCCAACAGCTGAGCACCAGGGCTCGTGTCCTGTCCCCAGTCTCACCCTGCACCTGCTGAGGAGCCCATCTGGGCCAGCTCTGCCCAGGCAGCAGCCAGAGAGCAGGAACCAGCTGCGTAGTTTTGCAGCCAAGGTCTGCCTTCAGCAGGGCAGCAAAGGAAAGCCTTAGGAAAGCAGGACATGCTCCACAGAAGAGATCTCCCAGCAGCATCTGGGTCCATTTTGTGAAATTGGTCATTTGATGAAGTAATTTGGGAGCAGGGATGTGCACCCGTGCCCAGACAGCACTGACATTCCAGCTCTCTCCCATCCACTCTGCAATAAATGGAGCTGCCAGGTCAGAGCACCCCATTTCATTCCCATTCAAACACCTATTTAATATTCATCATGTTATAGGGGGACATTTTATGTTGGGAAAAACATAAGTGCTCTCCCAAAATGACTCAAGGGCAATAAAGAATAAATTGTCTTTAAACCTGTATAAGGGAGGCTGAAGTCACAAACAAGGCATAAAATAATATGGAGCTGGAAAGTACTTTTTCCTTATTAGGTTTACCAAAGTAAAACTAGGCTGTCAAGCTTGTTCTATCAAGTAAGTGGATGTGGTAAAAAAGGAAACAAAAATTCTGATCCATATTCATTGTTTCAGTGTCAGCAAGGGAGAAAAACCCCTCCACTTCAAATTTTTTTGCTTTAGAAAGCCGATCTGAAGTTTCACACAAAAAAAGTAAATGAAGTTGATAAGGAAGCAAAAGAAAATCAAAGATAATTAATAGAAACACAGCAAACAGCACAAGAGGCAAAGAGTCTAATATTAAACACTATGTGGAACGCAGCACATGCTTGACTGCACCAAGCAGCAGCTCCAGCCACCAACAGCACCTCAACAGGGATCTCCAGGCACCAACAGCACCTTTCCCAGTGCTGCTGTCCCTGCCCGTGCCCCTGCAGCAGGGGCTGAACTCCAAACACAAAGCAGAGCTCCCTTTTCTGTGTAATTAGGTTGTGACACACCCTGGCAGCAGCACCCCTCCCACACCCACAGACCCATTGCACGCCTGAAATAAAGCCGGGCTCTTTCCCAGGTTAAAGAGAGGCTCATGCCTTGAAGAGCAGAAGTTTAAGGGCAAAAGAGGAGAAGTGACTAAGAGGGGGCCTTAATGCCTGTGTACGCCTGCGTCGGGGCATTCTGCATTTCCACAGCCTTGATAAAGGAGTAAGTTTTTCTCTGTAAGACAATAGGACAAACAAGTTTCAAGCAGTCCTGTATGCCCTGGCCGAGAGCTGGGAGGGAGCTGCTCCTACAGCCAGCACCTCGTCCCCTTCTCAGGCTGTAAAGCTCCTCATTTCATTACAAATCTCACAGCATTAGGCTTCTTTTTTCCCCCCAACACCCAGTTCTCAGGTTTGTGCCATCAGGGGAGACAGGCAGCTTTCTGGCTGTTGGAGTTGCACCTCCCTGGCTGTCACAGTGATGGAAATCAGATGACGAAGAGCTAAAGCTCTAGCATCAGGTGGAAAAGCACTCAAAATTTTCATTACTGGGACAAGCTATCCCTCCTGATTGTGAACAAGGTTGCCAGTTCAGTAAAAAGGGAAATCATAACCATGTGCAGTGGGACCTGCAGAGGGGATCCAGCAGACCCATCTCACAGGGCAGCTCTTCATTGTTAGATCACATTCTGGTGATACATCAGAAACACTGCACAACTTTGCAAAATGGAACAGGGTCTTTTGTAGCCATTTTGTTTTTTTTTTTTTTTTTGTTTTTGGTCAAAGATGATCAAGGCAATGAGAGTTTGATCCCTTTGGGCTTCCTACAGCCCACTGGGTGTGCAGAACAGCTTTGTATTCCTTTCCCTTACATCTGACTTTGGTCCCATAGGCTCATCAGCACAGATTTCTGAGCACAAAGCTTGATGAGACTGGGAAATTATCCCAGCCCCTACTCCTGTAGAAAATGCAGAATTACTGGAGAGTAGTTTATGTAAATATATTTTCTTTCCTTAGAAGAGGACAGCGGGTTTAATGACAAATTAAGTGAAATCTCACTTGGCATGAAGCAAATAAAATAGTAAATGTTTCAAGTCACTGCTTTTCAGTAATAGAGACTGCATTTAAAAATAATTGCTGTGGATCTGCCACATCATACAAAGGGATAGAGTGACAATGCAAACGTGATGTGACACATCTGCCTTACAGCTTTTCATCCTAATTCAGCCTTTCACGGGCTCCAACAGCTGCTGGCAGTCAGTGTGTGAAGCAAAATTTTCCACCAGACTCTACTGGAGAAGTAGCAGCACCTTGTGACACTTCCCAGCAACGGGAAACCTTCCTGAATGTCATTGCTACCACCACAGAGCACAGCCCTCAGCCCCGGAGCAGAGCCTGCATGGAGGGGTCTGCGATGCTTCTCTGCTGAGCCCATCACACACAGCCCTTTGCAACAGAAACCAGAGTTAGCACTGGCACCGTGACATAAACCCCCATTTTCTCTGCTCCGTGGCTGTCAGACACTGGAAGATGAAGAGTTTTGCCCAGTTAGAAAAGTGGTGTGGCCATCAGAGAGAACAACAGACCACTGTGAGCTGCTCTGGTGTGACCTGCTGCTGCTGCAACTCTCCTTGCAGTCCCTCCGTTTCTGTCGCTGGCAGAGAAGGCTCAGACACAGCAGCTGGGTTTCAGCAAACAGGTTTCTACAGCTCTCAAAACAAAGAGTTTGCCTGTGGCAGCTGAGAGATGAGCAGTCACTGGTGCTGCAGGCAGGCCACAACCTCCATGAGTTCTACCTGGTGTATGCTGGAAGAACAAAAACCCCTCTGTCAAAGAGAACTCTCTTCTCCAAAGTCCTGCTTTGGATTGCCTGTTTGAAGACAACGCTTTTGTTCATCAGAGGGAAGACCTGGAACATCCACTACAAACAGGAGAAAACACTGATGTCAGCTGTCACTGGAAACTTTCTGCACTGATTTTCTCAAAGCCTGGCAGATGATAGATTAAATCGCAGTTGCATCCAGTCATTGAAGCCATCCTGCACTTCCATCCTCATGTGGACTTCAAATACTCCACTTAAATAAATTTGGACAGACTTGGTCTACCCAATGCACACAAGTCAACCTTTCTGCTACAGAAGAGCAGCCACAGACCATATTTCTCATGGTACACTTGAATCTCTCACTGGCCTGACCCATCCACTGATGGAATGTTCTTCTCTAATCCAGTCACCGAACTAAATTCACCAGCAATGTAGAAGGCAAAACTGTGTAATTAAATCACCTAATTTTCTACATGAGGTGTTTCAGAATCAATTAATTCATATTTGCAAAGGACCCTGAAGGTGGAAAAAAGTAAAGGAAACAAGAGATAATAACTTAAAAATGATCTGATACCTCTAAGTGAGGTCAATAAGCACCATTTACTGACTCTAGATCAGACAATTCCCTCCACATATGGTTTTGCCTGATGCTACAAGAGTGTCAGAGGAGTGACACTACATGCACATTAATTCCTGTTACACATGAACACAGCCACCCCAGGGCAGTTGCAAAGGAGAAAAGAAACACCGCATCGTTCCTTGGCCTAATCCTGCTGCTGTGGAGGGTCCTGATTTCCAGCAATGGCAGAATCCTGGCAGCCCCATTCCTGGGCTGCTTCCATCCACTCAGACTATTTTGCAGAAGAGCTACTCAAAGCCTGCTCACATGAGGAAGGAGCCAGGCCAAAAAAAAAAATTACAACTACTGTCTTCCTCATCTGCAAAATTAATGCTGGTGCTGCACTTCATCCGGGCAGTGCTGAGAGATTCTTCACTGTTATTATGTTCAAAGAGTTTTTTTCCAAATGTCACATTGGCTTGTAACACCCACAATATTCATAACATGCAGGTGAATGTTCACAAAGCAGAGGAGAAAATTAACATTCTTCCTTATCAGAGGAAACTGAATCTGATTTTTCATTCCATCAAAACATCTCTTCACAGCCAGGACAAATCCCATAAATTGTTTTAACCCCTGTATCTGTCTGGAGCCCATTCCACACTCTGTTGTAACAAAGCATGTAATCAAAGTAAATGAGCATAATTGCCAACAACTGCAAATATGGGGTTTCTGGCTTCTTTTCGCAGACATTTCATATGAGACCATTTTACCATACGCTTGCATTTAAAAATAAGAATAAACTGCATTATATTGGAAGACAAAAGCATTTCTATTAAACATTGATGCAGAAAGCATCCCATAGCCATGATTACAGTTGTAAGTATTCATTGTCTTTTCTCCCCAAATGTAAATGTAACCAAATCACAAAGCATGGCCAAATAATCACCTGTTGAAGGACAGAGCTGTCCCGACGCTATCAGACCTCACAGTGAGACTCCCCTTTCATTTCCCTCTCCCAGCCAGGAACAAGGGATGCCTGCACACAGTCCCAGGTGTTTAATAGTGGTTCAGGTGGTTTTTACACTTGTGTTTCTGGCCTCAGGCATCCTGAGGGGGTCATTCAGACTCCTTTAAGGCAACCTCACAGCTCCACAGCTTTCTCGACCAGTAACAACCTCCCAGCACATCACATCCCCCTGTGCAGCTGCACTGGTCCCCCCCTGCCACGACCCAGGGGTGCCCTTCCCCGCAGACACAAGACCAGGAGGAACCACAGGCAACTTCATCTTCCACACCTGACAGAAGCAGGAGTCAGGCTGTGCCCCATCACAACAGCTGAATGGCATGGCCAGTGGCAAAAGCCATGTCAGCAGTTAAAGGACAGTAACTGTCAGGTTGTGACTCTGGGAATCAGGTGACACACGCACGTTGGTGGCACAGATAATATAAATCAAGGTCCTGGGCAGGACAGCGCCTGTCACAGCCATAACATGTGCAAGTTAATTCATTTAAACTACATTTTAAGCCAGATAAAACCGTAGTCTGTCCCGAGGCACGTTAATACATCAAGCATCCTGATCCATCTTTGAGAAGGTCCTGAGTTAGATCATTTTCTTTATGCATTACTCCCAATGGAAAACAAGCCCCTAAATGATATTTAAACTACATCTCTCCTTCCATCCATAAGTGCAAATTACACCACATATTTAGAAAAAAAATAAGACTTTCAATAAACCAGCTATGCCATGTTAGCAGCAAATGACCTATTCTCTGGTGATAACTTCATACTTATGAGGATTAATCCAAACTGGAAGTGCTCAACTGATTTCCTGCCCCCTCCCCAGATATTCTCTTCATTTCCTGATGAAACTGGCCATGAATCTAAGTGCACTTGAGCAAAGAAAACCTACCAATTAGGCTCCTCTTCAACACGCAGGAGTACAAGCATGAGATAATTTACAAGTCTTTAGCTACATTGCCTTGCAGGAATTTTTACACTGCTCTGCTTCCAGAGCAAAAAAAAAATTAGTCTTTGTTCTTGGCTACAGCATCCAAATTTCAAGTGTTCAGTGACACATCTTGGGTGGCTGCTGGAGGGGAGAAGGGTTCCACTGGGATCCAGCCATTCCAGCACAAAAGCTCCCCAGGGCTCCAGGATATTTCTGCAGGAAAAATGTTGTTGTATCTTACGTACCTTGTGCAGAAGGGCAGGTGTTCAAAGTGCTCAGGCACAGCGACCTGCACAGAGGCGGTACCTGCGCATGCGAACGTCCCGATCCCCAGCATAACTGAAAGCACTGCAGGGGTGACACACACAACACTTCAGTACTCCTTGGTAATTCGTTTTCTGAGGTGTTTTAACTTCAGTTGCTGGTGTTTTGTTTCACCTTTGCGTGTTGGAGAGTCTTTGAATGGAGAAAATGCCACAGAAGACAGAGCTCTTTCAAAAAAGAGTTGCACATTTTACAGCTGCAATACCAAAGCAGGAGACACCTGGCAGCGGACACTGAAATCAACAGTGACAACACAAAAGATGACAAAATGCAGACTCTTTCATTATCTGGCTATTAACTACCAAAACAGATTGCCAGGGCAATCCCTCAGATGCTTTTGCTCACAATCAATCACACACAAGTCTTAAGGGGATGCCCGAGCTGGGGGTGCAGGAATTACCTTCCTGAACGGGACCATCGTCTCTCTCCTGTCTCCACTGGGGTCAGCACCAGCTGCTCAAGCACAAAGTTAGAAATCCCAAATAAGCAAGAAGTGGGAGTAATCCCTCTTCCACATCACAACTCTTTTTGGACTCTGAAAGGCAGGACTTGCCTTTCCTGTGGACACCCCTCCCAGCACATGTACGGAGGGCTCTTACCAACAGCAATAATCTAAGCACCTGCCTAAAGAGCCGACGCCTTTCTTACTGCATTATGCTACATTCTCAGCCTCATGGACTGTGCAGAGCCACCAGCTCCTCAGTTCAACTTCACAGTTAATTCAATCCCAAATTATCAAATACATGCAATTACATCATTACATTTGAGTCCCACGCTGTCCAAGCTGGAGCACAAGCGGATGCAGCGTTCACGTGCGCGGTGGCAGCCACAGCGCGTGGCTGGCAGCAGCAGTCTCTAACCACAGTCTCATGAGCCTCCCCCTCTCTTTTATTTTGACTTATTTCACAGAATCAAACAGGTGCACTCATTCCCAGAAGGGCATTCCTGAGCTGCAGCAGCTCCACAGCAGGTGTTGTCCTTTGACCCGGTGCACCAGAGTCCAGCACAGCGCCCAGCTCTGCAGGCAGCGCCCAGCCCGGTGCAGGGCCAGGCCCTTTGCAGACCCTGGGGGGCTCTGGTCAGAAGGTGCTGGAGCACGAGTGGGGACACAGACTCCAACCTGAAGCACAACCCCAGATCCTAAGTACAAGCACAACGTGTAGTGCAGCACCAGAAGCTCCTTGTCCTGCCCCCGGTATCACGGTTTGCACTGCAAGTCACCCTGCGAGAACCACGCGATGCAGCCCTCAGCTTTCGTTGTTATTACCTGAGCTTTCCCACTCCAATGCCTCTTTGAACAGCTTCTGAGCAGAGTTTATTCCTTCATTATTCAGACAATACCTTTCTCCTCACATCATACACCACAGACCACATACATTAAGAGCTGGCAGCAGTTGCTGACAGCGCCGCACTGCAATTCCCCTCTAACTCTTCCCCCCAGGTAACACCCCGGGTGTTACTCAATGGTTCAGCACAGGGCACTGCTAAAAATAAGTTTAGGCCCTTGATGTTACTGGTGAGCACAACATCTTGCTTTTTATACCATAAACAGGTACAGCTGGAAGGTAGAAAGCAGGGCCAGCTGAACATCTTCAGGGACAGAAATAAAGAGAGAAAATCCCCCCTCGCAATTCCATCATCTCTTATGTGGGGAGAGGAAAGCACCTTCCCAACCATGCTTTTATGACACACTATCATCCCAATTTAGCGCTGCAGGATAATGATGGAATGGTTTGGGTTGGAAGAGACCTCAAAGCCCATCCAGTTCCACCCCCTGCCATGGGCAGGGACATCTGTCTCTGGCTCAGGGGGCTCCAAGCTGGCATCCACAGGACATTCATGACTTCTCTGGGCAACCTGACCTAGGGAAGGAAACCCCTCTACAATTCCAGCATTTTTTTTCAATGAGATCATAACACTCAAATCACTTCAGAAAGCTGAGAACAGCCACACAAGAGGACAAGCACTGCCCTCTGCCCCAGTGACACCCTCTCCTGTGGCGCTGCGCTCGGAAGCACCTGCAGACCGGGAAGGGCCGCAGAGGCGCTGCGCCGGGAACGGTGCTTCTACTCTCTTCTTCACCCTTAGTGGAACAGGCAGCAGCATTGAGCTAAAAATAAGATCAAGCATTCTCCAGACTTGCAATTATTCTCTTGACTTGTACTTGTCTACAATATTTCTCTAATCACTGCAGCACAAAATATGCCAGAACCATTTGAAGTCCAAGTCCCATCTCAGACACAGTAGAAGACTAATAATGACTGTTGTTTACACACATTTAATTCAACACACCAGAAGCAATTTTCTCACTCTCTTTAGCATTTTATTTGCTTATAAATACAGGTCAATACCACAAGATGGCACTTCCTTACTTGCAACACACACTATTATGAACATTTACCCTTCAAATCCCAGGTGTTTACATGTAACTTCTCAGTGGTTTTGAAACATGTAAAAAAGCAAGACCTTCTACAAACTGCATTTGTGTTTGATGTATATTAAATGAGGTCAGGTAATTAAATTCAAAATAAGGATTTATAAATATTTCAGATAAGAAAATTTAAATACAAAAGCAGAGTTTGTATTACTTAAACTGAATAACGATTTAAACTGGCCATAATGTATCTACATGGTTTCATTTAATTTAAAATACTTTTTAAACCATCACATCCTGTAGCCATTCATCAAAACACCTATCCACTCAACTCTTTAAAAAATATTCTCGGTTAAGAAACCACCAATGCTTTTTCTTAACAATCCTTATTCTATCCTGTTGGGTGGAAATGAAGCAAAATCATATTCCAGACTAGAAAACAGGATAAGAAAGAAGAAACTGTAAAAAACTTGATAACTTCAGACACTGCAACTCATTCTTCCTTGCGTTGCTCAAAACACATGATCCCATTTTAAAGTCTTTGAACGAAATGTAAACACTAGAAAACTCATTGTTGAAATATGTGAAGAATAAAGAACCTGCACTAATATAGTGCATAATGATGCTGTGTCAAACTTGTCATTTACAGTAAATGTCACATTTTCCTCAGGATTGTCATGCCTTTTTTTTTTTTTTTTACTAATTCTTTTTGATGTCTGTAGCTTCTCTTTATTTTTGTAATTCCCATTGCTCAACAGGAAGAGATGTATTTTATGGTCCCTTCAGAAAAGTTTCACAAGATCCAAGTCTTTGACTCCATTTCTGTTTTTTAATAAAGAGGTGGCAAAATGTTAAGCTTGCAATATTTCTGTCCTGCCTGGTATATTACATGTCAGAAGATTTCTCAAAAAATTGAGAAGTCAGAGAGTTCCAAAAAAGAAAGCAGTTAAGGCAGTCGATGTCTACATTTGGACTTCTTTTTTTATATTACATATCTATGTCCCCATCATAGGCCAAGGTCAGAGGCTTCTGCTGCGGAGGAGGGCTTTGATGCTGCTTTGTCTTTTTGCTGCAAGAAAAACATTTCAGGAGGCAAAATTATAAGCTGTAATAAGCTCAGAAATGTCATCAAAACCCAAACTTAAACAAAAAAGCAACTTCCCATGCTGGTTATTTCATTTTGCAAGGAGGTGATGCTGCAGTACAGGAACTGCTTCCAAGGAAAAACACATAGACCTGCCTGAGAGCCCCTGTGTGTGGTACAGACACCGCCCGCTGACACGGGGAGCAACTCTGCTCTTCTCCTGGAGAGGAAATAAAGGATATTCGTCCCCAGTGTCTTCTCACAGCTGACAAAGCAAGGGACACCTCACAGAATCTGAAATATGAACTGTCTAGGAGTGGGATACTCTCATTTTTCCTTTGGCACAGTATTGAAGCAACAATAATTGCTATTGAGAAATGCACTTCCTCAGCAGCCTTCAAGTGATGGACAACTATGTAATGTTATTTAAGAAATCCTCTGTACACGTCACTGTGAAGCCACAGAGAAGCAGTAGCTACATGTCTTGGAAAACAACAAAGCTGCAACTCCTAAGCAGCACCCGAATGCTGTTATTTAAGCTTTTAATTGAAGAGAGGGACTGAGAGGAAGAATAGGAGAGTGAGAGTGAATCAAGTGATTTTGGATGAAAGAGGGCAACAATGGTGTGGTTGCCTGCCCTGATGTGGCAGGGCTTGGGGCAGCTGCACCACTGATAGTCAAAGCCTGGGCCAGTTCTGTGGTGCTCGGGGCCAGTGTGGGCACTGCAGGATAGACACACGGACGCCACCACCGCTCCCCTCAGACCCTCCAAGAGCCATCAAGGGCAGCACCTCTCTGAACACTGCAAGCAGAGCACAACACGAGCTGTGTCCCCCAAGCCCTACCAACCGCTGCCCAGAGCGACTGCTGGCAGAGGGCAGACACCTCCCTCCCAGTAAAACCACCAGCGACGTACTGGGGCTTTGGGATGGCTGACACTTGACTGGGAACAGCGGCTGGCAACAGCAGCTTTGGATACAGGATGTGTCTCCACCTGATGTATTCGCTGCAAAACTTATTTTGGGATTTCCTGAGCTGGAGTGCACAGCCAGAAAACTACAATTAACACCAAGAGCCCCAGAACTGCTAAGCCATCTCCGGATCCATTTATCTTCCCGGCACGCACCGTCCCGGCAGCAGTCGGCTCACAAGGTAATAACATGCTGTGTGAAAAATAAAACCTTTTGTTTATTTTAAATGATCATTTCATTGGGTGCCTCCTACTTCTTAGATTGCAGGAAATAAAAATTCCCTAGCGCCCTTTTCTACTCCATTCACCATTTCATAGATCTCTATTGTATTCCCACGTCAAACATAATTTTCCAACTGAATGCCCCTATTCTCTTTAGTCCTTCCTCGAGCGGAAGCCATTTCCTCAGTCAAAGCAGCCTCCTTGCCTTTCTTCAGTTTTATTTATCATTTTTTTAAAGAATACAATAAAAAGCCCTTTCAATCCCAGTAGAAGTCTGAATAGATATAAGGGCCTATGGATAACCAAACCCAATTCTTTCTCTGCATGGCCACCACACTTCTTCACAATTACACCCATCAACACTTACAATGTGGAGAGTTTAAAATTAGTCTGAGGTAGGGGCCAAACAGAGTTCAGAAATCCAAGCTCCATCCTTTCCTAAAGCCTTAGGATTAAACCTCTGCAATGTAGAGTTTCGTGATATATTTTTGATTGTTTAAATAAGCCAAGCAGCTTTTATTTATGGACAAAATACAGGCCAAACTCACCACATCAGGTAGGATGTAAAAATCAGAAAAACTATGATGAGGAACCCGCCAGCTGATACTCCATATACCCACATCTTCAGTTTCCCATCTGTTGGAAGATGAGGAGAAAGGACAGAGGGAGAAAAGGAAAGGATAAAAAACTTTAGAAGAAATTACACAAATTCTTAAGAGATTAAGCAAAGAGAATGCCCAGAAGCAAATTAGTAACATCATTGAGGGAAAACACAGCAAGGACTGGCTGGAACAATCCGTAAACCCCACATTTTTGATAGAAAAAAAAGATTCCTTTAAAAAATCAATCATTTTAAAGATAAAATCTTAACTTTGGTAAGAAGTGTACATTTTCCTCAATGAAATCTGGAAATAAACTCTTGATCTCAGTTTCCCAAAGCAGCATTATTTCACAGCCTCCCCTCTGGCTGAGTTGCTGCAGCTCACTCTGGGCAGCCCAGGGTCGAGGTGCAGCACAAGGGGCAGAGCCTGGCCCGGCTCCTGCCCGTGGAAGGGAGCAGGGCACCAGGTAACTGCAGCACCATCGCTCCGCAGCCCCGGCAAAGGCAGCTGAGCTGACCCAGACAGAGCCACGGGGAACACCTGACGTGTTCAGCCCAAAGAAAAGGGGGCTGAGAGGGATGGGATTGTTCTCTGTGAGTACCTGGGGTCAGCTGGGGTAAACACCAGCGAGTGAATGAGCAGCTCGGAGCTGAAAAACACTGGGGCAACAAACGGGAATAAATTTGGCTTAGAATAAAAACAAGGATGCTTTTTGTAAGCAGGATAAACTCGTGCAAGAGCTTCTAGTTGGGCCACAGGAGGAGGAGACAGGTCTGGCTTTAAGACAGGGCAGGGCTGTTTGGGCTGCACCCTGCGACCCTTACAGGAACCCCTCCACCTCACCTGAGCTGGAGAGTGCAGAAACATTTCCTTCGGATGGGAAGTCTCAAAACATGTTATTTGGCCACGTCCTTAAGTACAAGCCTCGCATTAATAACACCTTCTAAAAGACGAGGATTTCTGGCTCTCACTCTGTTCTGACTGTGGGGAGCAGCAGTGGTGTTTTTCCACGCAGCACAGCCCGAGCTGAGTGGCACCGACAGAGCTGTTAACGGGGGCAGGAACAGGCCCTGCACGGCGCCCACCGACACCGCCGGGCAGAGGCCACCGCAGCTCAGCCGTGCGCGGCGGACACGTCCGGGACACCCACTGAGCCTGTCTCACGTTTTATGTTTGAATGATGAATCTTTTTCTAAGGGAAACATTTAATCAGATCCCGCTCTTTCTCGTTTGTTTTTTTTTTATTTCCAAGTTTTGTGGAAAGGCTGAGTAATTCTCGCAGATTTTTTTCTTCCCCTTGCAACCCTCACAGCCACTCTCCCATGTGAGAAGAGTTCTGTTGGTCAAATTTGGGATGGGTTAGGGTTTTTGCTAAAGTCTGGTATGAAATTTGTCACCCTCTCAACTGGAAATGGCCAAGAAACTTTGAGCAGTCCTGCAAAGAGACAGCAACAAAAAGGCAACCCACCTTGTCTGCTAGGAAGGCAGCTGCACTCTGTGCCCTCAACATAAGGGCATTGAAGTCTGACATCAAGAATTTTTTTCCTGTGAGGGTGGGGAGGCCCTGGCCCAGGTTGCCCAGAGCAGTGGTGGTTGCCTTATCCCTGGAGGTGTTCAAGGCCAGGCTGGATGGGGCTTTGAGCCCCCTTATCCAGTGGGAGGTGTCCCTGCCCATGGCAGGAGTGTGGAATTGAATGAGCTTTAAGGTCCCTTCCAACCCAAACCATTCTATGATTCTATGATTCTTTGATCCTGCAATCTAAACAGTGCTGTTTAAATCACCTCTGGACTTGAAAAAAGTTTCTGTACCTGAACTCTGGCCTCCTACAGTGTGGCAAAGAAAGGAAAAACACAGCCTGATTCAAAATCAGTTCTGCATTCCTGCAGAGCATTTAAAAGAACAAAAACATCAACCTCATTAAACTGTAATAAAATTTGTGTTTGAAACTGTAACCGGGATGGGAAATCTCAAATCAACTGGAGAAAGGGACACACAATTTACTGACAGATACAGGTCCTTAGATATACACAAATGCCAAGGCCTGTGGCACCGAGGGGCAGTAAATGCCCCCCATCCAGGGAGCACTCAGCACAGCCCTGCCATCAGAGCGTAGCTGGCAGGCAACAGCGGCTCCTTAGCTCAGCAAGCAGTAATTATCACAAACCCCCAGACTGGTAAGCCTGAGCGCCTGTTTGAGGGGAGTAATTACATATTTTGTCAAGAAGCTGGGACAAAAGGGGAGTGATTTGAAGAGCACCAGCCTTGAGCTGGGTCTGAAGGGCACACACAGAGTGAGGAGTTACCTGCAGGATGCCATGGGGTGGGTAACACACTTAGCACACATGCAACACCTTTATTCCTTTCCCATATATTGTTTCTAGAACAATTCTGCCTTAAAATTAACCAACACCTAGTTCTGTAAAAGCTCCTTAGACCCTATTTCTATTGTGTAGTCCCTGGGGGGAGAACTGGCTCACAGAAGCTGCACTGAGGCCAAGCCCACCAGAAGCTTTCATGGCTGCAGCCTCAAATGCTGGTTTAAACAGAAGGTTGCAGCGTGCACCCACACCCATCTCCTTGTTTCTACCCCTGCAGAGGTGCCAGCTGAAGAGATGACACCTCAGTGTCAGCCTGCAGAGGGCCACAGAAAGGCAATTAACCCCAAACCCGTGACTCAAACCTGGTGAACTGCGTGGGCTTCTGGATGATGGCTTTGATCAAAAACCAGCCAAGTTTAAAGGGCTGTGGACCAAGCTCTGTTAGCTTGGAGACTGTCAAGGCAAAGGGTAACCACTGTATGCAAATCAAATATGTAAATGTAACATTCAAAGCGTGATCACATAGATCAGACAGAATTATGGCTCCCTGAATCCCATAACAGAACCTTTTGTTACATGTTTTCTGCAGTCCTGTGTTCGTTACCAACTCATAGGAAAGAAACACAACGTTCAGACACAGGAGAGGGGGAGACTGCACCGCCAGGAGTTCAAAATACGGGGAGCACCAACGCGCTTCAGGAAAACCCGATGCGCCCCACACCTGTGCCTCCCATTTTAAAGTCCTATTTGCAGTTTAGAAATTCTTTTTGAATAAATTAATCTTGCAAAATATGTCAAAATGGTAACGAGCTACTGCAGCTACAGCACCAGTCCTGCAGACCAGTCTGGGCACAACCAGCACACAGGTCCAACTGGAAAGCATCGTATGGCATGGAAGTCAAAGATCCACTCGGGGTGCATTGCCTGGGCACAGCAGCTTCCCTGCTCTTTGTGGTTTGGGTTTTTGCTTTAATTTATTAACTTCAGGACTCAAAACTCTGAACTCTACACTTTCTACCCTGTTTTTTTCAAATACTTTTGAAATATGGCATGAAACAACCAATGTTTTCTTTAATGAGATCTTAAATACTTTCTGCTCTGAATCTTCTGAAGCGCCAACGATCAATATCTTTCCCGGTCCAAATATATTACATCTAGAAACATCATCAGATAATAGTTCTAAGCATCCCTCCAAATCACATCTGAGTATACTTTTGCAAAATATTATTGCTTTCTTCTGTCTTGCCATCTTTCACTGTAAGAGACTGTGATTGCTCTGGATAGGCACAACAGAATGAAAGAGGCCACGAAGATCAGAAACTGTGGGGCTGCTCTGCAGCTCACAGCCTCTATCTCTGACATTGTGATCTGCAAAGCTTGTACCTTTCTTCTACAGAAACATAAAGACAATTTATTCCATTCATATTTAAGTTTTTCACCTGGATTAAAAGGTTGAATAGACCATCCTTTGAAAATGTCATGCATTTTTGAGTTGACAGGTTTATTTTTTCCAGCAATGGTCTTAACATCAGCTTTCTTATCTTCTAAACCTGGTACCTTCATGCAGTAATCCAGGAGACCATTTGATCTCATTATTTCTGTATATCCTCGCTCGCAACCGCAGACTCCTCTCTAGGTGATAAAAAGGAATTCAGGATTAAACAAAATAGTACAGTCTCCTAGAACAGTGCAAATTGTAGGTGAACTACGAAGAAACTCCAAGGCATAA
Source organism: Tapera naevia (assembly GCA_033556795.1). Lineage (NCBI taxonomy): Eukaryota > Metazoa > Chordata > Aves > Cuculiformes > Neomorphidae > Tapera > Tapera naevia. The sequence continues at coordinate 622,082 of JAUMJJ010000149.1, read as the reverse complement.
ACTGCACACGCAACTTCACCACCACTAAACCACACAAGCCAGGAACCAGTGCCTGCACATCCACTTCTGTTCAGACCAATATTTGGGGAACTGGTTGAAAGAAGTCATTAATTACAGAGAAGCCAAGCACAAATATTTTCATCCTAGCAGGCTAAATAACAGTCATCTGTGGCCTGATCCAAACTCCTCTTGCCAGTAAGTTTTCCCACTGACCCTGCTGGGAATTAGAAGAGACAAACAAGAAACAACTCCACTTTAGACCCGGACTCTCCCAATGTATTTTCCACTCTGGTATTTCACAGGGCTGTCTGAAATGAAGATTTTCCTCTTATGGCCAAATATCCACTGCCTGTATTGGTCTAAGCATTTTCTTCCAGACATTTCTTAGAAGTCTGTGTTTCGCTGAATAGATATTCCATTTTCTGGATAGCTAATTTAAAAGAGCTTTTAAAGTTTGCTCTTCTTTGCTAATTATCTTACAATTACAGTGCCTGTCTGAGGGTCTGATACAGTCTCTGTGGCATCAATTTTGTTGCCACAACCTTCCCCAGTTGTTGATAGACATGATCCTGAGCTTCTCTGCACAACAGGTAAAGTCTCAGGAGTTTTTATAGCTAATAAATCATGCTTAGCCATCGTTTTTATGTTCTGTAGAGTCTGAGCACTCTTACAACCATTCTCCCAGCTGCAACCAATAGCCCATGAGCTCCTTTCCAAAGGCAATTCCTCAGCTCCTGAGCTGTGGAGGCTACTGTCACAATACCTAACCCCCAACTGCCCCAGCTACTCTAAGTGTTCTTGATTTCATGCTCTATGACGGGACTGACACACATTTTGGGAAGCTCTTACTCTGGAGTTCAATTCTACAGGACGAGATATTCATAACCTCTGGGCTCTCGTTTGCTCAGAGGCAAAGATGTTGCATTGGCTCAAAGTCTCAGCAGCGTTGCAGATGCTCAACATTTCAGAAAAAAAGGTCACTTGCAGGTTTTCCTTCAGAAGAGAGTGTGGGGATGGTGGACTCATGCACTATAGCTTCCATACACTCATGGGGGCTTGCTGAGTCCATGGAGGAGCAGCAGAGGACATAGTCTTTTATTTCCTTTCTTACAGAAGTTTACAGTTCATTTTCTACACGACAGTACAACAGCATTCAATGAAAATTAAACCAACACCTCTCCAAGGAACAAACTCAAATCTGTAACACCACATAAATGCTCCATGTTCGCTTGTGTAGGTTTACGAAGATTTCCTTTCAGACTGAAATTCCCACAGCTTCCTCGAGGTGGTACCATGGACACACTAAACTATTTGCTAGGCCCCTGGAATTTAGGATACAGAAGCTAATTGAATACATTAGCAGTGTTCATTTCTCAGCCATATTCTGCAGTGAGCAATTACCTGTGTGCAGTAGGAGAATGGCTTTCTGCACGGTGGGCTGCAGTGCCGAACCTCTGCAGGTTTCGTCCGAAGAGAACACCCTCCTGTAAAAGAAAAAGCTACTGAGTGCCTTCAAGGGTATGTTTTAAAGTGTTTTGGACTTGGAACACTATAGTGTAAGAAGTTCTTGTTTGCTTATTTTATATAGTTAAATACTAGCCTATAGAGCACATTAGCATAATATCTGTAGGCATTGCATTAATTAATTTGCCTTAACAAGGCAGGGAATTATTATCATACCCATCTTGTTAATGGAGAACAGACACCAACAGAGTTAAGCAATTTGCCACAGGCCTCATAGGAAGTTGGGGACAGAATCAGGAATGAGATGCAGATCTTCTGTGTCCTCGTTAATGACTTATCTACATAAGAAGACATAATCCATGTAACACCTTTGCCCATCCTCACCTGGGAAGTCTGTGCTTCTATAGGGATAAAAACATGCTAATGAATTCTTAACTGATTGGCAACCTTTGTACATAAAACTTTTGTTATTATCTTAACTAGTCATTATAAATAGCACCAGATAACAACACCTGCATTTTCATTTCTACTCTCTCCTCATTCACCCCGTGCACATTGAGAGAGATCCTGTGGAGGTGCAAGCCCTACTGCCTGTGCGAACCTCTTGCAGAGCTTCAAAGTGCTGACCATGAATTTCCCTTTTCATCCTGTGCAGGCAGAATTTGTAGGTCACTGCAACAGCAGGAGTCTCACAGTTTGAGCAATTTGAAATTCCTGTATGTTAAATAGAAGTACAGAAGCTGGGCTCTCTACCACACCTGTGATGTTCTCTTCTGTTCTCCACAGTCACAGGAAGGTTGCAATTATGGCTGTGCAAGCCAGCCCAGGAGGCCCTTTCAGTACCTACACTCATTACTTGCCATGACCAACCCAATAGTAGGGGTAACTCACCTAAATACTGTCATGACATATGTGAAGCTGACCTGACAGCAAGGCTGGTGAGCTCCCATCTGGCCTTCCTACACACAAATCTGAACTGAAATTCTGGAGGAATTAGGAAGGCTGTCCAACCCCAACTCCCCATGAGCAACTGATGCAGAAGAAGAAAACCTGGACGGAGACTTCTCATCCATAATCATGCACAGCAACTTGAGGATATACCTGTGACATTTACTCCATCTGAGCGCTGACACCACACCGTGCGTACGTTGTCTCGCCAAAGGCTGGTTTTCCACAGGTAGTCGTAGCACTTCCCTCCTGCAATATCACTACCAGTTAGTCTCCACCTTGCCACAAACCCAGAATAAACTCTTGAACAGGAGGAAGTGGCACTTTGGTCGTGCTACCTGAGCAAGGCCGTGTCTCCATCTCTTGCCCGGAGCAGCTCTGCTGGTTCTCAGGCGACTGAACGATCAATGCCCTGGACCGGGACTGGCGCCCGGCTGTCTCCAGGCTCCTGCCATTGATGCAAGTGAGCTCACAGGAGCTCCACTCTGACCAGGCTGTCAGGTGGCAGTCACCTGCACGTTGAAAGAACAAACTACAGGTTTTCAAAAGGAATCATCCCTGAAGGAAAAGGACAACCTAGGTGTACAGCAGCTTTAATAGTGAAACACTCCCACTTAATCACCCAGTCTGATGCATTATTCAGATTTTCTGCTTTGTGGAGAATCTCATTTTCTCAAAAAGACAAAAAAAAGGCTTTATCAGGTGATCTAGAAAGAGCAGACTGAGCAGTCACCTCATCTGCTGAAGTACAAATCCTTACTACAGCGACTGACAGTACTCAGAGCTACGACAGCATCTCCATCTCAGACAGCTATTGCAGGCAGAAATGCACTGGGGCTTCGCAAAGACCCTACCTGGGCAAGGCACAGAGCACGGTAACTGCAGCACACTCTCTTTTGGTGGCAGCTCTCCACAGAATGCACCTTCTACTGGTCTGGATGTAGCAGAATCAGAGGCATCGTGCACTACACATGTGAGGTTGCGGACTTGCAATCCCTCTCCACAATGTCCACCCTATGAAATGACAGAAGGGAAGAGAGACACACACATCGCTGGTGTGAGCAGATGACAGAAGAAATATGGTTCATTCCACCTGAAAAGACTTCAAAGATACAAATCTGGACTGCAATAGTATCGCCAGTTATGGGCAGACAGATGGAGATCTCCTCTGTACACATCTCTACAGAAGCTGAGAGGCAGCGTCACACAGAGATGGGTGTCAAACCCAAGCAGGAGAAGAGGTGGTACCATAGAAGATGAATACTGCCTCTGGGGTCAGCCTTTCAAGCCTGTCACTAGATCTAGTGAATTTACTGGTTCTTAATTGGTGCTTAGTTACTTGAACACAGAATTTTTGGGCTTCTCTAAAGAGTCTGCCCAGAGGAATGAACATTTCCACTCACCTTCTTTGTCAACACAGCCCAACAGGAGCACTTACATCATTTAAACCCTGCAACAACAAAACCTCTCCAGCACACTCAATTGGACTTCAAGGGTTATTGCTCACTACAATGTCTGTGCAAGATCTTAGAGAGAGCTGTTGGTTCTGGAGCACAGAGATCACCAACTCAAGTCACACATTCCACCAAAACCATCACCCAAGGTCAGCCATCACCTGTTAGCACTGAATCCCATTTGAACAAGCAATGGGAGACTCCACTTGAGCCACCCCATGGTCATCAGCCAGGTTCTGAGCTACCCAGCCACACACCAAACTACTTGCTGAAGAATACTCTCCTTACTAGAATATCGATATTGTTTGATTAAAGCAGTGATATAGGGCTGAGGATACTTTAAGAACAGAAGAACTGAGGCTATTTCTAGAGGCTGGGGTTGTTTAATTCTCATCTGAGAACCAGTGCTGCAATGATATTTGAGGTGTACACCCTAATCGTGTGTGATGCTTCATGAATGTGCGCCTAAAGCCTCACGGAAATGTGCCTTTACAGAATTCAGTAAAGAAGACTCAAGAAGAAGGATGAAACATTGCTTTTGTATCACCAGGGGAAGCGCCCCTTTGGATCACTTGGCAGTGGATTCCTTTAAAATAATGGACTTCATCTGCAGAGCAGAACAACTCCTACCAAGTGCACTCACTCAGCAGCGTGTCTGCTAGCAGGAACCTCCAGGATGGCTTTCCTGCACACACCAGGTACCTTTCTCATTCTCTCCATCCCTGCTGTTGCAGACCCACCATGAAACAGAACACGAGCATAACCAGCTGGATTTAGAGCAGTTGCCAATCAAAAGCATCTTAGAGAAGTATTAATGTAGGTTTCTATATGCAGCCAGATTTCACGTTTTTAACATTGTGTTTCACTTTAGTCAGTATGTAACTCACTGTTCTAAATTACCATTTTACCACTGAAACCTCTGTTGTGGTCTCAGATTAATGGTGTGTGAACAACTCATGCTGCTGCCACTTGGGTTAAAGCTCTTAGAGATGGCTGGTGGAAACAGAAGACGTGGAGAAAATTCTTGGGGGAAATAAGCACTAATCAAAATGCAGTGTATTTGAAGCACAAAGTGGCTCAAAATTACTGGAAAGGGCAAAAAAAAGTTTAAAAAGTTACTTATTCCTGTATAAAAATACATATAGGTATGTATATACATATCAATATATAAATAGTTATATGAGTACTGAGATAGAAAGATAATTAATAGGTGAAACCAAAACATTTTTCAGTATAGCATTCTCCACTATGAAAGTCCACATGCAACATTCTTCATTCTTCTGTCATGCAATATTGGAAATACATTCACATTTGCCAATATTTAGAATAAAAATTAAATAGAACCTGTGGACTCTCAAACAATTCCCAAGATAAAGTTTCACTTTGTAAAAGTGGTTCTATTTGCTTGCTTTCTTTCAATGCGTTTTTACAATCAATTGAACACACTTAAAAGACAAAATGTCATCCTGTCATTTATCAGAGGAGATATTTTTTGGTATATTTGGTAAGGTCATAAGCAATGCAGGATCACTGCATTAACTTCCTTATCATCTGAAAAGTTATTCATGTCCCCAAAATTATACCTTAGAAGATCTAACTAATAGGTGTGGGGTCAGTGGAAGCTTGCTGCAGTACTGGCACTCTGAGGGGGCAGGGAACAGCTGCTCACCAGAGGGGAACTGCCAGGATGATCACATATTCAGAACCCTGGGGATCAAATCTGTATTGTAAATGCTCTTCCTTGGAAGACGTCATCACTGAGGTTTGCCTGGCAAATTGAGTCACAAGTTCCTGGCAGATGCAGGGATTCAGCTCCCAGAGGGAATTCCCTCCCTTTGGCTACAAAGATTTTGACACTGACCCTACAGGGGGGCGCAGACCCCACCCTGGGTTCCCTAAAGACAGCCTGGAGGCAGAGACCCCTCCAGGAAGGCAGCACAGAGCCTCTGCCACTCCCCCCTGTGCCCCAACCAGCCACCCGGAAAACACAGAGAAGGTTTGTGCCAGGACAGCCAGGAATCTCTCGAACTGACCCAGAGCACGCAGCGCCTGCACAAACCTCCTCTGGCCCCTCTGACACCTTCCCACAAACAGCACTCGAACAAGACGAGCTAACGGCCCCAACGAGGTGCTCTGCCCAGACAGGCCTTGGTGAGAAGTTTTCCCTTTCCAGCTTTTACTGGGGTTCCTGTGTTTTCACAATTATTTCAGGTAACGAGTTGATTGGGCAACGCTTCCACGGCTTGATGGGCATTTAATCAGGTACAAGTTTTCTTTAATGAGGAAGCATTGCGTGATCATCACATTTAAGGGACTCCTTTTAAAACATTTTAGCAGGAAGGGTCCTTAGTCTTCTCAGGGCTGTTAGGCAGCTACTGCTTTGTGTCTAGCTGCCTCACTTAAAATCTTTTCACGGAAAAATTAGGAACTGTGTCAGCCACTGCTATTTTTTTTTTCACTAATCAGAGTACAACACTGCAGCTCCAGTAGGAAAATGATTAATGTCATGTAAGCCTTTAAGATTAGGTGTACTGACCATTTTCCAAGTCCTGCCTTCCTCTGAACACAGCAGAAATGCCCCAGGCCTGCCAGAGGTGTGCCTGTCACACGTGTAATCACCCGGAGAGAAACACACTGATTTTTAGTCTGTGAAAACCAGCAACACACAACACGAGGGCTCTATTCCTAAACATGCAGGTGGCTCTACTTATTCACATGAAGTCAAATTAGCATAAAATAGTCCTTCTACAATTAAGAAAGGCAGTCTCAGTTATCTCAATACAAGGAAGAACTATTTTAGCTTTATAATTAATTATTCTGTTTACATTATTGCAGGATGACACTTTGACAGCACACGTTCTGGTCTTACCGTGGGATGCATTTCCCTTATTTAACAAAGCACCCTTGAAAACAGGACTTGTGAAAGCTTTCTTTAGAAAGTAAGCTTAAGCTTCTTTTCCAGTAAAGCACAGAAATAAATCACCCTGTATTTATGAAGTACATTTAATTCCTAAGCACCTCATTAAAGGGAGCTGAACACGAATAAAATGGCTCCTCTCCAAAACAAAGCAAAGGGTAGAGAAACTACATCACAATAATTTAAGGAGAGAGGGAGGCTCTACCTCATGGAAAATGCAGGATGGTATCTGGGTTGGGGAAGGCTGTGATTACCTGCGCTGCGCTGAAATTTAGCTGCTTTCTGGACGCGCACACTTTTAATCTGCACAGTGTGTTATTTATCTGGAGTATGCCAGGGCATTAATTCAGCTTCCCTACTAATTCTTTTATCAGCTATGTTAGCTCCCACAGTCCAAGGTCTCTAATGTTTAACTGAATTTGCTTACGTTAGCTGGACAAAATACCAGCTGATGTTATAATTTTGTTATATTTATGCTATACATAAATAGATACTGAGTGCAGCACACACAAGGACCGTATTCACATCCCTAGCTGCAATACGTTGTTGGTGGTTACATAAAATATAAATATATTTCTGTTTCTCTGATCTTGGACAGCCCAAAGACTGTCACGTGCCAGATTTCAGTTGTGAAAACCTGGGAAAATCCTGGATGTCTCTTCTGCCACCTGCAGTAGTCACTACACATCCACCTACTGCATCTGGAACGTGTGTAGGTGTTCAAGGCACTCACAGCATGGCAGAGAGCAGAACAGAAAGCACAAGCAATGTGTCTTTATGCCTGTTACTGGCTACAGGTTTCTACATGGGATAACGTGGAGAAGCAGTCACAGATCCCCTGGGACCAGACAGGGCTTTCTTCCACTGCAACCACTTTTCTCCCACCACCATCTCAGCACCGGAGGCTTTAAGCAGCCTGAGTGGACTTTGCTCTACCCGAGATACCTCATTGTGAAAGACTCACCTCTGCTTAAACTGAGTTCCCAAATCATATGTTTTAACATTGGAAATATGATCTAACAGGTAAGGAGAAAAGAAAAAGTCAATCCAAGACTGATGCAAGTCCCTGGCAGTGATAAAAGGATGGCTCCAGTGCTGAGCGTAAGAACAGTGCATCACAACTGAATCAGCAGTCTTTGGATCAGTGAAGAGACAGCCAGGCCAAGGAGAAAGCAGAGGCCAGCCCTTCATATAACAACTCACACTACTGTTCCAGAGACATTGTGGGGAAAGACCTGCTATATCCAGTACTTAAAAAAAAGGAGGGGAGGAAGAAAGAAAAAGGATTAAAAAAAGGTTAAGCTCTCTTGAAATTTAGTGTATTTATTTTCTCGTTAGGGTTATTTTATGTAATTAAATCATAGGTCAGCATGACTACGCCCACTCAGCACATTTACTCCATAAATCTCCTTCAATACCTCTCTAAGCTCCCAGTACTTAAACTCGCACTGCTGTAAGTCGCTGCTGATGGCTGGAAGAGGAGGTGCAGGGGCTCAGCACCCCTGAACTTGCCCTGCTTTCCCAGGATCCCACCAACGCCTTCACCTGCCACAGCGACCCCTCCGACCCGCGAGCGGCGCCCTCCGTCACTGCTGCCCTGGCCCCGAGGAGGAGAGCTGGAGAAAGCCATACCTGGACTCTGCAGGGAGACCAGGGACCCAGAATCCAGCTGTAGCAGGGCTTCACGGGGCAGCTCCGGTGCTGGGTGAGCGCCTGTGGGCAGGGCCTGCCCTCGCCCGCCGCCCGCAGCAGCACCGAGCGCCCGCGCACCATCTGGCCTGGGCGAGGGGAGCGCGCGGGCACGGGAGAGGCACAGCAGAGGGGACAGAGAGACAGACAGAGAGAGAGAGAGAGGGGGAGAAAGTCAGATTCTGCGATTTATCAGTACTCCTAGCTCATTTTCTGCCACTGGAATCTGTTAAAAAGGCAATTAATTGAGAAGACTATTTGGATAATACGGCTGCCATTGCCAGGTCTAAGTGATGCAGGCACTATATTGTCAAATACAGTTTCTAAACACAGTTTTCTATGTTTTCCAAATAAATTATTTGTTTATGTAACACATTTAAATACTTGACTAATTCCTGATTATTAAATATGACAAGAAAATAATTCCTGTGGCAGCATTATTTCTACACATTCAATATGTTTCTAGAGATTTTTAACAAATGAAATTTTCTTTTTATCACCAATTATGTGCAACTAATTTGAAAACTGCAAACACTCTAGTGGCTATTACCATCCATAACCACTTCTGCCATTTCCATTAAAATTCTATTTATTATTGGTGAAAACTTCTTCAGCCACTGAATGGAAAAAGCAATTACGTTACTACTTTTGAAATAATAAACCTGAATATATTCATTAAAGCTACAGCACTTCCATTTCTGTCTCCTTTGCAGTCCATTTACATCCAGAAATGTTTTCACTCAAAATGTTTCAATTGGAATCCCGTCTGCCATTAAAAAGAAAAGTGGGAAAAAAAGGCCCTGGTGCAATGGGATGCAGAAGGTTGTGCCGTGGATAGAATTTCTGCCTTAACTTCCAGCAGGCTTGGATTTGAGAGGCAGTTCAGAAAACCAAAGGGCACACACACGCAGGAGGACGGATGTACATGGCAGTTGCTAATTCTCAGAACAGGAAAGAGAGAAGGTGGAGCTCCCCTCTCCCATTCGTATCGCGGCCGTTCAGCTGCAGTCGCGGGTAGAAGGGAGTCAGGGCTGCGGGGAGCAAATGCCCCTGCGCAGGGGGGAGGCTGCAATCTTCAGCCAGATGAGCGTTACTGCAGCCAGGGTTAAGGTGCATCTCTAATAACTGCCACTGCAAGTGTCCACGGAGCAGGGCTTCCAAAAACATTTTAGCAAATAAACGCAGACACACCTGAAAAAGCTGCTGGCAGATATCCTAACAAGCTCTCTCACCTTTACAATGCTCTTCCCTCGCTCTGAGCCACTCAATTCCATTTTCAAACCCATTTAAACCAATTTTAAGACTGCTTCCTTTTCCAGTTCTAATCCCCTGAACCTGGGGAGCTGGTAAGAGAAGTGATGATAAAAGCTCTTACCCACATGACTGTGCATTCAGGCATCACCGAATCAGATACCTTAGGAAGCGGAAAAAAATCCTCCCAGCTGAGAGCAAAGGAAAGGTAAGAAACTCCTGTGGTTCACCAGGAGCAAGACCAAGGGAAGAGACACCCCCCTGCAGCCCTCCCTGGCCCAATGGGCCAAAATGAGCTGTTCCTTCCTCTCCAGCAATGGACCAAATTTGCCAGGTTCTTCTTAATTCTTAATGCTGAGGACTGGTAAACAATGGAAAAGGCTTTGTGGGAAACCACGGGAGGCTTGTAGCTGAGTGGATTTTGGGACAGGGGCTCTCCCCAACCAGGCTGCTCTGTGGCCCTGCCAGGCATGAGCTCCCAAAACAGCAGCTATGGAAAAGGAGGTCTCTTAAGTTTAAATGATCTGATATCATTAGGAGGGGCTTGAAAGCTAGCAGTATTCATCAATTTTAATTTTTAACTAAAGAAATAATTTCCTTTTGTATACTCTGTTTAACATCTTTCTACCAAAACATAAATGGGAAGATCACTGAATAGAAAATACCATTTTCCTTTTAATGGGAATAACAACCACTCTGTATTTATTTACATCTTATTTTCCTACAGTTTGTTATCCAAGCCATTTAAACTCATACATTCACCATGGTCAGCAGGTGCTTGACTCATTTGGTCCATCATTTTCTTTTTATACTGTGAACAAATCAAAGACAGAAATGTCATTGAAATCTTCCTTTTTAAAATGAATGCAGTGAGTTTTGTAAAGCTCCGATTTTTTCCCTCACTCCATAAACATTACCTAGGTGCCTGGTTGCTTCTCAAGTAGCAGAAAAACTCCCAACCTGTACTTTTTAAATACTTTATCTTTTAAATACTTACACTACGGAGCAGAATGCAATACAACCTCCAATACAAACTCTGGAAGAGTCAAAGCAATCCTAGCTGTTTCTTTAATTTCCTAATGAACTTTAATTTCCCCATGAGTTGGCCATGTCTGCTTCCTCTGCTCTACAGTGCTAAATGACATGAAAATAAAGACACAAAGTGTCCTGAAAATTCAGAAGTATTTCTTCATATCCTTAAATTTGTCATTAATATTCAAAGGAGGAAAAAAGGTTGGTCACTTAAAATCCTGTATTGCATCAGTGGCTAAAATTTCATCTCAAAAACACAGCATCATATTTTCATATTAGAAGAATAAGATTTCTCACCCTCAAAAAATCTTGCCATCCCTTCCCCTTTATCCCCCACAAAGTGATGCATGGCAGCTGAAACCAAGATGATTAAAATTCCAGCTGCAGTTCATCCCAGTCAAAATTACTGACACGTCGCTATCTGTTCCATGAGTGTGAGCAGAGCAGATAAAACACAACCCTATCAAGCAACCGCAAGACCAGAGCAGGGATCAAGTTACTTAAATACAGCCCTGGAGGTCAGGTTGGGTCAAGTGAAAAGTAAAAGGGACAGGTGATAAATCAGTCCTCCCACTGCCAATCCCATTAGCGGGCACTGGGGCATCCACATCTCTGGGGAGGTTTTGGTGGCCCCTCTTCCAACAATGCCTCCCAGAGCCATCAAACCAGAGTTTGAGTTTGTGTAGCAAGCAAGAAAAAGTCATTAAGTTTCTTCTTCAGAAGGCAAAACCAAAAATGTTTCCCCAAACTGGCGACGAGTCAGGGGAAAATGCAACCATCAAATTTTTCAGTCGTGGACATCCTTGTCCCCCTCATTTCTGTCCCACAAGTCAGTCTGGTATTGGGGCACATGTCTATCACACCTCTTCTGGGCTCTAAGGACTCAGCAAGGCACAAAGTGTGTTCCACCCTGGTAACTCAGAGAAGGCCCACAATTTATCTGATGAGCTGTCAGCTTTCTAAGTGGCACAGCGTGGGTTTAGCTGTTCTAGTACTGTTAAGCACTCCTGTTAGATGACTTGGGAGAAATCACACAGGACTGGAAAACAAACAAAAATGCAGCATCCTTGTGTATTCATCTGCCTTAACAAATGAAATAACATTTGCTGGGATTACCCATACCAAACATCTCTCCAGTAACTTTGAGTCAGGCAGTAGGAGCATCATCCATTAGCACAATACTAAATATCTTTTCATAGCAGCACAGCAGCTGATACAAGGAACCCCAATATATAACCTAATGTCAGCCTAAAGCTCCAGCCAGCATCCTGAACAGATGCTGCCCAGATCTGCAGCTGCAACAGGCAAATATCAGTTACACATCTCCGTAGGCTCAGCACAGGCAGGAAAGAGAGATCTACTTTACTCATCATCATTTATAAAAATCAATATATCTGCCTTTGGCTGCTGGGTACCAGACCACATTAGCTGTCAGTGCCACAGACAGCAGCACCACTTCATGCTTAAATGCATCGTTCCATAAAATCTGAGCGAGAGAAAGGTCCCATCCGTTAAAATACATCACAGTAAACTGTTACTGCAAGAGACAGACAGAATGAAAACGTTAGCAACAATGCCCAAGTTAAGAAACACATGAAAACGTAAATCCAGCAACACTAAACTTGGATCTGAATGATATTTAAATTGTTTCTCTTTAAAGTCATTTATAGTTATTTCAGCAGGCCCTTCACATGCTCTCCAAGAATAGCAGAAAAAGGCAGAATATGATTGTGAGCAGAGCCAGTAACGGTGCGTACAAATGATTTGCTGTGAATTATTTCTGAGAACCCTGCATCTAAGTCCTACATTTTAGGTTTATCAGATAGTGGGCAATTACGTATTTGGCAAAGGGAAGCTGAATCAGTGCTTACTACAGCCACTTCCCACAGTTCATTTATTGTCATTCTTTGGTTTTCCTGCCCAATTTGAGGCTGCCTCCTATTTTCACAAACGCCTGTGAGAAACACGTGATGATTTCAAAGGTATTGCAGTCCATGAACCTTCAGGTAGGAAACTTCCACTGCATTCATCTGTGAAGCACCACCAGTAGATGAGCACATAATTAATGCCTTCTCTGTTAATGCCATCATCAAGCAGCATTTATAACCCACTGGAAATCAGTGGAAAAGCTGAAATGACATGTGTGGTTGGAAGCACACAAGGGCCAAGGCTGCAGGACTGCTGCCAAGGTGCCGCTGTCACAGATGTTTGGGATCAGTGTAGCTCCATACTTGGTACTGCTTCAGCAAAACTCAGATCAGGACTGGGGCTGCAGTAAAATATATCACACTCAGAACAGCCTGGATGCAAAGTACTTCTGTTTCACTGCTGCTCCTGCTTTGAGATGTGATTCAGAAGACTCCTGGGCCCCTGCAAAGCTATTCAAATGACAGAGGACTGAGCAAAACCTGGCTTCCTTGTGTTAGAATTTCCAAGGCTTTCCCAGCTCCTCAGCTGCCATAGGCTCACCATCAGTACCTCCAGGCTGAAGTCGTACTGTCCGAGCCAGCTCTCTAGCTGGCAGTACGACGGAGTGCGATCTCTGAGGACCAGAAGATGACCCACAGACTGAGCTGGGCTTGGGCTTGGCTGGGTGGGTTCAGGTAGCCTTACTGAGGTTTGGCACCCACAGCCAGGATGCTCCCAGGAAGAGCTGAGGTCTTTGGCACAGCATGGATGTTTCCAGTTTCCCTCTACAGGAGCCAAGCTCCGATTTAGGACGTGAAGTAACTGGTTGCACCTTCATGCATCAGGAACCACCATCTCCTTAGCCAATCTTTAGGATTTACATAAGCATTTCAGAATCAGGAGCAGAACATGAGATGCACCGTTACTTCAGTACAGCCCTTGGCAGACTGTGCAGTGGAAGAGCTCAGGACAAAAACCCTTCAGGCACTACACAGGATGAGCTGCTCCTTTAGCATGCTAAGGGTCATAAAGAAGTTACAACTTGCTCTTGCACACACAGCACTGTTTATTTTGGTAAGGGACTGAATGCTCAAAAAAATAATTTAAGTCCATTCAGCAATGTGAGCACTAGTGCTCCAAAATGGATTTTTAAGAAAAAAATAAAATTTGGAATTAATAGTATTCCTAGTGTGTTGTTGTTAGAACACTGATGATGAATTATTCATTTCTGTTAAGAACACACTATTTTACAAAAGGGCTAAAAGCTCAGCAAAGAAAGAACACCACTAATTCAAATATTAAGCTTTTTCTGGAACATGCTTTGATCTCTGAATCCATCTGAAGGAATCACTGGAAGTTAAGAGCTTTTTCTTTTTGACCTTAAGTAAATTTGATTCAAATACACATTATGGGTCTTGAATCTTAAAGACCATTAGCTGTACATCTAATGCACATCAGAAGCCTGGGAAATAATGTCATGAGCTTATTTTGAATAAAAGCTTCAACACATTTCCTTATGTCAATACTCAAAAGGTTTTTTAAATGATATAAAGTTAGAAAAAAGCTCTTAACCATTTCACTTTCTGTATGCTGTTGGGCATTACCGGCTGTAGAAAACCTCACTGAAGTTACTGGAGTCGCACAGGTGTTAAGAGACCTGTGGTACCAGATGGAGACAGAGGCACACACTAAATGGTGAAAAATAGTCTTAAAACCTTTTTCTTCAATGGGATGTAATTATGTTGCTAAAAGTAGCTTCACCAGAGAATTTTGTATTTAGTTATATATTCATTTCTTAAAAACTTGTAACTCTCCCCAGCTCTTTACTCCTCCTGTCTCTGGCGTTAATGTTTCCTATGAATGAATTCTGAGAGTTTGTATAAATTAATAAAATAAACCTTTGGGCATCTGTCCACTTGGTTTCCTATATCTCATTCACTTTTGAGTATTTTGAATACAGCCTGCCTCTCAAAAAAATCCAACATCTCAGGACCTCAAAAGTGTACAAAAGTCACCTCCGAAGGGTTTGGTGTGGTCAGGGTGATTCCTGTGCTCTGCACCCCTGCTTGGGGGCTCCGTAAGCCCCTCTGGGACTGGGGGTCCCGCCACTGCTGCCGTGGTAGGGCGAAAAGGGGCCAGGAGGGCAGGAGGGGACTCACCGCCAGCGCCACAGGTGTGGGAGCACTGCGACCAGGCCGACCACGCCGAGAGCCGGCAGTCCACCGCGCACCCCACCTCACACCGGCTGCTCGTCTGCAGGGGCTTCTCCAGGTGCAGCTGCAAGAAGACAAGGAAACACAGGTGTCAGCTTCCCCAGCCCCCCGGCCACCTCCTGCCGCAGCCAGGCACCAGACAGCGAGAATCAGCAGTGACTCCAGCTGGATGCCAGTGGTGTGGGCACAGGAGCTTTCCCCAGGGTGCAACTGGTGAAACCGGTTACAGCTTTGAAGCATTTCACACCTAAGGATCCCCCGGTGTTTGGGTCTGGGACTGAGAGGACAGCCCCAAACCTCTAGCAGGGCGCAATCTCCGTGGTGGCCAGCGCTGTCGAAGCCACGAAGCCACGGGGACGGTGCAGCCACGCCGCATGTGTTCGAGGTGAGGAGCGATCCCACCCCCCAAAGCACGCGGCTGCTGCTCGCCCAGCGTGGGACACAACGCCTCCTGCACCCATGGACGACGTCTCGGTGGGGCTCAGAGCGCAAGGGCTCTCTGGAAGCATCGGGAAGGCCCAGGCGCCCCCCGCCCCGCGCCGCCCCGCGCCGCCCCGCGCCATGCTCACCCGCCGGCAGAGCCGCACGCTGACCGTGGCGCCGTCACTGCGCTGGCAGCTCAGGAGGCGCCGCCGCTCGCCCTGCCCGCAGGTGGCATTGGCATCCAGCTGGCACCCGCTCCAGCCTGCAGGTACGGAGCGAAGCACCCAGTGAGGCCACGGCCCTCAGCCCGCTTGCACCTCTTTCCACTGAGCACGGGGGCCACCTTCCCCTAACGCTGCGCTTCCTCAAGCCAGGGCATCCCAAAACAAAACAAACTGAGAAAGTCTTGGAGGAGAAACCCCTTATTTTGCCCTCAGATATCTCCCTAACAAAACCGGTACCTTGGAGCGCACAGAAAACTGTTCAGCACTGATAAAGTGTATCAGTCCAACCCAGTTGGTGCATTTACAAAGCTCTATTGTCTGAAGTAAATTCCACTGTGATAAAGTATCTGGGAAAGCTTCTCTACAGGGTAACTCTGGTTTAACCTATTTCTTGTCTTAAGGCAAAGTGTTCCATCATTAAAAACTAAGTGCTAATTCTTCTGAAATAAAACCAGTATTTCTAGCACAAGGAAATTCATTTCTTATGACTTGCCTGAAATTATGGAGGTCAGAATACAACTAAACTAAAATAAACCTCAATACACTATTTAAAACAAACAAAAAAGCATAATGCAAACAACAAGACTTTCCAAAAACCACCAACAAATAGGAAGTCTATGAGAAGAAAACGTATTCCTTTGAGTCTTCCACCTCTGATAAACATGAACACATAAACATTCTGCATTTCTGAAATCCGATGATAAAAAAGACATCATCTTGTTGTCTGTGTGTTTTTCAGGCTTTTATTTCAATCAGGCTGAGTTTATATTCAGATGTAACATTCTTTCCTGCTTTGCTCTCCGTTCCCACCAGCCCCCAAACTTCTCTTAGATCTCCTCTCTCTGCCCTTCTCATTTACCCAGGCTGGTCAAAACAAAAGAATTTTTTCACTGATTTTTTTTTTGGTTTTAGCTTGTTTGCACCAGATCTAATTGCTTCTGAGATCCTAAATACTGCATTTTTGCTCTGAATATCCTATACCTACCCATATAACTCATATTGTCTTCAGACCAGACCTTTTGTGAGATATTATTGGATTCACCAGATTCACAAAGATGACACTCTTTTAACTGGGATTTTGTAATTAATTCTGTTGATAATGCACAAAAAAAAAAAGAGATCCTATTTAACCTGCTTTATTTCCAGCATATCTGGAAATACAAAAATTGTGCATTTGTCGCTAAGCTGAAAAACATAGGCAGGAAACCAACTTTTTTGAAAGTAGTGAAGTCTACACATAACTCTTCTAATGCCAAGGCTTTATCCAACACCACAAGCAAACATAACTGAAAACACAACTGAAGAAAGCCCTTAAGGAGCTGAATTTTTGATGTAAAAGTATTTGGGAAAGTAGAACATCCATTTCATAAATGTTGTAACTGCTGTCACTTCCTGCTAAGAGTATATTGGAGAGTTCCACATACCTGTTAGATTGTACTGATACTGGAAGCAATTCTGGTTAAGAATACAAGGCTTCATTTGTGATTCTTCAGGGCAGGGCTTTGTGCTGACAACAGAAGTCCTCAGCACCTGTCGAGTTCGGGTTTGCACAGTATTCGGATCACACACCTGTTTACAAAAGTGATGGACAGTGACAGAGACCCTGGGAAATCACACCCCCACTGATTGCCTGTTTGTTACACCTGCACCCACACACACTTCCACGGCCACGCGGAGCTGCAACAGAAGTGCTTCTGGTTCAAAGATACTTAAAGAACAGGAAGGAAAAGAAACGTGGTTCAAAGGTAAGAGTCCAATATTACTGTAAGTCATCTTTCACCCACCCTGACTTGGCCATAGGCACTCCTATCCTATTTATTTCCATAACTTTTGGTAAGGATCCTTGGGGACAAGAGGATATAAACCCACGCCGTTCTGCTGTGCTCTACTTTCCACAGCTTCTAGTAAAATGCTACAGTACTGCATAATGAGACAGGATTTCCAGCACAATTAATGTATTTTTAAGTACTAACTGATGTTACAGTAATGCTTTCGTTTCAGGAAGGACACTTTTAATTGCGTATCAGTTACAATGCTGACAACAAGATGGAAACTATGCGATGCAAATACTGATGTCCAACTGCTTACGAACTGGGATATCCTTGGTTACATTTTCATGTAACTCCGTAGCAGGTTTCATTTGCATTTGTACATCACAGGCATGAAAACAGCTTTCTTTAGCAGCCCCCTGTGCTCACTCCCTTAGCCCTGTGGCATTGGGCTGTTTGCCTTTCTATTCTGCTGCAGACTTGGTAAATGCGACCAAATGCTTTCATCCTTGCAAGAAATGTCCCTTTTACACAGAGGAAAATACCTGCTCAGCCCCACAAATCTCCTCCTGCAGCTTCCTGTACAAGAGAGCTCTTCTCTTCGGATGTCACATGGAGGTGTCTCCCAGCTCTGTCTACACATTCCTTAAGTTTCTTCCTTGCTTTTGTAGTTTGGGGCTACAGCACAAGCAGTTGCTGGGCCATGGGGGAGGCAGTGCTGCTGCCAGTGTCCCCACCCCAGCTGGTGCACTCATGGCTTGTGCCAACTATTCCAGCAGGAAGGAGCCACAGAGCCAAAGATTAAATTCACAGTATCACAGTATCATAAAGTTGGAAAGGACCTCTGAGATCATCAAGCCCAACCTATAACCTAACACTAACACCAACACTAACACCAACCATCATCTAAACCATGGCACTCAGTGCCTCATCCAGTCTCCCTTTAAACACCTCCAGGGTCGGTGACTCCACCCCCTCCCTGGGCAGCCCATTCCAATGGCCAATCACCCTTTCAGTGAAGAACTTTTTCCTAAAACCAAGTCTAAACTTTCCCTGATGAAGCTTGAGTCCATGCCCTCTAGCCTGTCACTGGTCACCTGAGATACTGGTCAAGGCTAATGGGTGGTGAAGAGCACTAAGGATTGCTACTCTGTCTCACTAAACAAAATCACAAGAAAAGTCCAAATAAGCTTATTTTGAAGCGAGGGTGATCATGGGAATATGAAATAGTGACTTTAGCTGCAAGGCTGGGACAGAAAAGCAGCCCCAGGAGTAGGGGCTCTGATCCCCTGAAAATAAGCACATTTTTCCTGCAACCCAGTACAGTGGGAAATGGGCGAGGGGAAGCGGTTCCAGCAAACCTAATGGTAATAAATCTCTGTTAAAGGTATTCAGAGCCATTCACTGAACAAGATGACCTATTTCATTCCTAACAATCTCTCATTAGGATCAAATATTGCCCAGGAACAGCAAAGAAAACAACACAACAAGGCATGCTCTACAGGCCTGGGGAAGCCTGGCTGGAGAGCTGCCTGGAGGAGACGGAACTGGGGGTGTTGGTTGACAGTGGCTGATCATGAGCCAGCAGTGGCCAGTGGCATCTTGGGCTGTGTCACACACAGCGTGGGCAGCAGGGCCAGGGCAGGGATTGTGCCCCTGTGCTCAGCACTGGTGAGGCCACACCTCGAGTGCTGGGGTCAGTTCTGGGCCCCTCAGCACAAGAAGGACATTGAGGGGCTGGAGAGCGTCCAGAGAAGGGAACGAGGCTGGTGAAGGGCTGGAGAACAAGTCCTACAAGGAGTGGCTGAGGGACCTGGGGTTGTTCAGCCTGGAGAAGAGGAGGCTGAGGGGAGACCTCATCACTGTCTACAACTCCCTGAGAGGAGGCTGTGGGAGAACGAGTGTTGATCTCTTCTCTCAAGTGACAGGTGATAAAACAAGAGGAAATTGCCATAAGTTGCGCCAGGGGAGATTCAGACTGGATATTAGGAAGAATTTCTTTACTGAAAGGGTGGTCAGGCCCTGGCAGAGGCTGCCCAGGGAGGTGGTTGAGTTTTTGAGGGACATTGTTTAGTTGAAGATGGGTGCAGTTGGACTCAATGATCTCAAAGGTCTTTTTTTTCAACCGAAGATTCTATGATTCTACGGAGAACTATGTTTTCATAAACGCTTGGGAACTTAAAACATGATTTTTCTATAGAGCCCTTTAATTACAAAACCACAGGCTTATTATCATGCAACAAACCACCTGCAAACACTGAACCCTGCACAGGCGAAAGTATGGATAATTCCTGTATTGTGAATAGCAAAGAGAAATGCCGTGGCACTGCAGCACAGATCCAGCTCCCAGACTGCTGTAGGCTGGATACCCTGACTAAACAGAACAAATAGAAGGAAGTCTAGTCTGGTCTTAAAGCACCTTGTCAGGGCCTATTTTCCTCATGCTTACACTGTGTGAAGGAAATTCTATTATGTTCTTAGTGCTGACACACACCTTGTCAAATCATTTTAAATGGTAATCTTATTTGAATATCCACAATCATCTAAAATACACAATCATTCTTAATTATCTGAAAATTAAACCTATGCTAAGTGTTTACCAATACTTTACTGCCTTTTCCACAAGTAATCTGATTGTTTATCCTCACGACTAACACTAATAACTTAAATGATTTGCCAATAAACCAAAACAAATTAAAAAAAAATCAAATAAAGCATCGTGATAGCGGCTCCCAATTAATGTTTCTCTGCATTCTGTTATCAAAGGGAAAAAAAATCAATGAATGCTGTCAAAGGAGTTAAGTCTGTGCCATCCTGGAAATATGTTTTTCCTCTCTTCAAAATAAGAACCTGCAGCCAGAAAATATGTATCATTTGCAGATAAGTAACTTCCTTTAACAAAAGAGTATTCCCCCCTCCCCAGGATGCACCCGCTGTGCTCCATTACGGGGCACTCACGCAGCTCAGCGCCGCACTCGCTGCATTCCAGCCAGATTCCTGCAGGACCCTTTTCCCTCTCAGATGTGCTCCTGGTGGGCAGCAGGCCCATCAGACAGGTCACATCTAGTTGGCGTTTGCCAGGATTCAAATCAATGCTGGGTTCCCTGCAGGCCTGAAGCCGGCGTTCTCGCCGTGCTGATGAGCCGTGTTGTTCAGCAACCAGCGCCGATGCGGTCAGCTCTGCGCTTTTACCAGTGCTGAATAATAACGAAGCTCTGCAGGAAAAGCGTTCATTTAATCAAGCTGAGTACATGGGAAACATGCAAAAATTCAAAGTCGGCAAACTGTAACTAATATCCTGTAATGTTATTTGTTGAATTTCTCTTTACGTCAATTGAGAAGTCAATTTTAGTTTTATAATTGATTTTCTGGCCTTACTCTTTCAAGTTAACTATGTAAAAATTGAGTCAAATGTATATGGAGCTGAATAAGCGGCAGGAGGGAATTACTTGCACAGAAGATGATGAAAGATGGATTTTCAAAGGAGTAAGACTGAGCTGAGTATCCAGCTACCCTGGAATCTCAAGGGGCTTGGGTGCACAACTCCTACAGGAATCTTCCAAAACCTCAGGCTGGAAAACTAAATATTTACCACGTGGCAAATGCTGAGGAATGGCTTGGCCAAATCAAAGTCATTAGGAAATGTAAATGGTGAGAGTTAAAGAAGAGGGATTGTTTCCAGCGGGGAGATGCTGAGGGCAACACCAAGCAATAACGAAGAGAAGTGAGTAAGCTGCATAGCAGGAGGAAACTACCATGCCACCTTTGTCAGCACTGCCATCACTGCCCATGGTATAGATGCAGTCCTGGATCTGGATCTTAAAAAATACTGAGAGAAAAGATTCCGTTCAGATATGTGAATCAAGATTTCATCTGCTCTGCCCTGCCAGGAATCCACATTTTTTACCACAAGCACATATGAATCCACAGTTTGGGGGGGGTTAAATCAATAAAACCCACTGCGATTCTGCAATCCTTTACTGAGTTTCTTAATCTACAGCTCCTCTCTTCCCAGTAAGTGGATGCTATACTTCCAAAGCCCTTATTTTACTTCCTACTGTTCTATTAATAACTACTACTTTCACTGATCACAGATAAAGCATTTGTTAATTATTCTTATATTAAGTCAGCCTCTACCTCCTGTAAGCTAATCACAACTGGTCTGTGCTCAGCATTAGACACAACTTCTCCTACAATGGAAGCACAATGAAAGAGGAAAAGGTGAAGCCAACAACACTGTTAGGAGAAAGGCTGGTACATACAATGGAATTGTTCAGTAGGAGAAGGTTAACATCCACTTGTATTTTTGAGACGATCTCTTTACAGTCGTACTACTTATTTTTATGCCTGTGGTTATAAATCCTGCAACTGGTTTCCACAGTTGGAGAATTTGGTATGTAACAATAGGGCAGATTTGGTATAACAGGAAAGCTCCTCATGCAGAACTTGAAAGCCAAGGTGATAGATTTAGATGGCAATGACTTATTAAGGTAGATCTAGGCAGTGTCAAAGCTGAACCAAGTGCAATGCAGAACCTGTGCAGGTGCTGGAGCTCTCCACATAGAGCTCACCGATTCGTATCGGAGTCCAGATCAGGAAACTTTTGCACAAACCTCATGCAGAGGGAAGAAAAAATAAAGAAGGTGGGGCGAAACTCAGCCTCTTGCTTGAGTCTCAACTCCAGGGACACCTCCAGCGACCTGCACCGAGAGCAGCTCTGACCTTTCTAGGAGACTGAGCCTCTGCTCTGCTAGAGGGCTGGCACTGCCAGACAGACAAGTAGTCCTTGCTGCAGCCTTGGAACCACCAGAGCTTAGTGCCAGCTTAGCAAGTGGAAAACCTTTGTCCAATTTTAGCCTCTACACTAGACAACTGATATTCACTTCCAGCACCACCCAGGCCAGAACAGATTGAAGACTTATGGATGAAAGAAGGATGGTGATTATGGATGTCAATTGGCTGTAAACATAAGAGAGAAAACAAGTCCTAAGAAGTGGAGGCAGCTGTGATGCACACAGGCAGAAGGTCAGAGGCCTGGAGAATTCTATGTACCTTCAAGGTTAGAGGCCAGCTAGCTTGGTAGTTAAGTTTTTACAGACTGTGGATTTTGTTGGATTTAGTCCAGGTCCCTTCTTGGTGACTGTAAGCAACGCGATGCGTGGTTCAGGCACGTGCTTCCCTTGGTGTGACAGGAGTGGAATTAATCTCCAGATGGAAATAATAATGGGGACTTAATTCAGGTCACACATTAGCAGCCCACAGCAGCAGGACAACACACACAGACACTGCAAGTTACTTTACGTGGATAATTGTACTGTCCCAAGCAATTTTATTGTATTAAATCTCACCGTCTCCATTATTCTTTCCCATGAAGTGTGGAAAAGTTGAGATAAACCCAGAGATCAATAGACAAGATTATATAAACCACTACAGAAACAAAACATTCTGAAGCAATGAGAGATACCTAAACTGTTAAGGGACGGCTGAGTCAGAGTATTCCCCAAAGGACTATTTAGAAATTTAGAAAAGCCATCATCTTGATTCTATGGAGGAATTATGGGCATTTTAAAATATTTCTCTTGGCCAACCACACTTTTCACAAAGACCACTCGTCACTATTTTAAGGGAACATAAAAAGTGAGGGACACAAACACACACAAAGGATGCACTCTTTGCTCCAGACAATAACTGAACAGACAAAGCTCAGAAAGTTTGTTCTGGAAGAGAAGGACAATAAATCAAATTAAATTGTGAGGTTATGAATTCTAAGTTCCAGAGCAAGAGCTGTTAACATATCACAGGTTAATATAGACTATTAGATCTTCCTTGTGATGGATTTTAAAAGCTATCCATTGATCTAGGTTTTCCTATGCATCATTGTACTGCACAAAGGTTGCACCAATTATAGAGCCCTTTAATTTATCCAACAGCTTGTATAATGCACGCTGTGCTATAAATAGCTGTTCACATTATATTTCACTGACTATTCATAAGGAAACATACAACCTCAAACTAAGGTAAATGTGTTGGCAGCAACAGAATTGACTATTTTTAACAGTGCAATGAACCATTATATTGTTCATGCTGATGTGGATGTTTTGTAACAATTTAACAAGCCATTTACAATAGCATGAGCAGTTTTTGAAATGAAAATGCATTTGCATAAATTTTCCTTTTGAGACGCATCTAGGTTCTGAAACCTTATCTGCCTCCATCTATAACCATCACACTTCAAAAAATGGTTGTTAATAAAGATGAATAAAAATAAAACAATGAATCTAAAAAAATACAGCAGTTACCAACATTTGATAAAGCCATACAAAAAAAAATAAAATCAAGTCACAACTATGTGTAAGAAGCAATGTAGGTTCTTCCAGAAAAGCCTTTGACTAGCATAACTCTCATGCTTGACCTGAATAAACTATCTCTTGAGCCAGAAATACAGCTCTGTGCAAGCTTCACTCCTCAGCCCAGCCTGCATGCTGTGGGTCCTCTGCCAGACCCAGGTACTAATTGCAATGAAGGCTTCAATGACACCCGCAGCGAGCCCCAATGTCTACAGGAGTCCACAATTTCTATTCCAGTTTGTATTTTGAACTGTAACAACTCTGACTTGCACCTAAGATAAAAGTGACTGCAAAATCTGAGTCAGCTGTATCGCCTGGTGCCACTTTTAATACAATCAGTTACTGCAATTTACATCCCTGCACAGATTCAAGAGAATAATAACTCAATTGTCACAAGGCCTGGGCGTTGCACATCGCTATTGATCCAGGAGGAAAATGCTCACGGGAACAGAGCCAGCTGTTCTCCCTCACTGGACGTGTGACCTCCTGTAATTAACTGATTTCAGACCTCTTCGAATCAGCAGCTGGAAATGCCAACAGCTGAGGCCAACGAGGAGGCCACTCCGCAGCTACAGGGGCTGTGGCAGGGGCAGCAGAAAGCTGACAAAACAAATGGGAGGTGATTATTTCAGGGACTTGTAGCACAACTCACACATTAACTCTTTTTAAGAATGCTTTGATGATTTCAACTGAAGTCAATTAATTCTATTTACAAGTCAGATGAATACAAAGCCCAGGCAGGCAGCACGTGTTATTCCATCACAGCTCCCGGCTGTTTCTCTGGGCCCCTGAGCACTCAGTGACGGTGTCTCTCTGCACACACCGTTGCAGCTGGAGCGAATACGAAATTCCTGAAGCAAAATGCAAGTCAATCTAATTTGCTCATGATTTTTTTTTCCTAACTAGCAGTCTTCAAGCTCTGATTTGAAATGGCTTTAAAGCCTTGATATTTAAGTTTTGTAGATGTTACTTAGCAAAAAAGAAGAAAACTTTATGAGCCAAAAAATAGCCTTCAATCAGAGGGAAAACCATTTTGAATTTACTTCTCACAACAGAGAATATGAGCATAAGGAAGTTTTAAATGAATAATTATGAGTTTCTTGAATCCAGTAACGAGACAAAACCTCAAAGTGACCTCCAAGTATTATGTTTCAGAAGGCTGCGTTTCTGGGTCGCAGCAAAGTGCCGTTAGAGGAAACAGTAAAATCTGGCTTTGTGCAGCAGTGTTAAATAGTGCTCCAATCAAGATGCAAAAAATGCAATTCAACTGGAAAATACACACAAAAGAATATTGTGGGAGCATCTGAAATTACAAAAGACCACCCAAGAAATGCAAATATTTAAAAGCAAAAAGAGAAACACAGCCACAAAATGTATAACAAATATAATGTTTTAGCAGAAAGAAGTATTGAAGAAAATACCTCCCATTGACAAAGCAGTCTGCACCTTTATGACTCACTGATTGCAACAAGATTCAAGATCATTTGTTATCCTGGAAGTGGAAAATTCACAAGGGAAGAGTATTGCTACAAGATAAAACCAAGTGATACCCTAGAAAGTAACCAGAGTACAATGACATATTGACAAAAGGTAAACTGGATAATCTAAAAAGCCTTTTTATATTCAGTTGATAAGAGTTAGTCATTCTACTATCAGGATAAATTTATTATCAACACTATAAAATATGAGCAGAACACCAAAGTGACTGGAAAAGAATTCTCACCTGACCAAAATCTTAAGTAAATATCTCAAATCAAAGAGCTACTCGGGCAAAGACGAGGCTGAAGTTGTGGTTGCTCATTTCTAACAAACTAGAATTTGTCAAGTTTCATAAATCCTCTTTATCTCCAGCAAGCCAAACATGACCAGAGATAGAGGAAGATTTCCCAAAACGCTCTTTGGCAGCTGCCTCACAAGAGCACTACAACTACAGGAGCGCCAACCGTTTCGATAGGAAAAGAGCAGCTGGGATGTGTGGGTTTGCTTTTTCATTTCAATATGATGTGATACTTCACATTTTTTGGATTACTTGGGGAGGAGAAAGGAGCCATACTTGGAAAATTGATTTTTGGTGAATGTTCAAAAAGCATTTTATAAATCCTCAGAAGGCAGACGTTTACTCCCAGTCTGGCAAGGATTAGAAACCATGCACGAGCACACCAGCTAGTGACTAAAATTCCCTCAAAAACAATTAAATGGACAGCATTAATTAGCAAGAGGTTCTATGCATGCAAACTTATTGATACATTTTTTGGGGCTCTGTGGAAAGACTCTTTGAGCTGGCTGGAGGCCCAATGGGTCTGACCAAGAGACTTAACAAGAGATTCGACTCCAGATGTAGACTCCGATATTTGGGTGTCTATGTGTAGGGTCTCCATGCAAGGTCCCTACTCAAGCTCTCGCAACCAGTGGAGCTACTCAACTGGCCACACACAACTCTCTGCCCAAAGATGAATCAGGATCCTCCGCAGCCTCCATTGCCTTTGTAGCTCCACTGACCACGTCCACCAGCTTGTGGTCATTCTCAGTGACCACCTTTCCTAGTGGTGACTCAGGAGATGGAAGGCTGGATGAATTGCCCCAGTGCTGGCAGTGCCTCACTCCTGCCCCATCGCACTGGTACCCCCACCCCCATCATGGTGCAGCCATTCTGCACTTCCAGCGTGCCCGGTGCTTGCCTTGGAGATGCTCAGGGTGTGCAGCCTGGGACAGACTGTGCTGTGTGGTCCTTTCTCCAAACCAAAGGAACACAAATAGCCTGAATAGCTATAAAAGGGACACAGCGCTGCTGTAAACTCTTCAAAGGGAGGATTTTATCTGTCCATAAAACTTCAGGCTGTTTATTGCCTTCTGTCTGGACAGAACTATTTAAACACACGCTCCATCCGCGCAGCCATCTCAGTGTCACAACAAAGCATCGCAGAACAGCTTGGGAAAACATATTGTTCAGTTAATTGCACTGGCATGCAGATGCCCTCACATTCATGAATTAACATCTATCATGGCAAAAGGATGTACAAGGAGGCGCAGGGACGGTGGCACTCAGCCCTGCAACTGCCAAGAGCTGTGCTGCCTGATGGAGGGCAGCCCACAAGCTCTGGGCATCTCTTCCTGGCTTCTGTGGGCTACAGAGGCTTTGCCACTGCCAAAAAGGAGCGTTCAGGCAAGCACCCAGGATGTCTAAAGAGCACTTGGGTGCCTAAAGCTACCAGAAGTCCTTCCAACTGCCTGCCACCAAGGTACCTGAAAAACACCCAATAGCCTTGAGGAGCTCCATATTAGTTTAATGCATGCTAAAATGAAGACAATCTATCTCATAAAAAAATAAAGCCAATGGCAAAGAAACAGCCTAACCACATTGGGACCTTGAAAGGTATCCAAGTATCTGTATCAGTTGCAAGAGCATAATACTTCATCAAAACTACACTGCTCAGGAGGAGGGGAATGCAGGAAATGAAACACAAGATTTTATTTGACATGTTCTTACCAAGTATATTGATATGCTACACAAAATATTATGGAAGGAAATTACCTGTGTCAGCAGTCGTATAAATACCTGTCCAATAACCACTCAGACTTTTGATAACAGTCCTGTTAACACAGGGGCAATGAATACACTTTTGTCACTTAAATACATCATGCGAGTCTATTACAAAACCCCTGAGATTAAACCTGGCACCTATTTAAACACTGATCAGAGAGAAACAATGGCTTTGAAATCACAGGCTTTGAGGCCATAGAGTTTTCATAAGACAGATTTTACAGCTTCTTTCCATCTTGCACACTTAGGAAAACCCAGGGCACTTGGTGGTGGCTCAAATCCCTGCATAATTCAAAAAGTTTTGAGTATTTAATGATATGACAAATTGTTCAGATATTGTGCTTGCTGTGCCCTTCTGTTGCTGTTGCCTCAAATCTTTCCTCAAGTTCTTGAGGAGGAGGAGATGCTGGACAGAAATAGTGTCTGTTGGGGAGGGAGAGCTGTCATTCCCTCAGGCCTGAGACCTGTCCAGAGAGGTGTCACCTCCGTGTTTTACCAGCAGGTTGTCATGGCAGTCGTGCATCACGCGCAGAGCTCTCCCCTGCAAGTATTTCCTAACGCAGACAGCCCTTACAGCCACAATACCAGCCCCTTCACCCACTGTACTTGTGTGGGTCCTCTCCCATAGACCAAGGGAAGGACGTGTGGAATCAGCTGTCACAGTAACAGCCATGGGTTTTACTAATTTACATAGCTCAGGCTCTGCAGGAAGATAAAAATTTCCAGATTCAAACATGCTGACAGGATCCATTAGCCTTTACTTTGTTAGAAAATAACTCTCTCAGGAAATGGTTGACTGACAGAGAAGACTGATGCATGGGAACACTGGCACAGAGACACAAGCAGGAGAGCCTACCTGCGGGCAGGGGCTCCACGGGCCCCACTCAGACACCGCACACTCGCTGGGACAGTACAAGCTACACTTCTGCGTTACAGCTGGGGTTTCAGACTGGTTGCAGAGGGCACTGGGCACAGTCTCCCCTCCGTGGTCCTCAGCAGCACTCACGCACCTACACAGAAACAGACATCTTCATTAGAGCAACCGCAGCGCACACAGGGACAGCAGCAGCTCCGCTCGGCCCCACCCAGGACACCACAGGTGACACAGTGCCAAACGCAGCACGGCCGGGCAAAACGTGGCATTAATCGTGTTAATGCAAATCACAGCCAGCTACAGGCACCACACATTTTTGTTACTCACAGATTTCAAAGACTACTTTAAATAAACATTTCAAAGTTCATACGGAGGGATTTTAACTTTGATCGGCTGACAGAGGAGCGAACAGAAAATGACAACCAGCAAGAACAAACCTCTGGGCTCCTGCTTGTACCAGCCCAGCATCTGTAAATAACTTAGTGCTTTCCTGAGCCTGGGGAACGAATGCTCACTAATAACGAACGTCACGCCGGTGCATGCAGAGCCACCGCTTGGGGAAGACGTTAGCACATCAGAATGTGGGGCTTTGCATCTCAGGGGGCTTTATGTATATATGGCATTTAGGCTGAAGAATTCTAATTTAAACATCGTGCCTTCTTCCTGAAAGATGTCTTGATTGTAACACAAGGCTGCATCTCTGAGACGCTCTTCCTGTAAAAACCACTGCACATAAACGCATTTTTCTTTTCATTTAAAATACACTGGACTCAGCAATGTGCTCGCTGTCGGATGGCCAGGCAGTGCAGCTTTATGCAAGTGTGTACCAGCTTTTTCTAACCTGGTATACCTGTGCTTTCGTCTTCACGCACCTGACTTTCCTTGTTTGCATTCCTTCTCCACAGTGGAGGGAATTCTGTTCGCTGTTGATTTTGCATGGAGACCACGGTTCTACAACCCAAGAATACTGATTGCACTCGCTGTAGCACAGGGCTGCCTCATGCACCTGCCAGGAGAAAGGATCAGAACTGTTCATTGGAGCCATCCAGGTTAGCACCTCTGCAGAAGCGCCTCAGTCAGACCCAGCGAAGAGCACACTGAAACACATCCTGGCTTACACTCCTTATGCTAAGGGTTTTGTAATATCTTTAAGTTCATTTATTCATTACTGACTTGCCAAGGGATTTTTAAGTACATAATAAACCACAGTATGCATGCAGCATCTTAGGAAACAGGATAAATAACAGCTATTTCCTGGAGCCAGAAGAGAAACTCCATTACAATTTCATTTGCTCTGACTGCTCTCGCTATAACACATCACACATCATTCACCAGGGCTGTATGTACCGAATCCTTTTGTGTTCCAGAAGGTACAAACTTAAAATCAGCACCCATTTACCTTTGCTTCTACAATGTCCTTGTAACTCACACAGCATAAAAGAATGAAATTTCATGCATCCTATAAATTTCATTTTTATACACAAAAACTATAAATGCCTTTCTCCCTGGCAGTGACTTATCTCCGACACATCTCCCAGCCAAACACCACCGTGCATTCACCTGAACTATGGTATCTATGTAGAGAGGAAGATACAGCCAAAAGCTTGATAAAGGTATTCAATGGTGCTGGGTATTCAGGCTGTTAGAACCAGCACACTGAGATATAACACTTTAGCAAATTTTTAGGTTTAAACAAATGAATGCATCAACAGCTCTATTACAGTAATGAATAAAAGTTATTTATTTTGAATCCTGTTTGTGCGTAGAAGCTGATTTGCAGATATGGTGTTCTCTGTTGCTTTGTATGAAGCACAATGCATGGCCCTGAAAAGAGACAGCACACCTAAAATTTCCTCTTTCCACCACACAAAAATCTCCTTGGCTGTGAAGCCGTTCAGTTCTCACCATTAAAATAACTGTACCAATGGCCTTCCTCTCAACCCCTCCCCCCAAAAAACCCCAATTCAGCCACAGCTTTAATAATTTATAGCTTCACCTTAAAATAGAAGATTATTACTAGACATATTGTCGCCACAACATTAAAGAAAGGTGGGGGTGGAAAGGTTGAGATATGAGTCAGAAAACAAAACTGGTGCCTCATCAGACCTTCACACCAAAGGAAGAGAAGATAACTTGCTAAAGAAAACTCCTCAGGAACTGCAAATGTCAGAAATCAACTTTAACTGTGAGTCTTCGTAAACATCGTGCATAGGTTTAGCAGAGAGTAGAGAGTGAGACAGGCTACAAAGAGCAAAACACATGAAGGAGAAAAGAGAGGAGAGAGGGCAACAGACGTCAGGAGGCGAGCACAGTGTGAAGTGGTAAGAGCATCATGTTCCATGCAGGGAAGGAGAAAGGGAGGAGAATGAAGGAGGTAAAGGCAGTGGTATGATTTTTCCTACATATTATTAAGGAGAAATCCTTTATCACACTTTGTGCATAAGTAACATAAGAGAATGTGCAAAATTCATTAGAACTGCTACGGCAGGGCTGGAACATGCACAGCAACACTGTCTGGTACAGGAGGCAAGTGGGTCAGCCCACAGCTGGTGTGAGATGCTTCCAGCTTCCACTGGGCCTGAACAAAGTTCTTTAAAAGACCAGAGAGTGCTGCAGTCGCTCGCTATGGGCTAAGGACTTCTGCACGCCGAGGCAGTGGTAGCTGGCCTAACTGTAAGATATACAGGTATCTACAGATTTTATACAGTGCATATAGAGCCCCTCTGGAAGAGCGGTGAAGCACTGGAACCAGCTGCCCAGGGAAATGGTGGAGTCTTCATCTCTGGAGGTGTTCAAAAGACATCTAGATGTGGCCCTTCAGGACACGGTTTAGTAGGCAAAGTGGGGTTGTGTTGATGGTTGGACTGGACAATCTCAGAGGTTTTGGGTCTATGATCCTATGAAGTTTCCTAGGCTGAGCAAGCAGCACCAGGAGTGCTCTTCTGGTGTACAGAAGAGCAAAGAGAGAAAGTACCCACTGAGCAGGACCTGAGCTGAACCCCAGAGGCCCACAGGCGCAGGTGGATGCAGCAGCACACGGACCCGCCATGAAGCCACCGTCCTGCCCTGCCAGCCCATCACCACGAGAGTTACCCATTCCTGCAGCCACTTCCCTGGGCACACCAGGAAGAGTGACAATCCCTTGTTAGGCACCACGAAGACTTCACGCTCCCCAAAGACAGCCAGGAGATGGATGCTGAGACAAGGGAGTATTTATTAGTTTCCTTGCTCCACAGGGAGGAAGGAAAAAAAAAAACCCATGCTCTGGCTATGTTGACTGACAAAATACAGTGCTGTCTGCAGGATACGATCAGCTGAAGAGGGAAATGTGTGCTTTAGGCATGTTCAGAGTCTCCCTCATGGCAGAAGGGAGGCAAAATCCAGAGAGAGAGAAGCATCAGACTTAGTAAAAACTGGCTGCTGGTGGGAAGGGACTTGCAGCCCAGGTAGGAGATGTCTCGATGGGCAATGTTAAGGAAGGTTAAACCTATTTTTCAATAAGTTTATTAAGAGCTGGGGGCACGGGAACCCTTGTTCCTGCTCTTTGTACTTTTGGAGAGAAAACTGAGGTTGGGAGAGGTCAGGAGGTGATGGCGTGCATGCTGCCTGTGCCCCTCCACAAGCTCGGCGGGGCAGGTACAGCACAAACTGTGGCTTTAGGGATTTAAGATTCTTTTCCTTGCTCTCATTAATACTCCTTCCTCAGGGTTAGAGGATCTTGCTGTGAATCCCACAGGTCAAGAGGCGAGCGCTGCCATCCTCTCAGCACTCACCCCATCGCCCGCAGCAAGCAGCCTCTGCTCCTTGCTTGGGCCAGACCAAGAGCTTGGAAATCCCAGCTCGTATCTTAGTGACCCCTCACCACTCTGTGTTAAATTCTGCTAAACCTCAGAGCTCTCTGCACCAGCAAAGCCCACCTGCAGACTGCAGTGGAAGCTTAACACCAGGAATCTACCAGAATTGCATTTTGGCAGCCAGAACCTTCCACAGCATTTACCTGATGGGATCTCTGCGTGAGAGAAGCTGCAGGGCTCTATCAGAGCCGTGTGAGGACAAACCAGAGATCCCATACGCAGGGACACGAACACACGTGATGCGAAGCGGCACTAGAGATGCTCTCTCAAGAGCAGGCACAGTAACACAGCACTTGTGTTCTGTCAGGCCGGGACAACTACACGTGAGGGCCATCAACTCTCCTCCGACAGACAGACACCGCGCTCAGCAAGGGGGGAAGAGCATGGGATCCCTGTGGTACCTCAACGCTCAGCTCAGACCCTCCAGCTCCTTCGGGCTGTGCCTTCCATGGGCAGTTTGCTGCTGCCCCCACTGGTACCTCCCATTCAGTCGGAATTCCATGTTACGTTTGCCACCAAACTCCCCAAACAGCTCATTTTACAGAATTATTGTGCCAACACCACCGTGCTCACCATCTGCGTCAGCAGCAAGCAGTGCCCACTCCAGGAGCATCTCTGAGACAGCAGAAGCTGTAAATACCCACCAGGCGCCACTGAGAGGGGCAGATTCCTTCAGAGCAAGTCACAGCATGTATCAGTAGGCCCAGTTACAACTTCTAAATGGGAGTCATAGAGAGATGCAAGATCTCCACAGCAGCAGCTCTGTGGGTGTGCATTTGGGAAGCTGTGAATATAATTTGTGACTATCTTTGTAGTTAAAAAACACAGTGACGTGGCACGTGTTCGTGTTCCCTTCCTCCACAGGACAACATTCGCCTTCCCTTTCTCTCTCCTGGCTTGCTATCATTTGTTGTCATTACTTCAAATTTCTCTTTTTTGGTAGTCGATTAAAAAAACCCGCAACAAGCCTTAAAGGCTTCTATTCCTATCTTCTGCTGACAGCTGCCCTACTTAAGGAGGTCAAATAGATGATGTTCTTGATTTTGCATTTGCAAAGGATCTTGGCTAAGTCTTGCTGTTCTTTGGGTCCCACCAAACAAGGGAACCTGAGATCACTTCTCACCTCCTGGGTCCATGGAAGCACCCAGCCCTGACTTTGAACAGAGGCTGGGGGGGATGCAGTGTCCTCACTTCTCACACGACTCAGGGACCCAAAGTGCCTGAGTCTGGAGGGGCTGGGATATGCTCCCACGGACTCCTGGCTGCTACACAGAGCGTGTCCAAGCTTAAAATCACCCAGTCTCAGCATCCTGACTGACACCACATTCACCATCTGCTGCTACCTGTGCTGCAGATACAGAAGGCCCTGTCCAGCTACACCACTTCTCTTCCAAAGCACAAAGAAAACAGATCCTTTGAAAAGAATCTGCTCATGCTCACTCTTCCCCAAACCTGTGCAGGCCACAATGACACAGCTACAAACCCCTTCAGATGAGCCACCCTCCACATGAATGGAGCTGTACCACCACAGGAATGGAGCTGTACCAGCACAGGAATGGAGCTGTACCAGCACAGGAATGGAGCTGTACCACCACACACTCCATCTCCTGAAAAAAAAATCAATGCATTCCATGCCATGGGCACTGAGGCCATTGCTCTGCACTGCTCAGAGGGAAGAAAGATGCTGGAAGCTGCCGACACAGGACCCATGCAGAGCTCAGCACCCAAGGGACCAGCCTGGCTCCATCCCTTAGCACCTTGCCTTTAACCCTTTCAAGAAATAAACACGATCAAAATACTTCCAGCATTTTAGGAAATTACCTGCTATCCTCAATCTTTAATTCATACTCATATGCTGGGTTTGGGGCTCAATGAACCAAAGGGTGAAATGACACCAGACTGAAGTCAATGGGAGTTTTGCTGATTACTTTCACAGAAACACTGTGTTACTCTTTGTAGCCACAATTAATCTGAAATATCTTAACATACGAATCGTAAGATCAAGCTGGTGGGCACAGTTCCAAATAATTAAAGGAAAGAAGGACAAAACAGGATTTTTAAGAGATGAACTGTTACAGTTTTGCCCTAATAAAATGAGACAGCTCCCATTCAATCCCTGAATCCTTGATAAAGTATTTTGAAGTTAACAGTTACTTCCAGATATACAAATGTCAATCTATTTATTTTGTCTTTTAAAAGTTGATTCTTGTATTCCAATGAGAAGTCCAAGTATCTAACCACCAGAGAGCTTTGTGTGATTTACAATGTTCAATAACATTTATTTAAATGTAGGTCAGAAATAACACTGACCTTGCAAAGGGTGCATAGAAACAAGTGCACTTGCTCAACTGATTCATTAAAAGAAATTCATACCTATATTTCAGGTAGCTTTGCTGATGAGCACATGCAGAGTAAACTAGAACGAGGCTCATCACTTCTGAAAATCACAGTGACTTCATATTTCAGTGGACATCAAGATTTATTGTGCCTCGGTGTAAATATTGACTCTGGTTTTCCCTCAGTCGATATTTTAGTTTTCAAGACAGTAAATCTTAGGTGTTCACCTCAACTAAAGTCAATATCTGCTTATTATATTAGAACAACCAAACTGATCACTGTAGCAGTTGCTGGAGACCCTCAGGACAACCTCTGTGCTATTAATTTCTAATAAAAATGGGCCAAATTCATTGCTAACATAAGTTCACTTCACATTGCTGCCCTTACACCAAGGTTACGTTAGACCTAATGTAGGGAAACAGCCAGATCAAAGACCTAACAACTTCCTTGTAAACTATGGAGAGCACCATGAACAACACTAAAGCTGGAGGGTATCTCACACAGCAAAGGGAGCTGATCTGCTCTGGTTTACAGAGACTCTTGCCGTTCAGAAATTCAAACACATATTAGAACTGCTCCTGCTGAGACTGGCCAGCAATTTGCTCACTTTTAACACTTTTTGCATACCTCCTTTTATGTACCCTGCATACGTACTCCTTAATTGCATAATTATTCTAATACTCTAATACTGTTTTCACATTCTGTTTAATTAAACAGATAATTTGTAATAATGAGTTTCTTTTATTTAATTCTTTAAAATTGAATTCAAAATGGACCACTTACTTTGTTAATTGCTTAAGTGCATGTTTGATTTGGCAGATCTAAGCAGACATTTAAAAGCTTTACCAAATTAACTGTATATCTGAAAGACAAGTACTTGCACATTTACAAACTCTACATCATAAAAATGACCTCATTAAAATTTCAACATTTAATAGTTCTCTTTAAAATAAAATTGATTTTATTTCATGCTAGTTTATGTATTGATCACAATCGCCAGAAACATGCTAAACGCTCTCAAGTATTAAAACTGATTGTACAATTAATTTTTAAGCAATTTAGATTTTGCAAAGCAGCTGTTTCAGTGATGAATACCTGTCTTCAGGTATTTGGATGCTGCAAAGAGCCACCAAAATTAAAAAATATTGCTCAAGAATGACTTGCAGCACAGAAGTTTAAATAGATCGGCATGCCATAAGACTTCTGAAATTATTGGAATTCCTGAATTTTTTATGCCTCCAGCAGACACCTGCACAAATGTTCATGAAGCAAATTCAGCACTTTTAGTTTTCATTTACACCTAAATCAAAGGAGTTAGGGTTTTTTACTTTCTTTGTGGTACAGAAAAAGAAAATCAATTAGAGCTTCGCCAAGGTTATGAAAAGCATTCACTGGCGTTAAACCAAGTTTCTGGAAAACCTACACCTGCCTAAAACTTTGTAGCTGGCAAAAAGAGGGAATCAATTTTACTCTAAGTACAAAATATAAAAGAGAGTTAGGGCAGTAATTACTATAACACAGACAGAAAGAAGCACCAACTCCCAGTAGGAAACCTCCTGCAGGAACAGGTCCCTCACCAGGGTTCTAAGGGACTAAGCCTTCAAAACACTCCCTGAGCAGCAAGGGTAAAAACAATTACCAATCCCTGATTATCTATTTATAGCCCAACCCTCAAACCCACTCAAATTTAATCCTAGAAAAACGAGGGTGCAGAATTCAGTGATTCACTAGAGGTGGGCGAGGGAGCCCTCAGGGAGCAGGGCATCACTCTGGAAATGACCTGTTTCTGGCACTAACTGCATGACATCTCAGCTTAAAGTCAGGTACTGGAAAGTTCAGAGAAAGGTATTTCAGGATGAAGCCATCAAAAAAAGTAGCACTGTAAAATTCTGACTCTAAAATGAGGAAAACCAGAAGAAATCAGGAAAGCAGCAGAGCATTCTTGCTATAAAGACATCCGGATGCTTCACAGTCTCCCATCACGGCCTTTAGATGATTTTCCTGCATCCAATCTTTAGCTGGACTTTAAAAAATACTCCTAGTAAATCCTTTATTTTCTTCTAATGAATGATTAAATACACAAAGACAGACACCACCATATTTCAAGTTCTTAAGTGCAATGAATGGAAAATGCCATGCTTAAAATATAAACCAAAGCGAGCTCTGCTGTAACCCAGTAAACACAACTCACGCTTACAGAACCAAGATGTTGCTCAGTAAGGTTTATTAATCCATATTTACCAGTGGTTAAGTGGTTTTATTTTCTGTAAGATTCGTGCAGGCATAAAAAAACAATATGGTAATAGTGTGAGTGGCCTTCCTGGAGATTAAAAGAAGAAGTTGGCATCCTTCAACGTCAGAAAATAAGGGAGAATGTGCAGCTCCAGGCCCCAAACCTGTCTCCCCGCTTTTACTCAAGTTTTTACTGCCACTGCAGCTCGTGAGGAGCAGAACAGACAGGCAGTGTAACCCTGCAGATATCCTGCAGATACTGAGTACTTATTTCTACCTGAAATCTCAGAGTTATGCAAAAGTCCAAGTGTGAACAGGGGGCATGTGAATACAACCCCCAATGGCCAGTTCTTGGGACTCCGCTCTTTATTTTATTTTTCAACTATGTTTCTTCACTATCAAAACCAGTTTGAATCTAGAGGAGATATTAACAAATGCCATTTTAGTATGTTGTCAAATATGGAGGTCTAAAGCAAGGCAGAAACTCATTAGCGAGAGTTCTGGTGCTGTTTTGCTGATTCCAGAAGCTGTGGGTGCTGTAGCTTCTGCTGTCTCCCTGTCACAAAGCTAGGCAAGCGTAGCAAATTTAAGTAGATATAAATAAATCAATGTCCTATGTTTTTGAAACAGCACATTTTGCTGCAGCTGAAGGATAGTTTCAGGGTTAACAAACAGATGTGGCACCTCTCTGGATGAATCTGTTATGCAGTAAAAATGTTGGATCCAGTTTTAAAGAGAGGAAGGGAAAAAAAAGCTGACTGATGAAGAACAACACCGAAGCCCTTTTTTACTAAATGAGAACAATAAGATGGGATGGAGACAGATTGCAACACCAACCTGAGCCTTTGTGGATGTCCATGTTAGCAGGGCATGACAAGCAGAAAGGAAAGAAAATTATATATTCATTAGTTTAGCTGCTGTATGATAATATTGAGAAGAAAGCTGAAAATCTGCTTAAAATAAAATTGCTACAAGGTAAGGCTGCATTCAACTCTCCGATTTCAGAAAAAAAAAAAATCCCTTAAGCAGAAATCAGGCATTTATTTGTGAGTGAATGAAAAGCATGACCATGCTGAAGAATAAAGCAGAGTTCACCCATCCTCATCCAGCAATCCTCCCTCATCAGTGTCTCCCACAATCAAAACCTTAGGATAATAAAAACCCAAAAAAATCCTTGAAGCTTAACCTGAAATCTGGTGAGAAACCTCGCAACTACGGAATATCAATCACAACAGATATGAAAGGCTTTCAGACATTCAAATCTTAATTGGGTGGCACTGTCCTCAGTGAAGCCCGCAGGTGGCACACAGCCAGCTGCCCTTCATCGGTGGGACCCGACCCCAACAAACACCAGCTCAAAGCAGCAAATATAATTAAATATAATTAAATGATAAGACTTGAATGACGTGGGCGGGGAGGGCTGCGCGAGCGCGGCTGGCACTGGGTCTCCAGGAGCCCGGCACCGAACCAGCCCGCAGCCCCCGGCAGCCTCAGCCGAAGAGGCGGCATCATCATCACCATCACCACCAGCTTTCGGCAGCAGAGCCCGCGGCTCCTGCTCCCCGCGGCTCCTGCTCCCCGCAGCTGAGCGAAACGCCAAACAAAGCCGTGCAGATGTGCCCGGGAGCCGCGTGCGGGACCCGGCGCCGCCGCGCGAGGCTCTGACCACTGCGGTCCTTTGTCCCGTGTCTGTGCTTCCAAACCAGATCACAGCGTCTCAGCAGGTCAAAAACCTGCCCCGGGTGGATGCGAGCGAGCGATTACCTCATCGGGAAGCCGGGTCATCTGTCACATGAAAAGAAATAAACACCGGTACTAAATACAAACAGTCCCAGAGAGGCGCCTCCTTTGCAGGCAGCTGTACAATAGCCAATTTATAGGAAAGTCCATCAGAGCTTACTGCTAAGCTAAAAACGATGCCTCAGAGACAAAGTTTCAGCCCTAGTCCTCCTTTTAAGAGATTTTAATTCATTTCAAGGTCTAAAAGCTTCAAACTGATATTCCATCAATTTATTTTCATGTCTTAAGCAAGAATGAATTAGCACAGCAGAGTGCTCACGTTTGCCCATACAGAATATGATCTTGGACTGACAATTTTTCCACACAAGATTTAAAACCAGTTAGCTGACGAGAACAATGTGATTTAACAGTCCTATACACAAGAAAGAGTAGAGACTGGGAAGTCTCAGGCAGTTGATAGTTATGTTTTCAGAAACGCACTTCCATCAAACTACACCAAAGGCTGGTAACAGAGA
The DNA here is from genome assembly GCA_033556795.1 of Tapera naevia. Taxonomy (NCBI): domain Eukaryota; kingdom Metazoa; phylum Chordata; class Aves; order Cuculiformes; family Neomorphidae; genus Tapera; species Tapera naevia. Next base: position 583,350 of record JAUMJJ010000149.1, on the reverse strand, counting down.
GAACTGCAAACTGCTCCTGGGGCTTCCTGCAGTCACAGCCAGAAACAGCCCAGTTGCAGGATCCTGAAAAAGCAGGAATAGAAATGCAAACCAACTCATAACCTGATTGTTTCATTAGGATGGGTCTGACGCAGCTCAGCAGAGGGGCTGATTGCTCCTCGGCAGCATCCCGACAGAACAGGGCGCTCCTTGGAAGCGTCGGACAGACACTGATGGACGCCGAGAGCTCCCACAGCCTCAGAGCTCAGAAAGATCACCCACAGCCTGATTAGCAGCTAGCGCTGGAAAATAAATCCCTAGAAGAGCAAGTTACTGCAGCAGGCAGGGTATCTGACAGCCTGTTGCATCACCTATTTGTGGTAGCTGTCTTAGTGCCAAGACAGGCAGATGTTAGCGCCACGTTTAGACATGGCATTAACTCCAGCAATTTTCTCTGTATAATTACAGGTAATCCAGACCTCCCAGCAGTGCTGCTGAGAGGCCAGCCTAGTGACAGGGCAGATGAATTCATAGATCTGAAGGCAACCTCCATCCCACCACACTTAGAAAACCTGCAATCATTATGATCTGACAGCTTTTGTTGATATTTCTTACAGATTCGGGCAAAGAAGATGCGAGTTTTCTTCCCCAAACACACGCACGCTCTAGAAAAGCGATGTGCTGCAAAACCACACCATGCTTCTATTTGTGATGGCTCCCCACAGCAAGAACATTCATATTTAATAACCTAAAGGAGCCCTTGAGCCAAAAGTTAAATTCTACCCAACCTACTTCAAACATCAGAATGTACGTGTACCGTGCCCTGAGCAAAAGATAAGAGGGAAGTGCTTGTGAGCCCCTGCCTTGCGGGGTACCTGGTGGTTTTGCAGTTCTAGATATCTTTCTTCTACACGTCCATTCCTTTCTTTCAGAGCAGGGAATAGATATATATTCCCAGATTCCCACATTTCTACCATTGACTCATATTTTGAAGTTAAATACTTTACACAGACCTGTACAAATCCACATGAATCAATCAAAAGTCTTCCCTTGATTTCCACTGCTTGGGTCGTGCTGTAGCAAGCAAGGATATGCCTGAACATTTATAGGTACATCATGGTTGATAAATTTAGGGGGAAAAAGGTATCAATCATGATGAATTTCTGCTGCAATGCCTATTTATTAAAAGTGTACATCAATAGTGCCTACATATATTGCTGGCTAATGAGAAGCTATGTAAATAACCCCAAATACACATTTTTGGAAAAAATGTGACTAGTGATGTCTGCACAACTCTGTACACACATACACCCATGCTCCACAAACATCAACACCTACTGCATATCCTGTCTTCGTACCTTGTTTTTAAGGAGTTCCTAAGTGTCTGACTATTGGAACTCTACCAGAAAACAGGACTCTTATTTGTTCATGCACCAGTGGGTAATGCACCCCATAATAACCACCACCAGGACAGCAAGCCCTGCTCTGTGTCGCTGACGTGCTCAGGAAGGGTATGAAGGGTATGTCAGGGCACGAGTGATTCAGCAGTCCTCGCACCTCTGCCGGTCCCCAGAGCACCGCTTTCACGCACCCATGATTCTGGAAATAATGGAGTGAAAAAGGCTGTTTCCCAAAACAGTAAAGTGAAAAGAGAAAGTAGAAGGTAAATGCACATGGAGACTACACAACACAGCTGTGCTTTCTAGTGTGTCCTACAGACAAACCACTCCACCTGAAACCTTTCAGAGAATTAAATAATGCAACAGAGCAAATAGCATGTGGTATAAATTAGAGGACACAGTAACTTAAAAATCATGTAAATACTCTAACCCAAAGTATTTACTTGCCCCATAAAAGATTCGAAAGAAAGAAAAATTAACAGGCAGAGAGAAGAAACTGAAGCTGAATGGCAGATCTGAAAGGAACTGAGGAGTCAAAGAAATAAACAGAAGGGAAACATCGTTACCCATGGCAGGAACCACAGAGAGAAAGCCCAACATGGTGAGGCAACAGGAGGGTGGGAAGAGAATTAAAAATGGACTTTATGAATTGGAGAAATGGGTTGGAAAAATGGGTCGACAGAGGAGTACAGAACTGCAGTGATGAGAGGCCGACCAGCCAACAGTACAAACACAGAATGGGAGACAACTGGGCCCTGAGTGATACCACACAGAGATTGTAAAGAACCATAAAGAAACTGTGACTCAATGATATCGTAAAAAGAAAAGACAAAGGCAGAGTTTGTAAAAGACTGAAGCAGCCCCTCAGCTATGGCACGAATCAGTGCAGAAAGCACGTCCAGATGTGTGCATCCAACTTTATGAGAAATTTGAAGGATTTGAACTAGTTGAGAGCCAGCAGATCACAGCAGGATTAATGAGACCAGAACCAACTTGCCAAGGTGAGCAGGGGCATTTCCACTGTTGCTTACAGGGAAACATTTAAACCATCAGTACAGTCAGTGACAATCTACACGATCGTAGGTCTGTCAATGAAGCATGGTACTGTTGTCAAATAAAACTGTAATGCTGAAACATAGAAAGAAATAACCCTGCTGTATCAAACCAGATGCAGAGCACCAGAAAGACACCTGAGAGAGCTCTAAAGAGATCTTCCAGCAGCTTCAAGCCATCTATCTGCAGCATTGCTGAGCTCTGTGTTGGCTAATTCACTGCTGCCTTGAATAAATCAGACTGTCAGACTGTATTTTGGAAATCAGGGACCTCTTCTCCTCATACAGGAGTAGTGGGGTGGAGTTACTGCTATAACACTGCCTACAGTCCTCACTCTTCGTAAAAGTTACTTTGATAATTACAGAGTCGTTAAAAGAAACCCAGGAAAATAACTCAGGGTCTGGAAAAATTTGCTGAAGTAACAGAATCAAGAAACCTCTTTGGTTTAGGTGAGAGGTGGGAAAGAGGAGAATACACATTTTGGGGAATATACAAATAGGTTTTCTCTTAGAAGAACTCATTTTAAGATAACAGGGAAGGATATACGTTCCCAAGGCTGAGAGCTGTAGTTAGACAAATCCATATTCAAGATACGGAAAAGAGGGAACTTTTTAAGCATGAAGGACATTAATTAATGGTCTACCCAGGGTAAAGCCTCCCTCACCAATGCACGTGCCAGGGTAGGGGACCCTTCTACAAACCAGCTACCCTCCAAGTCAAGTAGCTTATGCTACGTAAGAGGGTCAAAACAGACCACCTTCATCGTTATAGCCTATGTATAGCCTTACATCTCTGAATAAGGAACTTCATGAAGAACTTTTAAATCATGTATTAACCATTAAGAGAACACCACATTTATCAGTCCATACTACATACTCAAAATATAAATTGTACATCAAAGTTGAAGGAAGCAGTATGCCTGCGTGGATTTTACACACATTTTGAGGGGTTGTCAAAAAAATGTTTGTATCACAGATCTGAAGCACACTGGAGTTCAGCCAGTCCATCTATCAGCCCATAAATAATAACCCCACAAAGAAGACAACGTTTTCTTTACCATTTTAGCTCTATCTACGAAACTGTAACTGAGGGAGGGGCTGGAACTGAGCACATAGGATAAACTTCTTAGCCAGGTCATGATGTTGCCAGTAGCATGCAGGATGGAAGAGGAAAACAAAATAAAGTAATTATTAAAATAAAGCAAACACCCTCTTGGCTGCATCTGCTCATCAATGACTTGTACCATCTCTCAGCTGTAACTCTGGTGTGTGTAAAAGAGAAGGGAGTCTATGAAATGCAAGTTGGACTTGCCTGCTTCTGCACAGAGGCTTCCAGGTCCTTGGTTTGCTTCTTGGCCAACTGTTCCTTCTGGGTTTTATTACTAACAGCCCTCGCTTAGCAATGCACCCCTGCCCCTCCCACAGGTCAGCACTGGTACCTGGCACACGGAGCGCACGCACCTGTGCACCGGAATCACTAAGAACGGATATGAGCTGATGGACAGGAAAGTGAAATAAAGAAACAGAACAACTCCAATTGTATGTGAGCAAAGAAGGACAAATATTGACTGTTTAGAAATGCATGTCTGTGAAAACAAGAAAAAGATAAGAAATATGATAACAAGGAGAACTGGCAGTGACACAGAAAGGAGCAAAGGTAAGGAAAAGACAAAGGAAAACACGAGAGGAAGAGATTGTGTTTTGCAAATACTTGACAAATACAACACAAAGCAAAATATGGCTCAACCTCAAAAGAGGGAGAGCCAGTGTCAAATTTTCTTTGCAACAGGAAATACCTGGAGACTTGCTGAGCTCTGATTTGGTCGTTCCTCTGTGGTTTGGCAAATCCTGTAACAGCTTCTGCTTACACAAGACACGTGCAAGAGATCAGAATACGTGGAAAAGCAGCAATGTTTAAAAGGTTATTGCTCTTCCATCTACCAACGGACAGTTTAACGTTGACATTACTGCCATTCCTTGCTCTACATAGGCACAACAGGCAGTGATCCCATGGATATTTTCAGGTTGTTTTACAGAGTCACTTTTGGAAATCTTTGCTTTCAGCGAGTGATGCAGGCGTTAGGGTCAAGCTCCCCCTGCTTTGCACGAAAGCCTCTCGCGCAGCGGCTGCACTCCTGCGCGCAGGGCCCTGGCACACGCGTTTCTACGGCTGCTTTTGGCCTGCCATGGCACCAGACTGTGCACACGCAAACCCTCCCTGCCCACATACACTGAACTGGGAAACAATCCACATTTCATTGCTTTTTCATGTAGACTGACGAATAACTTTGAACAAGGAAAGTAACCACTCACTCAAAGTTGCATTTTAAAATACCTAAGCAGGGCATTAGATTCCTCTCAGTGTTTACCATACAGACACCAGATAGTCTGAAAATAACACTTTTAGTTGCCGAATGCTGACAGGGCTAACTGTGAAGGACCATCACACAGCACACTGTTTCAGCTGAGTAAGAAGAAATACACCCTGGTTAGAGATGACTGAAAAAAAACACCGCATTTGGCATGAATAATAGGTTTTAAATTTTTTTTTTCAGATAGTGTAATGGAATAATCCAACTGCCTTCTATTACCTTCTATTACACCAACAAAAATTATCAGAGAGGAAAAGTAGCAAACAAATTCCCTCTTGTGCACCACAAAGATGAAAAAAACAGTCAACTGAGTAACAGTGGTACTTGTGCTTGTGTATATATAGACATGAAAACATTTTTCTTAACGAAAGCAAAAGAAATTACAATTTGGATGAAAACACAGAAGCCTGAGGTAATATGTTTTCCCTTTCCAACACTGTGAATGGTGATTCTCAAGGACAATGCCTGGCTTTCTAACTCAGGTGAACACAGGACATTAATGAAACCAAAGCAGGTTTATTGCCATCGTGGTCAGCAAAACTCAGGATATTAAAAACAAAAACCCAAACCACAAAATGTACCCGTGTGGCTTCCCTGTGTGTTGGATGGGGCTCTGGAGCAGCGGGCAGCTGCTGTGTGCTGCCAGCTGTTCGGCCCTCCACCAGCCGCCCACACAAAAGCAAAGGGGATTGTGGCTGCACCTGGACACTGCAGAGTTAAAACAAAGCAACTAAGGAAAAAGCCTTCTCACACACTGTGCAGGAGCTACATGGATATCCACAACACATAGAAGACAGCAGGGACATCCCCACTGCTGGCACTGGAGATTTCCTCTCAAAACTGGGAATGACTGCAGTGCAGAAAGCCACTGGAGCCACCCAGCACTGTCACTGCAGCCCCCTGGACCAGGTCAAAAAGCAGCAGCAGCTCAAAGCTACTGGAGTGTACAAAAGAGTGTGAGGAACTACAGCCTGGGAGAAGGTGTCCTCAGTTCTCCTATGAGCCACTGGACAAGGCGCTTCAGTGCTTTCCAAAATTACTGCCTTCCAGTTTCCTGCGCTTCCAGCCTGAACAAGACACATCACCAGCTGGGAGGACCAGGGCAGAGAAAGTGCTGATAACTGACAGTGGGGCAGAGAAAACATCAACAACTGGCACTGTTTAAATGGCTGTACTGTTAAGGACTCCTGAGGATGAGGTTGGATGCCACAGTGGGAAAAATGTCCCATTCCTCGGGGAAGAATTCCGGGAGACCGAAAGATAATCGGCTCAGGTACAGAAGGAAGACCCTGGGGGTCTCCAGCTCAGGTGTGTGCAACGGCAGCTCTAAAACACAGACAACAAACCACGATACAGTTTGATAAGCTTGTCTGTGCTGGGCTCAGTAATACAGTCAGACTCCTTTAGAGTATATCCATTTACAACAACTGACATTTTAAACCATTCTAATGATAAGAATGCATATTTTTGTTGGGAATTAGCCCCCATGGACTGAATCTTCCTTGGTTTTCCCAAAGCAACGTGATACTAAGCTTTCAGACGTTTCTCTGCTCTGTTGTCCCTTTTGGACCATTTTCTTTGTGAAATTCCATTTAAACCTGCTCTGGGTGCCACAGGAAGAAACGCACCTCGGGATAAATTACTTGCAGTTAAGACTCAACTCGGCGCAGCTTGGCAAATGAACGCGGCACAGCTTCACCCACGTGGCATGGCGTGGCTCCCACCCCTGACTCTGAGGTCACCCCATTTCACCTCTGCAGAGGACCCTGCACTGTACCACAAACGAGCCAACGTGCTCGGGCACCTGCAGGATGCCACGCTGCAAAGTGCAGGCACAGCAAGAGCGGAGTGAGCTCGTCTCCAGCGAGGTCGTGTTCCCCACAGGCTGGCACGGCGGCCGGGAGGCGAGCACTCAGCTGAGGCAGCAGGAGTCAAGGGGCCACTCCCACACGCGCTTCACAGCGGGCACATGGTTATTCTTCTTCTCCACAGCTCCACTCCATCAGCAGAATTACACGCAGCAGTAACCCACACCCGGGCCTCTGGCAGCACCTAATGAACTTGAGAAATTCTTGAAGGAAGAATTAGATGTCTCCCGTTTCAATATCTCTTTCCATCTGAAAAGGGCATTGTTGTATAGGTTGATTAGCTAGGAAGATTCTTCCTTATAGTCAGCCTCATCTCCATTCCTTTAATTCCACCCCATTACTCCCAGCTACACCCCTGGGTCCCATGCGGTGTAACTGCTGTCTTTCCTTGATCTTTACACCCTTTATGTGTTCAGGAGCTGTTATGAACCCCCACGGACACTGCACAGCCCCAGAAGCCTTTTCACACCAGCACTTGGCTCTTCCCACTCCCCTAGCAGCCAGATGATATGGCTGGCATTAAACACATCACTAATTCCCATTCAGAAACAGCCTGAGCAATACACTCCACGCAAGCCCTTGAAGCCCCTAACATAAGAACACACAGGGTTATCCAGATTTTGCTGGAAAATGGGAACATATCATTCAAATGTCACTTTACTTGCTCCCACGCAGCTTCTTGGTCCATTTACTGTGCTCTTCCCATGCATTAAAGGGGATGACAAGCTCCATACCTGTGTTTATTACACGAATCAGTTTTCTATTAACCTATTTAACTTGTTTACACTTAACTCTGCTGCTTTAGTAAAGAAACATTGAGCTGGATTTTATGGGATTAAGTTCAGTATTTTCCGTTAATTGGGCTGGACTTGCTCCTAGGACACTCCACATTGCTTTTATCTGCATCCTTCCACAATCTGGAACCATGTATCTCAATATTGCATAACTGTTTTCACTCTTCTCTGAGATAAACCTAAGAAGATTAAGCTGGTTGGCTTCTCTCAGGTTCCTGCAGATTATCACCTGCAACGTTACTGCCCCTGTGTACCTGTCCCTTATCTCCCTCCAACACTTCCCTGTTTTGAATGTTCCTGATTATGAGATAGGGTCTGAAGAATAGCCAGCGTCTCCCTCTGCGTTTTGCTCTTTCTAAAAACACACTCATTTTCTCATTCTTTCCTTCACCCCTTTTTTCTTCATTGCACTACTCAGGACAATAATCTGAAAGCATTCATTGCAACAGAAGGTTGATACATACGTGCTGGTTTTCCAAAATCACTTGGTCTGTCAGCCAGACATTCATCATTTCAGAAACCTGGAGGCAAGGAAAGTGCTGAGGTTTCCTCAAGTCAGAAGAGACCCAGGGACCAGCCCCCACCGTCTGACCTTGCTGTCCTTAGACTGCAGTACATTTCTTTGTAGAGATTATGATTATTTAATACGTACATCAAGAACAATGTGAGGCTAAAATGCCCCAAGGCACCTCAGAAACTTTAATCACGCTTTCAGATGTGATAAAGCAGCAGAAATCTAAGTGTCCAGGGGACTTCACCCTGCAGACACCTTTGTGCCCAAAACTCCACCGCCCTGCCTGGGCTCCCACTCTCCTGCCCTCACCGGGAAGGTCAGCTGACTGATGGTATTTTATCCACATTGCATCTTTATCCAAAGCATCCAGTCTTGTGCACACAGGGCATGGAAGTTCTTGCAGGAGAAGCAGGTCAACGAGTTGGCCCCCAGTTCAGTGGGAGGTAACTTCTGAGAGCAGAGGACAGCGCGAGGCGGGGAACTGCCGGCGGTCTGAGGACAACGCGCGCTCGCGATGGAGCCGGCCCGGAGCAGCCTCGGGGGGCTCAGCCACCGCCAGGGCAGTCACAGGGCTGTCAGCTACCGACGGAGTGGCCAACGCAGCCCACGGTCCCTGGGGATACAGGCTCTTCCTGAATTATTTATTTGGTTCAACAGGTCATCTTTGGCTTTTAGATTATCTAATTCCACTCAGCTACCTCCCATAACACACAATATTTTTTTCCATCTTTTGCTCCGCTTTCCAAGTGAACTCAATTTTCTCTCTTCTTTTTTTTTGCTCAGCCATGTACTGAATCCTGGATGACTGTCCTTTCTGAGAGGAATATATAGGTGTCCATTTTCCCAATGGCAACATCTAATAAATTCACAGCTTAGAATTGCAAATACTGGAGGTAAACATTCTTGAGTAACACTGATACAACTTTCCAACTAGTTCAATACCATCTTAGTTTCAGTATAAAAAAGTTTTATTTTCAATCACTTATTTATAGGGATTTCATCAGGTTACCTGGGATATTATTTCACTGCATGACTCTTTTCTCCCTAACATTCAGCCTAAACCACCTCTGAAATCAGAGCTGAAAACGCTCTTGGTTAATCTGATATTTCTTACCCTGCGCCGCAACCAACGGCGCGCAGACCGACAGCGGTGCGTCCCCTGGAGAGCAGAGCTAAAAGCCGAGGGCTCCACAGACCCTCTCTAGTTGGTCACATACAGAGTGTCATTAACAAGCTCCGAGTGCTTTACCTTCAGCGACAGAAGAAAAGGGAGTGATTTCAAACCTGGAGCAGGGGCTACAAAGCACTTTCAAGTCAATTTTCACTTTGGGAACACGGAGTTATGGAGCAGCCAGTAATTACCAACTCGCGTGAGACATCGTCTGTTTTGTAAGTGCCAACTTATCATCTTGAGGGGACCTCTGTCTGCGCAGCCCTCCCAGAGACACCCACCGTAAGCTCCACTAATTGGTCAGGCGCAAGAACTGCTGTCAAAAATGTGCTTGGTAGGCATTTTCTTACCAAATCTATCAGAATGTCAGCTAGAAGTTTAGCCCTCAGAGATTAAAAAAAAAATGGGAAAGGCATTTATGAGTTTGACAGGACTTAACTGTAACAGTTAAGAGAAGTGATGATGGTGTGGAAGAGACACACGGGAGAACAACCGACTGCTGCAGATCCAGTACAATTACGCTGGGGTCAGCCACCAGCGAGGCACCTGCCTCAGGTTTAGGAAGATGCTGATTTCCCAGACATCACTCTGACATATTTTAACACAGAAGAAAATGGGTCAAAATATATTTGGATGCCTCTGTGAGGATTTTTCTATTTCCTACAGACTTTCCACGAAAAATGAATTCAGACATGTTCAAACACTTAACTACATTTGCAAAGTTTATCCAGTTGCCAATAGCTGTGTTTGGGTGCGCAAATTTTCCTGCCATGCATATCTCCCTGTCAAAAATACAAGTTCAGTAATACAAAACCAGAAGAAAATGCAGCTGCTCTTATTAAAGACATTTGACCGGTAAAGACAACACTGCACTTGTCAAAAAAACATAGTTAAACAGCTCAAAACAAAAATGGTTTTGGCAACAAACATAGCCAAACCCTTTAATCTCAGTCACACCTGAGGACACATCTTTACGGAAGAGCTCATTGCAAACAAGTAATAAACACACATAAGAAGGTTCATGTATTAATGCAAGAAATTGCATTACAGAGATCAAGACACCTCTGCAAGAGAAGGAGCATGCAGACAAATTTATTTTCAACATCAGTTTAATGCTAAGCTGCAATCTCATTTACCTAAAAATAATGAAACAGAAAAAACACCCAAAATTATGACCAAATTGAACAGAAAAGAACATTTTGCAGATGTTCAGACTCTCTACCTACCTTTTTTTCTTCTTGACGTCTTACGCTTCCTTCCATTTTAAAAATGCATTAATAAGATCATGGAACATAACAATAAAACAGGTGGTATTAAAACCCTTTGATTTAGTCTTCCAGTTAAGGCACGTTATAGGCATTCACTTCCTTCCATTGACCACGGGAGGATGTCAGCCTCCCAGCTTTAAAGATTCACGGGAATATCTCCACTGTGTCTTTATTTTTTCTTCCCGATTTTTCTTTAACCTCCACCTTACCCTTCCCTAGAAGCCAAGCCATTCCCATTCCTTCTTCCCTTCTCGTGCTCACCACTCCGGTCCCATATTTTAGCCAGCCCTACACACTGCTGCTGCCAACAAGGAGTTCAGTGGCATTACCTCTTCTACTGACACTGGAGGATGCAGACAGAAATTCACATGGGAAGGAAAATACTTGTCTCTCTCCCTTTTTTCCATCTCATTCTTACTTGAGCAACACATCATGGAGAGTCAGGAGCTGCTAAACAGCCTCACTACAGGTAATTACTCACTAATACAAACAATATTGCTGCCTGCCCTTTCTGTTCCCTCCTTGGAGTCTTCCTTCAGGAACAGCAGCCAGCTCTATGCCAGTGGTAAATGAGGTGCTTAGTTTTCATTTAACTCTCGTTTAACTAGATATGGGACATGGTTTAGTAAGGGGACAGGTATGGTTGGACTTGATGATCTCAGAGGTCTTTTCCAACCAGATGATTCTATGATTCTACATGACATCCCCGGGTTCATCCTGAAAGAGTAGGAAATGCCATACCAGGAAGGGTATGAGGGTCAATCATCCATATTTAGCTTTATGGTAAATGAAGGAGGAAGGGGAGCAGAAAGAGGAGCTGATAGCTGGAGGAGAACCCAGGGGAAGGGGACCGCATTACTCAAGGTATATCAACACATGGACAAGATCAGCTGAACCATCACTAAAAATGTCACTGAAATAAACAATGATTAACACTCTTCAGAGAACTGGAAGAATGGCAAGATCACAACAGCCTTTGTCAAGCAGAACAGAGGCAGAAGGAGGGAACACATAGAAGAGAACATAAAGAGAAGAGTTTACCAAGACCAGGAGTCTCATGAATTGCCAGAGTAACATCAGCAGGGATCTCATCTTAAAATGGCATTTAAGAGAAGGTAAGGTAATGCTTCAAGGAGCCAGAGAGGGGAGATTCATCAGTGCACGGAGGCAGGGTGGGACACTGCCCAGGACGCAGTGGAAGAGAGGAGCAGGCAGGTGGCTGAGGCTGGGAGGCAGCACAAGCCCACAGCACGTCCAGAGCAACAATGGGTTCACAGTGGATGGAGGCAGGCACAAGGACAAAGTGCGATGGGCTGATGTAGCTGAGGAGAGGCAGAGCTTTGGGGCTGCGTGGGAGAGCTGTAATTCTTGTGAGAGGCAATCGTCCATAAAAAATTCTCTTAGACAAATTGCCAAAGCCCTCACAGGGCACTCTGTGCCTCCAAAGGCAGAGATGCTCCTCTGCCTCACAGCACAGGCACCAGGGAATTCTTCTTTTCAAGGAAGGGCTGAGTTCAGACTCCTTCGACTCCCAACAGTCTGTAAAACCACAATGGAATATTTTTTTCCTGGATACAGAGACCAGAAAGCAATGCAATTACAAGCTGAGTGAGACACAAACTAACTACTGCATGCAAGATGCCACCTCCAAGGCAGGAGAGGGGAAATATATGCAAACATTCCTTGCCCCTGCCAAGGATCAGCCACATTTGCATGGCTGGAGCTTGCTCTCTTTTTTATTGGGTTTTTTTGTAATTCTCTTAGAAAACCACTCCTGACTTCCAGTAGTGTGAGATACTGCAGAATCAGATTCTCAAATATGTTAATGTCATGACAATAACAATCACAAATCTTGGAGGTGCTCTGTATGCTGCACAGGTGCCTCTTGGATTACAGACTTCCTGAATCTGAATTTCTTTTCTGATTTTGATGTTTTCACTTGTAGTTTCTGGTACATACTCCATTGTACTTTTTACTGCAATTACTGCAGGAACTCCTTTAACAATTTTTAGTCTTTCAGCTTTGATTTATTTATGGAAGACTTCTTTTTTAATTAAACTTCTTAATACTTGCTGCCAAGGACTTTGAAATTTGAGGATTTGATTTAAGCTACCAGAAAAAGGCATTCACGATCATGTTGGGATCCCAGTTTCTTCTTTTCAACACCAAAGCACAATTATATCTCTGTAATAGTTATGCTGAATATTAAAGGGAGCGATTACTACGGGGCATTTTAACTATCTGAATATTAAAAACCTAAAAGCACTAATCGTAATTCCTTCGCCATATTAAAACATTACATGAGTAGAGCAGGAGCTGCACTAAAGCAATAGTCATTAATCAGTATTTAAAATAAGACTGTTGCCAAATTATCTCCTAGGCTTAATTTCCTTGAGCAGTATCAGCCCATGGAGAGAAGCCTGGAGTAGACCCTGACATATTACTGTTCTTCAGGAGATTATTTCACCCTTTGCAATTGCTAGGTGAGCATTAGCTGCCCCCGCAGCACTGCCAGAGCCTCTCCTCAGCTTACAGAGGTAAAATGTCAAATTAAATACCCATCTGCTTTCCAAGCCAGCCCAGGGCTGCTCCGTAATGTAGGCAAAATGGAAAGACTTATTTTTGTCCTAAGTCTACAGGCTGCAAAATGGAATTTGGTGGCAGCAGCAGAGCTGGATCCCAGCGAGGGCACAGAGGACTGAGCGCAGCCAGCAAGAGTTTCAGGAGGCAAGGGCAGAAGGGAGGAAGGTCCGTATTGTAGAGGTCGCTGATTTTGGGCAGCTGGAGGGAGTATCCGTGCCTCCATGCACCTCTCCCAGCCCAGGGAATGCCAGTTTGGGCTCATTGTGGAGCCTTTCCTGTCTGGCCCTCATGCAACATGGCCTTGGCTCCTTGTGCCCAAGCGGCCAAGGGAAAGGGCACAGGAAAGCCCCCGCTGGCTGCCACTGTCAGGAACGGACACCTCACCTACGCCTGCAGCTTGGCCATCAGTCTCACATTCTCACTTCCCCCATGCTCCACACCAATGAATAACCTGGCAAGAACACCCAATAAAAAATTAGCAATCGAACAATTCCAATACCAGCAGCTTCATCTGGTCTTAGAGGGAGCAGCGCTGTGAGGGAGAGCACGTGGCCGTGCCAGGGTGGGTCAAACTTTCTGAAGTTATAAGCTAAGTACCAGTAGCAAGTTTTCCCACTTGCTGGTGATGATGAACTTAATCCCCCCCCTGCCTCCTCCTAGCTGGAAATGTTCCCTGCAGAGGTCCTTCCACCTGCAGAGGTCCTTCCACCTGCAGAGGTCCTTCCACCTGCAGAGGTCCTTCCACCTGCAGAGGTCCTTCCACCTGCAGAGGTCCTTCCACCTGCAGAGGTCCTTCCACCTGCAGAGGTCCTTCCACCTGCAAAGGCAGAACTGTGGGTCCCTGCTGCCGAAGCCCAGCCCAGTAGGAACACCAGGAGCTGACACAAGCTGCCATCCAACAGCGCCCAACAGGCCAGGGCACAGGTACCCTGCACCATCTGGGTGCAGAGCTCCTGCCAGAGCACATCCCTGCTGAGCTGAGTCTCTGTGGCGTTAAAAGCCTGACGTTCAACGAGGAACAAAAATCTCCAAAGCTGTTCCACACTGTTTTCCATGTATGTGTCACCGAGGAACAGCTACACAGAGAGCAGGAGTCAGCTCTCTTTGCTGTGCCTTTCATAAGTTTGCTCTGTCCACTAATCCTCCTTTTTATGGAGCACAGGAGAGCCATCCCTCAGCTCGCCTGCTCTTCTTTCTTCCCAGCTTGTCTGTGGCTAATTTTATCTCCCCCATGGCTTCAACTTCCATTTCCAACCAGCACTTACACTGTCGTATCTGAAGTGTTCCTCTCCAGCCAACACATTATTTTAGCCCATCTCACATCAGCCGTCCCCATCTCGCTCTGTCGATGATACCAGCGAGGAGCACTCATGTCTGAACTTCTGTTATAACTCTCTTTATGCAGCTCCCCCTTGGAATACTTAACTTGAATTAACATGAAATATCCTTCCCTTTCCCAGCTTCCAGTACTTTCGAGATCCACTCCTGCTGTAAGCCTTGCTTCTCCTTCCTAAAGCCAGCCAGACTTGACACGTAGGTTGCATGGCTGTCAGTAATACTGGCAGCTATTTATTGTACTTGTTCTTTCAAAAAATAACATTGCAAAAACAGCATCACCATCCCATTACGTCTGCTGTTAACCTGCACAACCAAACAATTCCAGCACCACCACCTTTTCCATTGCTCTTTGATCCTTTCCCATTGTTTTGTGATTTATTTTTTTCTCACATTTGGTTCAGCGCTGATACGCAACCACTTCTGAAGAAACCTGCCTTATGTGGATACACAGCAACTACATCAGTGAAGGCATTACCATAAAACTGATAAGAAATAGTGCTAAGAGCTATTTCCCCTACTTTAATCCATTTATCCTACTGTGCCTTCCAGTAGTTAAAATGAAGATATGTCCATGGGACGCAGTAAAGAATCAAATTTACATACCACAATAAGACATGAAATAGTTACAACTGCAATTGCTTAAGGATAATTTAGCCTATTATCCCCTTCCATGTTACATTGTTGGGTCTGAGCAATTGGTAAGAGTTGATTCACATAAAAAGTGTATTTTATGTGACAAACAGAAGAATGCATCACTAATTTAGAAGAGTTGCAAAGAATAAAAGGAATTGCAAATTAAGAAAAAGAGAATGCAGTTGTTCAGGGGATTTGGATACTTGTGATATTCGTACTGGGACCAAAACTATGCTTCCTTTAATAAAGCTGTCATCGTCACATATCATATCAATGGCCACTTTCCAGCCCAAAGCACCATACAATGAACCCAACCTGGCAGTCATTACTTAGTCTTCATGCTCATTAGATTTCTATCTAACGCAGTCAGATCTGATCAGATTTTCTCATCTGTTGTTTAGGTAAGGATCTGAATGCATTTTATCAGGGTTCATTCGTTAGCTTTGCAAAACAGTTCAATGTCTCTGCAATATTTAGCATAAGCAGCATTGCAATACATACAGTCCTCTCTTGCAAGTGATGCACATATTCACTTGAAATTGGATTTTACCTGGTCACTGCTGCTTAAAGGAGAAATAAGTTCTATGTAACAACGTTAAGGTGAAGAATAAACAAAGCGTAACCCTCAGCATATCCATGGTTTAGAAAGCACCCCCATAACCAGGGCCTCTCCTTTATTAAACTTGTTATCTGACCTGGAGTGCTCACTTCAGGTGTGTCACTGGTACTCAGTGGAGCCCTTTCCGGGTACAGGTCAGATGTACTGAGCTTTCTGACAGCAATCTGGGGCAGAAGATTGGGGTGATGTGAATATGCAGACAGGACCCCCACTCCAGCTGCAGGTAATTTGTTTTGAAGTATATTTGAGACAGGCAGGTGAAACAAAACAGAGACACTTCCACTGACATTGTCCATTTTGTACCTGCTGTGCCCACGTGGTCCCACACACCTCTGTTAAGCCTGATCTTTCAGGTGCTTGGGGGCTAAGTGGGAAAAAAAGGACAATGACATTTTACTATAGGGATAAAGAGCTTTTTTTCCTAGATTCACATTATTTATAAATGAAGACTTTTATGAAACTGCTTGTGCTGGTATTGTCTTAATTATCTCTGAACCTACAGCCAGCATCCCCAAAGATGAACACTCATCCAGAGAACAAACAACTCAAACCAAAAGCTGAAAGCTCTTCTTAAACTTTTCTGTGCTGTCTGTTATGAATCTGTATATTTTCACAGTTGCTTGCTATAAACTGTATTCAGTAATAATATCCAGGCCACGAATTTGCAAAGTTCATTTTTCCATAGTACCTCTAAGAAATTTTTTCTCTTAATTAATTGTCTCTGTGACCTCATGCATTCTTAATTATTTTCCATGTGAGCAAACAGTCACGGATTTTATTTAATTACAAGGTGAAAAACATTACTCATCAAACTCCAATTGCTAACATCTCTGCATTTCCCATGGCGGTACACACAGCTGAATCCTTAAACTCATCTTTAATTGAAGGCTGAAGAGAGGCAAGGTTGAACACTGCACATAAGTGAACGCATGACCAAATCCTTGGCCAAGGGTAAGACCAAACAACCAGAGGAAGGAAGGCACTTTCTGCTTCCACAGAGCTGCCCGTTCAGTGAAATCAAACTGAATGACTCTATTGGTTTCTGCACTTTTCACCAGGATTTAAATAATCTCAGTCTCTTACATGGGTTTCCTTCCAACTGACTACAGGAAATTATTTCTGAATGTATGATTTTTTTTTTGTTTTTATTGAGTATTTAGGACAATCAAAATCACAGAACCACACAATGGTCAGGGCTTGAAGGAACCTCTGGAGATTACTCATTTCAACCTTCTTGCTAAAGCACAAGAACATGTCCCGGTGGGTTTTGAACATCTCCAGAGACAGAGACTCCACAACCCACCGTGGGCAGCCAGTTCCAGTGCTCCATCACCCTCACAGTAAAGAAGTTTTATCTCCTGCTGAGGCAGAACTTCCTGTGCTCCAGCTCGTGCCTATTGCCCCTTATCCTGTGGGCACTATTGAGAAGAGCCTGGCCCCATCCTCTTGGTCCCTGGCTCTTAGATATTTACAAGCATTGATAAGGTCCCTTCTCAGTCTTCTCTTTTCCAGGCTGAACAGAGTGAGCTCACTCAACATCTCCTCATAAGAGAGTTGCTCCAGTCCCCTCATCATCCTCCTGTCATCCTACCCTGGGTAAATACACTAGGTACATTCAACAGAGTTCACCCTTTCATTTCATTTCTCCCATATTTTTCTGCACCTATCCAAAGGCATCCCAATATCCACACACATCTTAAGTCAAACTTTGTACTAAAATACTGTTTTAGTTGTATTACTAAGAAGTTTAAACTCTTCCCAGCAAATTACAATTCATACATCAAGAAATAAGCACAAACATTTGCATTACCTGCTGCAAAGCAGCACAGCACAGCTCTGCAAGGCTTTAAATAGATGGCACTTAGCTAGCTTAGGTTTCTTTTTACAGACGTATAAATCAGGTGGGACTTACCTCAAGTCATGGAGAGTCACCAGAGTGAGAGGTAAATGAGAGTGAATTAAATTATTGAAGAAGTTTATGAAAACCAGGCTGAATTATCCAGGGACCAAACAGTAACATGTGACGGTTCCATTGTGATGATGCTGGAGGGCAATATGCCTCAGACCTCCAGAGTCAGATTTTAATATAAAAGCAGTGTTATTAGAGGACTATTTTTTTAATAAGACTTCTCATTTATTGGAGAACAAATACTGATAATAATCATGCTAGAATCAGATATTCCCAGAAGCAGCCGCTGACAGGTTAATTCAGCCATTGAAACAGGAAGGTGATGCTAGACCAGATTTCTTTCTGATACATAAGTGGAATAAAAGAATTGGTTATAAAAATAAATTTGGAGCATGCAATTATATGTTAATTCTAACATATTCACTGACATTCACAGAACCCTTAGGAAAGGCGGGCCAGCATTTTCAGTCACAGCTCTGGGCGTCAGGTCCCTAATCATGAGGCTGAAAGATCTGCCTGGGGAAGGAGAACGGAGTTTCACATCAGAGATGCCAATACTGACAGGGATCTGTATCACAAGAAATAAAAACTTGAGGGCAGTGTGCCTGGTTCTCACTTGTCAAGGAGACCACAGACAGAGCAAGACCTCTGGGGGTAACAGAATTCATCTGGAGTTCCGGAAAGCCCCTCAGAGAAGCCTCACCTTAGAGTTCAGGAACAGCCAAGGAGGGCAGCAGAGGACACAGAAACCAAGGCCCAGCCAAGAGCTGCTTCAGAAGATATTCAAATAATCCACAAAAGATTTGTCGGCCGCATGAAGAGAGAACTTGCAAACAAGAGCTACTACTACACCGTGAAGCTGATGTACAGATTAAAGACAGTGGGTGACTCCAAATCACATCAACACTGAAGCCAATGTTGATAAACACACAGAAACTATCACTGTTGGGATGAATATATATCTCAAGAAACCAAATGCCCCAAAATGAGGAATTAAGTAAACTCCATGCAGACTAGTGAAAGAACTGGCTTATGGAAATTCACGTGGGCAGGTAATCTTCAATAAATCAAGCAAGACAAGAACGATACCATGTGATCTGAAATAACAAATGTCATATTTATATTTAAAGAGCGAAACAAGAAAAAAAAACAGAGCAACAATAAAGTCATTTCTTCTAAGCTCAGCAACTGCAAAGCTGGAGAACAATTTTTAAGGGAAGAATAATCAAAGCCAGCGAAGCTGGGGGAGATACCACAGGGGTTAATACAGGTAAGGCACATAAGACTCATCTGACATCTTTCTTAGAGAAGACAACTCACTTTACGGAGAAAGGAAATGAGATTGACCTCAGCTGCCTGATTTTGGTAAAGCTCTGACATCACATCACCTGGGAATTTATTAGTTGAAGTTAAGAAGATGGGGGATCAGTACAAAAACTTTAAATTGACCTGAAATTGCTCGAGGTTGGACAGTAACAGCAACCTTAACTGGGGAATGTCAGGCTGGAGGGAAGGTTTAGCATCACTGCTAAAGGACTGGTCTCAGAGCCAGTCTTGGTTAATATTACAGTAATTACTGTGGCACACAAATAGCTACAGTCCTGTGAAAAGTCTACGGAAGGCAAGAACCAAACTTACATCTTCATACAGAGAGAACCGGGATGGTGTGCGGCGAGAGCCGCGCGACACACAGACCGGAGACAGAGGGGGCTGCGGTTCAGGGACACAGAGCACAGGTCTGGAGCCTGAGTACAGGAAAACAAACCAGCCCTGGGAAACCACGGGGGGCATCACAAGATGAAACACTGTCTGATGTGGCTGCAAAATAAAACAGATGAAAATGCAATCCAGGAAGGTATTAAGTTAGAATTTCCCTCCTAGACAGGATGCAATTACCAGTGTTTCACAAAGCCCTGCTAAGACCCTCTCTGGTGAGGGGTGTGCAAATCCAGCCACTTAGTTTGGTAAATCCAAACAGAAACAAACACAGAAGAGAAGTATCAGAGTGATTGTGAGAATGAAGCCCCCTTCTTGCAAGGAGAGGCTAAAAGGGCTTGATATGTCTGGAAACTGAAAGCTGCATGGGATGGCTCTCTTATCATTAGAGAATAGAGATGTTTTCTCCTTGTAAAGTCTGCAGAGCAAGAAAATACCAGAGCACAGAGCTTTTAGTACTAATGGAAATTTCAGCAAAGACGACACAGAAAAAACACCCATCCTCTCAGCCTGGGAACGATAAGATTTTTAAACAGGAGAGGACAGGAGAACCTTTTCACCAGAGCAATGCAGTTTTATGTTTTCAACCGGCCAATAAAGTTCCCTGCAATTTCTGTGACTATGCTGGAGAAATGCATCCTGTGGAAACACCACAAGTGTTTCAGCCATGAACCTGGAGAAGGTGCAATACCTGCTGTACCTCCCCTCTCCCACGGGTGATAATGCTTTAATTTTCTTGCAAGCCTTCAATTAGAGGATGGAACTAAACAGACAATTATCCTGATGAAACCTCAAATTAAATGCAAATTAAATTCAAGACCACTGAAAAAGTCATCTTTGACTAGAAGTAGGTAATGAATTGGGTTTTATCTTTAGCAGTTGTTAACTGGGTTTATGCAGTTCTGGGATAGCCAAGAAAAGATAAATTGATATAAGCAATGACTAATGTAAGGCTGTTGAGACAAACTCTTGGTTTTCACAGCTTCTTACAAAATATAACTTAAAACCAAATAAAACAAACCAAAAAAACCCCCCAACCCAAAACAACCTTGTTCTTAAGTAACAGCCTCTCAATGTAAAATGCTTCTTTTATTCCAGTCAGCACAGTTCAGAACGTGGAGTGTCAACAACTTCCATTTAGGAAGAACAGTCTGACTATTTACACACTGCAAGTTATACATCATAGTTAAAAAGAACTAAAAATTACTGAGGTTTTTTTTTTCCTACAGAACTTAATAGAGAGAGAGAACTATAAGTGAAGTTACAAATTAAACTGATGAAACATAAAGCCCAGCTTTCTACAAAAATTCTCATTTTAAGTAGAATTACGATATCTTGGGTTATTCTGACCTCCCCTGGCTCTGCTGTATTTCACTCCTGGGAAGCATCCTCCTTTCCCTTAGATGCTTGCAATGCAAGCCAGAGAGCACTTTACATTCGTGTGACTTTGAGACGTGCTCCAAACTTTTGTATTTTTCCCATTTGCAACACAACCCCCTTTTTTTTAAGAAACAAATGTTCTTTATTTCACCATTTAAAAGATGCTCCAATAGTGCTGTAAATGCCATTGGACACATTTCAGGGAAGCATGTGGAGATTGACTCTTCCCTTCATTATTAACTCCGTTGATAAACAGTGGTTTGAGCCAAAAAATTATCTTTTCATTTTTAGAGTCAAACTTCAGCTGTTTTCCAGTCTGAAAATTAGATCACAATCCAGGAAAAATATGCAAACTTCTGGTATGTGAAACAATTGACTGTTCCATAGGGAGGCCACTTTGTAGGGACTTACATATGGCTTGGATCAAAGGCCTCACACCTTCACTGAACAGACAGAAAAAACGGAAATATTGTGTAAATTAATATTACTTTCTAAAAAAAGCAAAGCCAATTCTGGGTCTCTCAAAAGCTAATTGGAATTTGCCTGTATTTAATTAAATTATGAGAGTTAGGCCAGAGATTGTGAGGATAACATTTAGTTAGAACAACACAGCAGTTAAGAAAACACTAGCTGGACACCAGGACATAAAGCTGGTGTTTGCATCTGCTCTCACACAATTTGCCACGGATTTACGCGCCGGGAGCAAAGAACTGCCATGAACTCCCTCCACGCGGTCGGGCAGGAAGAAGTCGGGAGCGGGAAGAAGGGAGGCCCAGCCTCGGTTGAAACACAGCACCATCACAAACGTCAAGAATTGTGAGGCACTGATCTTTCTTTTCATTCGATTACAAATGAGTTTCCGTTCAGGTGTACAGAAATCAGGTGTTGTGAGGCATCTGCAGTGCTGCAGGGGGTGTCAGAAAGCATTAGTTTGTTTGTTTTAGAACAAGCTATAGTACACAGACCAAAACAAATACAAAATGAACATTTTGCTCCAACACAAGTAAACATTTCAGTGTTTTCTGAAGGACTTTAGAAATACCTGTGTTGCCCTCCCTTGCCAAGCTTTCGGGTACGGTGTACGTTACTGCAGCACTACAGGGTGAAAACAGGGAGATAAAGGTAAAAAAACATTTATTTATTCCTCTACCTGGGATTACTTTCTGAGGCTGGCATGCAGATATGGCCAAATACAACTTGTACTTTGAATATCCTATGTGATAAGTAACTACAGTGAAAATGCTGCTGTTTGCATACAATTCCTGAGAGGACACCTATTATGTGAAAATGAAGACATGAGAATGCTGATGAAAATCCGCGAGTCATTTATCAAACACTGACCTGAAATGACTATTAAGAAAAACCTCTTTTATATGCAAATGTTCATTCTGATCGAGTTTAATCATCATTTTTCTTTCTCAGGACTGATGAGTTGTGTACGTACTGTGCACTGTAAGACACAATCTTCTATAGTTCATTCTCAAAAACCCAGTTGTTTTGTTAATGGTTGCTCTTGGAACATGCAGAATAGAAAATTGACCTTTTCTTATTATTTCACTCACCTGTGAGACTATCCACATAGCCTGTTTTGTCTGCCCACCTTCTGATCACACGAGGAATATCTGGTTTACACGGACCAAGTGCTTCCATTCTCTCAACAAGACAAACTCAAAGTATAATTGATTTCTCCGATGGATTTTCTAATGAATATCTATTGCTACTCCAGTTGCTGAAGTACTCACTGATGTTTGTGTTCCAACAGATGCAGATCTGCTTCTTTACAATCCAACTTTACAACTAGCTACTGGCTGTGGAAAAGCAACGTGAAAGAAAAGCATCCCTGCATTTAGAAATGTTGGGCTCCAACTGGCAGCCTGGCTCAGTGATCTGGAGAAGCAAACCCCTCTGTAGAAAGCACTAACGAGGTCTGAGCCTCATTAAAAAGCAGTGTGGTTACCTTCTGTACACCAAACTCCAATGGAAATGCATACTGAACCAAAACAGAATTTAAAGGGTGTGCTATAGCTTTATAAAAAATATGTATTAGGTTAACAGAAATTAACACAGGGCCTGGCACAGGATATAGGCTTACATCAATTCAGCGTGATCGGCGGCAGGAACCGTAAGTACTGCAGCCGGGTGCTCAATCTGGGCGGGTGGAGAGTTCCTGGGAGAGGCAAAAGCTCAGGAGAGGACCCCGGCAGGGCGACTCTCTCTGAACTTCAGAAGCGGCAACTGTCACGTGGGCCGACCGCGTGGTAGGGGGGCGGTCCCGGAAGAAGCCGCGGGGTATTTAAACGAGACCAAATCAGCTCCCAAACCAGATTCAGCGTGATCGGCGGCAGGAACCGTAAGTACTGCAGCCGGGTGCTCAATCTGGGCGGGTGGAGAGTTCCTGGGAGAGGCAAAAGCTCAGGAGAGGACCCCGGCAGGGCGACTCTCTCTGAACTTCAGAAGCGGCAACTGTCACGTGGGCCGACCGCGTCGTAGGGGGGCGGTCCCGGAAGAAGCCGCGGGGTATTTAAGCATTGCCCTGGGAGCGCCAGCGACCGGAGCGCGGCGAACAGGAGCGGGCAAACAGGGTCACAGCATAGGCAGTTCGCGCAGGCAGGGCAAGCAGGCACTCTCTTGACAAGTGGTTGGCTTCCCACTCCCCTGTAGCAATGGTGACCAGGCGTGGTAAGGCCTCTGCCACCAGGAGCGTAGGCATCCAAACGGAGGCAGTATTACGAGACACAGCTACCCAGACTCGGGACTGTAGGGAGTGTCTCAGCCTACTTGTGGCTCCAGAGGACCATAACAAAAATACCAAAAATGCTTGTCTGAGATGTGAACAGATTCAGGATCTGCTCCTTATGGTTGCAGATCTGAAGGATCAGGTGGAAAGATTGAGAAGTATTCGCGAAAGTGAAAGGGAGATTGACTGGTGGAGTAGAACCCTCTCTCCTCCCAGTAATCCTCCCCAGGAGGCTGAGGAATGCCATATTCCTCAGCAACAGGGTAAGGAGAGTGACTTGACTGGTGAGGAGG
Source organism: Tapera naevia (assembly GCA_033556795.1). Classification (NCBI taxonomy): domain Eukaryota; kingdom Metazoa; phylum Chordata; class Aves; order Cuculiformes; family Neomorphidae; genus Tapera; species Tapera naevia. Next base: position 559,724 of record JAUMJJ010000149.1, on the reverse strand, counting down.
ACTGGGAGCAGGTCTGCTCTCGTGGGGGTTATAGACCTCCCTTTCAAATGCCAACTTTCCAGCTGCCCCTTCAAAACAGGTTTGGGGAGTTGGAATTTGATGTTCCGGTGGAGGATAGTCTGACAGAGAGCTCACCTGAAGAGGCTGACCTCACATTGCCCATCGGACGGGTCAGGACCTCAAATAAGAAAAAGAAAAGGAGGGTCATTGTGGTGGGAGACTCCCTTCTGAAAGGGACTGAGGGCCCTATTTGTAGGATGGACCCAACTCATCGGGAAGTCTGCTGCCTTCCCCAAGCCCGGGTACACGACATCACCAAGAGACTGCCGGACCTAATTAAACCCTCAGATTATTACCCGCTTCTGGTGATCCAGGCTGGCGGTGATGAGCTAGTGAAAAGAGGGTCAAGGGTGGTTAAAAAGGAACTCCAGGAGCTGGGACGGTCGATAGATAAGGCAGGAGCACAGGTGGTGTTCTGTTCAGTTCCCCCGGTGGCAGGGATGGATACAGACAGGAATAAGAGAATATATGCAGTTAATAGATGGCTTAGGGGCTGGTGCCGGCAGAGGAATTTTGGGTTCTTTGATCATGGGGAAACCTTTATGGCACCTGGCCTGTTTGACCCCGATGGGTCTCGTCTAACTCCGAAGGGTAGGAGAATTCTAGCTCAGGAGCTGGCAGGGCTTGTTGAGAGGGCTTTAAACTAGGCATGACGGGGGAGGGGGGAGTTACTAGGCTCGCCAAAGATGTCCCCGTGGAGGATGAGCCATCCCAAAGGGGGTTGTCAGTAACCCAACTGAAGTGCATGTACACAAATGCACGCAGTATGGGAAACAAGCAGGAGGAGCTAGAAGTCCTGGTCCAGCGGGAGAGATATGATATAGTTGCCATCACGGAAACGTGGTGGAACGACTGTCATAACTGGAGTGCTGCCATGGAAGGCTACAGGCTCTTCAGGAGAGACAGGCGTGAAAAGAGGGGTGGAGGGGTGGCCCTCTACGCTAGGGAAACCCTGGATACTGTTGAAGTTGAGATCGGTGATGACCAGGTTGAGTGCCTATGGGTAAGAGTGAGAGGGGCAGTCAGGTCGGACCTCCTGGTTGGAGTGTGCTACAGACCGCCTGACCAGGAGGAGGATTTGGATCTTCTGTTGTTTAAACAGCTGGAGGCTGCCTCTAGATCGGCTGCCCTTATTCTTTTAGGAGACTTTAACTTTCCAGATATCTGCTGGAAACTTAATACTGCTGAGAGGAGGCAGTCCAGGAGGTTTTTAGAGTGTATTGAGGACTGCTTTTTGTCACAGCTGGTGAGTGAGCCCACCAGGGGTGAGGCTCTACTTGACTTGCTGTTTACAAACAAAGATGGGTTGGTGAGTGATGTTGTTGTCGGAGGATGTCTAGGGTCTAGTGATCATGAAATAATTGAATTCTCTCTGAACAATGTAATAGGAAAAGCCAGGAACAGAACATCAATGCTGGACTTCCGGCGGGCAGATTTTGGATTATTTAAGGAACTGGTCAGGAAAGTACCCTGGGAAATAGCTCTTAGTGGCAAGGGGGTCCAGGAAGCTTGGATATACTTCAAGAATGAAGTTTTGCAGGCGCAGGAGCGGGCTGTCCCTGTGTGTTGTAAGAAGAGTCGTAGGGGCAGACGACCGCCCTGGATGAGTAGGGAACTTCTGAAGGAACTAAGTAAGAAAAAGAGGATGTATCATCGTTGGAAGGAAGGGGAGGTATGTCAGGTCATGTTCAAGGATGTTGTTAAGTCGTGTAGGAGAAAAATCAGGGAAGCAAAAGCCCAGCTGGAGCTCAAATTGGCCACTTCTGTTAAGGACAATAAGAAGAGTTTTTATAAATATATCAATGGCAGAAAGAAGGGCGGCAGCGACCTCCACTCCTTGTTGGATGTGGAGGGAAATATAGTAACCAGAGATGCAGAGAAGGCTGAGGTACTTAATGCCTTCTTTGCTTCAGTTTTTAACAACAAGGATGTCAGCTCGCTTGACAGTTGGCCCTCTGAAGTGGTTGATGGGGGCAGGGTGCAATATGGCCCTCCTGCAATCCATGAGGAGGAGGTTAGAGACCTGCTGAGCCGCTTGGACCCTCATAAGTCTATGGGGCCGGATGGGATCCATCCTAGGGTGCTGAGAGAGCTGGCGGATGAGCTTGCTAAGCCGCTCTCCATCATCTTTCAGCAGTCCTGGCTCACTGGAGAGGTCCCGGAAGACTGGAAGTTGGCCAATGTGACGCCCATCCACAAGAAGGGCCGTAAGGATGATCCAGGTAATTACAGACCTGTCAGCCTGACCTCGGTCCCAGGTAAAATCATGGAGAAGATAATCCTGGGTGAATTCATGCACCACCTGCAGAACGGTCAAGAAATCAGGCCCAGCCAGCATGGATTTAGGAGGGGTAGGTCCTGCCTGACCAACCTGATCTCCTTTTACGATCATGTGACTCGCCTGGTGGATGAGAGGAAGGCTGTGGATGTGGTATACTTGGATTTCAGTAAGGCCTTTGACACGGTCCCCCACAGTAGACTCCTAGGGAAACTGGCAGCCCGTGGCTTAGATGGGAGCACTTTGTGCTGGGTTAGGAATTGGCTGGATGGCCGAGCCCAAAGAGTGATGGTAAATGGTGTTTCATCCAGTTGGCGGCCGGTCACCAGTGGTGTCCCCCAGGGCTCGGTATTGGGTCCCGTCCTGTTTAATATCTTTATTGACGATTTGGATGAGGGGATTGAGTCCATCATCAGCAAATTTGCAGATGATACCAAGCTGGGAGGAAGAGTTGATCTGCTAGAGGGTAGGATGGCCCTGCAGAGGGACCTGGACAGATTGGAGAGCTGGGCTGATTCTAATGGGATGATGTTTAATAAGTCCAAATGTCGGGTACTTCATTTTGGACACAACAATCCCATGCAGAGCTACAGACTGGGGACAGAGTGGCTAGAGAGTAGTCAGGTAGAAAAGGACCTGGGAGTGCTGGTTGACAGGAAGCTCAACATGAGCCAGCAGTGTGCCCAGGTGGCCAAGAAGGCAAATGGAATCCTGGCCTGCATCAGGAATAGTGTAGTAAGCAGGACCAGAGAAGTTATCGTCCCCCTGTACTCGGCACTGGTCAGGCCTCACCTTGAATATTGTGTCCAGTTCTGGGCCCCTCAGTATGGGAAAGATGTTAGGATACTGGAATGTGTTCAGAGGAGGGCAACGAAGATGGTGAGGGGGCTGGAGCACAAGCCCTATGAGGAGCGACTGAGGGAATTGGGGCTGTTTAGCCTGGAGAAGAGGAGGCTCAGGGGAGACCTCATTGCTCTCTACAACTACCTAAAAGGAGGTTGTAGTCGGGCAGGGGTTGGTCTCTTCTCTCAGGTGACCAGTGGCAGAACCAGAGGGCATGGACTTAAGCTTCGTCAGGGAAAGTTTAGACTTGATGTGAGGAAAAAATTCTTCACTGAAAGGGTGATTGGCCATTGGAATGGGCTGCCCAGGAAGGTGGTGGAGTCACCTACCCTGGAGGTGTTTAAAGGGAGACTGGATGAGGCACTGAGTGCCATGGTCTAGATGATGGTTGGTGTTAGTGTTAGGTTATAGGTTGGACTTGATGATCTCAGAGGTCCTTTCCAACCTTGTGATACTGTGATACTGTGATCAAAATTTGGATTTAAAGCTAGGATTTAACTTCTCAAAAAGAGGACATCATGTATAAGATGGATACAAATTTGGCATCTATGATTTGATCCAGGTCCAGATTCCCAGTTACAAAGGAGGAATTCCTTAACAACTGGATTAACAGCAGCAACGACAGTTCCGCTTAGCTGTCAGAAGAATGATTTACATGTACAAATACATTTTCCAGATGGCCACTTGAGAGTGCACCAAACTTAACACAATAGCTGATTGGATTTACTGTCAGAATTATGAAAATTTGCACACTCATAAAGGGCCACATGTTGGACCAAAACCCAACCCAACTGAGGCAAATTCCAGCCCTGCAGCTGCATCACCTAAGAGCACGGACCAAGGAGCACAGGGCTTCTTGTATGCTGAGGGTTCAGTGAGAAACCTAAACTCCACGTATGAAACAGAATGCTGTTTAACAGCATTAACAACTGCATTAATTATTTTCACCAGTTAAATACATATATAATTAGACATGATAAATGCAGCATATGACTAGGTCTTCATTATTTTTCAAAGTCTTGCTTAGAAGAGAAGAGACTTAACCTTTACTACTTTTCAGCATTACTGTTTTTACTTGGACTCTTCAGAACGAGCTCAAAAATATCTTTATGCCTGTAGTTAATTAGAAAGTTCATGAACCACACAATGTCAGTCACTACAAAAAAGGAAAAATTCTCATCTTTATTTAGTAAAGACATAATTTAAAACTGAAAATCATAATTTCAAACTAACTTATAAGAGCATAAAGGGCACCTAACCTTAACAGATGTTGGAATAAATTGTCAAATGTAAACTGAGCAGCACAGCCGATGGATCTTCTTTGGTTTAGCATTTCTAATTGCCAAAGTTCATACTAATTAATAATAATTGTCCAATTCTCAAACTCCTGCAGAACAGCCTGAACAAAATCTTCCTATCTGACGGACATTTTCTGACTATCTGAAAAACATCTACAGTTTTTATCCAAAAGAAGCATGGGACATTTTGATGCATGATTTTATAGCAAAACCTTGTCATTTTCATCAAGCAAGAAAAGGAATTTCATGATTTTTATGAATGATTGTAAAATTTAATTTTTAAAAAAGTTTTTAAAAATCCAAGAACAAATTTTTGTTTCAGAAACAATTAAGACTGTTGAGTGAAAACACATAATTACATATGAAGTTATTTAGGAAATCCAAAACTTAAAGGTAAGGTTAAGAGAAGCAGAACATTTTGCTGCAGTGACACCACCCATGGAGCAGAGGGGGATTACTGCAAGGACCCCACTGATACCAAACACATGACCAGCAGAGGGGTCTCAGGGAAGGTTCTTCCCATCCATCCCACCAAAAATCACAAGAAACACAAATGAAATCACAGCAAATCTGAACCAGCCAACAGAGGGCAGCTGACCCTCAGGTTTATGAAATTCTTATTCCTGCTGAAACCCATGGCAAAACCTCCTGCCATCAATGAAACCCAAATTGACATCAAATCTTTTTACCCAAAATCTCTAATGCCAGAACTGGATACCAAAACCTCCTCAGAACTCCCAAAGCTCTGTTAGTGGAACAAGCTTATCTTTTCAAATAATAAAGATAATATTTGAGAAAAGAAATGCTAAACCTATCGAAGTTCAAATCAAACAAGTTCTCCGAGACACACAACTCAAAGTGCTCAGTTAAAATTTTTCAAATTTTGCAGAAATTCTCAAGCCATCTCTGCTGTCACTACAGAAATTGCAGTTTAAATACTATATCTATTCTTCAATAGTAACTCATATGGAGAAAAGTCTGGTTTGACAATGCCTGCTTATAACATTAATTAAGGAAAAAGTATAACAGAAATCTACCGACTAAAGAAAGCAATCACCCAATGACCAAACTAAAATAAAATTTAAAACTGGTTGTTCTTTTGTTTTGACAACTGTATGTGGTTCAATACTGGAGCCAAATTAAATCCCCATTAAAAATGTAAATAATCACTTTAAGCTTGCTTTTTAAATTATTAAAGTGAGGCTAACATCTGTTTATTGTGAAACCACAAATGACTCTCATCTCTTAAAATTAATCTGTAACACTAACAAATATATAGACTATATTTGCCATCAGACTGTAATTGATGCTGGGTAAACTTTATTAAGTGCGCTAATATTTAATTATCTTTGGTTCTGAGTTTGTATTTCAAAGCTGATGCAGAACAGCATCGTGTGCCACATCCATCAGCAAACACAAGAGCTCACAAAACGCTCCCTCTTACACTAACGCAAGTTTCCTGGTTAAGTTACAGTATGGGAAACAGACGACTCAAAAATAATATAAATTATATATGTATTAAAAGCTCTCATAACTTTTAATTAAGCAATAAATCACAACAGACTACCAGGACTGCTGATTTATGCACTCGTCAAGTGAGAAGCAGTAAATAAAATTAGACAAGACAGAATATACATCTTATTGGAGAAGAACCTGTCCTTTGGCGTTTCATTCGTACTTAAAAATCCACTTGTCCTTAGTTCTTCTACTGGTGGCTACAGCCTGCAACACACTTTCTGATAACACAGAGATGTGCCACGATCTGTGAGCAATCAGGAAGGAGTGGCCAAATTTGTGCAAACTCCTGCAACCCTTTTCTTCATGTCCCTGCTGAAACCGGGCCATCAGGAGGCAGAAAGCACCCAGACAGCTTTGATTCCTCCCTTCTGTCCCCAAACCCTCCCTTATGTGACCAGAATGAATTCCAACTTCTGGAAAACAGCCCCTGTGATCAGCAGACCTCCCTGACACGGGGCTTGTGTTTGACAGCTGCTCAGAAAGCTGTAATTGGGCCTTGAAATCCAAAGCCTCAGAGCAGTTCACATTGCAGCCAGCGGCCCGGTAACGATGGCAGTGCTGATGCTGTCACCTAAACAAATGCAGGGCCCACCTATTCAAACTGCAGCCCGAACACACGCATTTGGCTGATGGTAAGCCCAGCACAATCCTCCCAGTCATGTGAGGAGAAACCAAGAGGAATACAGAAGGTCATTCTCACTTCCATTCTGCTGTCTTGGAGGAAGAAACTAATTAAACAACATAAAAAGAAAATAAAATCCACTCCTGAATCTATCAATCAGCTACAGCGCTAAAACAAAGCAAACTGAACAAACGACTTGGGTGTCATTTCTGGGAAACAGCCACGAGAAACGTCTGCACCAGAAAAAATATTAACACTTGTTAAATATTAATCAATGATCCCTGCTGGAGACGGAACAACACGGTGATATTAAATACTTTAAAAAGGAAGGACCAGGGTTATTTTAAGGACCATAATGAAAGAGGTGCCTGAGCATTCCTGGGCTTCTCAGCAGCTCTGACAGATAAGCTAACACAGCCTGTATCTCCATGGCCATTCTTCCTGTTTGAAAAGCAGCTTCATTTCCAGTTACTCCCTCTGATTCATAAGGGGAAGTCAGAAAGCAGGAATTCTCTGCTCTGGATGCTCAGGATATGTTCCCAGCATGCAGGTGGGTCAGACCACCCTTAACAAAGTCTGCTCCTCTAAGAAAGAATAAAGCCAGCCACCTGAAGGCCTGAATCTTCTCATAAGTATGTAGCAAGTTCTGTGTGTCCTCAGTTTAAAGCTGAAATTCAGTCCTTCTAAAAGACACTGCTGGCCACTGGAAAAATTAAAAAGGTGACCAAAATCTTAATAACCAAGCTGGAGCTCAGTACCTGGGAGAGCCAACACAGAAGACCAAACTATAGAGGTCTGGATGAAACACAAGTACTTGGTTGACCAAAGGGTAGATGAGATAATCTGCCCTGTGGGGGAAATTAATTTCTTTACTAGAATTTTCACATTAGAGCTGGGGCAGACTGTCATGACATCCTTTCTTAAAGCTGCCTCCTAGAAGAGCCTCACATTAGTTCGTGAGAATTATAGATGCTAAATCTGGCCAATGCCAGTACCTAATTTACCAACCCAACTCACCCAACTCAACCTTTTTTCAGGTTGGCTGCTCTGCACTGTGATTCATATCACACAGAGGCTCCCTAGACTGGCCAGAGCTGGGCTGCCTTCTGCTTAATGCACTCCCCTTCAACATCTTCCCAGTATCTTGTGTCATTCACACTTAAAGTTTTGAAATCTTGTGGCAGGTTCTACAGAGTTATAAATTATTGTAAATAATTTCATTATTTGACTTCAAATTTATTTCAGAAGAGATTTTCAAATTCATGTACTCTATTATAGCAAATATAGTCTTGTAATCAACAAGATAATATTCTTGAAACTGATTTGTACCCAAAGACACCAGTAAACAGAAGGAAAATGTGTCAAAGCCTTCATTCAATTTGTGAAAAAGCAAGAAAAGGGATACTTCTGTGTAATTCACTGTTTCTGAAGACTAAGGGACTTGTCATAAGTGCATGATGCCAAAATAGCTGTTTTTCACATCATCTACCATATGAAAATGTGAAGACATACCGACATCTTTTATTCTGAATATCCTTGGTTTTGTTCCAATTAGAGCAGAGCTACATCCTTATTTTAACTGTTATGCTGTTTCTCCCCTTCCTTAACAACTGTGAACCTAAAACTGAGAACCCATTAGATTGCAAAACTTTGCAGAGAAGAAATAGAAATTTTTGTAAAAGAAAGAAGGAGGGGGAAAAAAAAACCCAAGATTAAATCTGCTGCCAAGGAAAAACCATGGCATTAATCCTTTTGTGTTCTCCTGCTCCTAAGACCAGGAGAAGCAAAAGTAAGTTCAGCCTCAGTGTTAGAAGCTGTCACACTGATTTATGACACCCTGTGTGTGCTGGTCCTCCAATATGACACATTGTACACAAGAGATTCAGCACAAACCAAACTTCTTTAAAAATAATTTAACTTCAGTTCCTCAGGTGAAATGCTAACACTTTCTCCATGGGGCCACCTGTCCTTCTATGGCTAATTTTCCATTTGCTTCCATCTCTTTCGCACAGAAACGAACAGGACAAAGCACTTCTGACAGAACTCCTGCCTTTCACTATATTTTGCAGAATGTGATCACATTAAACAATATTTTCTTCAGCAAAAAATACAGGAACTCTGTATTTCAATCAGAAATAATTATGGCTACATTTTAGTTCCAGAGATGCAAAGGTGTCACTTGTTTTTACAGCAAAAGTCCTGCTTTGATACCTATTTCATGAGGAATGTGGTAGGGGCTGTAGTAGGCAGAAAAATGTAGTTTAATCAATTAGCATAAGGCTGCTAAGTTTTGTGGATCTGGACTAGTTCTAGGAAGTAGACTGGCAATGTAAGTAATTCAATTTCATAAAGTGCAAATGTATTCTTACAATTACAGAAAACAGCATTAGACCACATATTAATATGCATTATTAATTCAGAAGTGTAGAAAAAACAAGGCAAAATGAAAAATACTTTAGAGAAAGTTGTTAAATTGCTCCATTTTTGCAAGTAAAGCTTTTCACGAGTTGCAACTGTGAAAATATGTTTATACAACTCTCCGTTCAACAGAAAACCTGTAGGAGAAATGAAGATGAAGTGTGGACAGCCACTGGAGCTGAATACAAAATCAAAATACTCTGGGAATCAGCGCAGATGCTGCAGTGTTACTATCCCGAAGGATAACATGGGAGATGGCTGTATTTCCCCTAGCATGCAGAGCAGCACCCACTCACCCAGCAGACCCTCCAGACACTCTGCACACACTTTGGGAAGATGACCTAGCACTTGATTCAGATGCTTCTGCTCATTTAATGAACCAAATTACTGAGCAGCATCAAAACTTTCAGTCGCAATAAGAAAAGTGAAAGGAAACCAGGAGGTTCTCGCTATTTTTTGGCACTGAAAATTCTCCCACATTAGTGCAGCAGGCAAAAAAACTTGTCATTTTTATGATACTGTAAAAACTCACTAGGATGGGAGGACAACTGCTTTCTGTGCTGTAATTCCTTCCTTTAATGCTGAGTGGGAGGAAATCAGACCTTCAAGAAGGTAAAACTCAGATTAAGGAGGTTTTTTGCCAGAAGTTAAGTTGTTCACAAAGCAAATGAGCATTCACAGACAGAGCCAAAGGAAAATATAGGGCAGCCACGTCCTTGCATCCCACAGAAAGAGATCTTCCAGAGCTGATGCTACTGATAGTGCAATACAAGGCAAGGCTCAGAAAGAAGCTCCTGGCAGCCAAAATCCAGGAGAGGAAGAGAATTTGCAAGTGCCTTGAAAAGTTCTGTGACTTTTCTGCAAATTAGAATTCTCTATTATAAAAGAAGTAATTTAAGCAGGTAATACATTATTAATTCTGTTCTTGAAGACCAATTTCTGACACTGAAAGGTGAGGGTTACACATGCAACTCACCACGCAGGGACTGGGTGTGAGCTAATTTGCTGGTTGCAACGATAGATATTGGGTTCAAACTGAACTTCATACACAGGAGCCTCACAGTTTGGAAAATGCTTCATACACTTGCACACACACACACGTAATAAAGGTGTTCTTATGCAAAGGAAAAGTACAACTGAGTATTATGTGAAAATCAAATCTTTTCTAGTCAGACGCACTCAAAATTGAGAGAATAAATACTGTTTCAATAATCCACGGTCAGATGGAGACAAAGATATACAAAAGATGTTGCAAATATTTTGCATCAACAAGTAAGGATGGGAATGTAACTTGTAGGAAGGAAAACAGGAGAAATAGAACCGTGTTAGACGTGGCTTATTCGGGAACTTCACTGTAATTACTTTACCAAATTACTACTCTGAGAGCCGTTATCTATCTAAATAAAAACTGGCTTTCATTAGAGTGTTCTCTTCCTCAGGCAGAACTCCTCTCACACAGCCTGAGGGCAGTTTTGGATGACAGAGGCTTGCCCCTGTGAGCCAGAAATCCCTTGAGAAAGGGCTGCAGCAAGCCACTCAATCCCTGGCCTGCACAGCACTGGGTGGGTTTTGAGAAAGTGTGAAAAGGCCTGGAAACACCTTAACAAAAGGCCTTTCCTGGACAGACCTCTCCTAAGGTTAAGGACTAGAAAAGGAGAAAGAACACAGACACATCCTCTCCACCTCTGGCCCAAGCCCAGCTTTGCCTCATAAGAGAGAGTGGCTCCTACAATTAACAGCAGTTTCTGAGCCCATTCAGTCCTGTACATTCTTTTGGTGAGTTTTTAAAGCCTATAGTTTTGTAAGATTTTCACTTTTGAAAAGAAATTTAACACTTCTTTTTTTCCGATCAAAAAAATGTGTTTTCTCTCAAGCACAGGTAGGACTAAACCAGCCATTTTCTGTGGGAAGGTTATCAGAAATTCATACATCTTCACAGCTGCTTCTGAGAAGTCTGGTCTGTAAATTTCCCACCACCTTCCTTTTCCCTTTTGTTAAACTTCTGTATGCAACTTCAGGAAAAGAACTTGCAATTGCAATGTGCAAGGTGTCCCTATTTCTCATATTCCAGAGTGAATGCCACAAAATGTGAAAGATATTCATTTTAAAGAAAGCAGCAAGTTTAAATTTCAAATACATTACAGGTTTTCCCTGCTATGCCTGCCTTTACAAATGCTCCCAATCCTTTAAAAATGTTTGCTTAAATATATACAGTGTATATAAAGAAAATAAACTACTTGCTATGATATTTGTCCTTTAGCAGGACCAGGGAAGAGAGAGGGGGAGGAAGGAGAAGGAGAGAAAATCTTGACAAGAATATACATTAGAGCAATCAATAAAAAGATAATCCTTGGAATTCACCAGTCTTTAAAATAAGATGCATTTTCTTGTAGCAATCCTAAAAACCTGTAACAGAATATTCAAGCAATAAACCCCTCATAACTCACATTTAACCTTTCATCATGTAGAACTGCACATTAAATAGCTTAGCACCTGCATGCTGTGTCAGTGCATTCCAGTGAGAGCAGAGATAGAAAAATGTAAATGCTACACCTCTTCCAACATGCACTGCACAGCCAAGAACATCTGCCAGCTGACCCCTTAATCCAATCAGCTCCTCAGAAGCAATCTCATCCTTAGGCAAGAGCTGCACACCTTCTTCAGGCAGAGCCATTTCTTCAAAAAGATGGAGCAAAATGTAGTTATCCAACTCTTCCATGATTTTTTAAACACTTGGAAATACAAGAAGGAAGTAATTCAACATATTACATGGATCTGTATTAAAATACTGTCACCTCTTCCCCCAAATACTGTACTTAATCTTTTAATCTCACAGGGCAATAACACAGAGGAAGTTTAAGGCTGAAGTGACAGTATCAAATGTTGTGATTATATCAGAATACCAAGCGCATACAGCCCACACAACCTGTTTGTCACTTCTGTTAGAAATAACAGAACCTGGAATAAAATCTGGACAGGCTCAACCTAGCCCATTGACCTTAATGAGAAGAAGGCACACATAAAAGCTGAATTAATTCTCCAGATTTACTGGTGGCATCTCCTGCCAAAGGAGTGGATTGCTTGAGAGGCTCTACAGGCACGGAGGGGTGAAGGCATCTGAAAGAACAGCTTTAAGATGCTCTGTGGAATTAAGAGCACAAAACCCATGAAGTAACAGGGTGTGTCATTACCTCTGTATAAAATTAAACCTGCTAAAAGTTCTGTTCTATATACAGGAGCAAAGCACTCTGGTTGAACTGACTCCAGGAGGATAGCCTTTAATGGAAGAGTTTATGTGACACAATTACTTATATTCATCAAATAAATTGTTTGGATCATGCAAATTGCCCCTCTCTCTAAAGCAGTAGCTTTCCTAAAGTATCTGTATTGGCAGGCCCTGGACATGGTGGGAAATGGTAAGAACTGCTGGAATAGTGTTTCAAGTAATATTCTCTGTAGTTAAATTTATGCCAAATATCTGAAAGGCACTGAAAAAAAAGACATGTGGAGGTCTGCCAAGAAGCCCAGAAAACACCCTTCCCAAGAAAAGGGTGAAAAGATTATTTGACTTAACAAGAAAAAGACCAAAACTGATTAAGGGCTTTAATCTCAGTGATTCTATGATTCTGTGATTATAAGACAATAGAAAACGGACGGTTCTCCAAAGTAACAGATTAAGCAATAACAAGGCCCTAGCTCAGAAGCAATAATTAAAGAAATAACTAAAAATACTGGAGGAAATAATAAGGAAATAATGAAGGAAATCTACTGTCACCTTCAGGACTTCATTATTGTTTCTAAGTTATCTAAGGTCTTTATCAACACAATGTAGTGGCATCAAAAGGTAAAGGGAAAGCAAATCTCAGCATCAAGTTGATAAGTTGATTCAGCTTTCTCATGTCAAGGTATTTTAGTGCAGGTATTTAACCCAGATTACAGAAAAATAATTAGGATGTCACATATTTATATATATAGAATCTGCAGAGCTTTGCTCTAGGATTTAAACGCTGGGGAATGACCAGGGGAAACAGAAGACAATCTCCCTTGCAGTGGATTAATGGTGTGTGCTCAGCTTAGCTAAATGGCATCACAATCAGCTAATTCAGTTTTACCATCTGGGTAGGCCACTTGAGCCTGCTGCAACGTGCCCAAGGACCTCGGTGCTTCTAAACCAGTGCTGAAGTCAAAGCCCAGTGGGTGCAGAGCAAAACTCCCTCCAAACTACAGAAAGGACTGAGAAGTGTTTGGGGAGGCAACTCAGAGAGTCACATACCCAGCAAGTGCATTGTGTGCACAGAGACACACACGCTTTCCTTAGAAGCACCGTTTCCTCTGATTAAAAGCTCCAAAATATATAAAATCTGATCTGATCCTATAAATCCAAATTGGAAAAAGGTGATACACTGGTGTGCTAAACCAGCTAGAAATAGCTCCTGCTTTGATCAAAACACCCCATGAATCCTAAACCAAACAAAACCCCAAAACAAAACCAGTCGCTGGCAATCACAGGGCACCGATAAACATTACAAGGACGTAATTCCCAAGTTCAAACGATTTCTTTCCTTTAATATCTTCTGAAAGGCTTTTAAAATTAGCAAATCTAATGTGTGTGGGAATAGGCAACACTTCAGAGCAATAAGTTTACTTTTAATGGAAGTAGTCTGCCGTGTCTATGGGTAACAAACCCCAGCACCTTCTCATTACAAAGCAGCTCATTGTTACCGTAGGACTTACTGCAGGATTTCATTCTGCCTTTTTGGTGATCTGCCTGATCTATTAAGAAAAGCACTGAGGTAAGGACAACATACACTTTATTGCAGTTTTATATTTTCATAGTCCCTGCTGCTTCTGTTAGGCTGCTGCCTATGAATTTCAAACAGTAGTAAGGGAAAAAAAAAGTATTTAGCAAGTTCCTCACAAGAAAAAAAAATAAACTGTGAAGAAAATGACTCAAGTTCAGAACAAGGTGTTAGAAGTGGTGCTGCACCCCGGGACATGGCTGCTGCTGCAGCTGCACAAAAAACCAACCAGATCCACCAGCTCTAGGCACCAAAGAGCCACTACACGAGTAGATCTTTGTGTCAATGCTATTAAAGACCTTCTGCACACACTACGCAGCATATTTTTATATATACACAACATACATATGAAGCCCTTCAGCATGACTTTCTCTCCTATTAATTTTAATAGGTGAATCTGAAATAAAGGACAGACAAAACTTAATGGTACTTCATCAGTGTTAATTATTGTTGGAAATTAATCAGCAAATGTAGGAAATCTCTATTAGTCTTGCAGAAATGCACGCAGCATTAAACAGGACTTATATAGATGCTGGTCTTTTTTAAAGACTACCAATTTTAGAGATGACTTTCCTCTGATGCAATACTTCAAAATTGATTATACAGAGATTAATATGCAAGGGAACTTATGTTGTGTCGAAGGGAAATGTTGCTAAAAATAGCCATATAAATTTAACAAATGTTTTTGCAGCAACCATAGTCTCAGAGAGAATTAAAGCTTTTAAAATATCCATGACAACTGAGCTCTCTGATGTGTATGTACTATCCAGGTGGGTTTATTCGTCCAGGGCTTCCTGTGCTCTGGGAGATAAAAATCTCTTTACATAAGAAATACAGTGTTTTAGGTCAAATTCTGCTGGTATGTGAACACCTCCTCAGCCCTCAAAAAGTTCAAAGGATTGCTTACAGGATCTGACACATGGTACAGTCCCAGAGACAACTCCTATTTTTAATTTCTTCACCAGCACAATTACAAATGCAGTAAGCACAGAGAGATTTCTGTTTGCTAATTAACGCTGCTCACCTGATTCTTGAGATCCAGCTTTGGGCAGGGACGACCTCCATTGTAAGGCTTCTCCTTAAGCCACCTGGATCGGACTTTCACCCCCGGTCCACAAGAAGAGCTGCAAGGGGACCAAGTCGACCAATCGCTTAATTTGCAATCAAACGGGCAAGGGACCGTGCAAGGTTCTTCAATGTAACCTAAACCAAAAATTGAAGAAAGGGTTTAACCACCGCAGCTGATGACCTCACCACGATCTGCAAAATCAACATAAAATGAGAACTTCTTAAAGAGAAGAAATGGGGCAGACTGACAGTGCCTTCCCAACACAAGATTAGGATGTTATTTGTAAAGAACAGCAGTGACTAAAACTGATTTCTACTTGGTTTAGTCCCATGAAGGCCACAATAAACCTGACCCATGTAAAGGATACCCACTGGCAAAAGCACGTGT
Organism: Tapera naevia; assembly: GCA_033556795.1. Classification (NCBI taxonomy): domain Eukaryota; kingdom Metazoa; phylum Chordata; class Aves; order Cuculiformes; family Neomorphidae; genus Tapera; species Tapera naevia. The sequence goes on along the minus strand of JAUMJJ010000149.1, from coordinate 544,432 downwards.
TGTGAAGCTGGTGGTCACCAACAGGTGATTATCTTCCTTATGAGATTGTGGCCATAACAAATTCTGGAAAACAAAGTGCACAGCCCAGTTTTGTACTCCTTTAGTATTGCACTAGCCATCTCCAGAGCTGGCACAGACAGGGAGTCAGAAGCTCTCTTCCCAGCAGACAGGACCAGAGGGTAATGGAAGTACCAGAGCTTTGCTCTTGGTAGCTCTCACATGTGTGAAGGACCTGCCTGCAGCTGGCCATCTGGAGCTGTGCAGGATTTGCTCCTCGAAGCAGCAGACAAAACATCCTTCCCTCTTCTTTCTGGAAGTCCTGTTTATAGAATCATCTTTACTATTACACATCTTTCCAACCTGATGGCCTATTCTGGGTTTCATAAATGGTACTACAAAGCTCTGCTTTCACCTTAACCTAGCAAGACCACCACCTCTTAAAACCAGAATACCAGACAGGTAGGACCAACACCTTGCTGAATTAAAATCCAGCAGGGTTTCTCAGTGAAAAACCAAGGTTCTTTCAAACAGACACAACCTCACAGCTCAATTAGCAACTGGCATATGGGCAGAGAGCTTTTGCAGAACCCAGCACTGGCCATGAAGCTCTTGGTGTGCAGAATTACTGTCACCAGTCTCAGGTTGGCAGTGTGGAATAGCTCCTGCACCTTTCTGCTCACTGTGCTGCATTCCTTCTCCTTACCTGCTTGTTGTGTCTGTATGTACTGTTTTAATTTAAACAAAAAAGAGAGCTGATGTTAGACCATGAAAGTAAGGGGTTGTTAAGATCAGCCTTTATTATGGGCAGCTTCGACCCTCTGATAGCTCTGGCAATGATGGTCATGGAAGTAACTGAATTTCACCCCTACTGTAATTTCTGATGTTTCTCCTTTTTATGCCTTTTCTTTCTGTTCCACACTATCACTCCCTCTATATCCCTCACCTACAGAATGCCAAATTAGCTCATTCAGTTACTCTTCTATGAAGAGTCTCCCCACCCTCTGTCCAGATCACAGTCACTGCAGCAGAGGGGGAAAAAAACCTTCAAAAACCTGTAAGCAGCTTCCCCCCGAACCTCCCAACAACAGCCCCAGAGAGATGGGAAACAGTGAGGAGAGGCACAGAGATTATTCTGGCCAGGAGGTGGATTTACCAGCTCTGCCGTGTCTGAAACTGCTGCTGACTCCAAACCAGGAGCGCGTTACACCCTGAGCATCGACCCCCAGTGGCAATACTCTGCCTCCCCTGGTCTTGACAGTGAAATCAATATCAAAAAGGTTTTCAGCCTATTTAGGCATCCTCTATTGGAAAATATCCTCCTTCTAGAAGTACAAGAAATACCGATGTTTGTTTCATACACAGTGCCTTAAGAAATCCTACAAACAGCAGCGGTTCCCTCCTTCAGTTCCACGATGCTCTATTTCTTCCCTCTTTTTCCTTTGCAATGGTGCTGTTTCCATTTCCTTTATGGTGGCCACCCTGGAACCTGACAGCTGCAATCAATTTTTCCCCACTAATTCATGCTATAACTCTTCCTTAAAGCTGCAGAACTGTCCCCATATGATGTGCTGTCTTCACCCTGCTACCCCTTATCTTGCTTTGAGCTGCCTTTTCACGTGCACCTTCAGAGCCACAGGAATTAGGTATCTTCATTATTTCCTACTCAATCCATTACTGAGGTGTTCACATGTTTGAGATATTTCAACTCACATGTTTTGTATTCTCATCTGAGATTACACCCATGCACACACACATATAAATATTTCCAAAATAGATTTGCTTTTTTTTTTTCCCTCAAATGAATCTCCAAAACATCCTGCTAATATTCCATTCCACCTGCTTAGGTTGTCACTCAAAGCAATTCATAATGCATTATGATAAGTAAAAGAAATTTTCTCATGGTAGATTTATGAGAAGCATTTCCTAGGCAGTTCTCCAAAGAGTTCTGTTCCACCACTGTATGAAATATCATTTTTCCTTGGGCTGTGTGACAGCCTAGGTAATTAACTCTCAACAGAAACAGAGAGAATGCTTCGTTTCAAAGCAGGATTAGACTAAGGGGTTATCAAGTTATCAGTGAAGGTAAAATGGGCTAAGACTCTTGGCATTTCTAGACCTACATCTACAATGAAAAGAAATCTAAGACAAAAAAAAAGAAATATAAGGAAGACGAAGGAAAAGTTATAATAAACAAAACTAAAGAAAGCTATTGTATTACATCTCCAGGAAGTGCTGTGGGCATCCCTCAGTGAACCACAGAATTTCTAAAGACATCCTGTCGCTAGGAGGCCAGCTCATTATTTTTTGAGTTTCCTCACCAATATTTCTAAATTACATTAACTGTAAACAAATAATGGCTAGCTAATAGAGACTAAATTACCATACTGCCCAGAGGAAGCCCATTCTCTGTATTGAACAATGCTGCAGAATCAAAATGGCAAGATAACTTTCTTTCAAGCTCTACTTTCAGGCTGCCATTATTTCTTCTATCAATCATTCGAGGTTAATCCTACACTGAGATACCCATGGATCAAAGATTTCATTCAACAAAAATTTTCCTCCAAGAGCCTTTATGCGATGTATTCTCTCTGCTCAGATAGTCACAAAGGCAGTCTCTACCTTTTTATGAGAAACTGGTAAATAACGTCATACTCAGCTCATTCACTGCCTGTAAGAGTGGGATATTTGTTTTTCTCTGAAGGAGTCAAACCATGGCTTGCTGTTGTCAGGGGGCTGAAAGGATGTGGCTTTGGATACCCCACTAATCCTAGTATTGGCATTCCCAGAAAACTTGTAGCATCGGCATAACTCAAAATAAACAAAAAAAATAACAGAGGAGACAGGCTATTAAAACAACCTGTTAATCAAGAATTCTACACTCGGGCTATTATCCAGAGAAATACTTCTTACCATAATGGAATACGAATAAAGGAATCAGCATAAACGTATTTCTGAGTTATTGTCACACAGCTTGGGGAGATTAACTCAAGGTTGTGTTTATACAGCTTGAAATGAATTGGTTTTGTCAGTGTCATTCTTAAACATCTCACTCATCCAGCCCATTCCCTGTTTTTCTCTACTCGGCAGAACTTGGTATCAAAAATTCCATGAGTTTCCAAGACCTTCTTCGGAAAAAGATGTCCTCTTCTCTGCAGCCCTGCTCAGTCTGCTTTCCACGTGTTCTAACAGTATTTCATGACGCTTCCTTTAACCTCTTTTTTTACTCCTCGAAATCTAAAATACCATTGAAATAAAGCCCATGCAATTTATAAACAGCACATGAGAGCCTCTCTTCTATTTGAACCAGGCTCCCGAACATCCCAGAGCCAGAGCTGCATTCACGGATGTCGCAGAAGGCAGCGACCGCAACACCAGTGCACGGGATATTTGAGTAGGCACTTTGGAACAGACTGCTGGGAATAGTCCTGAATTGGTAGGAAAAATTGAGCTGGATGATCAAATAAGCCTTTTCTATGTTTAAGTGCTATTGTTTTACTATTGAGACACTGCCAACGTAATGGGATGAACAAGTGCATTTACCTGGGCTGCACAGCTCATTTTACTATTATTTATTCATTAAGAACAATGCACTTTTTGCTCTACAAGCCACAAATGGAGTTCTTCCCTAGAGTGTCTACAATAAACAAAGCACCCACAGATTACACAGGATGTACCTGGGAGGCTCAAACACGTGACGTTGCAATCATTACTCATCTTTTCTTCTGTGCAGCCCCAGAGACAAAGCAATAGCAGAAAGATGAACATAGTGAGGATGATGGTCTGGTGGATGTCGGATGTTATGGCTCAAATATGTGGTGTAAAAGCTGTTATGGTCTCATTTTTGCTCTGTTGGGTTCAACAGAGGCAAGGCAATAAGAGGCAGCTGATGGGTGTCAGCAGCACAGAGTACGAAGAGGCTGTGCACTGCACTGCACCACAGGGTGGGAGTCCTGCAGTAGCACAATTCCTTTCCCACCTACCCACAACGCCGTGGGTATTGCACCAGGCACAGCCAGTGAGGGGTTGCAGTGTCCTTCCATGTCCCCCTCTGTATTCACAGATGGATCACAGAGCGAGAAGCAGGTGATTAGTAGGTTTATAAGCTAGCATAAGACACTGGCATCCACCTGACTGTTGCACTTCCAGAAGATAAATCTGCTGGGGGTGTAAGGTCTGCACACGGTGTTAAACAACAGTGCCAACAGGACTCCAAGAGGCTGACTTAAAAGTGATTCAAAAATAAACAGTGAGTCTCCAGCAGCTCTGGGAACAGATGCACTTCTAATTGAATTGGCTTAAAACTCATTTGTATCCTCTCTAACATATTTCATCATTTCAATTAACAAACTTCTAGCAGTTCTACCCTTGTTAGCAAACCTTGAGGTGCTTCATAAAACTCAAGGTCACCACTACGAGAGGGACAATTCTGTGCATCGCCACAACTGCCAATGGCAACACCACCGTAATTTTCTTTCCTTGCACTCTACAGGATAAAAGAGCTCACCCTTTAGCAAACAAGGCAGCTGCAGAGTGGACAGTGACACAGAAGAAATGTTTCTAATTACACAGACCAGAGGTAGAGGGGGAAAAAAATGATCCATTTTGCAATTAATATTTACATTCATTTGGTTATTGACTGTGAAATATGTAGAACAACACCAATAAATCCACGTTCTGCTGGAAGTCCAATAGCTAAAGACTTTATAAAGGAGACCTGGAGGACCATGGCAGCTGGTGGGCCAGATCCCGTTCAGCTGCAGCTTTGGGATCTCCTACAAAGCAAACCATCTTATTTTAGCTCAGGTTAACAGCCAGCATCAAGCAGAGAGTGCAGCCAAGAGAGCAGCGGTACCAGCTGATCCCAGCCCTGCAGCTGGGGCTGTCCCAGCCTGCTGTGGATCAGACATCCACTGCCCACAGCCCACACGGCACAGCTGAAGGCGCCAGAAGCCTCTGAGCTACAAGGGGGGAACCTCATGCTAAGCAGGTCCAGGTCCAAGCATTTAAATCCTGCTGCAAGGGAGAATAGCACTACATGAAGAAAACCACGCAGAATAAGTTTGAGAGACTTAAAGTTGTTAACAACTGCAGCTGCATCTGAAAAGGATGTAATATTGCCATGGAACAAATGTTTAATCTTTTTTTTTCTTTTAAATATGCAAGGATTTGAGAGATTTTATGCATTAATGGTTTGCTAGCTGGGAAATGTAAGAGATAAACTAATGAATACATTCAGTAAGTGCACAACCAGAAAACCCACTGAAATAATTTTTACATCAAATATTTTGTGAAGCTCAAATAATGGACCCTTAGCTAATTTATTCCCACTTGCTCTTCTCAACAAAGAGGCACAGGTTCTCATTATCTCATAGCAGACTGATTATAGATTCTAAATAGACCAGAGAGGACTTGCAAAACACATTGGTAAGTTTAACTCAACATTATTGTTATTGAAATTCATCCAAAGATTGGTTTTATTGCTCAATTTCACAGTCTCTATAAATCCTGATGTGGCAGTCGGGTTGATGCTGACTTTGCATTATGATTCCTAATATCTTTTGATTTTGCATTACAGTTTTCTTCCTTAAAGAAATTGCAAGCTTACACTTCAAGTTGCAGACAAACCGTAACAGTTGATATATTTAATCTTTTAACTAAATAAGGGGATCTCCATTAATTAGCACATTCCTTGTAACAGATTGCAGAACAAGCTGAGAACTCTTCCGGAGAAGAGTGGCTCGTCTGCTGCCTTCTGAGTCCAAATAAACTGTGCAAATAAATAGGACTTCACAGTGTACATTCATCTCACAGGGAACTTCTGATGCAGAAATCCAGGGCACAAATCTGTCCAGGCTCCAAAACCAGCTGCAGAAATAATTCCACCTCCTCCTAGGGCTGCTCCCCCGCTGTGCAGGGCTGGGCTGGCTGCTTGGAAGCCCTGACATCTTAACAAAGCCCTTACTCAAATCAGAAATTATCCACTGGGATCAATAGCTGTTAGAGTAGTAGCTCAGCTGTGTTTTTCTATACATTTTGCTCATCATCCCGCCACTGGAAAAATCATCTACTTGGTCAAAATGAAACTGAACAGCTTTTTTTTTCTTTATCAATATTGTCATTTTCCATATATCATGAAGGAAAATCATCTCACTGTGCTTTATTATGACATGTTCAGCATGTAAGTTTTTCAGGCAACTCAATTAATAGTAAATGCAGATTTTAAAAACAAACTTGAGATTTTGGTTTTTATTATTATTATTATGAGATTTAAATAGTAAACCAACGCTTTCCCTTTTTTTTTTAAAGACTGAACACACTTCCACAATACATCAGGAAGACAAGATTAAACTGTCCACGGACTGTCAAATTCTCCTCTTTCTCCTACATCTGACTTCTCTCAGAGGCCCAATTGCACAGTAGTTCTGAAAATAGATGTGCATTGCAGAGTGCTCTGAAGATCAATATAGACAGACTCCAGCAATTTGGACCAGGAAAGAATGTTTTCCAGAGCCAAGGATCCATCACTGGGAGAAAACTACCGCCAAACACCACCAAAAATATCCACTCCATCAGTAAATCATCTACAGCCTGAAGGTCACTGGTTTCAGGCTCTGCTGGAGCACACTAAGAAACTCGATTTTAGAGTTTGGGGCTTTCCATGGAGACCTCCTTTTCGCCAGTTTCCAAACATCTGATATCAAGCACTGTCAACACACTACAGCCCTTACTTCAGCTGCCAGGCCGTGACCCCAAGACACAGAGAAGCCTCCTTCAGACAACATCCCTCAAACAGCAACGCAATCATTTCCATTCTACAGAGTGGGAAATGCTGATGCATTTGTATCCTGATAATCAGTACATATCGTGCTTTATAACACTGCTCTTATCTCAGACAACATAAACCATGAGATGACTCTGCAGAAGCAATGAGATCCACGTGCAATTAATATCACCAAAAACGCTCATAACAATGTGAAAACAGCCCTTGTTTTTTTTTTTTTTCCTTTAAATGTGTACATTCCTAGTAGTTTAATTTACAAACTCAAGAGGTTTTACCAAGTGGAAGGGCCTCTGTTCCAGAGCAGGGCACACAAGCACCGAAAAGGCTGGGAGAAGCTTCCAAGTCCGCAGCAACCTCTGGAGCCTCCGTCCCTGCCATCGCGGGAGGTGAGTGACACAGTGACCACTCAGATCAATACATTTAAATCAATACATGGCCTCAATTCCTTCTCATCTCATCAACACTAAATGGGAAACATAACTACACCCTTTAATTAAGCTGCTGCTGCTCTAAAGATGCCACTAGCCATTAGGGACATTAGGGAGATCTGGGAGCACTTTCCCCACACCAGGGAGCTGCTCCAAGGCCCAGCCTGCCTGGACGAGGCGTTTCTCTCCTGCTGTCAGAGGTCACCTTGCTACAGAGGGAGGGATACAAAGGCAGCTGATTTCTTAAATAAAGCTGTACTATAAAAACATCTGATGGAAAGAGGGTTCTAAGATACAGAACAGTCCTCCTGGCTTTCCACAGCGTAGGCGCAGGGAGAGCAGCACAACACATTTAGATAATGGAAAATCTTGAGATGGAAATAGGACATTTCTGTGCTGTTAGCAGGCCCCAGCACAAAGTACCGAGGTATGGAATTCCTGATAGACTTTGTTTCAATTTTGCAGCACGACTTTGAGCACTCTGGTTGTGTCGTTCAATCTCCTCTGCTGGGGGACTTCAATGAATTCAGACAGAAGCAGAAAGCAATGCAATATTCTTGAATAATATGACTTATAATGGTGACTCCTCCATGTTAGAAGTTTTGCAAACCAGACTCTCAGTGATTTTACATCATCCTCATTTGCGAACCTTGGAGGACAGAGAGATTTCAAAGTATATTTCAGACCCAGGAATAGACTAAGGTAGGATAAATTCTCAGTTACTCATCAATACTATTATGCTAATCCTCAGAGCAGACCTAGCTGAAGTTTAATTTTATCCACATTTCCTAATTCAGGCTCATTTCCTCAAATCTTCAAAATTCAGCTGTTGCTATGTTCCTGAGCTGCTCTCTGAAATTCTTTGATCAAGCAGACTCCATCAGACACCTTAAAAGATATCCGCTCCGTGCCTATCTCCCCCTTCCACACTGACTTTATTGCTGTGTGCAGTGCTCCAGCCAGCTCACTGCTCCTCTGGCAGTCACCTCATTCTATTCAGACACTGGCCCATGTGCAAAAAGAGAAATCCTTTTTTTTGTAGGCCTCGTCTTCCATACAAGCAGGAACACATAATGCTGCTTCTTAAGATCTTCGGAACATGTCAGATACGAAACCTTTTAACCCTCACTGAAATTCACTAAAATACCTACTACATCCAGCTGCCACAGGGCTTTTCCACTTAAAAATCATTTGTCTTCCATTTATTTGCCTGAAAGTCCTGCTCATCAGAGCTGTACAAAAGGAAATCAGGTTAAAACACACTGGAAATAAACCTGTATAAGGCAGGAGAGGAATCCTGTGAACTACCAGCAGTGCCCATCACCTCCCCGAGCTGCTACACATCTCAAAGGATCATGACCCTCTCCATCAGCAGAAGAGTGCAGAGGCTTTAACACTCGAGTACATACTTCACAAAAAGGTTTCGGTTAAAATGGTATTTCTTCATGCTTCCAGTAGAACACATTAAATGCAATGACACACAGGGAGAGAAAATGTTAATTCCAATTGTACCTCTGTCTGGTAACGTTTTATCAAAGCCTTGCTTCATAACAGGCTGTATTTAGGACAAATGCATTATTAAAGCCCAAGAGATGGGCCACATTTCAAAGACGTACTCTCACCATAGCCCACTGCAGCAATCAGGGCAGGAGACTGTCCAGTGCATTAACCTGCTATCAAAGCTCTCCTAAACCTCTGATAGACTTATTTCTACACTGACTTACTATTTTTACCCTTAAAACATTCCTGACTTCCATGGAAGAGCTTTAATCAACCTGTCAAAACCAGAGACAAAATGACTGAGCCTAATAATAGAAACAAAAGGCATGGACATGAGCAAGGGTAGGCAGAGGTGGTCCGGTAAGTGGAGGCTGATGGTGATCAGCAAACTCAAGCAGGCCTGCTTGAGGCTCGTAAAAAATCATTCTTTTCCATAGTCTGGTACTGCCGCCTCTTCAAAAGGGTCGTTTTATGGAATGCAGCAAAAAGCATAAAAGAAATTTGGACAAAAAGACACGCTATAAAAATTTATATTTAGAGCCAAGGAATAACAACAGACCTCACTATGTCTAAACGCCGCATCTACGCTGCCCAAACAGCTAATCCTCTAAACATTTTCTCATAAGATGTTTGCTTCCTTTCTGTAAGAATACATAGATCCAGAAGAAGGTGCATTTCCGCGTACTAATGCCTCAGGGGAGGTCTTACCTTGCTTTAACTAAGTGTCTTTGATAGCCAGTCTGACCCATTCAGAAATAACTTTTTTTGATGGCTGTTTACCTTTGATTCTGCTGCCAGAAAACACAGAAAACAGCAATGTCTGAACATTGTTGTCTTGTGATCCAATTCCATTTGATAAGTCTTTTACCATCCAGGAACTGTGACCAAATTTTCTTATGGCAAATAAATTTTTGGAAAAAAAAAAAAAGGAAAGGAAAATATAGGAAATAAATCAATGTTATTTGAGCACTGTTATGAGAGCAGTATGTAAAACCCTGCAGTCAAACAGCAAACGGAGGGCAGGTCCTTTACGAGCTCTTTTCTGTGCTTACAGCTCCCCTGGCAGCCACAGCTGTAATTAGGAAGTGTCACTGCACACCCAAGGAGCTGCACAGAAGCAGCAGAGACAGAGGCAGAGCAAAACCCACCCAGGATTTCGGGGCTACATTTAGAAGCTATTTAGCTCCGAGACAGCAGAAAACCAAAGGTGACAGTGGCTTTGAAAAGTCCTGAAGCAGGGACACGAGGGTCAGATAGCCCCATCTGCATCTGGCAACACCTTTTGGCCACCTGTGATCCAAACTCAAACTTAATTCCTGTGCCAGGGGGTGGTAAGAACAGAAAAGAGTTGAAACTTCTTCCTTACGTAGTCTTTGAAAAGCTTTGTCCTGGTAAGTAACAGTCATTTTTCTGTAATAAAAAAGACCACAGAGAGATTTACTGCAGAGGCACACGGGGGAAACCACGGGGAGAAACAGGAGTATTGTCATATTTAATTAAAGCCATATGCCAAAAGAACGGTAGGGTCATCTGAACACAGGGCCTCCATGTTATCATCAGTAACGGTGCCAACACCACCTACCACTCCCACACTCTGAAGAAAGAGGAGGCATCCCAAGGCTGTCATGTGTTGGGTCTGGGGATGGGAAGAGGGCAGCCAAGACAGGGGTGTCCACTTTCCTTGAACAAGAAATAAGGCTGTCAAGAACAAGGTCCCCAGAAATGACACATCGTCCTTAAGAAGTTCTTGGGATGCTCTTTATGGAAACCACCTAAAGCTAAAACTCGCTGGATTGTGGAACTAACATTTTGTGCTAAAAAATGAAATTTCAATTTACAATTTAATTTAGACTAAGAATGAAATTCAATGCTAAGGAATACTTTCAAAAATGTAGATGAAAGCTTCGATTTCTGAAGAGTTTCAAAACAAAATCAGAGGTTTGGGTAGCAACTACATTCTTCAAAATAAATTTACAGATAGAAAAAAATGTATAACTGTACAAAGTGCCAGATAAATTTTCAAAAATAAATAGACAAGCATTCAATATAGCTTTTTTTTCCAAAATCATTTCCTTGTAGAAAAGGTAAGTTTTGCTATCAGTCCACCATAAGCTTGGGACACATTTCTTTAATGTATTAACCTCTGCTTATTCTTTTTGAACATAGACAAAAATAATTTTGCAGAAAGATTATTAAAAACTAGTGATTTAAAAGCTACCTAGAAATAGGTCATCTTCTCCTAAAATGACAGCGCAGGGATTCAGAAACTGCAGGGTTTTGAGCAGGTCCTTGTGTTACCTCACAGGTAGGTCATGCAATGTCTGTCAAGCCGGTGGCCAGGATTTTCACATAAGGAAGTGCAAACCCCAGAGGAACGCCCTGGGTGGAAATACAGCACTACTCTGGGCTGACCTTTCAGAAAATCATATTTCATGAGACTGGATGCTACCTGGTTTTCAGCAGGAGGAGCTGAAATTCCTGCTCCATGACCTTTGCATACTGTCCTAAATCTTTCAGTGCTGGGGACATGGTTGATGAGGACAGAAGCAGCACTGTCACTGATGGCACACGTTGTCCTGATGTGCCTCAACATCCCTCCAGCAACCACAAAAACTATTAAATACATGCCACCAAAGTTTTTAACTCCTCCTGGTTTGCTAATCCCACCCATTCAGGATTAAAGCTGACATTTTCCAGGAATGACCTTAGCCTCTGAGAAACCTCAGGTCCCTTTGATTTGTCCACCTGCAACTAAACCACGCACAACAAAACCCTGTGCTGTTCAGAATAAGGAGGTGTATGAGCATCCCTGCCATGTCCTTCACAAATTTAGAGATAATTAAATCTTTCCAAGGTGGCTGTTGGTTGAAGCTAACCGCTCTGTGATTTAGAGCCAGGATCTATTTGTCTGTTGTGTCTTTCTTCCAGGTTTCTGTTGTTGGGAGCACAGCAGAATTTGAACAGTATAAGCGCTCTTCATAAATTCCTGCTTTCCATAAATTGCCCATCGGATCAAAAGCAGAACCTCTGTGCAAGAGCACAGAAATCTCCTGCCTTTGATTTGGAACAGATGAGGCACCCTATGTTGCTCTAAGATTAAAAAAAAACCTGCTGGCACAGCACACACAAAAGAGAGGCAAAGGAACTACATGAAATAATTCAAAACAAAGGAGGTGGAAATTCAAAAATAGTATGAGGGACTCGGATGACAGATTGAGAAGTAGCTGAACGCAATTAAGAGGAGAATTTCACGTCCAAAGAGGATGTTCCAGACACCAGCTAGAGAACAGAGACCCTCGGGACTAGCAGAGAGCTGAACACCATATAAACCAGTCTTCTGGTGGGAAGATAAACTGAGGAAAATTATCAATTACGTATTTGTAATGTAGTTAGAGATAGTCATCTCTATTCCTAATTTCATAATTGCATTTCCAAATTAAAGGAAGGAAAAGAAGAGTGAACCTACTCTGGGAAAAAAGAATTAACTCAATCCAGAAATTGCAGGTTTCTCCTTTCTTGACCTTACAGAATGGGCCATCATGGAAAATGAAGATATCACTAAAATAGAGCCACAGACTAATCACAAAAGCCAGACATGAGAAAAAAACCTACGGTATGCTTTTTCTGGATATCAGAGAAAAGGGTGAAAAGTGTTGGGGTAGAAAGGAATAAAATTCAGAAAATCTGAGATTTGTAATTTTAAGCTTCTGATATCTAATGATCATGAGCTAACCCAAGATTAAACTGCAGTGAGGACAGGTAAATTAGCCAAGGTGTGACTTGTGGAGACACTGCAGGTGGCCCAATGTACTCACACAAGCTGTGCAGGTCAGGGTAGAGGTCCCTCCAGCCCCAGGACTCAGGTGCTGACAGAAGAATCTGCAGACCACAAGGCAAGCTAGCAGTGCACTTCCATCAACGCACAGCTGGAACACTCCTGTCTTCACTGGTTTTGTTCCTTGGGATACTCTGCATGAGGTAACTACACCAATGGGGAGAAAATCCATTTCCCGTTGAGAATGAATGCTGTAAGAGCTAATCCATTTGCACACAACAGGCTCAGGAGAGCTGTGCTCTACACTGTAACAAACACAGGTGAATAGACTAACTTCTTTTTTTTTCGGTTTGGGTGTTTTTTATCCCCAACTTGCAAATGCAGAATCACTCACAAGGCTCAATTTATGATCACAGCCTCAAACCTTGAGCTGAGCAGTGATTAATTTGTATAGCAGACTCAAACTCACAGTACATTCACTGGATAACTATGATACATTCACTTAATAAGTCACATTGACACAAGCAAACTAACAGTATTGGTAAGTTCAAGAGCCAGGTTTCAGTCAGAGAAAGTGAAAATTGTGGCTGCAAGGAGCCCAAAGTGCGCTCTCTAGAAAAGCCACAGACTGACCAACCCTAATTGATACCATTTTTATGGTCCTGTACCCTGTGCTCATGACATTATCAAGTCTCAGACAAACTTCTAACTTCTAAGGCAAAGTTTGCATCCTTACATCTTTCTACTCTTTGTAAAAGTTCTTCAAAAGTACCCAGCAAAGAACTGAGCTCTAACCCTTTCAACTTCTCACTTTTGTCCTGGCTCAAGGGAAAGGAAGAGCACTGTCCTGCAAAAGGAAAAGAGCAGGATACAAAGAGAAGTGAGAAGACCTGAAAAAAAAGGAAGAACATCAAGCCTACCCCCACAGTTTCTAAAGCAAGAACAATGCCTAGATATCCTTCAAAATACAAGGCAATGGCTTAATTAGTCATAAATATGGTCAGCTAGCAGTGTTAAGAGGTCATCTGATACTAATTGTGAACAAGATAAACTGAGCTGCTTAAAAAAAACCTGTCATGAATAATTTCTCAGAGCTAAGCAATTCTGCATGCTTCTGTAATTTGCTCTTCTCCATTATGGTTGAATAACATTCTGCTAATTATTAATTGGATAATGATTTATTTCTATCACTAATTCAATAACGTGTTCAGAGGGCATTTTGAAGCTCCCAGCTCAAGAGGTCATAAATACTAGCCTTATCTTCTCTGAAAGGCTCTGGTTGGAAGGCAGGTCCCAAGAGATGGAAATGGAGCCTATGGAGCTTTCTGCCCACTTTTGGGCACTCTGTATCCAAGGTAACCAAAATACCCATGTCCTCTGGAGGACGAGGCAAAGCAGCTTTCCCATTTGCCTTGCAGAGAACAGAAGGTGTTCAACACTGGGTAGCAATTAGGAGCTTACATACCCCGGATATTACACAGGGGTCTGCCTGGAGATTAACAGCTCACCCTCAGGGGAGCTCTGATGGGGCATCCAGAAGGTGGAAACATCTCAGCCCTCCTTTACATCCCACTGCCCAGCTTAAAGGACTGCAGAGGCCTCTGTAAATAGAGTGGAGAGGAGGAGCATATGATGGCCTCTGCTGCACAGTACTGAGCACCCCCTGGCCTCTTACATGGGTGCTGTGCCAGGGCTGTGTTGCAGTCACTTCTGCTCAGATAAAAAGCTGAAAACAAGACAGTCAACAATAATCCCCTTGAGCAACCACTCCCTGCAACCTCCCTAAGAGAAGCTGAACCATTAAAAATGCCACATAAATATCACTGGCAGAAAACAGCCTTCAAGGTTATTCAGAAAAGCCCCACGCACAGACAACCTCCTCTTTTTAATAGTGATAAAAACCTTGAGTTTTTCAAAAAAGCAAGTCCCAGCACAGGCCAACCCACCTTTCAAAACTGAACAGCTCCCTTTTTCGCAGAAGAAAAGGTAATGTTGTGGGAGAAAGGTATTGCATTCCTCCTTCATGGGCCACAGAGGCATAATCAATTGGTACAACAGCACATTGTGGAAACACAAACCACAGAAAGCTGCTTTATGAACCTGAGCAGCCAGCTGGAACAGCCCTCAACAGCTGCAAGAAGAATTCACTCCAGGACTGAATCACTTCATTACAGTGGGTTTTTTCCCTTCTTATTACATGCAGCTCACGCTGCTGATCCTCATCCTGAAGACCCTCCACAGAGAAGCCCCACTTCTTTCTCCGCTCCCTATATGCTCAGGAACATTAACACTGCCAGCGTATTGCTTAATTCCCCCCTGAGACCTCATTTCTCCCTCTCTCATCATGAAGCTCACCAGCAGTCTTCCAACGACCACACTGTGTGGTGTGCTAAGCTTTTTGACTGCACCTTTGTGGTTTGGAGGCAGCATAGGTACAGCAATGGCCCCTAAGATAAGGGCTTTTGTCTGCCAATTGATTCAGCATAATGATTGCAATGGACTGCAAAACATGGAAACTGGGAGACAATATCCAGATGGAATGACATTTCCTCCTTACTCTACTTCTAACTCTGCTCTATTTCTCTTTGATACTTGATTATGACAGAATCATAGCTCAGAGCCCCAGCAAGTGGTGAAAACTGAATGCATCAATGTGAGCTTGACACAGGCACAAAATTGCAAGGAGGAGACCACTGGCTGCTGAAGTCATGTGTAACTGGCAAGAGTGACAGGTGACATCACAGCGTTTTTGTAACAGAGTATGATTATCTCAAGAAAGCTCCTGATTCCTCCATTGAAAATAACTGGATGAACCTCCAAACTCAGTGAAAAGGAATAAAAATATATAAAGAATTAAAATCTGAAATAAGAAATGTCTTCAAATAAAATGCTAATTGAAATGTACTTTCTCCTTCTCCTAAGCTTATACTTTTGTGGGATTTAATGACAAACATGAGAAATGCCTCTGGCATTCTGACAGCACAGCCAAATGTGGACCTCTTCTACTTTATTTCCATTGTAGAAATACCAGCAGACCTTTATGTGGAG
This sequence comes from Tapera naevia, assembly GCA_033556795.1. Lineage (NCBI taxonomy): Eukaryota > Metazoa > Chordata > Aves > Cuculiformes > Neomorphidae > Tapera > Tapera naevia. Next base: position 528,900 of record JAUMJJ010000149.1, on the reverse strand, counting down.
GAAAAGCTCACTATCAGAAGTTATAAGAAGATATTAGAAGAACAGCTCAACACTCAGGACAATCTTGAGAAAGCTGTTGCAGCAAGCAAAGAGGTAAACCCCTCGGACAGGCTCCAGAGAACCGCTGAGTGGATAACTGCAGGGCATCGGGGCTATTCACCTGTCATGCACCTTGTAAACTCTCCTCACCTGAACTGCTGCAGTGGGTTGGCTCCACCAGTCTGCCGGTCTTATCGTAGCAGGCAAGAGCCCGCAGCCGCACGCCCGCGCCGCACTCCCCGGCACCCTCGCGGGGCCGTGATCCCAACGGCGCCGCCGCTGCTCCTCCTCCCACAATGCAGTCGGACCAGTTCCCGTGGGGCTGGTGGGTGAACACCTCGCAGGGGCACAGCTCTGTTTCAACTTGAGGATAAACTTCCGTATTCTGGCATTTGTCTCGCTTCCTGCTTCGCCCTGTTCCAACCGCAGAAATCTGTGCGTTAGCTTAACATCTGCTACTTTTGATAACAACACGTCACATTATTTATACTTGCATGAATTCAACACGTTAGAACCAAGACAATCTGAATGTTAATATCCAAAAATGTTTCTATTAGCTGCTGCCAGTGCTCTGGAGTGCAAGGACAATGTATTTATCTCCAGGGGCAACCAGAGAACTAGGAAACACTGTTTTGATGGGATATCGCAAGGAGCAAACTCCGGTCTTTCTCCAGTAACAGTCTGCCCAGAAAATGCTTTCTAATTTCATATAATATAATTTTCTTCTAATTATTTGATGAAAATAAATTGATTGTTTTGTCTCTATTTGCTCACAATCAGTGGTTGCCAGGACAACTTCCAGAAGACTCTACATTATCCACAAATTCTTCTTTGAGGTTACTTTACAAATTAGTTAAAAATGCAGATTGCACACTAACCATGCTTTGAAGAAAACAGAAAAGATAACCCTCAGTAAATTATCAGGGCTGGAAAGCATTTCACCAGTTACATTCAGTTTAATGTTTTCTTTTGCTCTATTCCTTCAATGCTCTTTAAAAGAAGGCTCTTTACAGACCCTGCAGGAGCTTCAGGAAGCAGGAGCATTCAAACAAAGCTGCAGCGCAGCTCTCCGCAACTGCACTTCCCGTGCCCTGTTTCTGGAGGACTTGTAGGCAAAAGAAGAGGTCCCGGTACAAAGAGAGATAACGTAAAGAAAAGAATTCATGCTCCCTGCATCCCTACAACTGCTCCATGGAATAAAGGTCTGTATACAGCTTCTGAAGATAAAATCAATCCTTTTCTTGGCATGGGTTAGCCAACGGGACGCGGAGCAATCTTTGTGCTGGCTGAGTTCGGGAACATCTTTGCATTTGGCATCTGGACAGAAGGAGAGAATTCATCTTTACAAACAAACTGCACCTGTACCCCATCCTCAAAATGTTCCCTAGCGATCCTGAACACACTAAGAATACTGCTACAGAAAGTTTTCAAAGCTTTGATCCCAAAACAAATGCTCTCTCTTTGGTACTGCACATAAATAAGATACTAAAAGCAAAAAACAAGTTATATAATGCAACAACCCTCTTTCTAGACTGGAAACAAAAGCCACTTCACTGCCCTTCCATATCACAGCTCTTTCGAAATGGTATTTCCAGAGCTCTCAGGAATGTAAAATTTGCCAGCACAAAGGGATAATAAACACAAAGAAATCAAATAGTGCCAGCAGCTTTATCGTTTGGGCTTTTTATATATATATATACATATTTAGTTATTTTTATATATATTTATGAGCAAATTCAGGTAAGGTATAAGAGCTACAGCTCCACATACTTCAAGGAAAGCCTTTTAAAGACTTTAAAGAGACCAGGAGCTCTTTAGTGGCACTGCCAGCTGACAGAAGCCACAAGCTCAGCAGCCGGGAACAGCCGCAGGTCCCGCTCTGTTCCGGTGCACAGGGCAGTCGGGGACTCGCCCGTGCTCTGCCTTTCTTACAGGAAGCATCGGACACACCTAAGGATGACAATAATCTCACATTTACACAACACTTTTTTTTCCAACTTGCCCTGTCATCTGTTTTGTAGGAATTTTCTCTCTAATGAAGTTGCCATGAAAGTCCTATTTTGAGGGAAAAAGTGACATTCATTCCATGTTCTTCATAAAAAAGTAGTTTTAGAATTAGTGACGGTGGTATTTTTATCTTCTTCACAGACTGCTTTAGAAATCACTACTAAAAATACCACTGGACATAAACTCTTCGATTAAACAGTATCTTTAAATTAAATTTCTGAACACTAACAAATATTATACGCATTAAATATTATCAGGAAGTATGCACCACACAAAAACTACATGAAATTTTAAAAATATACCTTTCTACAGAAAATGAACTGTATCCATAGTACAGAGAACTAACTGAATGTATTAATTAATTGAAGACTTAACTAAAGACTATGTTTTAATTATACTGACTTTGAATTTTGATATGTTCTGAAATAAATCTTTTACTTCTTAAGTAATGACTCATTTTATATGTAGAGTCTATGATTACTTACAAAGTAAAATGAATAATACTATTAAAAACTGAGTGGGAGGCAAGCAAATACTTAGCAAACAATTAGCAGATTCCCACTAAATGACACTGTTAATGAACTGTTACAACGAAGCCAAAGCTTCACTTGAGCACAGACACACACTGTGTTAATGCACAATTCATGCACCCTTACAGAAAGGAGAAATAACAGAGAAAGGCGTTTTCACAGCATAAAGCACTTCCCAAACAGCACTTTCCTTAAATCCTTGGACTGAAGTCACACTGATAGGATTTCTTCAAGACTGGGCCAGCTCCAGTTTTCATGGTGTTATGCAAAGACAGGTCAGCATCAGCCTCATCAGCCTCATCAGCCTCTCCTTTTGAACAACGGCAAAACCAAACCTGATGCCTGATTTGGTGCCTCTCAGCTGCTCTCTTGGTGTCGTGCTGTCCCCACCCCAGCACCACCTGGGACACCACCACACATTCGCCACTTGCTTTTCAGGATGGCTTTGCCAGGAGTTCCCTCCCAGTGGGAGGAAGGGAACCCAGCACGGTCCTATGGGAGAGACTGGGGGTGTCTGGTCACAAATCATAGAATCATCACAGAATGCTTTGGGTTGGAAGGGACCTTAAAACTCACCCAGTTCCAATCCCCCTGCCATGGGCAGGGACACCTCCCACTGCATCAGGGGGCTCCAGGCCCCGTCCAACCTGGCCTTGAACACCTTCAGGGAAATGCAGAGCAGGTGAGGAGGCGACGCATCAAAACCTGACCATCAGAATCCATTTTTGGTCCACTTTCTAGAATGGACCTATGCCTGATGTAGAACGGAGTAAGCAAGGGGCTAGACAGAACTATACTCTTTTGTAACTTGCACACACGTTCATAAAGACAATAGAGATTTAAAACTATCTGGCAGGAAATATTCACTTATTTCTTACATTATATTTTCTATAAAATCAGGCACCCACTGTTCTGATAGGGATAGAGGATTTCTACTACAAACATACAGGCACTGATATAGAGAACATTTTAAAATTTGCTTTTTGGCAGAAACAATAGAGCATTTAATAATGTTCTTACTGTAAGAGAGAAATCTTTATCCTTTAATGAGCCATACTCACGAATGGCAGCTTGAAGCCATTTTGACTGAATACTGTAATTGTTAGTTACTAAAAACTAACCAATAGTTGCACAATTCCAATAGTAACAAACTGAATAACAAATAGCCATGCAGCCAGGTAGATGTGAGTCTAGAAGAAAGAAGCAGTGGCAGCCACCAAGCTCGGCTGCCATTCAGTTCCCAGGTATTATCGCAGAAGATATCTTTACAGCAATGTTAGTATTTTACTCCATAGTAGAAGTCTCTGAAGCTTCACCTGTAATAACAAAGTCCAGCCAGCTACTTCTCAAACACAACACAGAAATATGAAAAGACGTTGAGTGCTCAGGATAACAATAACAGTAAATTTCTTGTAAACCTTCAGAAAACAGAATAATTCATTTTGCTTTGGTTTAAGCTGGGAGTGGGGCACAGAGGGAAGACAACTCCTACCAAACCAAGCAGCTCCAAACTATTAATGTTAGAGAGTTTTAAAGCTTTTCAGTTTGGTTAGAATTCAAATAATTTAATAACAAACCACAACAGCAAGCACAAGAGACTGCTCCATGAAATGGTTTGAACCAGTGCTTTTAATGAACACATATAAAAGGTCAAACAACTGCTCTAACGTTACTGTTTTTTCTTTATTTGTGGTATTAATTTGCCCTTTGAACTTCTCAATACTGCTGAGCACAAAACTCCCAGACTTAAACTTAATTAAACCTTAAACCAAATTTCACAGTCTTAAACAGAAAAAATACACAGATTTTTATTCCTGTAGAAGCCTTTGCCACGTGATTTCCAGAATAACAGGTCAGATAAACTTGCACAATGCATAGTTGTTGTTTTATTTGGTTTAGGTCTAAAAATGGCTTTCTATAACTGAGCCGGTCTGTAATATCCTTATTCTGAAACACATGTGCATGAAGCAGGCAATGATCAAGATCAGATTAAAAAAAAAAAAATCAATTAAGAATGACCCCTATTCTATTTTGATTTTCCCAAAACCCCAACGATAGTCCAACACAGCCACCATTAATTCACGCGAGCACCATCATCAGAGAAACACCGTAAAAGGTTATACCTGTAAGTGACCGTCTCCTGCTCCTGGTTGACTCACAGTCAAAGGAGCACGCAGTGAATTTGGACCAGGGGGTAAAGGTGCAGTCGTCCTTGCAGGGAACGTGGCACTCCTGCACGGCAGACGGCATCGCTCCTGCCCAGCGCACGCACTCGGCGACATCGGCAGAGTCATCGTGCTCCGACAGGCACGTGACCGCTGAAAAGTAAAGGTACAGAACTCTTTGTCGTTATAAACATCACACTGTGCAGTCAGGACTTGTGTTCTATGTCGGATTCACTCTTCTGGGTTAATAGGACAAAGCCAATTTAGCTTTATGTCACACAAAGATGTGCTGGAAGCTTCACAAAGCTATACAGACGTGTCCTTATCTGAGCAGTTTGTTATCTAAATTACGATACAAATTCAATATTCTCAAGGAGGCCGTCATTTTAAGGGTTAGAGCAACAGTTTAACCAATGATACATTACATGACCAAACAAGAAAAGATACAATACTGTAGCTACGTGGCATAAAGTGTATCTGCTTGAGGCCAGGATTCCCATACATGGAACTGAAACTGCTTCAAATTGGAAAAAAAACAAAAAACAAAAGACTATAAAAGAAAGCTTCCTTCTCCAAAACTACCATATTTTCCATATTTCAGAGGAAGGGAACAACTATCTGAGGAGCTTTCCCATACAGAGCGATGACCGCTGCCCTGGCTGAGCAGCAGATGCCACAACTGAACTCTCCTTGTAGCAAGGTGTAAGCACCAGGTCTGCTTCCTTCAGGCTGAATTACCCAAACACGGTGCTCCTCCTCGTGCTCCCCCTCTCTCTGACCATATGAACTTTGGAATCTCTTGCATAAATGGAGATGTTGAGGAGGAAGGACACAAGTATTCAGCCTGCAGCCACTGCACCTTACTAGAAGCCTGTTTTTACCTTGCTATAAGAGCACCACTGGATCACAGTATCACAGTATCACAAGGTTGGAAAGGACCTCTGAGATCATCGAGTCCAACCTATAACCTAACACTAACACCAACACTAACACCAACCATCATCTAAACCATGGCACTCAGTGCCTCATCCAGTCTCCCCTTAAACACCTCCAGGGTCGGTGACTCCACCCCCTCCCTGGGCAGCCCATTCCAATGGCCAATCACCCTTTCAGTGAAGAACTTTTTCCTCACATAAAGCCTAATGGATCCACGAATGTAAACAAACCCCCAAACCATGGCTCTGTGGGTCTCAGCCGAGGGCTGTCACCTGCCGAGCTCCATCCAACCCAAAGAGCCTCCGCACACGCACCCAGCATCACCTTCCCACCCATCACCACCAGGGCTGTGGTCGCCACTCCAACGGGACGTGTGTCCCTGCTCTCCTGCCCACAGCTTTACGGGGTCTCCAAGACTGGACCCCGGCAACAGGAAACACAGGCACAGGGCCAGGCTGGGGCTGAGGTCTCCGAGTGTGGATGCAGGTGCCTTTGTAGCTACGCAAGAGTCAACCAGGGCTTGCAAGAGCACAGCCCAGGACTTCGATGCATTCATTTCCCTGCAATTTTATTTTAGGTCAATGCCCTCTTCTTTCAGCACCCCTGTCCTTTTTGGACTGTAATTATTAATTTTTCAGAATGGATAATGGCCCTCTATAGCCGTGATGGAGGACAAAAGTATTAATATATAAATTTGAGTCACAGGAAGCCTATAATAAAACTTGCATAATTATAATAAATAAAAATAGCCTGCACATCATGGAGTCTTTCATTTCATTAATAATAATTAATTCTCACAAAATCTCTGAGATTATCAGTTATTTATAGCCTACATTTTAGGTTAACCAAAGCAAAGATAGGTCATGACTCTATTAAAGTAATAAAGTCAGCGACAGAGCTAGGAATTGAATTTGGCCCCAAGAGTTTAGTCATGTCAGGCTCTCTGATTTCAGGAAGCGCACACATTGTATCATAAAGCTACAGAAGATGAAATGATTTAATTCAAATTTTATTATTTAACTTCAACAACCTGTGATATTATCTTATGGAGATGCCTAAATAATTCAGGGCTTTGAGGCTGCATGTATTTTTCCTTGTTGCCAGCCCTTAATGTAACCAGGAGTGCATGAAGAAAAAGGAAAAAATAACTGTTTTCTTACAGTTAAAGGATTTACTGGGGTGTATCTTTGCAACGAATACACGTGATTTCTGTTTTTTTTACCTACAGTACTGTAAGCCAGCAAGGGATGGGTTGGCAATCAGCTGGAAACAAAAACGTATCTTATTAAAATATAATTAAATTTCTAAGTAAAAAGTCAGCATTTTGAAGAGTGTGCAAAAGGCAAGCAATTGTTAAAAGTCCCTTTAGACTCAAGTGACAGTAAATCAGCATATTAATAACTACCTCTAACTTGCTGGTCCTTGTCTTTCACTCCCAGCCCTTGTGACCGTGCCTGTTTCTCAACTCCAACACTCAGAAACCCAAAGACGTTCCCCTTCTCAATCACAACCGCACGAGGTCGGAGGTCCCCAGTCTGTACGGGAAAGCGGGGTCCTTGCCCTCTTCAGGAAGGTTAAACCACTACCAGATGCCTCTTGACCTTCAGCAAGGACACCAACGATTCGACAACACAACCACGTCCACACGGAGAGCGGCAAAGCTGTCACGAGCCATCCTCTCAGCGCGGCTTCAGCGTCTGCAGGCAAGCCAACAACATCCTACGCTGTCAGCCCCACGAAGAGATATTTGTAATTGTATAATAAACCATCATGTTGCAACGTTTACTACTGACAGAAGACCACAATTCATTCCTGACATTTATTAATAGCAACACAAGTGATGGAGCCTCTAAATATTGATGTTAAAGCAGACACTCCATTGCTGCAATGAGTTATTATCTAATGGCCCGATCTTCTGCACAAATGTCCTTAATTTTAAGCATACAAATAATTCACTGAGTTTGCTGAGATATTTTAGATGCCACAAGTGATGGATACGTAAGAACACATGAGATCACGGCAAATATTTCACAGAGATCATAAAGCTTAAAGAAATCAGTGGCAATGGTAAACAAGGGTAGAGGAAAGTTAAATTAAAACAACAGATACTATAGTGGACTATAGACGTATAAGCATGGAGACAAGGAGGAGCTGAAAAGAAGAAGATATAATGCATAGTCTAGTAAGAGACAGCTTTAGATGTACCACAGAGAAGCATGAGTAAGGAAGAGAGGAACGAGGCTGATGTTATTGGCAGCAACAATGGGAAACAAGACAAAATGGAAAATGAAAGCAGGCAGACTTCAAAGTTAAAGGAAACAATTTTAAATTAATACAAACAAGAGTCAAAGACTTGAAAGACTGAAGGAAGGTGGGATGATTGGGTCAGAATGTCATCAGAGTGATGACAATGAAGAGCTCTCCTGCGAGCTGATTAGGGACAGGAGGTGGTTGAAAACAGAATTGCTTCTCTTTTCTGCTTTAGCAATTTTGATAAGTGCAGATCTGGTAACTCAAACAGGTCACTCCTGACAGAGCAATGAAGCTTGATTGTCAGCGAGGAGAGAAGACAGCAGTCAAAGAGCAAGGAACCCAAAAGGCATTCTTTGATGCCTCAAATGCTACCTAAAAAGCAAGTATCACACACAGTATCACAGTATCATAAGGTTGGAAAGGACCTCTGAGATCATCAAGTCCAACCTATAACCCAACACTAACACCCACACTAACACCAACCCATCATCTAAACCATGGCACTCAGTGCCTCATCCAGTCTCCCCTTAAACACCTCCAGGGTCGGTGACTCCACCCCCTCCCTGGGCGGCCCATTCCAATGGCCAATCACCCTTTCAGTGAAGAACTTTTTCCTCACATCAAGCCTAAACTTTCCCTGACGAAGCTTGAGTCCATGCCCTCTAGCCTGTCACTGGTCACCTGAGAGAAGAGACCAACCCCTGCCCCACTACAACCTCCTTTTAGGGAGTTGTAGAGAGCAATGAGGTCTCCCCTGAGCCTCCTCTTCTCCAGACTAAACAGCCCCAACTCCCTCAGTCGCTCCTCGTAGGGCTTGTGCTCCAGCCCCTTCAACACCTTCGTTGCCCTCCTCTGGACACACTCCAGCATCCTGACATCTTTCCCAAACTGAAAGTGTTGTGCTTGGTCCCTGCTCACCTGGACTTTTGCATTTATCAGTGCCAACATTGTCACTCCTAAGCCCAGATGAGCACCTCCTTGGTGATCCAACTGGCAGCTGGATCACTTTACCAGCACAGCAGGCACTTCTTGTTCTCCACACACAGAACAAAACGCCAGCCCTGAGTATCTGGTCCCCTTCCACATCAAAACCCCACACCTCCTCAGACTGGCCTGGGCAGAACAATGCATTTAGGTCATGTTAGGAAGCAATTCATTTCCACTCAAGAGTCTATAAATATTTTCACAGATGATGCCAATGCATGAGTTCCTCAGTTTGAGCCGATTCTTTTCAAAAGCCTAAGCTTAATGGGCCTGATCTTTACAGCATGCCAGTCATAAGAAATGGCAGGATTTCTGCTACAAGCTTAAAACTGTGCTTGAGGTGAGCAGTATGAACTGCTAAAACAAATAAAATAATAAAACAAGAGACCATTAGGGCATTTTAATGGATTGAGAAGGAACCAGACAGGAAGCAGCAGAGCTGCCAGATCCACTCCAGCAGTTAATTCAGGGACAAGACACCTCATTTCTGCCTGCTGCAAATTTATTTCCTAGTTAAGCTAGCTATAAGAGAAAAATATTTTCAAATACAGACACTTCTGGAAACAGAATGAGACAAATTTGTTTTCAGCGGACCTTCAGGAAAGTTAGTAAAATTATTTATAGCTTCAGCATTTTCAAACTACTGATTGGTTTGCTCATGTGTGGTTTATGCTGCATAAAAAAAAATTCCCTGTAATTCGTGGTTCTGTCACAACGGTTTTAAATAAACCCAATAAACCCATACCACACAGCCATTTCTGCTCTATCAACATCTCAAGTTTTTTTAAGTGGGATACCACTGGAGGACAAATGCAGTCCTGTGTGCTGAGGAAAAATAAAAAATCACATAGTCACAATAAATCCCTCCCAGAGAGAACGTGTGATTTCTACCATCTCTGCAGCACTTAAAATGGACACAAACATATGAAAAGAAATAGCTAAGAACAGGACACTGCCAGATAAAGGGTTTCAAACTATAATAGTGATTCCCACAAAGAGGGAAAATGCAAGATTTCCTTTTGAACTCCTGCTATTCTTTCTTATTACCACCAGTAAATGCCACCAAACTGGAATTAAACACTTGGGGTCAAGCTGTGGGATGACAATTTAATGCAGTTCTGTTGATGTAAAACAATGGCTGGCACACACACAAAAAACCCCAATTTCTCTCCTAATGGTAAAAACAAGATCATGAATTAAACTGAAATGTAACCAGGTTTAAAATGCTAGAAGAAAATATTTTTTTCCAGGGCAGGGCTGGAGCTGTTCAACAGCCGGTGAGGATACACCCATTATGGGGCCAACAAACACCAGCAGTTAATATGAGCAGTGAAAACAGCTGCAGATGCAACTGCTTTGCTTCAAGGCATAAATCAAGTGCTAAAAGTGTGCTTTGGGGAGGAAATTTCCCTTCCTGTTGGTTTGGGGTCCTGTCAGGAGAACAAGGACTGCTAACAGAATATTCTGTGCGACCATCTCTGGCTTGTTTTACGCTTGCACCCACAAGAATGTATTTGTATGCCATCATCTTAGCATATGGCACATGGGAGCACAGGCAAACCATATTCTTTAATTATATTTATCTTACATTAAAAGCAAATAGCAGACACTTCTATAAACTTTTCAATGGTGAAATCAAATGTTAGGAGGCTGCCAAGCCGCAAAGGCACTGAAAGCATCTTGACACGCTGTTACATCACCACCAAAGAAGCTTGTCAGCATCAAACTGGGGGAACTCAAGCGCTCTCAGTAGGCACATTCTTGACTTAACAGCACTACAGACAGCCCTAACAAAGGGATTGTACTGAGAAAGACATATTACAGGCGTAGCATTGCGTCCAATACATAAAGATAACATAAATATAGTTTCTCTTAAGTAAAAATCCAATTACAGACAGTCTTGGTAATCATATTCATTTACCAAAGTTATAATCAATTCTCCTTTAAAAATGCATTTCAACAGTTTCCAAAGGCTAAAAAGCTTAAGTATGAAAATATCAGTTATCAACTCGCAAAATTATATTGTGCCATGGCACTTCAATTTGGGAAACCTGTATTAGTGGCTTTAAAACTCTGGAATTAAATGTCATTAAAACATCTGAAAACAATGACTGATAATTCCAGGAAGGTACACTCAGGCCCAACACTAACCTAAAGCTATTCCGTGGCATAAATCAAATGGCTGGACTTAGTAGAGGAACAACAGGACAACCTATGAGACTAGACAAGAGGTCTCACACCCAAGAGTTGTAGACACAACGTCACAGTTGTAGTGATAATAATCTTTTCTGGCTTCAGATTCTAAGAATGTGAGAAAAATCAAAGCCAGCAAGTAAAGTCAAAGGAGTTATCTTAATGTAGCTGTTTACCTTCTTATTGATCAGAAAAACTCTCACTTTGTGTTGCTTAATTACTCTTATGAGCCCTCAACAAGATAACACACAATTTTACAGTAATTACTAATGATTAAGTCAAAAAGGAGTTCAGGGACAATATGCTAGAAAAAAAGAACTAACTTCTAAGGATGCAGAGTTGCTGACTGTAAGTGCAGTCTCACAGCTCAGGATGACCTCATTTTTTTCATATATTGATGTTCCTCCATAGTTGCAAAGAGTTTCTCCCAGGTGGAACATTCACATTATTCTTGGTATGTTAATGCATCTCAATTGCAGAAGGAGACCAGAAGCAGACATAATGGAAGACATAAGGGTTTTCTGAGACTCTTGTAAGGACGTAAGTATATGCCTAAGTTCACTGCTGCGACCCTCCTGCCCTGGATGCACCATCACTCCCTGCAATGAAGTCAACCACATCCAAAGTTGGGACTTAGAGAAGCAAACCAGAAAATAACCATTAAAAGTAAGACTGAGGAAAAGGACAAATGATGCCAGGAAGGACATCAAAGACACAAATCTTGTAAAAATAACTGAGGAAGAGCTGGAACAACTACAGAAATTGGCTCTGAGACCTGCGATTTGCCATTTTGTAATTATTAATGATATTGACAGTAGTGCTAAAGGGCTAACAAATGTCACCAAGCAAACAAAGCACTGAGTAAACACAGACCCCAAACAATGTGCATCATAAACAAACAAGAGGAGCCTGAGATGCTTGGGAAGCAGTAAAGATAGTAAATATCAACAGAAAAGATAAAGGAAAGCAACAGAAATAATTTGCATGAAAAGAGTTCTCTGGGAATAATTGGGTAGAAAAGTTGGGTAGAGAGCAACTGCATGGACAGGAGACTGTATCAAGGGAAAAGAAAGGAGTCTGGGATAAAATTAGAAGGCAGGAAAAAAAAGCATGCAAAGCCGGGACATTCCTTCTTGACTTCAAGGTCTTCATTTCAACTGCTCTTTGGGCTGGTTTCTCTCTGCAGCCTTCCCACAATAAGACACGTACACGGGGAAAGAGACAGGTTAACTGAGGTACAGGAGAAGAGAAGCCCTCACTGCAGCTTTCTAGGAGACCCCTGGTGGGACACCACATCCCCACCAGCCACAGCCGTGGCCCCCCAGGGCAGCCGTGGCCCCAGCAGTCCCTCCCAGAGTGGTGACTCCTCTGAGCCTCGCAGCAAACACCGCAGCGCCGACGAGACCGCATCAGTGGGTCTGAAAGGGATCAGTGTCCAGGGCTGCACATCAAACCCAGCAAAATCAGTGCAGGCTGACTTCTGCCATTTGATCCCTTGAACTGGACTCACCTCTGCTCCATCTGAAATAACTTCCCAGGGTACCATTTTTCTTTGATACTTGTGGATGAGGTTATCGATTATTCAGCTGGTAATATATGATTTAAATCACTGAAAGAATTGAGCTGTGCATGTCACCTTTGTCAGGCTGTGGGACTTGATATTTTAATTCTTCCTCAGCTGTGAACAAGACTGCCCACTGTTTAAGGAGAAGTAAGAGAGAAATACATTGCTATAAAGCCCATTCCTCCTCCCACCCACCCGCTGAATGCAGAACACGGGATTGATACATTATTGTCTAGCACCATTTTCATTTTAATACAAGTGTTCTCTTATTGCAAGTGGTTCACACACTGCCTGGCTAGAAAGATAAAATAATATGATTTTTTAATGTTTCAAATTTACTTTGGCCAGAGCACAACAGCAATCTGAGTGCTGCTATGTTATGCAATCAGTCTAAGGAATCTTTCACAATTTTTTCCATTTTTTTTCTAACTTTATTATAGGTTTTGAATTGCTCTTACTTTCATTTTCTATTAAAAAGAAAAATCAATGGAAGTGCATTAGATGATTAATGACAGAAATTATGCTTCTGCTTCTTTCAGAGAACAAAACAAAATACAAAAACATGCTTTTTTTTTTCCTTTTTCTGTGCCACACAACTACTAAAATTACTCGAGTTCAATTTATTTGGAGAACCTATCATCAAGCTATATGTAAGATAAATCATTTATTGTACAACTTGAAAATAAAACTAAGACATCCTGGAATATATACACACATTGAGACCTCAGTAAGTAAAGCGAATCAAACACATCAAATAAAACGAGAGAAAATGGAAAACAAACATGTTTACAGTATGTCTAGTAACTCAAGTTGGAAAATCACTTAGCTGACTAAGAAAGCCACCTGCTTTGGTCCAGTTTTGGGTGGCATCCCATAGTCTTCTTGCTCAACACAACAGCCAATCCACATGGCAAACCCAGTCTTAGGAAGGTCTCACAAGACAGCCCTGTAAACCTGTCCAGCCAAATTGCATTCTCATTTCAGTCTGAATTTCCTTTGGCATTAGGTTTAATAAAATTACCCACTGGTATAATTTTTCAGATAACTGGACATTATAAAACATTGAATTATGTTGGTTTAAGAAAATACATTTGAAAATCTTGCTCTGGAAGGCAGGCACTCTGCCATCTCACTCCATCTATCCCTGTACAGCAAAGCCCAGGTACTAAATCCAGAACATAACACACACGCTCTGACATATTTACAACTCCCCCAACATCATATTTAAAACGTTATGGTCCAAGGTAACACCTAAAGATTTTAATCTGTCTTTCTGCCTCAACTACGCTCAGCTTTGGCTCTTCTCATTTGAGTATTCAAAACTCCTTGCTGCTCTTGGCTGGTCAGGGACCAGCAACGACACCGCTATGGTCCCACATGGGCCCTTCCGTGACTTTTCAGCTCACCCTGATGCCTCCCACTCTCACCTGCCTGTTCTGCCCCTCCCCAGGCAAAGACAGCACAAATTAACCTAATGTTGCATAGATCACCTCATCACAGAAAGGAGTTGTGCAGCCTGTGGTCCCTTGGGGTGGATGCATCCCATTTTCTCCAAAGTTTGTATTTTGTCACTGCCAGGACACACAATTAATATTTAAGGGAGAACAAACAAGACTGACTGAAATCCATCAGTTCCTCCCTGACTGTACTGCCCCATAATGCTGTTTATATCATTGCACACATGTAAAGGGATGCAGATTTGAACGGGTGTAAAGCAAGACTAGAACGTGGTGTCCTCTATTTATTTTTAATTAACCATGTTTTCCAGAATTCAGACGATCTTGGAATTTTACAACATATAAACTTGTCACCTTTTTCAAAGTTCCAAACTACAATTCAGAAAGTAGTAACATGGAAATCTGGAAACCCCCTCACCACTTTCTATATTCAACTTACAGAAACTGCTGTTAAATTTTTCTGAAGTACCAATGGAATTTGCAGATAGGATCCTGCATAAAACTTTCCACTGCAACTATCACTTTTCTACAGGAAAGAAGAGATAAGAACACTGAAGAGGTCTGAAGCCCAGCTACTCATCTCCAGCCTAAAACTGATAAAACAACTAAATCTACTTTGACCGAAGCTAATAAAATTGCATTCTCAAATAATTCATGTTATCTAAATTAAGTATCTTTCAGCCATCAAACAATATTGTCTACCTCGTGAGACAGAATAAAGATACTACAGAATAAAGGGTCAGCACAGTCTAAGTACAGTAAAGACACAGTACTTAGATTAAAGGTGAGAGAGGCAGAAAGAGACTGTGGAATTGGAATCCTAGGAAGAGCAAAGCCACACTCTGATGTGGAGGAGTTCCAAACGCATATACATAGTGTTTAAACTATACATGCAGAAACATTTTTTATACTTCTTCCTAAAAATTCCTAGTGTGCAAGGGAAAACTATTTTACAGAAGCCCTACCTCAGGGCATTCTTTCTCTAGCAGGAAAAAAAAAAAGACAAACAAATCCAAAAAAAACCCATCCCAGATTCCCCAGAAGAGACCAAGTTATAGTCCAAGATGTTTGAGTTATGTCTTTCTACACAGTACATATGGTCTGATTCCTGTAGGTATAAGAGCTGGTATTCCCCTGGGTGATGTTAAATCAATGTTTTTGTGTGAGCAGAAGAGTTCCAATAGTTTTACCTCTTAAGAATAATAAAAATAATGACACACATCTTTCCTTCTGTTTGTTGTTCAGACAATTCCCACTGCTAGCACACTCCTTTTTAACTCTTCCTTTGAAGCCAACAGATCTAAAGGGACTATTTGATTTCCCCTTCCAGTCTCTTAAAAAACAGGTAGAAGAAGATCAGAGAAGATGCAAAGGGAGATATCTGACAGTATGTTATGTTTTTTCTTATCATGATCTTCTCTTTCTTTCTTAGAGGCAGAAAAAAGAAACATTTCTTATTTAGTTATTGCTACTCTTTTCAAATTTGCACTAAATTTTTATAATTGAGTGGGGATTATAAAGCAGATTGTATTTCTGCTAAAACAATGGGAAAACACATTTATTTCAACAGGAAAAGAACAGATCCTATTACACTTTCTTTTTAATATCTATGAATGAAGCATTTGTTTCCAAAGCAATTACACAATCCAAACACTGACTGATCACTGTAGGATTGCTCATGTATAATAGATACAATATTTGGACACAAAGTTCTCTATTGTGATTTCTTTACCATTGGTTCTAGATTGTATAATTTATGGTTTGTTTAAACAAAAAAAAACAAATCAAATCCAATAAAAACAAATAAATAAACAGAAAGTCAATTGCATCAGAACTAGAAATACTGTTCACTCTGCCAGAAGACTGTTGGTATTTTTAGATATTTTTCACATGATTCATTTTAGCCAACACCAGGGCAGAGCTGTCTGGGCCACTACACCACGTTTTCTTATACGGAAGCCTTTCCAGTACAAACCATTTTAATCTTGGCTATAATAAATCACCAGTTTGATTCTCATCTTGTGCCCTTTTTCATCTGTGAAGTTCTGCTCATCTTTGCTGGAGCTCAGAGCAGTTTCTCCCACAAAATTGCTCTGTGTGCAAATCTTTCTTGATGCAGAAGATTTCTGCCAATTGCCATTAGAAGATCAGAAAACATCACACTCAAAGTGAGGAGCACTTAAAGGAGGGAATGGTCATCTTTGGAAAATACTTGGAATAAAATTTTACAGAAGTGGTTTATGTTTATTTTTCCTGACTTCTTAAAAAAAATATTCTTATTAAAAAAATCAGGAAAACAAGAGCCCATGAAAACGTAGATGGCTGCTCATATCCTGAAAGTGCCATCACAGTGGACCCACCACTTACTTTTCTGTATTCTCAGTATGCCTCATTTGGAAGTGGCTGAGTCACAAGCGCATATCACCAGTTTCCTTCTTCTGCAGGAGCAGAAACACCCTTCGCTCCTCTGAGAAGTCCTCAGAGTGCACACACAGCACCAGGACCTGCGCTCACCTGTGCCTGGTCCATGCCAGCCAGGGAGGGCATCTCTACAGAGCACCTCAGTGACCCAGAGCTGAGGCTGCCCAGAGACACATCGAGCCCCTTGTTCCCCGGAGAGAGGGAATGAGGACTATGGCAAATTATATCCACCACTGCACCCTTGAAACTGAGCAAACCTAATCACAGGCACTCTCGAAGTTGTAATCACTTCTTCCATTTTAGAATAAGTTATTTAGGAAATAAAATTCAATGCAAACCCAAATCAATACTTTGAAAACACATCAAGATTCACATCACATTTCCTTTTCAGAAGAGAGAACTGATATTTGGAATTTTAAGTGTGTATTTCAAAGAAACAGTAAATAGCAGCTTTTTAATTCATCAGAAGCCCAAAGGAAGGGAGACTTTCCATACAAATGTGCTGTACATGGGAAACTAACTCTTCCTGTTGCTATAATGAAAGTACAAAAATACAGCACACCACAAACTCATAGTAATTTGTTTCTATGAGGAAGTTTGGCATGGCACAGCCAAATACATTAAGAATGTGTGGCTACACAGAACTGAGAGATTCTCCAAAA
This sequence comes from Tapera naevia, assembly GCA_033556795.1. NCBI lineage: Eukaryota > Metazoa > Chordata > Aves > Cuculiformes > Neomorphidae > Tapera > Tapera naevia. The sequence continues at coordinate 511,689 of JAUMJJ010000149.1, read as the reverse complement.
TATCGCGTTGGTGTTTTGCCTTCTGTAGATCATTCATCACATCAGACCTTTGTCTGAATGTTTCTTTAAACCTTTGTCTTGTCCTGTTTGAAGACCAACGCTCCAGGGTTATATCTTATCAGTTAATTAACTTTTAGAATGGAAACACGTCAAAAATGACTATATAAACTTTTGTTCATATATATCAAAGCCAATGTCAAACAATGTGGTTCCTGTGTACCTAATCCAAGAGACTTATAATAAAATTTCATCTTCCAATTACAGCCTGAGGCAAAAGTAGGTCTTGCAGAGAGACGTGTGAAGTGATGAGGTTTAGTAGAGCAATAACGTTGCTCAACAGTTTTTATTTATTGGTCTAGCTACTCAACATTACACCGTGAGGTTTTGGTATTACATTATTATAATAAACATCAAGATTTCAGCCATGGTTTTCACTTATTCAGAGTAAAACAAAATTAATTTCAGAAAAAAAATTCTTCCCCAAAAAACTCCTTGGAGGTAACGCTGCTCTTCAGTAGATCAAGGCCACATTAGGGGAGAAGTATAGGGAAGGGGTGTAAGACACCACTCCTACACTGTAAATTAATGAACAATTTAGCAATAAAATAATAGAAGCAATGGAAACCATCATTTCATTCAGGGTCCATAAGGTCACAGCCAATGAGGAATAAAGGAGAAACCAGTTAAGGTGGAAAATTTGAATCAACAAACACCAAAAAATCAGATTAGAGGAAACTGAACAAGAGCCAGCGTTTGGAAACAATTTTGTCTGCAGTTCAAAATGACAATGAAAGACCAAGCAGTGAAAAAGGTGAAACATAGAAGAAGACTAAGGAATTTGAATTGGAGCCTGAGAGGATGCAGCAAGGGCTGGGAAGGCCAGGCAGCCCCATGTGCAACTCGGAGTTCGCCTCTTTGCACCTGTGAGGATCTGGCACTCGGGCTCCTGCTCCTGCCACTTCGGAAGAGCCTCAAGGCCTGCACAGAGGGACCCACGACTGGACCCAAAGCACCAGCTGCCTCCCAGGGTCATCACCAGGCAGGGAAAGCAAGGGCAGAAACAGGAAAGAGGCTGGGAAGTTTGTCCTGGCACAGCTTGGAAAGCTCAGCTCTGCTCAACTGACCAGGAAAACTCCTTGGGAAAAGCAGTCCTCGAACAGAACTGCACCTAAGGAACAAAGGTCAAGTATGAATTTTATTTTGCATTTATCTCTGAAAAATAGTGGGGTTTAGTAACAGAAGGAAAAAGAACCTATACATAGCAGCCAAGTGCAACACCAGCACGCCTATTAAAGAGTTGAATAAATAGCAATGTGTCCTGCAGTTGAAATACTGCAAAAGGACGTTGGCCGCTGAAATTCCCAATCCTGTCAGATAACAAGTGAGGAGAAGTTTAAGCCTTGTCAGCAATTAAGGCAGAAAACTCGGATCCTGACCACAGTTCCTGCAGACAACGCTGGGAGTGGCTCCTCAATCCCACAACCCCCGGAGGGCAGACAGAGGCCCCTCTGGCAGCAGCAGGCCAGCAGGCTGCTCCCACCCCTCGCACCTCAAAACGTTGTAAAGGAGGAGGTGAACTTCAGAAAATTCTCCTGAAGGTGATGTCAGCCCTGTGTGGGGCTTTTTCTGGAGCTCTCCTGTGCAGCCCACAGCCTGACACACTCCTACTGTAGCCAAGGCACCTGCAGCTCATGGAACAGGGCTTCCTCAGTGCTGGCTCCTCTTCAAACACTCTCCTGCTGTGGAAAACCTGCTGCTCACCCTTTTTTATGCCCACTACGGAACAGAGCAGAATGTTTATTTTTTGCCAGGTGTATGGAGCAAGCGTTGGTTGGGCTTTGTGGATTTTGGGGGAGACTGAGGGTTGAAGCTGAACCATTCTGAGTCGATCTGCTGCATCACCACAGCATCTGTTCATTAAAGCACTGAAAAGCAAAGCTCGTTTTCACAGGTAGATATTCTAGGAAAACCAAAACTAAACACACACATGGAGCCCCTTAACAATCCATGAGCAAATTCTCTTGAAACTGCATCTCTTCCAGGAGCAAATGGTCTGCAACTCCCTTGGCAACACATTAATACTAAGGAAGCCTTAACAATCTGCATTAGAAATAAATTATAGAGTTTGCAATATAAACTTGAGGAAGCACTGAATGATTTCTCACAGCAGGTCAAAAGTCAAATAAAGGCTTTTCTTCAAAAGCATGAAAAATATAACTATATTCCCCAACAGCATAATCTGAAATTACAAGCAGAATCTGAGGTTACTGGAAATACTAAGAGGTTACAAAGAATGCAACTTTTGGCAACAATTAATAAAACAACTGAAAACTCAAATATCCCAAATTTTTTTTGATCTATTAGTAATATGACATACAAGAATATCAGACCAAAATTAGTTTACAAATTGAAATGGATTACGGGGAAATTTCTCTCATTACACTATGCATTAGCTATAGTTTGTATAACTAAATATAAAGATGTTTTCCACCCTCCTTTAATTGAATTAAACCAAATGGCATCAGTCTTCCACATTAAGACAGTCCAGTTCCTGACATTTGTTCTATGAGCAAATTACAAATCTGGGGGGAAAAAAGGTGGTTTTTTCATCTAAAATGCTCACAGTATCATAAGGTTGGAAAGGACAGTATCACAGTATCACAGTATCATAAGGTTGGAAAGGACCTCTGAGATCATCAAGTCCAACCTATAACCTAACACTAACACCAACCATCATCTAGACCATGGCACTCAGTGCCTCATCCAGTCTCCCTTTAAACACCTCCAGGGTAGGTGACTCCACCACCTTCCTGGGCAGCCCATTCCAATGGCCAATCACCCTTTCAGTGAAGAATTTTTTCCTCACATCAAGTCTAAACTTTCCCTGACGAAGCTTAAGTCCATGCCCTCTGGTTCTACCACTGGTCACCTGAGAGAAGAGACCAATCCCTGCCTGACTACAACCTCCTTTTAGGTAGTTGTAGAGAGCAATGAGGTCTCCCCTGAGCCTCCTCTTCTCCAGGCTAAACAGCCCCAATTCCCTCAGTCGCTCCTCATAGGGCTTGTGCTCCAGCCCCCTCACCATCTTCATTGCCCTCCTCTGAACACATTCCAGTATCCTGACATCTTTCCCAAACTGGGGGGCCCAGAACTGGACACAATATTCAAGGTGAGGCCTGACCAGTGCCGAGTACAGGGGGACAATAACTTCTCTGGTCCTGCTTACTACACTATTCCTGATGCAGGCCAGGATTCCATTAGCCTTCTTGGCCACCTGGGCACACTGCTGGCTCATGTTGAGCTTCCTGTCCACCAGCACTCCCAGGTCCTTTTCTACCTGACTCCTCTCCAGCCACTCTGTCCCCAGTCTGTAGCTCTGCATGGGATTGTTGTGTCCAAAATGAAGTACCCGACATTTGGACTTATTAAACATCATCCCATTAGAATCGGCCCAGCTCTCCAATCTGTCCAGGTCCCTCTGTAGGGCCATCCTACCCTCTAGCAGATCAACTCTTCCTCCCAGCTTGGTATCATCTGCAAATTTGCTGATGATGGACTCAATCCCCTCATCCAGATCATCAATAAAGATATTAAACAGGACGGGACCCAACACCGATCCCTGGGGGACACCACTGGTGACCGGCCGCCAACTGGATGAAACACCATTCACCATCACTCTTTGGGCTCGGCCATCCAGCCAATTCCTAACCCAGCACAGAGTGCTCCCATCTAAGCCACGGGCTGCCAGCTTCCCTAGGAGTCTACTGTGGGGGACCGTGTCAAAGGCCTTACTGAAATCCAAGTATACCACATCCACAGCCTTCCTCTCATCCACCAGGCGAGTCACATGATCGTAAAAGCAGATCAGGTTGGTCAGGCAGGACCTACCCCTCCTAAATCCATGCTGGATGGGCCTGATCTCTTGGCCGTTCTGCAGGTGGCGCATGATTTCACCCAGGATTATCTTCTCCATGATTTTACCTGGGACCGAGGTCAGGCTGACAGGTCTGTAATTACCTGGATCATCCTTACGGCCCTTCTTGTGGATGGGCGTCACATTGGCCAACTTCCAGTCTTCCGGGACCTCTCCAGAGAGCCAGGACTGCTGAAAGATGATGGAGAGCGGCTTAGCAAGCTCATCCACCAGCTCTCTCATCACCCTAGGATGGATCTCATCCGGCCCCATAGACTTATGAGGGTCCAAGCGGCTCAGCAGGTCTCTAACCTCCTCCTCATGGATTGCAGGAGGGCCATATTTCACCCTGCCCCCATCAACCACTTCAGAAGGCCAACTTCAGAAGGCCAACCACTTCAGAAGACCTCTGAGATCATCAAGTCCAACCTATAACCCAACACTAACACCAACACTAACACCAACCATCATCTAAACCATGGCACTCAGTGCCTCATCCAGTCTCCCCTTAAACACCTCCAGGGTCGGTGACTCCAACCCCTCCCTGGGCAGCCCATTCCAATGGCCAATCACCCTTTCAGTGAAGAACCTTTTCCTCACATCAAGCCTAAACTTTCCCTGACGAAGCTTGAATCCCTGCCCTCTAGTTCTGTCCCTGGTCACCTGAGAGAAGAGACCAACCCCTGCCCGACTCCAACCTCCTTTTAGGGAGTTGTAGAGAGCAATGAGGTCTCCCCTGAGCCTCCTCCTCTTCACTTTCCTTTCTTCCCCACCTCTCTCCAAGGCATAGGTCCCATGGAGAACAGAAGGTGTTTGTGCTGTCTTTGAGAAACTTGACGATAATTTAGTTGGTTATTTTACAGACATCACAGTACCACCTAAATACATACAGAAACCCCATTCCTTGTAGGTTTATATACAAATACATACACATATCTGTTAGAATTTACTGCTACTCCTGATTTTCTTTACTTTTTTTTTTTAAGTGCAGGGTTAAATCTGTATAAGTTCATCAAACTTTGTCAAGGAAGTTTCACCAAGAATGGGTTTAAAAAAGTCAATAAAAATTCCTATCCTTTTGTTTCAATAAAATGCAAGAGAACATCCTGTAGATTCAGATCACCCTATCAGTACTTTTGATTTACTCATATTTCCAATGAGAAGACAGGCAATTCCTATATATAGCTTTATTCCAAAGCTGTGACCTTGGCTCTTAGCAAAAGTTCAATTGCAGGGATATTGTTCTGAGGCAAGATGAGGGAAGAAAGGAGTCCTCTCAGATAAGATAACGAGCTGTCAAATGGAGCTCATGAAATACTACAGTTTCAGATAGATGCTCTGATTTAATACGTGTTGACAGCCAATTCAAAAATTATGACTCGATCATTATGGAGCACACTGACTACAGAGCTGGAATTGCTTGTTTATCTCATACAGCATTAGCTGTGTGAGCCAAAGACACCCCCAAGCCTTCCACATAGAGATCGAAAGTAACAGTTAGAATAACACTAAAGTACCACATATTGAAGGTGTATGATTAACAATGTACACAAAATTGGACTTTGTCCACAGGTAAACAAAATAGTATTGAAAATTCTTATTGGTAAAATTGCTGACTTAAAGAAAAAAAATTACTATTTTAACTATTAACTTGCTGTCCTGAGCAGTCATTCAGTTGCAAAAGTACAGTAAAGCTTAAAAAATCCAGTCCAAAACACAAGATTATCTCCTGGGTGTGATGAAAATTGTGTACTAACAGAAACTATAAACACAGAAAATAAACTTTTTTCTTCTCTACTCAACTTAATAAATGCAGCAATTTTTTTTCTAATAAAAAGAAAAAAAAAGATGAGCTGCCGATACCGATGTGTCTGCTATCAATAAATGAGAAGTCTTAATGAGACTACAAGGCTTTCCAGTACAGCAAACACATAAAAAACCTGAGATTCATACGATGCTTTGCACAGATTGTTGGATTTTACATTGATCAAGATAACAGAAGCCCATTTCACACTGCTACATAAAATTATTCTAGAAGAAAAATAAGTGTACACTGGAGGTAGGGACACAGGTTAAGTTAAAAACCATGAGATTGACAGTCCTCTCCCAGCAAAAGAATGGGCAAACACTGTGAATAAGTGAGGAAACATTTAACTCTTATGTTTCAAATGCTTATCAACCTTTCTACCATATATGTTTAAAACAAAGTTTAATATTTTTCATTAGGATGATGGTGGGACTCTCCACTAACAACTCCAGTCAAACACATTCTACTTAATCACCTCCCTAAATCAAATTATCCTTTAGCAATACAAAACCTGCTACACCTGGAAAAACATGGAATAAATAGCAAAGAACAGTCACCTGCTATCAACATTAAACTATTCTTTTCAGAGTAACTTATGTAAGAAAACAAAGAAATAAGACCTGATTTTTCTCCCCAACCCAGTTCCAACCCCCTGCCATGGGCAGGGACACCTCCCCCTGAATTAGGGTGCCCAAATCCCCATCCAGCCTGGTCTTGAACACCTCCAGGGATGGGTCAGGCACAGCTTTTCTGGGCAACCTGGGCCAGGGCCTCCCCACTCTCATTGTGAAGAACTTCTTTTCTGTATCTAATCTAAATCTACCCTCTTTCAGCTGGGTATTATTCCCTGTCCTATCACTACTTCCCCTTGTAAAAAGTCCCTCCTCAGCTTTCCTGGAGCCCCCTTTGGGTACTGGAAGGCCACTATGAGGTCTCCCTGGAGCCTTCACTTCTCCAGGCTGAACAACCCTCACTCCCTCAGCCTGTCCTCAGAGCAGAGGTGCTCCAGCCCTCGGATCACCTCCTGTCCCTCCTCTGGACCTGCTCCCAGAGGTTCATGTTGTTCTTAAGCTCAGTTAAAAGCTATGCACTGCCCTCAAATAAGAAAAAAGGTGGCAGTTCCTGAGGACTGGCAGCAGATTGCACCACAGGCAGACAAAAATCAGCATTGGCAACGGGCATTAAAAACAACAAGGGGTCCTTCTATAAACATGCTAAAAACCAGACCCTTTCCACTCTCCCACTCAGCCTCCCCAAAACTGGCCCAAGTTTGCACCACATTTCACCGAGGGGATCAGCTGCAATTCCAGGAGTGCTACAATTAGTAGCTAAAAAAGGCAAGAACTGAGGCCCCCCCATCCCTCTTTCAGGGACAGGGCTGGCAAGAATAAGCCAGTTATTCTCAAATTGTCTGTCATAACGACTCCTGGCTCTGGCAAACGCACAGAACCCAATCTTGCTGTGCCAGAAATGATCATCTTTGAGATCTCATGGAGGAAGTGCAACGTATCAGCAAGCACTCTGCCCACACCAGCTCTATATACTTTTATTTAGCATGAAGGTTATGGAAATACAGGCCCATCAGCTTGTTTTTGATTTGCACAAAAGTTCTGAAACAAATAATTATCCCACAGAGAACAACAACTACCACAGCTAACAAAATAATAATAAAAAAACCTTAAATGTACCAACTTTCTTTCTGTAACAGATTAATGGACTCTGGGAAAGAAAGCGAAGAATAGGAGTCTCATTTTAGCATAGCTTGTTTTCTTGAGGACAAAAATCCTAAAAATGCTCAGCACTGTGAATCCCAAATGACATCCAAATGATTTTCTTAATAATTAAATTATATTGGATCAAAAAGCAGACGCCTTTAGCAGTTTGATTTGTGTACACGTGCCCTAACAATGAGTAACTGTGCAAGCAAAGGCTGAGTGGATTGCCATAAAAACATACAGTGTGCTTAGCACTAAAGAAACCTCTGAAAAAGGAGAGAGCCTTTTGCTTTATGATTCGCTCTGGACGTGATTCACCACTGTTTTATTACTGACTTTTGTTGTTGTATCTGAATACAATTTGATTTTATGAGATCTTAAATATTACCTTTATAAACATTTCATGGGATGTTGACTCTCTATCTGCAAATTGCTTATTTGCTTATTGTATCTATTCACTGATGCCATTGCAACAGCTTATTTGTGCATTAACTTCTTTGTTGAGTCTCGTTTCTCTTCTGAGAAAATCCCGGGATAGAATTGGCAATAAGAAACTAAAAAAAACAAAAAAGACATAACTGTAACTGGCAAAGACATTTTCCCTCACAGTGCTGTTTGCAGTATAATTCAATCAGGATTTTTATGCCAGTCACCGTGAGATTTCAAGAAAATACTTTGTTTATCATTTAATCAATATGATCTGAGCAACCCAGAAAGATTTTTAAGCAGTAAGCTAAATCCTGCACGCACCTCCTGTAACTTTACCCGAGTTCCAGACTTTTGCTCAATAAACATTCTCTACACATCATTGCTTTTGCTGCCACCGTTGTTACTTTGCAGCCTTAACGTCAATAAAAACCTGCAGCTGACTGGGCAGGTTCCAGCTGGGACAGAGTTAATTTGCTTCCCAGTAGCCAGTACAGGGCTGGTTTGGGCTTGCACTGGGAACAGTGCTGATAGTGCAGGGATGTTTCAGCAATTGCTGGGCAGTTCTTACACAGCCAAGGCCTCCTCTGCTGGGGACACACGAGAGGATGGGAGGGGACACAGCCGGGACAGCTTCCCAGCAGCCCAAAGGGATTTCCCACGCCATGCGATGTCGTGCTCAGAGTATAAAACTGGGGAAGAAGGAGGAAGGGGGGGTGGGGGAAACGTTTGGAGCAATGGTGTTCTGTCTTCCCAAGCAGTTGTTACCTGTGATGGAGCCCTGCTTGCCTGCAGACAGCTGAGCACCCTCCTGCCAACTGGCGAATGGATTCCTTGCTTTGCGTCCCTCGGGCGCGCGGCTTGGCTTTGCTTATTAAACTGTCTTTATCTCAACTCACAAGTTTGCTCACTTTTACTCTGCTGCATCTCTTCCCCATCCCACGGGGTGGGGGGAGCGAGTGGCTGCGTGGTGCTTGGCTGGGGCTACACCATGACAACAAACTCCACCTGTACAACACACATCAACCTGTGTTCAAGCAATGGAAGAAGATGATCAGTGCACTGGGAGAAAATACAACAGGGTCACTGGGCTCCCATGATCAACCTACTTGACAGGTCAGCACTGACAGCTGTACTCCTGAATCCATCACTACTTCTGCTGCCACCTTGAAAGCCCACTTCCACAAAGCATATACTCAAATCTTACTAAACTAAAGTCCAAGAATGAAGTGTATTTAACTTCTGGAAGCTTATCAGATGATTAATTCACAGTAAATATTTAATACTTGCAAAACCACAGGACCAACTGAAAATTGCTAATATGTTTCATTATTATTAAGTTTGCCCTGTGGAAACACCAGCCCTCAGGGTCAACTAAAATTTCATAATCCTTCTAAAGTTCTTTCATGGTTACTTTCAATATTTACATTTACCTGTGAAATTCATCTTACTTGGAAAGACAAGCATCTTTCAAAGTCTTCAGATAAGACAACTTAAGCAGAGACATATTTTGCCCTGTTTCTCATCAAAGCACTTAAAATTGGAAAGTTTATGCTTTCATACCGGATTTGCAGGGTATTTACATTTAAATAAGCTTAAAAAAAGGCAAGATACATCATCTAAAACCAAAAATGAATAAAAAGCAGCCATTTTCCTATAAACACTACAATTAATCATTATGATGAACAGACAGAAAGCAATCCATCTCGTCATCCCATAGAGCTTATGTAGCTTTTCCTTTCATAAACCACGTAAGTTAATTATTATGAGCACAAGTGCTTAGATTACACGAAAATATATCCTCCACAAAACTCTGTGCTGAAGATGTCTATTTATTTTAAAGCACAAACATATTTTCTCTGTGTTTGGAGGTTTGCTCACAGCTCTGCCAGCAATGCAGCCTACATAGAGCCCATCCCTCTCGCAGGCAGAGGTCTTTACCTGCTCCACTGAAAAAGCCCCTGCTGGTCAAAGCAACCTCTCACCATCACGGTACTTCTGATTTGCCCCACAGCTCCCCAACGAACCCCAAACAACATCTTCCAGAACCACATCGCACGCTCCAGGGGTCAAAATGAAACAGAAGAGCTATATCCCCCCAAATTCTCTCAAGAGCTCATGTCTGCACGTAGCTGCTCAGTTTTGCAGACCAGTTTCCACTTGATTTTCTCAAACAAGGCCAATAAGAACCTATTACTGAGATGCCCTCACAGAGCACAAGGAACACGATTACGCAGAGGTGAGGGCTCGTGGTCAGAGGACCTGGAGCCCTCACATTCCTGTGCTGGGACTGCTGCCCTCTCACAGCACACACCCCTCAGCACCTGCTGATCCAGTTCACCTCCAATTAAACAAGCGTGGAAGGAGACAGCCTTCGACAAGACTGTTACACTTCAACAGGGCAGTGAGACCCCCCCCACCTATCGAGTACCTCTAGTTCAGGAGTTTCCTTTGCCAACACAAAGACCAGGATAGAAACAAAAGATACACAAAGTTAATATCCAAGAGACAGCAGAAAAGGGATAACTTGAAGAAATTTCCATCACCTTGGGGCACATAGCAAAGAAAACAAATATACGATGGCAGCACTGAAACCTCAGTCAATTGCCAAGAAGGAAAAATAGGATTGATGTTAGAATTGACCAGAAAAGCTGAGAAAAGTCACATTTGCTACAGGGCGTCACATCCAAGATCCAGATTTGACATTACAAAACACTCCACTTCAGGAGAACTTCATCAAATCTCAGAATATATTATTCCAAACTTTCCTTACTTCAAAAAGGCAATATCAGCAATCCTTTAATAAATGATGTACACATTGGGCAAAATCAGCAGCTGCCAGGAAAAAAATTGACTTTAGAAAAATCTTTGTTAGAAGGTGACATTTTTTTCATTACTATCTATTGCCATCAAAGTACAGAGATGGCTTTTTCTTGTGTTGTAATTTTATTCCAGTGGAATTCCAATTTTTTTGGATGAAGCTCCTCTTGATTTATTATAATATAAAGAAGATGGAATCTTCTCCTGATTCATTTGAGAAGCAAATAAATGACAATACTGTTAACAAAGGGGGAGAAGGGGTGTTTCCAAGAAGAAAAATGCTCAGAAGGATTAACACAGCAATTATGTCTGGTTTAGAAAGGGCTAAATGCACTGTTCATGATTTTTAATATTTTTAAACATTTAGAAATGGTGCCAACAGAAAAAAAAGCACCACTGGATGCGTAAAGCAAATGTAATATTGACCATTTCACAGTTATCTGCTGCATTCTCACAAGCGCAAGCACTTCATAAGTATCCCTGTCACTTCCAGTTACTCTACTGTCACTTTAGTGAACCCTTTTGAAAGTAAGATGCTGGGAATTTTGAAAGATGGTTTGAGCCAAGGTTATTCATTTATTCTGAAATTGAAAACTCATGTCTAAAACCTCTACTGCAGACATAAAGCTGTTGGAGTGACATAATATACGAATATACGAATTCAGACTCAACGAACATGACATCAGGATCCCTGTTGCACCTTCGTGGTTTGTCACATTTAACAGATCTTGTGCCTGAGGATTTGCATTAAGCCAAACTGACGAGCTCTGCCATTCAGGTTGCTAATATTCATGTTGAGTATTAGTGTTTAATTATTAAAAGAAACCTGACTCAATAACTTACAATAAGAAGTGCTTTCTCCCTAATGCAGAATTAGGGAAGCTCAAAGTTGCAGTGCAAACCTTACTGAAAACAAAAAATATCTGTTACAAATCAAACTCTGCATTCAACATCTCCCTTTTTCCTTTCACCAACAGCTGGTTTTGTTTGTTTGCTGGGGCTTTTTGGGGGAAGGGCTGTCCAAACAATTAACGGAGTCCTTCAATAATTCGTTGATTTAAGCAGGATCAGCATTTTTAACCCAGAACCACCCATTTCTTCAGCCAAGCAAAATAAACACCCAACTAAGCCCCTCTGGTACTACCATGCTGTAAGAATAAACAACCCATGTTTATCCTTCCTGTTAATGACTCTGGAATTTCTCACAATTTAGTATCCCACTTGACTGATACCATTACAGACAAGGAAGAGATTACTATGGTAAAGACTGGAAGAATAACATCTCTAGTGTTTTCAAGCTTTTTAGTAAACTTGCTTATTTTTGGTCATGCTTCAAGGTATCCCATTTAAAGTGTTTGTTTAAAGACAAGCTCTCCTTAAGGTCATTTTCCAGAGAACCTGGATCTTATCCTGCCCAGCTGAGATTAATTTAACAATTGCCCTGTGAACCACAGTGGCTTTGGCATGAGTTATCTTTGGATTTGTAAACAGCACAACAGTGATACAGAGGAAATTAAAATTGTAGAAAGGCAAAATAAGATCTAACTCAGTTCTGAATGGTATTGCCAGCAATGTGGAGAGCAGAACAAGAGGGACATGGAAGTGTTCTGTGAAACAGGAAACAACAAAGGAGACCAAATGGGATTCAAATGTCCCAAGAACAAAAAGGAGGATTCAATCAATTGAAAATCATCAAGAAACTGAAACAAGTTACTCACTGCAGGGTTAACCCATCAAACTGGGCTGTTCCAGAGAGAGGTCAAAAGATCAGGAAGAACATGACAAAAGCAGATATTTTTATAGCTCGTTATAGTGACAGTTACATGAGCTCATATAAAATATTAAGGATTATAAACCCTCATGTTTATAAACCCTTTAAGTCAACAAAACGGAGTTTTAGGATGGAACAGATCTGTATTCTGAGAAGCAGCACACCAGGCTGTGTGACCACGTCTACTCACAACCCACCCACGGCCACAGGAAAGATTTCTGTTGTAGTTTATAACACGCTCAGCACAAATCATGAAGCACAACCAGCCCTGCCTACTGTTCACCTAACACAAATTTCTCAATATTTGTATTAAAAGTTTGAATCAATTGCTCATAACTGGGTTTTTAAATCACTGGAAGCTGGTGCTAAAAACAAGTCATAATTGGAAGGGTCTGCCTCCAGTTTGAGGTAGAGATTGCTCCTTGTTATGTGTCTCATTATGTCTTTCATCCTCCTGAGTAAGTCTCATCACAGTTTGGTTCTCCTTGGACCTCTTTCATCTACTTTACTCTGTTTAATGACAATCCATCATTTAAAAAAGAACCCCAAAAACGACTTTCGCCAACGACAGCTGCTTAGATCATACAGACTGCACACCAGATGAAAGGAATCTTAGGAGGACCAAAGAGAGCTGAACTTAATCAGAAGGATGAAAGAAAAAAATAAAAATCTATCTACCCTTACATTTAAAAAGGAGTCTCCTTCAGATAAGATGATCTCAGCTCTCTCTCTGTACCTGTTAAACACGGTGTGAGGGCTGTGAGATCATCTGGGACTTTTATGATTGAGATGCTCTAGCAGCTCCTGTAAATTGTACACATTTGCACAGCACCGTCTTCAACTTCGAGGTGATCGGGCCATTTCCTATTGATCTAAAACCTTCTCTCCCCCCTTCTTCCCTCCTTCCTCCTAATCAAGGCAGAAATACATAGCCTGGAAAGCTTTCATGTTCCTCTGCCTTACTTCTCATTATTTTGATCTTTAACAATCCCACTCTTAGTACATGCTTGTAGTATCCATTTTCAGTGTTCGTGCCTTCTGGCTTCAAAAGACTTTTCTACATGATCAAGACTCTTTTTTTTTCCCCCCCCCAGAAAACAAATACTATGTGCAGTACCAGGATGCTGATATTTGTTTTGATTATCAGATAGGAACAATATATAGCTAAGCTAGAAAGCCTGCTTATTTCTTGGTACAGAGTGGAATATATGGTCCTGGTTTTGAAGGAAATCAAATATTAGTAATTTATCTGATACAGTCTTCATCATCTTTATTTTACAGAAAATCTACAGATTACTGAGCTGCCTTTGGATAAAATGTTGCACTGTAGATTGCTGTCAGGACAAATTCTCTAAGAGTCTCTTCAATTTTTATGTTGCTGGTATAAGGCTACAGTGACAGCAATGAGTTGGAGTCTCCCTTGCTATTAGTTACTGTCTATAAAGTAATGTCACACCAATACTCATGAAACACCCTTGCAGTGGCTGCACCTGAGGTGGGAGCTAAGGCAGACTCGGGCTGAAATACAGTAGCAGTGTTTTAAGCATCTCGTGGTGCTTGCTGACACATCCCATGAAGAAAGGGGGGCAGCCCACCATCACTCTTTGGCGAACAACCTGTCACTGGAAAATCAGTATCAATCTTTCTTACCCTTGTCCTATCAACTAAGACTCAAGGAAAGAAAAATTGGTCTACAAGAACACATTACCTGGAGATCAGTGGGATGTAACGCAAGAGGAGAATGAATTTCCATTCCCCAAGCCAGTACCCAGCTGCAGGCTCCAGTACAGCCACGCACATATTCGAACAGACAACTCAGGTTTTAAGAAATCTGCCCAGGGTGATTTCTATACAAGCAGATGATTTTATTTTTCATAAACTAAACTGCAGGTTTCTCAAAGGCAGCCACAAATGCTCAGAGACTGATACGTCTCATCTCACACGGAAATACATTGTTCACTGAGACTGAAGGTTTAAATGTAAAATCAAGGATAAACTTCCATTAAGTTCAAGAGATTTTAGTTTGCTCACTGGTATTTGTCAGAGAGAGCAGGACTCCTGAATATGTTATTTGTTTCTGTTAATGAAATCTGTGTATTTTGAAAAAAGATTCCTTATCTATTCTGAATTTGTTGGCAAACCAGGAATTAGAATTAGTAAAGAGAAAGTTTTGATGTTTTTATTTGACTTTGTGATTATTTACACAGTGGCAGAAAGTCTTACGGAACAAAACTAAAAGGGAAGATCACTATTTTAGGAAGCAGAAAAATAAATTTCAGGAACTTGGAGATGAGCAGAAAAAGGTAAATATATGATTATATTATGTACACATTTTTCCAACAGTTTTCTGATTTCAGAGTACGTTCACATCTATCCAACTTGCGTTTTTGGCCACCCCTTCAAAGTGCTCACAACTTCGCAGTTACCCCGAGGAGTGACAGATGCTCTCTTTCATTCCTGAGCTGTCCATGACCCTACTGCAGAGAGGCAGGAGGACGTCTGCCCCACAGGGAGCCCCCTGAAAGGCCCCTCCCGGTTGCCAGTGAACAACTGACAACAGAGCTCGGCAGATTTTCAACCCCTTGCACAGCCACCTCACCCTGCAATTCACGCTTTCTGCACGTGGCAGACATTGCACTGGACTCAATGCCCTCCTGAAGCCAAGGGAACATTCTCCGTGCTGACTCCCACTCACCTCATTGCCCAACCTCCAACCCACTGCCCCGTAAAGGAAAGAAACCAGATTACCAAGAACAAATAATGGTAAATCAATTCTGGTTCAGTTGTTTCTTATCACCTTATTACTCTCTAGGTGTTTATAAGCTAAAAATTGCATTATCAGTGACAAGAAAATAACAATACATATAACACATACTTTATGAATTCAGTGTGATGCAGAATGGCCACACAGGTATAGTGCTGGCAAAGCCCTGGGCAGACAAGGCTGATCACAGACTGAGCCCCTCCCCTAACTTCAATCCCCATCCCACACAGACTTGGCTTCACAAACCTTCCTTTTGAATGTGTCAAACAAACCCTGGCTCCTGTCCTTACCCTGGTAATTACTTTTCCCTTAGTTATTTGCTACCAATGCTACCAGGTGCCAGGCAGGTGTCTCCCACGCAGTGATGCTGGCTGGGACCACTCGAGTTCAGCTTCCTGTTCTCCCACTTGAGTCCCTGCAGCCACCCATTAGCAATGGGTCCCTAAGACCAGCATCACCAGAAAGAAACCACTCACAAACCTCACGAAGCCTCAACATCACTGAGAATAAGGGCCAAAAGTGCCCATGTCCTCCCAGGCAAAGCTGATATTGGTGGGAGCTGATGACAGACAAGCTCCCATCAGCTGGACAGATCTATCCACGGGATGCACCGCAGAGCACGGCCCATAAAACACCACCGACCGGAAGCAGCCCGTGTCTTTGTCACGTTTACTACCATCAGTGTATTAATTGTAAACTTTAGGTTATCACATGGCCTCCTGCCTGCAAATTGTAACAGGATTCTAGTATGTACCTCCTGGAAGTGGTACTTCTGTGCAAAAGCATTCTGCAGCTCAGATTGCAATGTATGCCTCTGTTCCTTTGGCTCATCAGCAGTTACATTAACTAGGGACAAAACAGGGGATAAGAACTGTGGGGTGACTGCCTCATGAGCAAAAAAATGGTAACACTGATGCTTTTTTGATGGTATGGCTCAATATAAGTAGGTTACCATAATACAATTTCAGCAGAAACAACAATAATATACACAGCCATTGCTGAGTTACAGACTGGTAAAACAGGAGATAATACAGCTAAAAGAAGTACTTTTGTAAATGCAATGTTAACAGACAATACCAAAAGTCATGCTTTCATCTTACCTCATACATAACAGGTTAACTTAGTCGTTAATTTACTGCAAATCTCAGGTCTGCCAATATTTTAGATGAGATTTTACTGAAAACATCACTGCATTTAGACACAGTCAGAAAACTTAGCAGTTCCTTACAATTTTTGTTCCTGTAATAGTAAGTTTTTGGTTTGCATCTTGGGTTAAGAAAGGTTTTGTCTGCAATACTCCTCTAGCTATGACAGAAGCTCCAGAGCAAGAGCCAGAAACCTGCAATGAAGGAGACAGGAATCTCAAACTGCTTGAGTCTGGTGCTGCCTGCATTTTACTTTTTCACTGTCAATTCATATATCAACTTTTCAACTGAAACGGATTGTATTTAACAGAAATCACCTCAGCAAAGTCTACGTGGTCTGAATTTACAGCCCACTTAAGGGAAGAAATACATCATACATGGTCTGACAGTGGAGTGTATCCAAAGAAATACCCTACTGAGATGCCCTGTGCAGTACGGATCCACCCCTCGACCTCAGCTGTGCAGGGAGGGTGCCCTTCTTCAAGGCAGAGGAGTGGTTTCTCATTACTGCATTGGTGGGTTTGCTCTCGTTCTTCTGTACATAAATCACTAAATTACTCCCCAAGAACACCCGGTGTTGTGTGTGACAGCGTTTCTGTGCTCTTGTGAAAGGGAGCCACAGCTCTGAGATGGACTCACTGCCTTGGTAATGGGGGGAGAGACGGTCAAATCCCCCAAATGAATCACAGTCAGGCAGTAGCAGGAGCACAGGAAACAGGACATGAAATATTCCATTGCTGCAGCTTCTCCTTGCTTTTGGAAAGTAACTCCTTTTTCCATAAACATGTTGTCAGTGTATTTCCAAGACTAGTCTTTAAAGCAGAGTCTCATAACATCAGTCTGGTCTTTAATACGTGTCTATTTACTTCATCAGTGGCTTTTGAAGCAGCCTTCAAAGACACCTGCTTAAAACAGGCTTTCCATCCACTAATTAAACCTTAACAATCCCTTGTAATGAGCAACATATTTTTTCCCCAAAAATGTAAATGTCTAAGGTGGCTGTTATGTCAGCACTGAAGGGAGAGGTCATTTCTGAAGGATCCTCCATCACAAACATCAGAGAACAGTAAAGTCACTGAAGGGCATCTGAAGCAGAAGCAATTTTCTCACAGTCCTGGCACCTTCTTGTAAATTAGTCACTTGTCAGGGAAAATGACAGCTATACAGCAATAGAAAAGCTGGTAAAGCTCTTCATTTACTGTTAGAAATGTTGTCTGTGTCACTGTCAAGCTACAGTAACATCCCCACCCTGTTCTACTGTTGAGTGCCCCGTGTCAGGGGCTTTCTGCAAATCATGCCTTAATGAAGTTTAAATAATAACTACATTTCTCAGTTCTAAATACTTCTCTCTTACCTGCATGATTGTTTTCCGAGCACGTTAGTCCACTGAAGATGATACACAAAATGAAAGGCTGTTGTAATTAGTGTAATATCATTCCAAAGCCATGAAAACCGCAGCTCCAGACAGCTGTCATCTCTTTGGCTGTTCTGTCTGTTACTCACAGACCAGTTCTGCTCTCCTCTGCATGTTACATAGCACATTTATGTGAAATTTCAAGGAAAACACTCATGGAACAAGGCCTGTGAGTACCTATCTCAGAATCTGGCCAAGGTAAAGAATGAAGCTTCAAAGTAATTTCAAACTTAATTATCCCTCGGCACCATCATCATTCTGAATATGTGCACATGCTTTCTTTACAAATAACTCATATTAATTCATTGCCCTTTTGTAACTGGTGAGATACAACAGTCACTGAAAACTGAGATCCTCTTATTTACACAACAGCATAGGGACAGCAAAATAAAAAAAAATCTAAAAGTGGATGCTCTAAGGAACAGCAAGACTGATTATCTTCAGTGGTAAAAGGGTAATTGCTGTTACATGGTAAAACAGAACTGGGCAAACACATACAAATACTCTTTGGAGAATAAGCACTTACTGGCTGAAAACGCTGACACATGATGCAAGCCAATTACTGTGTGGAGTGGTGGTGATACCTTGAAGGAAAACTCATTTGTAGGATGGCTGAATACTGCAGTAGAGCATCTGTCTGCAACACCTGGAGCTCTTACAGTGATGGCACAGATTCCCCTGCAAGGACCCACAGACTCACAGAACTGCAGAGTATAATTTAGAACAGAAGGGGCCTCTGGAGATCCAAGCAGGTCTGACAAAGTTAGAAAAGTTTGATCATAGCCTTATTCAGCCAGGTTTCAGGTACCTCCAAGGAACCTACAGTCTCTCCTGGCAATCTAGGAATTTCCCTGACCACAACCAGACTCTTATTGTCTGTCATTTCAGCGTGCACCTCTGAGGAGAGCGTGGCTCCCTCTTCTCTGTGAGCCCCACTCTCATTAGACACCTCCAGGCTAAAAAAACCCAAATGCCCAGCCTCACCTCACATGTTATTTCAAAAGGTCTCCAAAGACTTCCTTCCTAGAGAAGAATGAGGTCAGAATTTCTCCAGTGTAGAGATCTACAGCCTGAAGCAACCCAGCACAGTGTGCAAGCAGACGCCACCCTGGCACAGCACTTCTTCAGGCAGCCCAGCTGCTCTCAGAGGGTTCCAGGGGCAGCAACGTGAGGTGTTAACAGTGGCTTTCTCTTACTTCTGCAGCTAAGATACAGAATTGCTGAAAACACAGCAGCTTGTTTTTCAGAAGCCATATGGTCAGAGCTAGCAGCTTGGCTTCAGCTGCCTTCTCCATAGCAATCACTCCCTTGTTTGCAGCAAACATCTTGAAAATCTTCCATGGGTTCCATCTACCAGCTCATTTTCCTGAACTCCACTCATCTTCGCTAACGCATAGCAGATCAGTTCTACCATTGCATGTAATTGTGAAAGCCAAAGCTGTTACAAAAACCACAGATAACTACAAAAAGTGAACACGGCACTGAAACACATTTTGCTGGAACCCACCAGGCTACGGGATTCCTTTCCCAGGAACAGCACAAAGACTGTGTTGTTGGAGGAGTCTCCACAGAGCAAAAATAACCATGATAGTCCTCTATTATACTTCAGATTCTATCAGAGTAAGATTAATACGAAATTCATGCACCTGCTGGAGCATAAAGATTACCTTCCCCTCCCAAGAAGACTGAGGAATACACTTTAGGACATCTCAATTTACAGAGCTCTCTTTCAGAACCTTGTGGAAAGGCTTATGGTCAAAACCCAGTTAAAGGTATTTACTCCTTCGAACTTTAGCTTAAACCACATTCCTTCTTTTAGATACAGCCCACACACTGTCAAGGCTTTTCTGTCTTTTCCTTTATTTCCAGATTATATAAGAAATTCGTTTCGTCTTTAAAGAATAGTTTCTACCCTTGTGAACGAGTAAATTATTATGTAGTTTCTTCATTTAGCATACCTGTATAGTGATTTTTCTCAATAAAAATAACATTTTGTTAAAGGTTTCATTAGATTTCCCAGGAGACTGATAACAAGCAAACCTCCAGTCACCTGCACGAACTACTACAGGCTCTGGTCACAGACTCTAAACAGTGGATTTCTTCTCAACACTTCCATTCAGACAAGAATATCACTGTATTTTTCCAAGTGCTTAATCACATCAATGGCAGGAGCCCAAAGCTTTTCCCATGCTGAACTCTCTATTAGTCATAATGAAAAGGCCTCAGACAAATTTTAAGTAAAATTTAAAATCATGAGGAAATCACCCTTTCCCTTTTTAGCACCAAGAATGGATGACTTCCTAGAAGTCTGCAGATAGACAGTTCTTTTAAAGCTCAGGTGCTTCATCTTTAAGCAGAAGAGCAGCTACTGCAGCTACACCTGAACACCAAGCAGGTATCTCTTCCTTCCCACACTCCAAGCAGACTATCCTGTTCTTGGCACTGCACTGTGCACCCGGCAGCAAAACTGTGCAAGGGTTCACTTCCTCAAGCCTGAAGTGCTTCGGTCACTCAGTTTCCAAATCAGCCACTCTAAATAGTAAAGCCCCACTGAAACAGCATCTCACCCTCCAACACCTGGAATATTTGGAGGCTGCAGGGAGAAGGCTTACCCCTTGACTGTAACCCGTGCCCACAGGCCTCGCCGTGCCCCGGCGCGCTCTGTCTCACCGACTCCGGCACCAGCACACAGCGACCCCAGCGCTGGGGCTTCCACCTGCGGGGAGAATCGTCAGTAGTTAGGTGGTTAAAACTGGACTGCAGCCCACACATCCAGGGCAGTGAGGAATGGTGACACCCTGTAAACTGTGCACTGTGATTACTCCTGAAGTAAGCGTTCTGACCTGAAATTCAGGCGCAAGGTTCACCCTCCAGAAAGCCACAGAATCCTGCAGCCACTTTTGTAGGGCGTCAGAGCCAAGCCAAACACGCAGGGAACAGCTTCAATGGGCTTTGCAGCCAGGCTCTGCAGGCCCAGTCTCACACAACGCTGCTGCACCCAGCCCGCACCCTGCGGGGACGTGTGCCGGGCTCGGGCACGAGGCAGCCCCCGCCCGCAGCGCCGCGCCGAGCGGGCGACCCCTGCGGAGGCACCACCTTCCGCTCCCGCTCCGCCCTGACACCACATCCTGCAGGATGTGCAGGCTGGAGATCAAATGCAATGATACAGGGCTTTTCTGTTTACTAATAGTGTGTAACAGATGGGGCACAGACTTCTAATGAAGAGTGGTGAGTAATTGCCCTATTGTACTATCTGTCTAATCAGAATTTTTCAAAGTGCAGATTATTCACAGGAGTGAGAGCATCAGGGGAAAAGACAAGAGTTTTTGCAATAAGCACACAATTATGATTAAGGCAGTTGAGTGCTTGTGGTCCCAAAATAGCTTACATTGATTTTTAAATACATTGAGGGGGCAGTTCCCAGTAATAGCTTCCTTAAACATATCAGACCCTGAGGTTACCACTTCGAGGAGCTGTGACTATTGGTGCTTGTTCTGATGATGCCAGATCTACTGAAATCTCCAATCTGAGCTCTCTTTTTACACATTTTTCAAGGTATATTGTTTATAACATCATTTTCCAGTATTATGTCTTTTTCTGATGAAAATTGTGAAGGACAGTTGCACAAGAGTAATTTCTAGAGAAGTGGACACCCACTAGCAAGAGACTGATTCCAAACCAACACTTGTTACCTATACACTGGACAGATGGGAGTATCTTCACATTCTCTTTCCTCATACAAGGTGTCTGGGCACGCCTGTCCCCCATTGGCAGCATCCTGAATGACAATCCTGTACCGGGACTGCTTCACTGCGGTGGCATTGCCTGTAAAATAAAGAAAAAATTGCCTTCCAGACACAGTTGGCACCCCGAGTTAGCGATCAGGCTGTCTTGGTTAAAAACAGGCCTCCCATTTCATTTATATTTTGAAATCACGAGCTCCCTGGCATCAGCCAGAGAAGGAATGGTGTGTTGGATCAAAAAGCTGCTATTACTTGCTTTAAAATTACCAGTACTTCAGTAGAAAACCACCTGGAAGGCTGATAAATCAACAGCCTAAGATGCATCAAAAAACGTCTATTTAACAGTATATCAAATCAGACAAGAAAATAAGCAGGAGCAAATACTCAAACACCTGAACAGGAGAAATGGATAAGAAACAAAAAAAACCAAACTGTCATAATGGAAGATTTTGTTTCTGAAGACACATTCCGGTGGTCCCACGCTGCTACGAGTAACCCAGCTTTATGGGTCTAGAAATTACAGATGATAACTTCCTGATAGGAAAACCACTGCAGCCAACAGAGGCCAACTCTCTACTTAACCCGAGTCAATGTAAGATCTATCCACTTGGAACACAGTTCACAAAATCTACAGCGCAGAACGTAGCATGAAAGACAAGGATAAGATTTATCTACGTATCTCTACAGCTAAAGCAAACCAAAATTTGGCTGCATAAGTGTTAAGCACAAGCTGAGAGCTGGCTTAACTGCTGTGCGTAGCATTAGTATTTCTGCCGGAACTGTACTCACACTTCAAAAAGAGATGCTACAAAACTGAAAAGGCATCTCAACACAACTCTGTAAAGGATTCCAGACCAGGCAAATGTCTTTTAATAGTGGACCTTGGCAGAGCTGTCCAAGAGAGGACAGCAGTGTGTAAAAGAGCCCACTTAGGAGTATTATTTTTCCAGTTCAAGACAAGGCCAAAGCTGCATTAGCAAGATTACAGTGCAGTAGAGCAGAAGGAAAATTTGGGATAAGTCACACCATCGTGCACACAGAGTACAAGTGCAGACCCGATAGAAACGGTCAGGTCTAAAAAATCAAGTTATAAAAACCTTCACTTGAACCTGTGCGATGAGAGAGACACCACTGCAAAATTATTTTGGTCCTGGCAGAAGGCTGCTCACCCCAGTTACTGCCCTGAGGCAGGACTGGTGCACCCAGGGCCATCCCCCTCCTGTTCTTTAACAGGCAGTGCCTGAGGCAGCTCTGCAGCTCCCTGCAGTCTCCTTCCACGTGCCCAGTTCATCACTTGTAAACCTCCCAGAGAGCGCTTTCATAAAATGCAGGCACTCACCGCTCCTGCAAGTCAAGCCAAACCTTTTGATCTCCTGCCCACAGGATGAAAAAAAAAAGAGTTTATCCCTATCATCTAATGCAAAACCTTTACAAAATTTCAAGGGCTTATATCGATTCTGAGTCTTGCCTTTACTGAGCTGAGGAAGCCCAGCTCTCCATAGACCCCACTCAACCAGCTCTCACTGCTCACTTTCCTACAACGCTGTGCCCAAGCACTCCTGGCTGCAGCCTCCCCCCTGCACACTACAGGAACTCCTTTGCTTTACATACAACACACCCGTGAGTCTCACAAGCCCAATATGAGTTTTAGCATTTCAAATTGTTGACTGACTTTCTAACTCATTGTATCCCCAGAGGTGCCTGAGATAGTGCTATGGCTTCACTTCCCATTCTGTCTTTGTTCAATCAATTTTTCCTTCCCCAAGGTACATTTTGAGAAATTTCTTCATGATTTCAATATAACACATAATTTATTATGTCTGTTACCTCCTTCAGCTCTGCGCCATCCACTAATGTTGGTGTTCAAGCACAGAAGTTGTTCAGACAAATACCACATAGAATGGGACAAGAAGGGTTTTCTGTAGGACCCTCCTTGGCTCACGTTCCAGTCTGATCACGAATAGTGGTATCTGCCAGGTGAAGCAGCTTTGCAGAGAAGGACACGGAGTCCTGATGCACAAGCTGACCATGAAGCAGCAATGTGCCCTTGCAGAAGAGCCACAGCATCCTGGGCTGCATTAGGAAAAGCATCACCAGCAGGTCAAGGGAGGTGATCCTTTCCCTCTCACCAGCACTGGTGAGACATCTGGGTGCTGTGTCCAGTTCTGGGCTCCCCAGGACATGGCATACTGGAGTGAGTCCAGTGAACAGCCAAAAAAGACTCTTTAGGGACTGGAGCATTTAACACACAAGAAAACACCAGGAAAGCCAGGGCTCCTCAGCCTGGAGAAGAGCCTGGTGGGATCTTATCAATGTGTATCAATACCCAATGGCAGGCAGGAAAGAGACAGATTCTTTCCACAGTGACATCCACAGAGATTTTTCCAGAAGCTAAGGACCTGTTTAACAGGGATTTAATTCAAGGCACTGTTCCTCAGGTTCCTGGAAAAAAGTTTAATGTGTCAAAAATGCATCCCCTCCCTTAACCAGAGCAGCTACACTGTCAAGGAAAAGAGACTGAATTTATTGGGTACTGTTTATTGTCAATACATCCATCCTGGCCAGTTTATCAGAATCTAATTCTCAAAATGTTTACATCTTGAGAAATCACTTGTTCTTGTGATTTTTCTACATAAAGATAGGATGAGTATCTACAATTTGCTCGACCTTTCTTGGAAGGCTGGGGTGGGCGAGGAGCTGTTGATTGGTTGGTTCATATGGCCTTTCTTAGTATTACTGAGCTTATTTAGTTCCTTAGGACGCAGCAGTTTATCACCCAGAAGATGCCAGATGCTCTTGCATGACTTTATTTTTTCCCTCTCTATTCACACAGCCCTATTGTGTTCCCCACTGGGAACATCTGATTTATGGAAATATTTATTCTTTAGTCCATTCCTCTCCTGGCTGCAGACAGGAAACAATGCCAGCATTTGCACATTTCCCATGTTGTTTTTCCCTTGTTTCTCAGAAAGTAACTGACATACATTTAATTCAGTTTGTTTTTACTTTTAATCCATTTCTGTGTGTTATCGAATATCCTCCTATAGCTTCATTTGCATTTTTGACTTCTAATTTCTAATTTTTGTGGAACAACTTGACAATGAAAAAGGAAAAAAAATTCTGATGAGAAATCAAAAAAAAGGGCTCTTCTAGCTTTGTTTGATATTTTCTCTCCGTGGTTTGAAGTCTGAACATGCAAGTCACATACAGGCCTACATGTGCCCTGTTCTGTACTGCTGGCTTGGTATTATAATAACTGCAGGATAGAAAGTAGAGTTCAGTAGGTCTTCAGCCCCTCATACAGTCTGTCTTGGTGGCTCCCAGGTCTTTTATAGCCCTGACTGCACAGAACATGCTCCCAAGAGTAGCAGCCACCACTTCTCTCAGTTTGTTGAAGTCTGTCTTTCTTTTTAATGTCTAGCTGATATTGTCATCATTCCCTTCCAGGAACCATGAACTCTATCACTTTGTGATGATTTTCATTCAAATTATCTACCACCATTAGAACCTTAGCCATTTCCTTCCTATTAATCAGTACCAAATCTAAATGAGCTTCCCACAGTAATTTTCTCCACCTCAAGAAACTAAATTATCCTCAATATTTATTGCACATCACTCAAACCCCATTTTCAAAATTGAATTTCCTCATTGGCTTTTCTACAGCATTCCTTACAAATGTTAATGAATATAATTTTTATATCTCACTTAGAAATGCTATAGCCTGATTTTTCCAGAGTATCAGCACTATGTAGGACTTTCCTTTTAAAGCCAAACTTCAGTTGATTTCAAGTATGGCTATGACTGCTCACCCTCCCGAGGAAAACGAAGCCTCCGGATCTCAAGAGAACTTTAACTTCTGTGTCCTTGACTTTGCAACTCAGATAAGGCTGTTTGAGAATTTTAGGGGTGCCTTGTGTCTGCTTCCACTGCCATCTCCCCATCCAGCTTTCGCAGGAAACATTCAGCTCCATCCTCTTTGTTCATGACCAGAGGGAAAAGCACAGTCTAGTTAATCCAACACTGAGCACAGAAATAACAAGGTCAGCCTCTCCAAGACCTTCACCACCAAAACCAGAGCTGTCTTCAACATTCTTGTGGAGACAAGACCTTTAGAAGACGAAGTCTTTAATCTGACCAGCACTGGGTGCTTGTTTATGTGAGCTGAATAGTGGCAGATATTTGACAGAACCTGTCTGACACAAGGTAGAAGGCACTGGAATTTCTTATCGTGGCATGCCATGCATTTTATCCACTTTTACTCCATCTTGTATCAAATCTGATTTAAGGCACGGGGAAATAAATACGACCATTACTACCCAACATTTCATGTAAACTTGTTTAGAGAAAGTTAACAGTGAAATCTCTACCTTCTCCCCAGACAACCAGTGCTCAGAAGAGAAGCAGCACTTAGAGGGACCATCTATTTTCAGGAGGGAGATGAAAAATATTATTTATTGTGAGATGTTGGGTTTTTTAATCTCCCCATTCTAAATCTATGCTGACAGAGCAGGAAGCACATCACCCATGCTGCAAGCAGTTACCTTCCCAAGGCACCCTCACTACCAGGTATGGAGGACAATCTACATGGTGCCCACTCAAACCACTTCATATTCTGAAACCCCCACATTGATTCTTTGATTCTTGTTTCAATTCATCCTCAAAGATCCACTAAAACAGATATATTATAGGAGACTGCGATACACAGTTGTCACCTTTAAGTATCTGAAATGGCGGAGAATCAATAACTTGCAACAACCTCCCTGTTCCTGCCTCACCAACAGGTGTTGGGATTCAATTGCTCTTCTTTTGTGAATTATGCTGTCTGTCCATCTGTCACTGCCCCAGTTCACCGCTGTCTGCATTTCTGAGATAGGACATAAACCTTCACCAGAAGACAGTCTGTTGCCTGACGACATTTAAATGTAGGGAAACTGTCAGGTTTTTTATTGTTGGAGAGTAAAGCTGGAGGCATTTTCTCATATAAACTACAAACAGCTCAACTGGTGAACTTCTCTGTAAACCTGATTTAGTGACTGCATGTTTGTCTAAGCTCTGATCTCAGGGTGGTATACATTTAATTTTAAACCTGCCAGGTTCGTGCTTGATCTGCTTAGTAATTCACCATCTGTATATTGTTTTCATTAAATACAACTTTTCTATTAAAGAAAAAATAAACCACAAAATCCCTAACAACTCACATGCATACAATGGTTTTGGAATTTCATTATTGTGTTGTTTTTAATTGCCTAATGCAAACTAAAAAAAACCCTCTTGCAATGCAGTCATATCAATAACAGATCGAGCAAAAATCAAACTCCCCCATATAAGAAGTTTTAATTTAGAAATATATTAAAGTGATAGCACTGCTAAGGAGGTTCAATAATTAATTTCTTCTCATTTTAATTGTAGACTATTATTTAATAAACAAAGTAATTTACCAGGAAATTTATTCTACTGCTTCATAGGTAGCTCATTTAAAGTCTAAAAATAAATTGCTAATTAAAACAGGATTCACTGTTTTAGAAAGCAACTCATTTTCCTGTAAAATCTAACAAGGGCTGTGCTATAGCATCCATGATAATCTTTGAAGGGCAAGGAAGCCCCCAACAAAAATGAGATATTCTGATAAATGAGAAGGCTTTCATCTGAACAATTAATGAAACACACAAATTTGTCAAAAAAACCCAACATCAGTTCATTATAAAGAAACTTTGCTGAACACCCAATGCCCAAAAGCTAAGCAGCCAGATCAGAGAGATGCACGGTCCTTGAAAAACCATGATGTACAGGAGTTATTGGCACAACCCTGTACCTGCAACTGGGTTGGGCAAGAGAAAGGAAGGACATCGATCTGTTGGAGCGAGTCCAGAGGAGGCCACGGAGATGATCTGAGGGCTGGAACACCTCCTGTGACAAGCACAGGCTGGGAGAGTTGGGATTGTTCAGCCTGGAGAGGAGAAGGCTCCGGGTAGACCTTAGAGCAGCCTCCCAGTATGGAAAGGGGCTCTAGGAAAGATGGGGAGGGGCTCTTGATCAGGGAGAGCAAGGATAGGATGAGGGGGGGTGTTTTTAAGCTGAAAGAGGGGAAATTTAGATTAGATATCAGAAAGAAATGTTTTGCTGTGAGGGAAGAGAGGCCCTGGCCCAGGTTGCCAGGGAAGCGGTGGCTGCCCCATCCCTGGAGGTGTTCCAGGTCAGGTTGGATGGGGCTTGGAGCAACCTCATCCAGTGGGAGGTGTCCCTGCCCATGGCAGGGGGTGGAACTGGATGGGCTTTGAGGTCCCTTCCAACCCAAACCATCCTGTGAGATTAATTTCACACAGTGTAACAATTCCTGTACAGTCACATTTTATGTCAAGATCTTGGACTTCTGACTTTGAAGGCAGAAGCCCAGAGGAATTTATTCCCTGTAAAGAGAACTCACACCTCCAAACCTGCTAACAAGTATCCCATCCCTCACCACCAACATCAGGACAAACAGCACCCCAAGTCGAAACTCATTCAGCTGAATGCCCTAAACATGTTTCGACTGCTGTGAACTCAGCTACCGGACATTTCCAGGGCAGCTCTCTAACTGCTCCCCAAAGTCTGACCTCTTCTCAGGCCTTACCAGGCCGACAGGCTGTTGGGCAGGGACTCCACTCGCTGAAGGGCGTAACAAGGCAGTCCTTCTTGCAGGGGAGCAGACAGGGCCGCGTGGCCTCAGGCCTGGCCGCCTCGGGGCACCTATCAACGCAAACACAAAGAGAAAACATCACAAAAACCAAAAACTCAGTCTTCAGGCTCTCACGGGGCTGTGAGCGCTGGCACCGCTCCGGGTCACAGCAAGCCTCATCTTCCTTCCCCTCTGCACTCGTGTAACCCAACTGAATTTTGTACACTTCAAAGATTAAAAATAATAATAACAATAATAAAAAAAGTGGAGCTTGGCTTGATGACTACAGGCTAAATGTAACTGTAAAATGTAAAATACAAAGCTTGCTGAAGCAAAACAGATATATTTATTACCAAAGGAAGCAAGTGGTTATGTTTATAAAGCAGTGCTGTTTTAACACAACATGCAAAAGCCTTCAAACCGCTTGCAACTGCGTGTAAGGAATGATGTGATATTGCTCCACTTTCAACCCCTAGGAAACACAACAATAGCTTAAAGTGAGCTTTGATTGAGGCCTCGACTTTTATTTAACAAGTTGTACAACACAGTTTAAGAGCAGCTCTGTGGGGTTTTTTTTATTCATTTTTAACTGAAAAAATTTTAAATGAAAAATATGTCATGCATATTCTAATAAAAGTTTCAGACAGACAGTTAATATATAAAAACTCAAAAGGTGAAAAAGGAACAATTTTCTGGGATCAGGCAGACATTAAAATTCAAGTAGGGGAACAAGAAGGGAATTACTCTTAATTTTTATTAATTTCTAGTAGAAAGATCACTCAAAAGTACTTAGTAATGCGTGTGCAACCCAGAATGATCCCATTTGGAAGAGGAATATGCCACTAAACGTACTAGGGAGAAAATAAATCTTAAGTCATGATTCTGTTACTGAGATAGTAATGAGATACTTAGAGGTATAATTTAAAAGAAAATAAATACGAAGAGACGTATCACCTCATTAAGTGTGGTTATCCTAGAGGGCAGATTTCTGTACTCTTACAGAAGATGTTGAAAGATTTTTTTCTGCAAATTTTTAGTTTTATTGCCTTACTGTGCCTTGCCCCTTCTTTGGATACAGGGTAGTTATACTTCAGGAAATCAGGAAAATTGCAGAATACAAAAAAAATACAGTATGCCAACACACAAAACTTATTTCTTAATGTTTACCATTTCCAAAGCCATATTAACAGCAGAATTTCACCACACCAGTTCTACACTCAACATTACTTTGGGTCAGATTCTGCAACCTGAACATCAAGCACAACACAGCAACAGGCGGTGCCCTCGGCTCAGCCCAGCGTCAATCCAGGCCCTCCTGGGCAGGAATGGGCAGGATGTCATTCTGAAACATTAAGGCTTTAGTCCTTCACTTAGAAAGAGCTTCCTAAAATCTTCTGGAGGCTCAAGAAGGCTCCTATTTTTCAGATGACATCACCGCAAGAACAGAGTGCAGTGGCCACAGAAACCACGGAGCAGATCCTTTGAGGACTCAGCAGTCCTCTCTGATCCGGCCACTTCCCCGGCACAAAGGATGCCACAACACCAGAGCCAAGGAGAGAATCCTTCTGAAGCCACCAGTACACAAACCTCTTCTTTTGGCAGGATGTTTCCACTGACATTCTCTTTTCCCTTCATGCACTTCACTTAGGCATTTCCTTACCCTCTTTGGTTCCATCTCCCCGTGCACCATCTCAAAAGTGAACTATTTCAGATAACATACAGCTCTGTACACAGTATGTTTAATTAGGTAAAGTTATAGCATAGCAATGGATTCTAGATCTAAATGAATACTAGTTTCCTCTCCTTTTATTTAATTAATCTCATTAACCTCAAGAATCTTAATTAACTTTACTGAAATTAACACAGTCTGCTTATACGAACAGGATTGTTTTGAGAGCTACAATAAGAAATTAAAGTTGGTTGTAAATCTCTAGACTCATTAACGTGTAAAAATAATTAGCAATGGCTTGAGTTTTTGATATTAGGGAAAACATCTGTGCAACTTATTTTCCTCATTTAGCAAAGCAAAGCAAAATTCACAGTATTGGTACTGCAGAATACGTAATTTTGTTGTGTTGGTGTCACATTAGAGAAGCAATGTAAATCAACTGAGTCATATAGATCACACATATGGTGCAGCCTTATTGTGGTGTAAATATAAGGCAAACTTTATTTACTTTTTCTGTTTTATTAGAGCATTGTTAAGAAGGTGTTGATGAATGTTCTATTCAGATGTATTTTATATTTTCCTCACACCTGTCCTTCAGGAAAAATATTTGCAGAAAACTGTAAATTAGGGTAACAGAGAGCTACAGAAAAAAATCCACACTAATAAGAACATGCATTGTGCTTGGTTTCAGACAGAAAACTAAAAACAGCTAAGTTATTTATTTTTGTTACACATCAGTATCCCTTTCATAATGGTGACGCAGGAGCAGCTGGAGAATTACTCCTGAAATGAAATTATTTTCAGTGCTGCAGATTCCATACACCAGCTGAAAATGCCTCCACACGGCGTGTATTGTGACCACAAATAACGACAAATGCCCTTTCTTTAATTACCTCTTAGGTGTGACCTGGCCAGAACCGCTCCTCATGCAGAAGACCTTCCTTGTCTGCACGCCCACTCCGCACGGGGCCTCCCCGCTGCGGTTGACGGCTGCGTTGGGCGCGGTGGCCAGCGCACCCCGCGAGCACGAGCTCCAGGGGGAGGCTTCCCAGAAGAAATGCGCGCACGGGTGAGCGTTACAGGCACGGTGCTCCTGCAGGGCTCGCTCAGGAGGACAGGGCTTTCCACCTGGAGAGAGCCAAGAGAACACCATCGTTTATCTTATGGCACGTGGCAAAAGGAAGACATGGAAAACCAGATAAAAATATTTGATTTGGTTAAGATCTTCTGTCTTCTTCTTATTTGAAAAAAATAAATAAATAAAGCTTAAATAAAGTTGTTGACCTTTATGGCTGCAATAACAGCCTGCTAAAACATTGCTTCCCCATTAAACTAGCCTTGCATAAAATTGTATTCTAACGCATAATGGAAACAGAAATAGGCAAAGTATATTTCTGAGTTACCTTATTGATGCTCCTACACTCAGCCAAGTTAATTCCATTTAACTGCCAGAATCATTCAGCAAACGTGCAATTAGGTTTAAAGACAAATTAAGCATTATTTTTGTGTTCATTCTCCTTGCCAATTTCCCAAGGAGGAACATCTCTTTCTAACATTTGGACTCTACCAACGCGTTGCCTCCAAGAACTGCGTTGTAGAGGGTGCTGAGCGGCACTGACGGAAGAATTGTACCAACTGACACCCCCAGTTGCAAGTCAGGGTGGGGGAAACCTGAAAGACATGGTTTGAGAGTGAAGCCTTTACTTTTTTTTCAAGCAGCACCCTTTAAATTGGCGTTCAAAGTTTTTTGCTAAGCTACCACACTTTGTTTGCAACTTGTAATAAACCCGCAAAGCACAGGAGCCTGCACGGCCTCCAAAAAAAGCTTTAACTTCCAGCCAGCAGCCTGAATTTATCCAATAAAAGTGGTAGAAGTTCATAGCTCAAAAGCTAAGGAGCAATGTAGAGACATTCTAACAGTTAGCAATGCCATTTTAAGAAGAAAAATGTAAAAAAGACTAAAATCAAAGCCATTCTCTCCAGGAGGGAGAACGTGGCAACTTCTGACAGGGCCAAAGCGCTGCAGGTTTTGAAAGACCTGCAGTGTTGGCACCAGACACCACAAGGTGCAGAGCACCCTGACACCCTACTAAAATCAACAGGAGATGAAGACACACTGCTCCTCGAAGGGACTCCTGACACCTTGCAGGGCTGAGCCTTCTACATAAGGAATGACTCCAAATGGCCATGTGAACAGCACTGAAAAAGAACAAGAGGGACAGAAATTTCCTAGCACACTACTTGGATAATCACATCACATCGCTGTTCATCTTTTCATGAAAATGGGCTGTTCCACATGGTGCTCAGTCCCTGAAACGTTTAGGATGGGGATGGAGTAGTAAATGCCCCAGGTAGCTCACTTTCCTGAAGATTTCAACTTGGCAGCAGAAGAGAAGAGCAGTTACTGTTCTCGTGTGTTTCAGCACATGTGAAAAAAAATGTAGGAAGCAAATGGCAAAATGCCTGGTCATTAGGGGGGGGAAAAAAGGAACAGAAAAGATCTAACTCAAATTTTGAGCTTCCTGGGGAAAAAATAAGGTGTTTTTTTCAAGAATACCCATGGCAAGGAAGCTCTGCTAAACAAGAGAGTAATGAAAAGGCAGTTTTAATTCAGAATGTGAGAAATGACACGTGTCCTTCCAACCCAGCAGCCTGTCTGCAGGACTGAAAGCAGGAGATGCTCTTTAGCAAAAGCACAAGA
The DNA here is from genome assembly GCA_033556795.1 of Tapera naevia. Classification (NCBI taxonomy): domain Eukaryota; kingdom Metazoa; phylum Chordata; class Aves; order Cuculiformes; family Neomorphidae; genus Tapera; species Tapera naevia. The sequence continues at coordinate 479,146 of JAUMJJ010000149.1, read as the reverse complement.
GCCCAGCCACTTTCACAGCTCACTGACAACTTTTGCACAAGGGTTTGAACTGAAGTCAGCCTGTGGGAGGGCACCCAGAAGTCCTCAGACAGTAGAGCCACGGCTCACACTGCCTCAGGTGATAGTGGAGAAATGAAATATCACACGCAAAGTCATCAGGAGCTGGGGCTCAGCTGTGAGCTGAGTATGAAGGAGCCAGAGAAAGCAGGTAACATAACATCACCATCACAGTGCTTACAGTATTAAATCCACTTCCACTCTCCACAAATTCAAACCAAACACTATTTACCTGTATGCAGATGTGAGCAAACCACTCATTGTCAAAGATGTAAAAACTGAGGCATTTGACTTTAATAGCTAATTATTCCTTCCCAAGAAATGTGTTCATTTAAACCACCTCATTTTTAGTTTACTGTGTTTCAGGTTGAGATGACTGAGCTTATGTATTTCCAGAATTCACTATTTCAACGCTTCACTTCCATAATTCCATGTTTATGTTATTTGCATTTTGCTACTTCCCTAGAAAATACAAAGGCAACAGCATTTTTCATTTTAATTCCCCTCCAGCTTATAGACTTTTTCAGAAGTGATTATTATTACTTGATTGACAATAATATAGCAGTTTTCATCCAAAAGGGTCTCAATTGTCTTCGCAAGTGCTTATGAGGATGTTTATGTGAATACAGACCATCCACATGAGGGAGGGTTTGCAAATGGGTGGCTTTAATGATAATGTGCAAACAAGCACATAACAGAGCCTGGACTGGACTGGATTTGCATCTGGAAGTGCTTTGCTGCTGCATCAGCTGCACATAGTGCTGACAATAGTGTATATTTTTGTTGTGTCAACAAGATTTTAGTCTGTTGGACCTGGTCACATTTCAAGTACCTGATGTGACACCTTTCAGATCGTGCAATGATAAACCAACACACAACTGAATTACTTGATGTGTAACCGTAGTTAGAAACTACACCTCTAATTTGAAAGTCTGTGTAAATAGTTGTTATGCTGATCCATAAAAATCCAGATACACATTGTGTCCATGAAGACCTAGAGGAAATGATACCTATTCATCAAGAGCTAAAAACGCAAAACTAGGTTAATATATTCTACATCTGCATTAATAAAATAAACAGGTCCTTTTCTGTTTCCTCATTTCTCACAGCTCCTTGTTCTTTTCTAGATTGGCACTAATATGTTCCTGTGTAAAGACTCACATGATGAGTTTGTGTCATGCAGCAATTTCATTGGTATAGGATGTAACTCTCCCGAAGCAAATTCACAGCCAGATTGGCTCTCAATAAACAATAATTCATAGGCTGAATTAAGTAATTTTGAACCGTGACAGAGTTCCTCCAAGTGACACACGCATTAACTCCAGACCATAAAGATCTTTTACTCGCTGGGCATGAAATACAAACAAATATTATTATTCCTCATTGCTAGAGCATTAGTACTGGCTCTGATCTAAACATGGTCTGGCTGAGGAACACAAGTCAATTCATTACAATTCAATAAACAGTGATTAACCCAGAATGTTTACCGCTCACCCTCGGCTGGTAGGGCCACGATGGACCTGCTCCTGCTCTGGGTGCCCTCTCCACTTTTACCGGAGCACGAGTGGGAACACAGGGACCACGGGGACCACTCGCTGACGACACAGTCTGCTGCACAAGGGATCTCACAAGCCACAACTTCAGGACGGGGAAGCTCGGCGCAGAAGTGATGTGGGACTTCTTCATCTGGAGCAAACAGAAGACGGACAAGGAGGAAGGCTCAGGTTGGTTCAGTATCCCTGGTCTGTATCAGACAGGCTGCTCTCCTGTCAAACATCCGCCTGCCCATGGAGAAACACACTACAAAAGAGTACGTGGTTGGGCTTCAGGCTTGAAAGTGCAATACCTGAGCAACTAAAGTACTTCTTCAGAAAAGCCAAAAAAAAATGTGTTTCAGGCTTTGCGTGTGACATCCTGGCTGCAGCCCCCTTGACACAGCAAGTATACGCACAAGGAATGAGATAATTTGATCAACAGAAAACTGTAATGTTAAATATCAACAGAATTTATGATAATTGCCCCATATTTTCCAGCAATCTCCACCTACAGAATGTATTTTCCACAATCCAAACTGTGCAGGTGTCTGCAGAAGGCACTTTTCTTTGGGCTCTACTCCAGAGACATTGTCCAACAGACAGTCCTTCTCCTGCAAGTCGCCAGTATGAACCTCTATTATTTCTGACCTTCCATCTCATCCAAGAACTAGGGGATCCAAAATTATGGATCTATTGGACCACCCTCCAAAGCATTCTTTCTGCTGGAGATGATGCGACCTGGACCAAAGCACACCTCCTGACGAGAAGCATCTTTCCAGAACCGCTTTGAACAAGAACGTATGACATTGGGAGTGGGAAGGAAAAACCTACCCATCAAAAGAACTTGCTGGCAGAATGATCAGCAAAACAAAGCATAGGAGGGATGTCAAGTGCAGTCCAACATACAGAACTACTGTTTTTAAAAAGCAAAATAAAATACAATTTTATTTTTAAGATAACAAAGGAAATGTTCGGTAATTTTAATAATTAGATAGAATTTACAAGCACATCATATTCATAAAAAATCATGAAATCTAGTACTGAATTACACCTAATGTTTCACAAATAAAATTTAAGCAATGAACAGACATGACTGACTTTAATATAGTGTTCTATGGTTTAGTATTTCTGGAACCTCATGAATTTTCAGCTACATATCTGAAGTTTCTGGAAGCTCAGGTCTCCCTGTTTTTAAACAAGTTCACACTGAACATTACCTCCTCTTTTGCCCTCAGAACAGTTACAAAGCCCTCCTTCGAGGTGTCTGTAATTATGACCCTCGGAGCACCATCGCGACTGTCCAGGCTCAATTACACGCAGGGAAAAAAAATTAAAACTTATAATGGCAACAAGTGGCTCTTTCCCCTCAGGCTCCAGGACCAAGGTCCTTCACAAAGCAGCCCAGGATGCGTCACTAGGGGGGCAGAACACTGCCCTGCTTTGCAAGACACCACGTGCCCAGGTGGGTAAACGAGAGCCAGGCTGCCAGCAAGGGCGCACGGCTGCCGGCAGTGCGGTGCCGTCACCTGCAGTTGCATCCCCCAGTGAAGCCAGGCTCAGCACCCTTGAGGCACAAATTAAACTTTGCAAGCATATTACGAGAGTAAAGGAGAACCTGGCAGGCAATCAGACAGGAAGATATACATAAGGATACTTCACTTTTATGCTCCCTTTTCCTCACCTGTGCCTGTCAGGAAAGGTTTGATATGCACAGTCCCTGTACTACTACTGCACGGTTACTCAGTAAGCGAATGGAGACCAACACCCTCCCTGCATCCCCCAGTACTGCACTGGCACCCCTGCAAATCCAGCTGAATCCATCACTGGCTTCAATCAGCACGTTATCACCACCGCTGCCTCGCGTGCTCGCAAAGTGCTGAGAGCTATCTTCAGAGAAAACAATGCAAACCCACCAAATAAACCCAGCAGCCTTATTCCAGCTGTCTTCCCGAGCCATTTTATCATCAAAATCCCTGCTAACATTTTGACAGGTTGTCTGTACAGCAGCAGACAGCAGGGCAGATGGAGCGGAGGAGTCAGCAGCACAGCAGCACCAAGAGAGGACGCGGTGGTGGAGGGGGGTAAAAGGCCTGTCCTCACCTCCCACCGCTGCCACTCACAGAGCAGCGCCGGGCTGGAGAATAAGGAGGGAGCACACCTTGCTCCCCTCCATCCCTGCAAGACATTACCTTCATTACATAGGGACTCCGTGGCCTTGGAGCCCCACAAAGTTCACCACGTTGTGGATGTAGCAATTTCCCACCAATCTGACCGTGCCAGAGGTGTGAGCTTTAGAGAAAACCCTCCCTGCTGAAAGACACAGGAACCTTTCCACTGATCTGACTCTGAAAAGTTCAAGCCACCCCACTCAAACAACAGCCCAAAACACCCGGGTCACCTCCTCTGCCCATGAGCCACAGATTTCCAAGTGCAGATCCTGTGGGCAAGGGAGGCAAAGGAGCAAAATTTGCCTTCCACTTCTTCCCTCTGTGATTTCTTTTCATGCTGGATTTACAGCAGGTGACAGCAGCAGTAACGTTGCAAACAGAGGCTGCAATTCATGGTTCCTCAGCAAACAAAGGAAGCTTTGAGTTTTGTTGTAAAGCGTTTACCACCCGGTGTACGAAGGTACAATTCAACACTCACTTTGATTTACTTTGCAGTTCTGTTCACTGTGTTCAGGTTTAATTACTGGCTTGTGTCACTGCAGAAGGGGAGGGTTCTGCTGTACCTGCTGCCTGGCAGAGAATTCTCAGAAAACCACCAAACACTACAAAGGGAGGCAATAATCTTTCATTTTCCACGAAAAATACTAGCAGAGGATAGATAGGAAGTGTGCTTTATGCATTGTCACAGATTTACAGAGAATATTAAATTCTCTAGGGCTTTCAAATTGTCCACTCAGTAACTCAGAGGTGTAATTCTTATCTCAGATATTCTGAATAATCATTCTAGAGGAGGATTTCTCCCTCTCCAAATAAAATTAATGCCTTTAAGTATCTAAATTATGCATCTGAATGCAACATGAATTCCCCTCCAAGTAGGCATTTAGATCTCAAGACACAGAATCTGAAATTAGCCCTTGAGAGCAGCAGGGTGGAGATCACAGCAGAAGGGTGACAATCTTGGAGAAAGCCACCTTTCCCTCAGAAAAACAGAGGAAAGAACAGCACTGAGCACAGCAGCTACAACCATGGTCCCTGCTAGAATTTTTTTAGATGAGAACACATGACATTGCTCTGAAGATCATCTTGGGATGACCAGGAATCAAACCTAGATAGCAATTCTGGGCCCTAGCCTCTCCTGCTTGGAGCAGCTCCCTCTGGATGGCAAACTCACTGCTCTCAGGACCAGATGCAGCCCAACCCATTCAACCAGCCCAAAGGCCACCTCTACTATCTTTGTTGGCTCTTTTCAGATACAACTGACTCTGGTTTCATCACTTTTCTCCCCTTTGACACATCCAAAAGCTCAGACTTAATTCAGTCTCAAGTAATCACTTTTACTCTGAAGAGCATTTTTAGTGCTGTAACACCAAACAGTACAAATCCAGAGCTGTTCCTGAGAAGCGACTGGAGGTGTGGATAGGAGTGACTGAGAACTTAACAGGTTCACCCTAACGTTGAGGACATACAGCGAAAAGTTCGTGGGGCACAGACCAGAGTGAACCTTGGGAAGTGCTTTCTATCCTTAGGGTAACCACAAACAACTGCTACAACACCTGCACACGCCATGCACCACCTGTAACACAGAACTGACATCTGCATTTCACAGTCACAGCTACTCACTGGTTCGTGCCAGTCACGATGAACACAGCACCTTGACAATATTCCTCTTTGTAACTTATTCCATACTAAGAAACATAACACACCTGTGAGTCAAGGGGAAATTATTTTTACATATCATGAAATATTTGAAGGTTTCAAAGCTTTCAAATGTTTATACTCCATGCTAGGACAAAATCCAGATCTTTCAAAAAAATGTATGTTTAAGAGATGGAGAGAGAGAGAGCAAGAGCATAACTACAGCCCATCACCTGCAAGGCACAACACAAGATCCAGCCTCTGATCCACCTCAGGTATAGGGATTGAACCGGCACCTCTGGCACCCCAGCAGCCACAGTGTCCCCTCTCATGTGCTTTTTTTGTCATGCTTTAAGCACAGTTTTTCTTTTCAGTCTTGCTGAATGCTTGCTTTCCTAAAATAGGTTTGCGTTAAGAAAACTGTAACATTCTTCTATTCAAAATGTCTTATTGTAAGCATTCTGAGCAACTCTAAGGACACTTTTTAAACTGATTGCCTTGTTGAACACTGCATTAGTCTCTCTCCCCAGCAGCCTGTGCTCCCGTCTCCTGTGGCAAAGTTGAGTCACTCCTGCCACAGCCATCCCTCCTGGCTCAGGAAAAGGGGATATCACCTGCACAGGATGCGACCAGGGCAGTAAAGATACGGATCCCATCAGGCAGCAGGAATCGAAAGATCAACTCAATAACAAACTGAGTATCTTCCTTTTGACATTCACCCCTGTGCTGTCTCATTTTTTAAAGGGAAAACTTGTAACATTCCTTCAAAAATGTCAGATTTGCACACATGGAGCTGGGAGCAACCTCCATGGTGGGGAAGGGCTCAGGACGAAGGAATTGCACTTCAGACTGTTCTGCATTGCTACCTAGAGGTTTAGAAAATTTATTTTTGGCACAAATGACTGTTGCAAAAATGCTGCATATTTAATGACAATTACCAGTTTGACATCAATATTTCTCCTCGTAGCATTTGAAATTATTCAGTGGAAATAATGAAGCTGTCATCTAAAATACTATACTTATTGTAAAATTTTATGTTCCATTTAAATCTCAGAAAAGAATGACAATAAACTTTGATTAAATACTTGCCTGTAACAGAGTAAGATGTCAACAGGCAGCAGTAAATTTAGACGGATTCCCATTGACTCTGAGCCAGTTTGCTAACGGCAGTCGTGCTCACAGAAAGCGTCTGCTGACAATACCTCGGCCTGGGTGCCTCATCAGCTAACAGAAATGTTACATTTGAAAGCATTAACAATCAAACTGCAGCAATATGAGGAATTTCTTATCACCATTTTGAATGTGTTTATCTCATCACAACATCACGGGTACATTATTCCATGTTGCACAACCGCACCCAGGGGTCGCCATGCTCGGTTGTCATCAGGAGACCAAGGTCGCCCTTCTCTGGAATGCCTGGCTCCTGGCTGACTTCTCCTAACACCAGTCAGCAGGTAAGAGCATCGTGGAAGAGCAGCATCAGCTTGTCAGGGAAAGCAGTGGCGCACAGAATAAATCTAATTGCAGTGGTCCATCACTGCTATCAGAGCCCCACAGCAGAGAAGGGAAAGGCAAACGCAATGAAGACAAATGGAGGTGAAGATCTATCATGAAAAAAGATGAAGAAGCAAAGAAGAACAAGCCATTCACAATGGAAAAGAGGAAATAAACACAAATACAACCAGGATCATTCTCATAAAAAAACAATAGATGAGAATCACCGAGGATTTGGGTCAAAAGACTTTACCGCAACTACAAAAACCAATGCATTAGATTAAGGAAAAAAACATTTTTAACCACATAATGCACAATGAAAAAAAAAAAGGAAACACCTTCTCAAGTGAATAAGGCATGGAAAATTAAGATGAAAAAGTATGAAAAATAGACAGAATTGGAACAAATGTGAAAAAGAAACAATAAGTCTGGAAATATATTATGAAATGACCATAAATCACGTCTTGCCCCAACCCCTGTCTTCCTGGCCACGATCCTGCCCCTTATCTATGTCCACATCATCACTACAGGTCATAAGGAAAAGATGATGAAGAGTATGGGAAAAAATGCTTTGTTGGCATTTTTTCCTGTGCACCCTTTCCTACCATTTGGATTTTTTTACCCACAGCTGTGTTCCCTCTTTATGCAAATGCAGATAAGAAAATTGGTTTGTGACTCTAAGGAAGCTCCAAGAGAGCAAGCCCAGGGGAAGAGGCACCAGAAGCAGCTCCTAAGCCTGCGAAGAGCATCTCAGCAGATCTCTCTATGGAGGATTAGGCAGCAGCTACCAGGCTCCAGGTTACAAAACACACTGGACTGCACAAGGTGACTTGCAGGAGAGATTGGTTTCCACCTACTCCCTGCCCCACACAGAAAGACAAGCCCTCACTTAAAGGAATTCGCTACACATTCACCTGCTGGGCTTGGGCGTAAAAGCAGAATTAATTCCACCTTGTGGCTGTTTGCACCACCCCTCATGAATTAAGAGAAACTGCTCACCTGGCAGCTGAAAGTAAACACAGTTCACTGTATTCCCAGAGAAGAGCACAGAAATTCAGGCTGCTGTTCCTAATAACCAACATAGCACACCAGCCTGAAAGAACTAGACATAATCCACATCACCGTTCTGGGTTTTTTTCCTCTCTCTCTTTACACCTTTTTTCTTTTTTCTCCATCATTGTAAATGAGGAATCTACACAGGTGGGTTGATCAAAGACTGACTGCAATTAAGATTTATTGTTGAATTTGGTGCTGTAGTATAATTGAAACAGGTGTCCTCTATTTTCTTCTCTGTACTGCTTTGTTCCAAATGCTAATCAACACAAAATATTGCAGAATACAATTACACAAATGAGTCAAATATATTAAAATATTATACATATTTCCAAAATTTGAAGAAAAAATACAATTATGAGTAGACTTGCTTCTTCCAATAGTGTAGAGTCCACTTCTACTTCTATACCTGTGCATCGAGGCAGAACCATTTTAGTGAAGGAATTCAAGCATTTCAATGTAGAATAAAGAAGGTGGCATTTTATTCCCACTCTGCATCGCAGTTGTAAATTTCTAAACATTCTACTTTTTTTGCAGACTTAAGGTGCCATCTTCACACTCAAAACTCTGTAAAAAATTACAAGGGGCATATTCCAAAGGTCAAACTACAGTAACAGTGCTCTCACACAGGAAGTGACCCCAGAAAGAAAAGCTGCAAGAACTCGCATGGAACAGTAAAACACCTGAATCCCTTCTGGTTTGATTATTATGGCTCTTGTCCTGATCATGTTACTCCTAAGGATGAGGCACCTTGCTGGGTCACTCAGAGCTGACTATTACACAAGAGTTATTCCCAGAAGAAGTTAGCAATCTGCCATATATTGGGAATAACAGACTCTTTTTCTCTTCTAGCCTCAGAAATGGCTCCAAGAGTGAGTCTTTATTAACACAGGACACTGAAAAATTTTAAACAACAGTGCAGTAGATGAGGTTTATCTAAGTTGGCAAAAATCTTGTTTTCAGATAAAGTGAATGCTAATGATAATAAATAACTGCAAATACCATCTGGACTCTTCGAAAACATCTTTCTCCAAGTCTGAAATTGAATCTCTACAAAAGGAGGATCAATGCAAAAAGAAAATGAAAACAGTAAATTAAAACTAGATTTATGCCAACTACTTAAAACTAAGAGCTCATTTAGAAGCAGTTAACAGAAAAACGTGTTCTAGTTCAGATGCAGAGTCTGGCCTAATCCCATAAAGCAACTCTGAGAGCTCTTGCAGTCCATCAAGGAAACGCTCAGAACTGCAGGACTGCATACAAGGCTACTTTTATTTTTATTATTACTACTAACAGTGGCAGTTTGTTTCCTAACCTTGTCTCTAATTGCTCCACAAAACTCAGATCAGAGCGGTATTCCCATGTCCTATTCAATAACTTTAAAAAAGATTGCAATGAAGCAGAAAATTCACCCTGTAACACAGAAGATCATCAGTCAAGGGTCTACACGAATGACAAGTCTGTTTTTGACAAACGCAACACAAATTGCAAGCCACAATCTTTGGTTATTGAGCAAAACCCCCCAGTGCACACACCAGTTCTTCCAAATACCAACCATGCAGCCAAATTGCACAGGGTGCTCTTCACACAGGTTAAGTTACTTCTGGTTACAGTGTCCTGACCTATGCTTGAACCATTTCTGCATAATAAAGTTGTAGATTTTAGAAAGAGTGCTTAATTTCCACTGTATTTTGCATAGATCATTTAGTACTTAAAATGGGTACAAATCAAATGTAGGAAACACAATATTAATAATATTTTCTGAGTGCTTCCACTTTGCCCATGAGGTGGAACTTTAATTACATCATTAATAATGATGCCTACATTTTTAGTCAGCAGTGCATCATTCCTCCAGTGCCACTTAAAGTGCATTTGGTCTCTAAACTGATCCACCCTCTGGAACGGGTTCACTGATTATATTGTAATAGCAGCCTCACCCTGCTTACAGCTCAGCTACAATGGCATCAACGGAAGAATTCAGAGGCAGGAATTGCCTATTACGGCCTAAAATATGGAAGTTTTATTTAGAAAAGTTTCCTGATATTTTCTGTCTCCAGAAATTTTACGTAGATCTAAAGTTGACAGTTGTTCTTTGAAGGGGGAAGGGGGAAAGGATAAAAAAAAAATCAAGCCTTGTTTTCCCCTGTTATCCAGAGTACAGATTGTCTCAAAACCAGAAAATGCCGAAAAGCTGGCAGCTGTGACTATAAATTTTACTCAGAAAAAAAGAAAAAACATTGCATCCAATGAAGGTTTCCAAAAGGAAATCTCTCCCAGTGAGCAGCATAACTTTGTATTTGCGTAGGGTAATTAAAGGGTGATCATAGATCTGCCAATGCATCCGAAGAATATCACGTGTGTCACTTCCTCTGTGCTCAAAGCCACGAGACACAACTCAGCCCCACCTGAGCCTCGCTGTTACTGGGCCAGAGAAGGCAGCAGACTTTGCTCCTTTTTCCCTTGCCCGATGGAACTATTCCCCATGAGAGCGTTCCCTCTCTCCCCAGGGTCCGGATGCCGATGGACGCACTGCTTGGACATTTACCCAGCAAGGCGAAGCGTCCTGACAGCATTGCCCTGGGAAGTGGGGAGCTGCCAGCAGAGCAGCACCCGCGGGACAGGAGCCCCGTGGCCCGGAGCTCTCTGCTCAGTGCCACGCGCTGGGCCTGCGCCACCGCGCGCTGTCAGCGGCGGAACACGCCGGTGCCTTTGGCCGCTCAGCCGGGTTCAGAGCCCGGCACACCCTAAGCAAGACCCTGCCCCCCTCGTTCAGAGCACAGTAAGCTGCATGCTCACCTACAGCTCTCCACTGTTCCAAAGTAATATTCCCTTGAGTGCTTCCACTTTGCCCAGCTGGAACTTTAATTACATCATCAACTTTAATTACATCATTAATAATTTTTTCAAGATTGCATGGTGAGGTAAAACCTGAAGATTGTATTAACAAGACTAGGAAAGGCCCCTGTGCATGCTTGGGTTGTGTCCTCAGGGTGCAGCTCACACAAAGGCGAGAGAGAAGGGGACAGGGGACAAAGCAAAGGGATGGTAAGAGGAGAAAACACCGAAGGAATTCTCTCTGATATCTACATTTCATCAAGCTGAGGCTTCCTCAGAGGTGCTGAAGCCAGGATCGGGTGCCCAGCTGGCCATTCAGACAGATGCTGCTTGCCAAGCTCAGGGGCTCCCGTGCCAGCAGCTGCCCTCCCACTCTGACCTACTCCTTACGTCTTTTTTTCTGCCTTGGAGATAACAAGAACCATAAAGGGCCCGGAGAGACACCAAGCAGTCACTCCCTGACAGGTTCTCCAGCTCCTGTTGGAGAGCTACTACTTTAACTTTGCTACTGGATTAAAGGAAGACAGAATCAGTAAATGAAACCAAATGAACGCCTCCCTCTCCCTTTGTAAACACCCTCAAGTGAGAAGGCTGTCAGGAGGCATCTGGACCCGCTTCTCAAATATAAGAACTGAAACAGAAAAACTGGAGAATATCTAGATAAAATCTGGTTTTCTACCACTAAATTTCTTTGTGTGAAGAAAGCAATAACCTCTCCATAACTTAGAAAATATTTCTGTTCTGATTATTCAGCTATTAAAATGGGAAAGTGTCATTTTATGACAATTGCTTTCGGCAGGAGATATTTTACACTTATATTCTCAAGGAATACGCACATAAGGAAGAACAATATTAAAACCTTCAGCGTTAATCTGTATTTTCAAAGCTAAGCACATTTTGACAAACTTTCTAATAGACACTGTTCAAAATTCATAACATATATGAGCATGATTACATTACTCTAATTTATTTTTTTCTCCTCTCATGCGCAGCAATAAAATTTTACCTTTGAACTTATATTTATTACAACTTTTACTCTACAGAGGGCATGCAGGCACAGAAATATAATAAAGCTCTGCTAATTCCATACATTATTGAAATCCTAACACTGCAAATGGTATCTTACTGTCTTCATGCATACTTAAAATTTCAATTCAAAACCCATTTCATTAAAAGAGCTTGTTAAGCAACAGGATATGCTTTTTTTAAGTTTGTGGATTAATGTCATAGAATTATATTTTGCATATATGGGAGGAAAAAAGTTGGTAATACTAGCGTTTGTTTAGGTGTTGTAAGCAAAAGCTTGATAGATGCTAAATAATTGAGTGCTCCATCTGTCAGACTCCTAAGCACTATAAAATTATAGAGAAGGGAAGTGCTAGAGAATAACCTTTGCTTTACTCACGGGCTGCTGTAATCTGGAGCTATTTCCAGAGGTAAAAACCCCACTGACTTCACCAAACTAGGAAAAGTACAGCTGAGCAGGAACAGCTTCAAACTCCATGGAGCACAAAGAAGTGAGAGCCCAGAAGGGATGTCAGCCATAAAGCTCAGCGGCCAGCACGTAACACGTCAATGAAAGCATCACACCTGACACACACGACAAGTTTGGGGCATCTCTTAAATTGGTTGCTGTACTACTAAACGATACAGCAACCCAAGTCAGTGAGGGAGCAGCTCGTGCAATCAAACAGACGACAAGTGCAAAAGGTGACTCTAACTGCAAGCATAAAACTGGCACAACCACCTTTCTCTTCCCAAAGGTCACCACGCACATCAGCTCCAGCTTTACCCATCAGCAGCCAAGATAATGGCTGCTCACACAGAGCCACTGGGAAAGAGACAAGGGGATGGCTTTCTGCATACAACGTCCTCATCACATTTCTGGTAATTGTTCAATCGTAGATAAAGGCACGAGTGGAGAAATGGCAGCAGAACAGGCTACTCTGAAAATGTAATAGAAGCAACTTAACTACCTTTACATTTGGCACAGAGGCATCAAAAATGATATCTATTATTACTGCTCTAATTAAATAGCTGGGACTCAGAAGAATTGTGTTTTGCTTCACCGGAAACACGGCCACATGATGTTTGATGGGTCCTAAACCCACAGGAACAGATCTGTCCACCACAGCCAGCACCTGCACGACCAAACACATGAGCACGTGGAGCGAGAAATGGTCCAAACAGGGTTTCCAGATCCCCCACAAGGTCCATCACCCCCACTGTCCTGAAGGCAGACTATGCTGGTTTGACTACCAACAGCAAGCACTGCTGTCAGCCCCTTACTTCAGCTTCTCTAATCACAAACCTCCGGGTTGCAGCAACACAGTGACCCTCCCAGAGGGTTCCTCTGTTCCCACCACAGCTATGTCCCTACACAGGCCAAGAGGCCACCACTAAGGAGCAAGCCCGAGGCTTTCACATCCAAACCCTCTGCCTGTGAGTCAGCAGTGGCCAGATGCAGCCTCCTGAGCCAGGTGCAGGACAGACATGCAAGGGATTAAACACAAGTGAGCTTTCTGACCATGAAATACCACAACAGGCTGAGGAAACACACGAGGGATGCATTTTAACTCCAGCATGCAGATGTAAGGAAGCTGCTGCACTGGGGGACTTCCCAGAGTTTAGCAGGGTGAAACCAAGCTCCCACAGGCTCAGCCAGTCGCAGACAGGCTACTGAGCTACGCTGCGCCTCGGCAAGCCCAGGTGGGACAAGGTAATCCTCACCTTTGCATGACTTCCCACCAACAAGCAGTAAGGTAGGGAGCAGTTTACTTTTGAAATCAGCTACTCCAGGGACAGAACCAGAGTTTAGCAGAAATCATTCAGAAATCTGGTCTCAACCACACTTGCTTTAGAGAGGAACACACTCGCTTGTTAAAAAATAAGGGTGAAGGGGTTTCCTTAAAAGTAGGTAACCAGAGCAAGATTACTGCCTGCTCCCAGGCAGTTAGGTGAAATGTATTCCACTACAGACTTCAAAGTCACCTCACTGGCAACTTAAACCCCCAACCTACTGAAAGCCAGCAGGAGTGTTGAATTAATGCGCATACGCTAACAAGCACTCCTACAACCAGCAATGTTTAATCTGGTTTTCACTACCTGACACCACAACCCATGGCTGCAGCGTGGGTTGGAAACCTTGAGACATGGGGGGAACTAGAGGGAAAACACCATAAAGCAGGGAATTACAGCAAAGCAGTCAGAGGGAAGAGTCTCTGGAGGAAGCCTGTACAAGCGAGGCAAGGTAGGTGATGTTAACACCTGGGACAGAGTAGGTAATACGAGCATTGGGGAAGCCTGCCTCTATATTCAGTGATTGTGGGGCTACATCGTGCAGAATAATTCCCAGCAATATATGAGATGTTACTGCTTAATGTGCTGAGTATACAAAGAGATGTAAACAAAATGGGTTTTCAGAGAGCCTGCAATACTGCCTGACTGCACAGGGGAAGTTATTACGCACCAACCGATTGCTGGAAAAAGGAACTTCTACACACCTTTGGGGTCTTATCCATGTATCTTAATGTTCTGGACCATGACAAATGATTGGATAACAACTCTTACTCCCCTTGTCATCATCCATCTTCTTAGGAGGCTTATTTCTTCAAATCCTGATGATGAACCTCTGTAGTCACTTATCTGAGCAGTGAAAATTTATTGCCTTTACTAGAAAATGAAATTCTCCTCCAGGAGAATTGCAATGGACACAAAAGGGCAAATTTCCACCCTGGAGTATGTGGATGCATTTTCTTTCTCTTTAGTGGGAACTACATACATTTATCCCATGTCAAAATTTGGACCAAAGGGTATCTCCTCTGTTAAAAGGAATGGCTGATTTCCAATTAAATAAGCTATAGACCATAGAGATGTCCTAATGAGAGAAAAAGATGAGGCCCCAAACTAATTCTGCTTTCAGTGTACATATTTAAGAGGGCCCCTAAAGCAGAGTCTCCAAAATACTTACTAATGGCACTGGCCTGCCCCCAGGCCTCCAGTTACTGTCACTGGCAGAGAATGGGCAAAGTTCGCAAGGGACCAACCCACCAAGGGTTCAAAGATGCTACTGTTATTTTGGGAAAGCCTTGAAGGACTCAAGAGACAAGAGTTCTGTGGAACAGAATACTGCAGCGCTGACTTGGACAGAAAACACCACCATGGTCTGTGGACTTCATGAGCAGCTGTACAAAAACATTCTGGCACAGCTGGAAGCATCCTCCAAACTGCTAAACTGCAAAAGAGCAGAACACCACTAACTCCAAAGCACTTGTGTTGGAGCCAGATATGTGCTGTCTCCAGCAGCTACTGGAACCTGTAGCAGAAAATAAAAAGCAGAAAAGCTGTAGAGCCCAGTCTATAAATTCAGCTGAATACTCATAGGTGCCTTCTCATGTGTTCAACAGCAAGAGTTGGTTCCTCCAGAGCGGTCGTTCCCAACACAGGGAACAAACCAATGCCAAAGGATGACTATGGGATCCAAAAGTACATTAGTGAATAAAATTGAGCTCCTACTTTTGTCTGATCAGCTAAGAGAACTGGAAAAACTGTGCAAGTCACTTGTGGCCCTCAGAAGAAGCAACACTAAGAACAGTCTTTTTGGATTTCATATCAAGTTGCACAGTTGGCCAGTAATTAGCTTGGAGTGAGAAACCTCCCCTCCAGCTCCACAGTACAAGAAGGGTTGAAAGAGCTGCAGGTGCCCAGAGTGACACCATAAATATTGATCACAGTACTCGTTCCACTTCATTAGCCACAAAGTGAGCAATGGTCCTCAAGGGAGAGGAAAAGGCAGTTCCAATTTTAATCAAACTGCTGTGCTGAAATGCAAACCTCGTGGAATATTATTTTAATTATCACTCTTTACTGATGCCATTTACAGCCTATAAAAAAAAAAAGAGATGTTTCTGTACAGAGAGCCAAAACCTCCTGCTGCCAGGAAGGTGCAGCGACACTATGCGAAGCAGCCCAACATCACGATGTCCAAGTCAGCTCTGCAATCAGCAAAACCAGTTTTCCAGCCCAGCACCTCACCCAGGGCTCGTTACAAACACTGGTCCAGCCAAAACTTGGTGGCACCGCAGCCGTGGTGTTTCTGAGATATAAACTGTGTGTACAGACTTATTAGCCCACTCAGACTGACCTGCAAAGTACAGTACATAAATCCTAAACCATTAAACCTTCAAAATATATGTCTGGGAACACTGCCAGGGAATATTTGAAAGGGATTACAGAAATGTATTAGTTGTCAGTGAAAATGAAAATATGGATTTCAACTGAAACTCTGTATAAGGGGGAGTTTTTCCCTCAAAATCCGTTAGACCAGCAGCCATGCTGAATGCAGGGAAAATCGTACAGCGCGCTCAGACTACACAGGGCAAACTGATACAGTTCTAAAGCTGCATTTTTATATGCTAAAATAAACATTTTACTTTTTTATTTTTCTCCTTTAATCAGAATATAACCTCATTAAATGACAGTGTGTGAAAAGAACATATAAGCTAGAAAGAAAATATAAAAACTTTCCGAATAAATTAATGTTTATTGCTTTTAGACTTTGATATTCTGGTCTCCACTACTTAAATGCAGTTTAAATGTATTACTTGCCACGGCCTTTACATTAAACCCAGTAAGTCTGCAATTTGCGATAAAATTCCTTATCTCTCTCCTTCTGAAGCAACGCAAAGATCCAAGGTTAATTTGCAGATAATATTATTTCATGAAATAATTATCTTAGTCTATATTACTTAAAATAGCTAAATTGAAGAAAGATGTTTAAAAAAACGAAGCTGGCGCGGCCGCAGGATGAAGGTCTCTCCGCTCCCACACCCGCCCCCACCCTGGCAGCACCTTCAGTGGGGGGCACAGCCTGGGTACCCCAAGCCCGGAGCAGCTGCCCTGATGCCCAGGGAGCCAGGATGGGGATGCTCAGAGCCAATGCACGAGCCCAGGGCACAGAGCTCCCTGCAGTGGGAGGGGAGGGACCCAGCCCCCAGACAGTGCTGGCTGAAAAATGGCTCTTTGCAGCCATTCCTTCTCATCCAGCTAATTTTTCCAAACACCCTCCTATTAAACTATACAAATATATTCATTTAGTAAACATCCCATTAACCAGGTCAGCGTACAGTATTCAGAGGTTATTATAGAGCAGCACCAAATCAGTCACAGAAGCAATTATGCAATTGTAGAGCAGACAATTCACTTTAATCTTAATGTGGGGCTAGGGATGTACGTGCCAACGTTCATTCACACAACTCATTCATTTCCAGGTACTGGGCACCATTTGTTTTACCCTCACTTACACAGTGCTCTCATGTAGTTTGATTTGTAAGCTTTGTGGACTGTCAGAAAATATGAGCTCAGTGCTTCACCCGTCATGTAAGGGATTCTGTTATTGAATTTAAGAGGGTTTCTAAGCTTCTATCACACAACTCAGGAATGAAGTTGGGCTTGTTCAGATTCAAGACCTAAAGTCGTGTTTGTCTCATAAAAAAAAAAAAAGGTTCCTTCTAGAACTATTTAAAATAGGCACTCGTAGAGATATCAGAGCTGAGATTATGGGATACTACAGTTACAAAATGGGAAAAAAAGGCTTTTAAAATCACAGCTTTATTTGAAGGCATTCATTTCTTTAAGCATCTTGGGAAAGCAGGTTGCCATATAATATTAACAAACAAGAACATACTCTGTCAACCACGTGCAGTAGCACAGACATCTTGAAAACCTTGTCTAGTCTGAATTAATAGAATCCTATGATATAAATTAACAGCAGAGGAGGAATTATTTTCCCGGGATTTAAATTGTATACAGCATTAAAAGTAAAGGCCTTAAGATAGTCATTGATAGGCAAGGAACTGCTATCTTTAGATCTATGCATGCCCAGAGAGCACTGTGCTAAATTTACAGTCTCCGGGAGAGTCACCAAATCAGTCAGCTTTATTTGTAAACCACAAGAAAAGAACAAAACGCCCTCTGGGCTGTAGTGTCCTTTGACACAGCACCAAGCACACAACAAACCCGTGCTGATTTTGTATGGAACTTGGGAAATCTGATTAAACTCGTGGGGAGGCAATTCTGGCTACTTAAAATTTAATAGGAATTCTGCTTCTGGTAACAAGACATGGAATTTGAACTTACAGGATCATCTGGGTTTCCACAACAGACTAAGGGCAGCCAAGCCCATCTCCCACCTGCTTCAAGCATGGATGGAGCCTCTTCTACTGAAGTGCCCAAGAGTCTACGTTACATCCACGAGGACTTTCCAATCCTGCCGGGTCATCACATTTTCACAACAGAACATCTGGTATTTCACAGCTCACACACGTTTGCCAGTGATGAGTGGAAACAACCCCCGGACTGGGGATGGACTCATGCCACAGGAGATGAGACAAGGGATCGCAGGCAGAGCTCACGCCATCTGGAAGTGACTTTGACCCTCCAAAAGCTGGGTTCATCCAGTCCCAGCAAACCCCCTGGCCAGGGGCAGATAAATATGCTCAGTTCTTCTAGAAAAGTCACTTTTCAAACCGCGTCTGCCTCCCAGTGGATACAGCACCTGAATCCCTGCAGGCACCACAGGACCAGGCCAGGAACTGACTCCATGTGACTGTTCTTCCCCTCCTCAGTGACAGGAAAGGAAAAATCAACGCTGTCTGCTTGCAAAGCTGCTGTCCCAAGCCATGTGGGTGTGTTGACTCACTCACCTTGCTTCTCCTTTCTTCTCTTCCTGGGCCTGGCAATCACTGGGTCAACGTCAGGGTCCATTGGTATCAGTACCATCAGGCAACTGATGGTAAAATATAGACTGTGGCTGCCAGAAAGGAACTGAACAAATTCAACATTTCAGTCCCATTCCCACATCTCCACTGGAATTTTTGAATAATGCATCTGGTTTAAGAACCATAGTAAAAGGAAGCACTAAAATCATGCAGTATGGGAAGACCAGGCTTCAAAACTGGAGAAGGCATCCCAACAATACAGGATGATTCCGTTTCTAAAGAAATTCCATCTCATTTATATGTTCTCTTGACAAGCTTCCCTCTGACATTTGCAAACTGCCTAAAGATAAAAACTGAACAGGCTGTTTATTTAAAAAGGAACTATGAAATATCCTGTTACTTGTTTTACTCTTCTAAACAAAGGCAGTACCTAATTTGAAACAATTACAGACAAGCTTTATACAGACAGAAAGACAAACACCGAACAATGGCATTTTAAACTGCTCTCAGTCTCCTCTAAGAGGTAATCTTTCTTGAGTCTCTAATTCACATTCACTCCAGTACTTCACAACAGCCACCATTTATTAAATATGAGATTCAATTCACATATAAACAAATGTGATAATGTAATCTACACTTAAAATAATAGCTAGGCTTCAAAGTTTTGGGGGAATTAGGAGTTTTCTCTTTTTATGGCTGCTCTTTGCATTATTTCTTGTCACAACTTCAGAGCTCCAGTCCTGTAATCTCGGTCCACTGAACCCGTGTTTCCACACAAGCCAGGATCTGTGATCTTTGATCTGAGGATCAAAACCCATCCCACAGACAGCACTGAATTCAGTGGGAAATCTGCCAACAGGAGGATGTTAAAGAGCATTTAAAACCCGCATCTCGTGGTCATTTTCCCTGCTCTGCAATTTCTCTACCATTTCCTCGGGTTCTTCTCTTTCCATTACGACTACCTTAGTTATCGCAAATTGCTGCCTAATGAAGAGTACTGACATTACAATACTTAATTAGAATTAAGAGGAAGATTTACTTTCGAAACCTGACAGACCAATATGCTCCAGAGCCAATCTCAGTAGTGCAGAATTAGCCCAAAGTTTCCGTGTCCCAAATTCTTAATTAAAGTTTGTCAAAACTTATTTCGAGAGGGGGTGGCTTCCCCTCCAGCATCCATTAACCTCAAAAAAACAAGTGACTAAATTGTTTTTAAATCAGCTCTACTTCATAAGCAGCTTGATAAAAAGAAACTCAAAGAAAGTACAACACTTATCTTAAATTTCCACTCAGCAGCCTTCACCACCACGTATAAAGTTGGCTCTCACATCATTCCTGTCCAGCACACAACAGGCAGTGCCGAAGAAATTTCAGCTACAGAAAAAGCTTTCTATAGGGCCACCCAGCTGGAAAGGATTGAATTACACAAAAATAGCCCTTTTTTTTTTGATTCCACTAAAAGGGCTGTGGTCAGAGATCAATGTGAGAAGCTATGTCTTGAAGTTAGATCCAAGTTATTCCTTTACATAAACCTCAGGAGAAACTTAACCGCTGAACCCCCCCAGCACAGCACAGCCAGAGCTCAGTGCAGCTCCCTCACCTTGTCTGAAGAACAGTGGGCACAGAAAACCTCATGGCTGCTCCCAGCCCTTTCTGTCACCCTGCCCTCTCCTCATCTCTCCTCTCCTATTGCCACACTCCAGGCCCTCCTGTAGACCGAAACGGAGTGAAGCCCCCAGCCCCACACACTGCGGCTGGGACAGGTATTCACTACCAGGTCTCAGTCTCTCCCCTGCAGAATCAGGTGTAGTTTATCTCTTTTACTATTATCTGATAGGAACAAATTCCCAGATACCACCTCAAACAGAACTGAACTAGCTTATCCTGAAACATTTTTTTCTTTTGGAAGTTATCTAGTATGAGTTGGATTTCAACCCACTGAAACCCATGTACAGAATGCAATAAAATACAGCCAGCCATTCCTTTACCTTTAATTCTGCTTAATTTAAAGTCTTTATACTTTAGACTACCTCAAAAAAAAAAGTAGTCTTGGCTAAAGTGATTTTGAACTGACAATTGGGCAATTTTCTGTCTATTAAGAATCTGAAAAATATCACAGGCATTAAAGACCATTTTCTCGCTTGTTTTAGCCTGGCTTCCTACGGAAATCAGGATCACAGAATCATCACAGAATCACAGAGTGGTTCGGGTTGGAAGGGACTTTTAAAGGTCATTTAGTCCTACCCCCCTGCAGTGAGCAGGGACATCTTTGACTCAATCAGGTTGCTCAGAGCCCCAACCTGACCTGAAATGTTTCAAGGGATCCGGGCAACCTATGTCAGCATTTCCCCCAGGCTGTGTAGATACCAGGGGCTACCCCGACCCAGGCTTTGTTAAACCTCATGAGGTTCACACAGACCCGCTTCTCAAGCTTGTGCAGATCCCCTGGATGCATCCCACCCCTCCGGTGTGTCAGCTGCCACTGCACTGTTCATCCGTCTGCTGAACAGCAGAAAATTTTTAAACAGTTTAATGTAAACCGAATTTGACAGAGGGGTTGGTCCCTTAAAGATTCAAATACCCACTTGAAGTAGCAGCTCAATGCTGGAGAAAGTCACAAACATTGCCAGCACTGAGGAAAAGTTATCCCTCTGCTGGCTGGATATGGGCTGGTCAAACACCAGTATCCAGAAGGGGACAAATGCTACAAGATGTAGAACATCAAACTTTCCCTATTTGCTCTTTTATTAAAAGAAAAAGAAATAGCATTTTGTGAACATTTCTGCAGACTGTCACCTGTCTACTCAATATGAAGAGTTCAGAAGAGCTGCTTAAATGAAAGGATGATGGTTGCACAACCTGTGCTGAGCTTTCTTGCAAATTCAGCTACAGGATCCTTCAGTAAAGTTGTGTGAATGGTGTCATATAGATATGCTGCAATATCTGGTTGAAATAAATGGTCTAAGATTGATATTAATGCAAAAAGGTTTGAATTCATGTGTCTCAAGGGGATATTATGGGTAGGAAACTAAAATCCAAGAAAGTTATCTGGTCATGGCTGTGTAAAGAAGCTCTAAAAGCACCACGTCAAAGCCAGGAGAAACCCCGACTGATGTGAATGCTACGAACAGCCAGTGCTTATTTCCAGAGACAAACATCTCTGTATGTAACAAAACCAATAAGGGTAGGAGTAGAGCATAAAACTTCTCAGAGACTATTTAGGATGAGAGGGATAAAAAGGTGTTGTGTGTTGTGAAGCATTCTCACTACTTATATTCCTCAGCATTGAGTGCCCAGTGCTGTGTGCTTGGAACACTTAGCATAAACATCACCAGATCATATTCACTCCCTTAAAAACCTCCTCCACTAGCAGAAAAGCAGTGATATCCTTAACTCCTTTTGGAACCCATTTAGTCGAGATACAGAGCCCTTATGGATGGCATCCATCCTCACTGTCACATCTTCCATCTCCTCCTCCCCATAACTTCAGCCTCCTTTGGGTCACAGATCCAGAACCCTGCCCTTAACACTTCTCCAGTCAATCTTTCCAGCGTTCCCTCCTGTCCACACACGTTAATTTTAGAACGTGCCATCTCCCTTTCACCTACCTTTCAAATACATTTCAAGAAGGATCCTATTTTGCTCATATCTCCCCTTTGCTGAACCACTGTTCCCTAAGAAATACAGTAACTCTCTAAAAAAGAACATGAACTCAACATGTATGCGAAGCTGTGCTTAGTTTAAAGAAAACAACCAAACAGGTATTTTAGGCTGCATGCTTCATTTCACTGAGAAAACATGAATTGCTATTGGCACTTATAGGTACTTTTCTCATTTCTTACTGAAACAACCTGGGATTGTTGTATACAATATATTGTAAAGGCCAAAACCACATAGATCTATTTAAAGATTTCTTTTCCAGACTTAAAAAATTACCTATAAATACTTTTGCAGCTACAAAATGCAACACAGGAACCTTTTCAGTTTTATAACAGAAAGATTAGAGAGCATCAAACTCAGTAGCGATTCTCTAGACATTAAAAATAGCTTATAAATAAATAGTTCAAAAATATACATTTGCATTAGCCTAGTATACAGATATTAATCCTTCTATACAGTTTCTTCAAATATCTTTCACCAATGCAACAGATTTACAGGTCACTCACACACACCGTGCTCTTTAGGTGACCTTTATCACAAACTCAGATCAACTTATGTCAAACTTATTCCATAACATTTAAAACATAAAGGGCAATGCAGATCTTGCCATAATAAGCGATGTTTATACTTTTCTTAATGTTATAATTCACATTTCTGAAAAGGCTACCTTGAACCTTTGTTCCAAATCTACAGGCGTTTGAAGCTCAGCTTCCTTTAAAAAACAAAGATCAGCACCTGCTGCTCCCTCTCGCTAATGAAAGCGGGAGCAGAATCTTTGAAACTCCATCCGAAACAGCCATAGGGAAGAAATGGCCTTTGCCCTTACCATTTTAACACTGCTCTGAATTCTTGAAAAACATATTTTTGAGACATTAGGTATAATAAAGGAGCACTAGATACTGAGAAGAATCATGGTTTTGCATAGAAATTAATTTAAGGGCGTTCTGCACTGACCACAAGCTCACACTTAGCTTGGCTGGCATGCAAAACACATTTTCACATGTAGCTGTAATACCTTATACTGACAAGCACAGGGAGGATGAAAACTGGCTATATCCTCAATCAACTCCACTGGTACCTCTGTCTGCCTCCTACACAGCCCTAACATCACCCCTGGATACCAACTGTAGCTGCCTTCAGGATGACTGACACAAATCACACACCAGCATTTGACAAAGCACAGCCACCCTTCAGCTGGAAATCATGCAGCTTCTTTCCATTCAAACATAAAGAAAACTAATCAAAGTACATTTGAATTTATCTTCTAAACTCAAGCCCACCACCTTCCAGCTTTCCAGCATTAGATATTTCACCCTGTATTTCAGCACAATACACCTGACTCTAAGACACAGAGACTTAAGCAAATGTAGCTACTCCAGTAACTGCTCAGACTTTTGAGTTTCTGTCTTCCTTGGCTTGTGAGCCATGGTCGCTATGATCCTGAACAAATTAAAACTGTTAAAGTGTGACTATGCAAAGAAAGCTCTTACTTTTCAGCAACTTGCCATAAAACTAACCTAAAGCTGATCTGTTTCTTCTGTAGACATAATTTTCAGCAGAGGATACAAAGACAGTAAATAGGCTTGAATTCATGATGGTGTCTGTCTTCCGACTGCCAGTGCACCAGTCAAAGCAGGCCACAACCAGCGTTTTGTCTTTTCAAATGTTGCCAGTAGGAGACATCACATATTTGGACTGGTACCAGCTGCTGCGGGTTACGGCTTGATGGAGGTAACTACATCTATTCCACTTGGCTCCTGAACAGCCACTTTGCTCAAAGAGCACATCGGTCTTCACAAATACAAAAAAACAATGGGTCTTGAATCTATTGAACAAACCACACACCACTCTTCAGGATTCCTGAAACATTCACAATACACATCAGCCTCACGACTCCACTGCAATATGCTCCCTCTGCCAGGGTCGCACAATGAGAAGTATGGATCCTATCTAATTTCTAGAAGGCTCTGCATGTTGCCTTTTAGGATTTGTGTTTCTAACAGCCAGAACATACTGGTTTGGGAACAACAGCTTCAGTGACAGGGTACAGTGGGGTAGATCACAAACTAAGAAGAGGAATGGGCAACGGGGCCCCTGACAGTAATTGAACCTGTGGGCTCAGAAGAGCTGGTGCCTCTTTAATTTCATTGAATGTACATGCAAGTGTGTTGAGCAATTGGATAATTTTACCATCCCCTACAAAATAATTCCGAATATTAGAGCTGTAAAGTTGTCTCACTTCCAGCTTTCATTTACGTGGACAGTCTATGACACACACGTGTTAATCACACCCTCCTCAGCAAAACTCCCATCGCGTTCTGTTCTGCTCATGCTGACAGCACACGGATTTGACCACGGCAGCACATAAGTCTGCCTTGTTGAACCTCAATGATTTAAGAAGCCAAGACAAAACAGTTCCTAATCCGTTGACCTAGCTATTCAGCTTTCAGCTACACGTCGTTCTCTCATCACTAGAAGCACTCTCCTCCCACCCCTCTCGGGAAGCCAAAGCCCTCACAGGTACAGATCTGGGAAAACGCATCACTGAAGAAAAATTGATTTTCTTTACTCCTTGTGTTAAGGTCAGATTAAAGACAGGTGCTATCTCGAGAATAAGTATTTTAATTTTACAAACAAAACTGCTTCTTGTAGTTTCTGAAAGTTTCAGTTTCTAAAATGATGAATGATCACAATCTACACTTATGCTGCTCTTACAGGAGAAAAAGCCTAGAGGTACTATTAGACACGGTGTTCTCACTGGACACTGCATCAATGGGGGTTTAAGATCTTATTCTGATATATCAGAAAAAAGTTATCTAAAACTTACTTTCAATAAATTGAAGACAGTAAATCTTTCCTCAGAAATTTAACAGACTCCACAAATTCATTCTGTATCATTAATCCATTACAAGACGAAAAATCAAGAATACTCCTCAAGTAAGAACTTGGCTCTGGTGAGATTTACACTAAAACACAACTTCTCAGAAAGCTGCAAGCTTCATGCCCTCAGCCAGGAATCAAACCAGACATCACCCTACTGGCAGCCCCTTCCTCCTGGAGGATTAAGGCACAGCTGCTGGGGATGCTCCTGCCTCTCACGATGCCGGGCATGAGTGGAGCACGTATCGCTAGCTGGCTCTGTGGACAATTATTCTGAGGGACCACGGCACATGTTACGATCGAACTGGAAGTACAGGCAGGTAACTGAGCACACTGTTATTAATATTCTACTCCCGAAGAGTCTTCGGCTTCTGTAAGTACAGAGCTTCACTGTCAAGTCCTAGCAGAACATAACATTGGATCTTAAAATAACACTGCTTTGATTACCTTACTTTCCTTTACTCTTCGCTTGAATTCCAACAGGATTTCAGTGTCTGCTCTGTCAATAGAGCTGTGTGAATAATGGATTTCTGTTTGGGCACTGAACCAAAAAAAAAAAAAAGGAACAGGAAGAAAAAACTTTACCTCTGTTTTAAGTCGACCGAAGAGAGAACGAGGGAGGAAAGTAATTTTAAGATAAAGCAAAATGTCTGTTTACTCTAAAAGGAATATTTTGCTTTGGTATTAACACCCTCTTTTGAAAATATTCTGATTTTTTAATTACGCTTCAGGCCTGAAACCATTTACCAAAAAAGCAAACAGTAAATAATTAATGTAGCAAAACCAAAAAAATTATGAAAGAAAACATTTTGACTCTCTGAAATATTCTTCTCCCAGTTTTTACAAAAAAAACTGTTAGATGGAGCAGAAATTTGGGAATAGTTTTATTTCACCCCAAACGTACTTTCCCAGTGAACACTTTAAAACAAACTCCCTCATTTTCTAGAATGTGCCACACTTTAGATACCAACTGCCCAGAACCAGAGAGATTGCACAGGAAAATAAAACCAACTATCCTGCTGAAATTACACTCGGCAGTGCTGCCAGCACAGCAGGAGCAGCAGCAAAAGGCTTTCTGCTCAAAAGAAAAAGAAGCAACAGGCCTAAAAGTCTAGTGAACACCCCTATTTTGTGGGTTCCTTCTATTCACCACCCCCTGCAAACATGCCGTGGGGTTTGGGGAGGGTATTTACAAAAAAAAACAAACAAGGGAAAAGTAAAGCTTAGGCTTGATCACCTGGTGTAACAGTGCTGGAAGGAGGACAACTGGTTTGTCTCTGCACACCAGCTCCTGTTGGCACTGCTCTTTGGTGCTGCTCGCGCAGCCCCAGCTCCACGGCACCAAGGCTCGGTGAGCCCGGGCAAGGGCTGCTGCCCCCCCGGGGCGAGGGCTGCTGCCCCCCGGCCTCGATGCCTCCTGCAGCCTGTTCCACTGTGGGCGCAGGGCTGCAGCACATCTCATCTCCATCTCGGCAGAGCGTCTGCAGCAGGGTCAGGAGCGCAAGGACCTGCCAGACACTGTTCATTGGTCATATACGGCCGAGAAGCGGGCACAGAAACCTCCTGGGAGCACCAGGCAAGGCAGGAACTGCTGAAGAGGTGGTTTGTGACAGGTCCCAAGCAACAAGTCATTCGGGTGCTAAGAAAGAACGACACCTCTGGCCCTGGGCCTCTGCTCCTCTGGGTTCAGCTCCTGCATCTCCCAGTCTCTGTGGGAACACTGCATGAACATGGAGCTGATAGATAATCTGGCACTGTTATAAATACCGTCCTCGAAAAAAAATAAGCACACAGTTTTAATCCCAACATAAACAAAGTAACTCTGATACCGAAGCTGACTGTATAGAAAACAAAGGCAAATACTCATAATCTTAGCTCAAAAGCAGTTATTTGTTAACTAGGAGTAAATAGAGTAAAACCACCTGAAACCAGCAAAATCACATTATATTTGCATTAAACCTTGTTGTCAATCTGATAATTTCTGATTAGAACAATGAAGCCTTTGGGTATAAATTATTATTTTTGATCATTTATACACTCTGCGACTCACTATCACAGAGAAATCATCTTTGTTATTAATGGTTCTTCTTGCAGGAATCACAGAACAAGCAGAAGCAAATTAATAAATGACGATATGGGAATTACAACAAAATAGATTGATGACTTGCGGGTATGATCCTGAATAATAACATTTTACAATCTATTCAGAAGAATTGCAAATAGGTGAGATTTAGTTTACAGTACATTTATAAAATGCCTGAAAAATGAACTGTTAACTTTATGAGTCATACTTATTATTTAATGAATTTATTGTTACAGTTCCTTTTACATATGTTCTCAGTGTCGTCATAGTCACTGCTCTGTTTATAAGGTACAGGAATATAAATGTGCAGATCTAAAGCCAAAATTTGGTTCAACACTTCTCGTTTCAGTCTCTTTTCCTATTATTAATACAGCCAAAAATAGACATGGAAAATAATAATTAAAAGGGTTCCCAAATTCCTCCATCAGTCTGAACCCAGAAATATTTACATGTTAATTCCAGTTGTTTGTCTTAGCTTCTAAGTCTGGAAACTACCTAAGAAAGCACATCAGCTCCTGTTTAGACTGAAGCTTCCCCTGCTGACCCTGGGCCAGTCCTGCTGGGTAAGGTTATCTGCAGTTTTCTGCACACTCCTACAGCGCTGGATCACCTTTGTCTCACCGTGCACAAAGGAATGCGCAGCAGAGCACACAGATGATCATCTGGGTCGTTGTCTTCAAAAAATTAAACGCAATACATTTTGGCTCCTGCCCAATTGCATTTTAAAATGAGAAAGTTTTAACTGTGTTCATGGGTTTGCACCTGCTGAGCAGCAACATTTAAGAAGAGCAAGTGAACTGCAAAGTTTTCAGAGTTATTTTCATCCCATGAACGCACAGCGAAGTTTGTCAGTTCTAATCAAGACTGCCCAAATGCAAATGTCAAATACTTGCAACTGTCTGATCAAGGATACATTGCAAACAGGAGATTATTCGAGCCCTTGTTGAACAATTTAAAACAACAGCTCTGAGAAAAATCAGTGAATATTAAAAAGGAATTTACACATAAATTCTTTGATCCCAATTGTAAATCCACGTACCCAATGTTATATAATCTAATTTTTAATATCATCATCCATTTTGCTGTACTACTTCCTGTTCTATACTGGAGGTTTTCAAGGCCAGGTTGGATGGGGCTTTGAGCCCCCTGAGCCAATGAGAGGTGTCCCTGTTCATGGCAGCAGGGATGGCACTGGATGATCATTAAGTTTCCTTCCAGTCCATGATTCCTTTGGCTTCAAAGACTTCCCCAAAAGAATCCATTGTCTTTCACTAGCTAAATAAAAAAACTATTTCCTGAAAAATTTTGTTTGGAGGAAGCACACAATGTAGGTCTTTTCCCATTCTCTGTATTATTTTATTGCACTTCTGCACATATTTAACTTTATTTGATTTATTACACCCTGTCTTCTGATGCTACAGAAGAGATGCACTCGAGGGATATAGACCAGACACTAACAGTTTCTCAGAAGCATCAGATGCATGTTCAATAACTCATTAACAGAGATGAGAGACACTACTAGGTGGGAGCAGACAGACACCAAACAATGGCAAAGTAATGAGATGATTACAGCCTTGTCACTCCTCCTCATCTACACCAACTGCTATAAACCACAAATCACAGGCTCCAGCTACTCCATGAAAAAACACCGTAGACAACACATGCCTTGCGGATGGACCCCCTACGTTAAACTGCTTAAAAAACAGAAGGTCACTTCTGTACCTCTGGACAAGTGAAGTACGGGCAGTGCATCACTGCAATCCATGCAAGCCCCTACAAAGAGTCAATGATTTGCCAAAGAAGTTTCCAGAGAAACCCTGCAGAGCAGGGCCAGACCCACCCATGACTCGCTCCAACACCGTTCAGGCTCCAGCTCATCCCAGCCACAGTTTGTCACCTGGCTCAATCCACAAAATCCTCTC
The DNA here is from genome assembly GCA_033556795.1 of Tapera naevia. NCBI lineage: Eukaryota > Metazoa > Chordata > Aves > Cuculiformes > Neomorphidae > Tapera > Tapera naevia. The sequence goes on along the minus strand of JAUMJJ010000149.1, from coordinate 450,106 downwards.
ACCAGAAAGGATGGCTTGTTGAAATGGAAAGACAAGACACCACAAGGGGCTCCAAAGGCAAAGCTGCGCTTGGAGAAAGAGGTTAAGTAGCCAGTGCTCCCTGCTACCCCTTCTCCCAAGAGGTGCCATGGGAGAATGACCTTGGGGTGACCAGACCTGGGACAGAGAAGGGCTCTTGCCTTGCGGACGTCCAAGCTCCACCTTGCTGGAGGGAAGTTGAGCCCCAGGGAATCCCACAGGCCCTGCTGGCAGCAGCAAAGCCCTCTGCCATGGACAGAGGACTGGAAATCGTGGCCAGTTCCTTCCTGCTACATTCATGAAATTAAACGTCACTTTTGGCAAGGGAAGAAATAGCCTCCTCATGAAAAAGGCCTCAGGCCTCTGAGCCATGGAGCACAGTAGGCAACGGCCCAGCATGGGCAGGTGAAGGACACAGGCACAGCAGTGCTGTGGCTGCAGGGAGAGGAGAAGGGCAAGAAGCTGTCACGCCAAGCTCTTCTGCTGACACGAACAGGACTGAGAGATCAGGTACTTCCAACTGCTAGAGAAGTGAACTAACACACTGCAGCAAAAGGAGCAGGGCATCATGCCAAAAAGTCTGGAATTTACATGGAAATGAAGACATCTTGCAGGCAGGGGTATAAAGAAGACCCGAAGTACCCTAATTAACATTCTCTGGGCCCAAAAGAAGATGCCGATACGTTGGGTTTTGTCACTTAACGGGGTCCAAAAGAACGTATGTTTTTATCCCTTCAGGCATTCAGTGGGAATGCTGAGCAGCAATGCCAGGTACGGATGGCAGAATGACTGGATGAAAGACTGGATTTTAAGAAATGGAGCTGAAGAAAGAAAAGGTGCTCAAGTAAATGAAAATAACAGCACATAATGCAACTCCCCTAAATGCTTTCAGAAGAGCAGTTACTTGCACAGAATTTTGAACTGTATAATGCTATGCATTAGTACAGGCCTTATGCTATTCTACCTGTAATTGGTAGTCTCACAGTTTCACTCCCTTCTGTCTTGCCACTAGCAACTATTCCAGTTAAAACACTTTATGCAACTCTGCTGCTTGCTCCAACTTTTATCCATGAAAATACACCACTTACTGCAATGGAAATCTAGTTAAGAGAGCATTACAGAAGGAAAAAATGTCATAAACAAAGCAACAAATATCACTGGATTGGCAGGAGAAGAAAGAAAATTGACTTTTTTTTACAACTTGGACTTGAAGGACTCCACCAGTCCTACCCTGCCAGATCAGGAATTCAGAAAAGTTTAAAACCAGCAGTAACCAGTGCTTCTAATCTGCCTACTGATCTGGATATTTTCTTGTGAAACCTTCTCAGAACCAGACAACAATCCTGACTAAAGACAATGTTTGCCTCAGGGTGACAGGGGGAAGAACAGCCCAACTTTTTTTTTTTAACAACAACATGTACAGAGTAACTGAAATGAAAAGGGTTCTATGAGACTTCCAATATGTCATTGAACAATTATGTGGAGACCCTTTAAGGCATGGCTTCTTAAGGATGCTAGCCACAACGAACAGCCTGATCAGAGATCAGTGAGCATCTGCCACGTTCTGTACTTTCCTTCCAAGCCACAAGTCTGTGCACAAAAAGGGATGTTGGCAGTTTTTGCAGTGTGAAGTACATGGTGCTCCTCAGCAATACCAGACTCCATCTGTACCCATCACAGCAGGAAACGACCTACAGTTATGATCATCCTTTGCAAGAGACCACTCAGACAAAATTCAGAGGCAGCCCTTTACTTTCCTCTATATTCTGGTCACATCATTTTATAACAGTTGAATATTTTTTTTCCCCATGTTCACAAACTTAGAAGAAAACTACGTAATTTAAAATTTATTTCAGTAAAATCCATGCTCTTCAGCCAAAGTAACAATCATTTCAGTTCGTCAGAGTCTAATGACACGCTATTTTTAACCACTTGCCAATTAACCTCTCTTGTTATCAACCTGAAATAGTTTCCTGTGATCGGCCTCAGCACCATTTCAGACATAATATCGGACTCTAAAGTTCCACAATTTTGCCACTTTCGGGCTGATAGCACAGTCTCACTGTGACTAAGGACTGCAAAATCATGCTCCATGTAATTGAATCTAAAGATTTGACAACACTGACCTTATCAAGAAATGAAACTTTTGGCTGAGGTTCAAACCATGCACAAGAAATAAGCTCTTGCTGGTGTTTGTAAACGTCACATAAAACCATACTTATTCATTATTAACAACTTGTAAACTGAACACACTGCAGGTCTCAAACTGCTGCCAAGTAAAGTACTGCTTAGTACAATCATTTCATTTACATCTAATTCTGGTATCAATTTTGGCAGCATAACCGAGCGTCCCTTCTCAGGATTGGATGAGCATTACTGTAACAAGATAAACATCCTGACCGCACGCTAAAAACTGAGGACGGAAGAAATGCCAGGGGCCAGATTAATTTTGTGAATGCCTATATTGCTGCTGGCCTCAGTGACAGCCCTGCTGTGCACAAGATGTACACAAAAGGGCTTCTAGGAAGAACCAGGCCGTCGATGTCCTGCTGTTGTCGTGGTAAGGCCAGCAGTGACAACACCTGACCTGCACTGGTGAATGATCTGCTTTAGGATAAAACAGAATATAAGGCTCCAAGTAAAATCCCAGGTAATATCAGCACTAGGCTTTCATGAGCATCAAAGTCAACCCAAGAGTCTGAAAGTTTAATGAAATTCAGTAAGCAGCCTTTGTAAATAAACACAACTTCTCTGCAGCAGAATGACGTTTTAGGAGGAGGCAGGAAAAACCACAGGGCTTTTAGGACGAGACCGTTACTCACCCTTCTTGTTCTTGCACACAGCCTTCAGGATGCGGTTTCCAGGCCCACATTTTCCATGGTCAGTCACACATATTCCTTCTGAAACAACCCACTCGTAACACGTCGGGTCTTCACAGGGAAGAGATTCAATCAAATGTGGGCAACCTGCCAGGGTGCCCACGGGATCCGCGATCACTTGTCTCTGTCTCATTCTAAAGCCTGGATAAAGAGAAACTGAATTCACTAGGTAACAGTAAAAATATTTATACCAATACTCTAGTAGCAAGAGGACTACATAGGGCATCTGGAATCGGGGGGCACAAAGGCAAACAAGAGCACAACCCTTACAAACTGAATTGATTGGGCTGGCACTTGGTTAAATGTGCCCACAGCCCAGGCACACAAAACCTAATAAAGAATTCCAAAACCCCATATTTTTCACATCTCTTTTCCTTTCATCAACATCTGATACTAATACACACATCCAAATACAGGAATTTGCCACTGATGCATATATTAATTTAATAACAACATTAAGATAAAAGGAGAGAAACAATTAAGGAATTGAAGATATAAAGGACATCCATATTCTGCTTGAGAATCCACTAACGAAAAGGCTTGTTGTGAGATACAGCAGAGCAATTTACTAAGAAATTAGTATTCTGCTTTATGAAAGTGTAAGGATTTCTGATACATAATGCATATCAGACCTCTTTGAAATGACATCCTATTAAATTGGAAGATTCAAATGTAAAGCGGAAGAAAAAGGTTACAGAAATAATGGAAGAATTGATTACATAATCTACCTCCTTCTGAATAAAACCAAAAGTCATGTTGCTATATAAAATGCAGAACAAATACACAAGCATCTTTCAGCTTGTTTTGTTATGTAAATGACACAGAATTCTAAGAAAGGCAGGAAAAAATAAGTGGTGGTCTTTCCCACAACAGCCTCAGACAAGGGGCAAATATACAGCATTAGGGGAGGCCACATGGAAATGCCTTGGCCATGAGACAGAAGGGAAAATTAAAAAGCACACACTCTAGAGAACATAACAGACAAACCTGGACCATTCTCAAGTCAGTAAAAAATAAAATATTCAAAACAATCCAAAAATTAAATGGCTTTGCAAACCTCTATATTTAATCACATATTTTTATCATTTCTTTTTTAATTTGAAAAATTCTAACCAGCTCCAACCACCTCAAAAATTTAGATGCTGTTTTCAGAAGTGTGGTTCCCTAAAAACAATATTCATTCCCCGACATTAATTAATTAATTAAAAAAAAAAAGTTAAGCTTCCAATGCGGAATGTGATACCTTTGCTTTTGCAACCTTATCATAACATTCCAGACCCGCTTCAGATCCCCCAGCCCGCAAAGCAACACACAGGAGCAGGCATCACCTCTCCGGCCGTGGTGCTCCTGGCAGTGCTCGTGCAGGCAGGGGCCCCAGGGCGACCAGGCAGAGACTGCGCACGGCGACGGGCACGGCACGGAACACGGCTGCGAGGCAGCGGGAGCAGGGCCCAGGCACAGCTTCCCATCCACCGGCCTAGGGACTAAGGGAAAAGGAGAGGGAAAGAGAAAAGCAGGGCTGTAACTTTGCCCAAGACACAGAGCGCGGGACATCACTGCCGGCCAGAATCCATAGAAACCCAGGGCTCCCGCAGGGCCCATCTCCCAGCGCAGGAAGTCCATCCTGCGTTCAGCAAGGCACGTGAAGCTCTACCTAAGCCACCCACGTGCAGTTTACCAGCTAAGTCTGTGCTTCATAGTAAACAGGTGCTTTAATAATAAACTCAGTGCTGATCCTCTAAAACGCCAGAGCACCAAAGTGGAATCAAATCCCCTGCATTCGCAGCCAAGGAGCCCCTTCCCACTGGCCTGAAGAGAGAGACGAGCAAGAATAACAGAAGACAAAGAGCTTATGCTGCAGCTGGAAGCCCAGCAGACATCCCCATGCCCGGCCCCTGCAGGGGCTGAGCCACCCTTAGCCCACGGACACAGGGGCCACATCCTTGCCTTTATTCACCTGCTTTCAATAAACTGAGCAGAGCTCTCGGCTTCTTCTACAGAGACAGCAGCAGAGAGCACCCTTCCTGCCTGAGACAGCCACTGACTTGCCTGCACCCAGGGCAGGCACAGAGCTCTTCATCCAAGAAATGAGCCAACCCCAAACTCTGCCAAAGTACCAATTTTGTTGATATCAACAATAAATCTGGAAAACTGATTCCCTTTGTATTTTCATTTTTCATAAGATATTTCTACTTTCAATTAACTTTTCTTGCCTTTTTATTCGGGGCAAAGGGAGGAAGGAAAAGAAGGGGAAAGGCTCTTAAATCTATCTTCTAAGACATTACATGATATTGCATTTTAATTACATTATGGGCTGAATTTGGCTGTCTCTTTAGAAAAATCAATATCAAAGCAGTATTTCAAAAGGCAGAGGCTTGTTTGAGTTTACACTGCTATGGTATTACCAAGACTTCATTAATTTTTATAGCTATTGAGTTTACTTTATCCTCATTTTTATTTTTAATGTCTATTTTCCTTGGCTTACACGCATGGAACCAACTTGAAAAGAATTTATAAAAACATGCCAAATATGAGAGCAATCTTTTATTTTTCTGATATTTTATCATTTTCTTTTAAATTAACCATTTGAAGAAAAGCACAACTTAAACACAAGACTTTGGTGCGCAAAATTTGCACATCCTGAAGCTGAGACCTAAAACCAGTACCAGTGCTTACAATTCCAGCTCATCAGAATAAATGGGAATAAACTACAGCTGGGATTTAATTCTAACTCAAAAGATAATATGTTAGTAACAAAAGACCATTTTCTGAACGATTCTGGGACACTGTAAGGTCTCTGACACGTTCATTTACAGACTACAGCAAGGTAAATCCAACTCACCTGAATGCTAACACAGACAGCTTTTCCAGGGACCTTGCAAGTCAGAATCAACAGTCATAATGAGATAAATAGTACAGCTTTAAGCATAAGAGTGTTCATTTTACCAAGTCTCATGGGTGACTTAACCAGCCTTTCAGCATCAAGCTTTGCAGAACTGTATTACTTCTGGTGAGGTCACTTGAAGAAATGAAAGGCAATAAATACAAGTGCATTTGGGCAAAACAAGGAATAAAGTCCTGTTCTGCTTTAACTTAAGGCACCATCTTTAGCAATGGCTCCTTCCTCCTTACTGATGTTTAGATGGTTTATATATTGCATATTAACCATTGAAATGTGGAATTCATTAGCTAAAGCAGGTTGGTTCTCATGCTTGGAAAACCAGCTACAAGCAGTGGTGCCAAGGGAATTTTAGAGTTAAAACGACTACAAGAAAGTTCAAGGGATAGGATTCTGTTGGCAGGCACAGCCTTACAGCCACTCCTGACTCATGAAAAGCTCCTTCCTATTTTGGAGACAACCCTTGCATTCCTCTCCCTGTCCAGCACCTTCCCACCTCACCCTCCCTAGGCCGATGCCCTGTTTAATTCTGGTACCCAGAGCTCTTTTTTCCAGGACCAACATCCTACTTGTCCCTAGAACGAGACTGCTTGTTTACTCACTTATTTAAGTAATTCTATATATACTGTAAAATGCATACCAGAAAATACAGAGTATTTTATTTTTAATCAAATATCAAAATATATTCTAGGTCTGTGCTGGTTTATACTCACTCTACACTGACTGCAAACCTCCAGGGAAAGGAATAAGACAGAACAAAAAAACAAGATGCATTAATAAAGGCATATCCAATACCATCCTTTTCCAAAATCAGATGGGTACAAAGAGCCACACTTGCCTGCACAACAACCAGACTGACTGCATGGGCCAGTGAGGTCCTCTGTAAGAGAGTCTGATCCCTTCTTCAGCCAGCAGACTGACAACTCTAATTTCCATTAGTTTCATTTAAAAGCTTGAGGTCATTTGCTATTGCTATTCTTTCATACTCCAATAAATTTTTACTATTTTTATTATTATTATTAACTATAAGGTGAGAGGGGTTTTTTTTCTGTGAATCTTTCAAATGCCAAATTTCTGATGCGCTGCAGCTTCCAAACAGGTGCAGACGTCCTGGCTGCCTGGGGATGCCCTGTTCAGGTAAAACCCTCCCATTATGTCTATGATAAAGGAACGCAGCTGCCAGGCCAATCTTTACGTACCAGACAGCTTTCTAATTTTGCTCAATAATTGCATTTGCAATGGCATTTTTCCTACAACCATACAGAAACAGTGGGGTTTTGTGTTGTTATTTTATTTGGAAAAATATTAGCCTCGGTTTTGGGGGGGAAGAGGGAAGCAGAAGCCAAGGAAGAGAAGAGGGGGAAGCAATATCTCTGATTCAAGTAGCAACTTATTTATTACACTTGTTCTTACCTTTTAAAACCCTGTGTTGTTCTCAATCTATAGAACAAACTTGAAAAAGCAATCAAGCACTAATCTGAGAGCCTCTGAAACATTGCACATTTCTATAGCTGTTATATTGGATCTATCCTTTAGAAATGTAACTATAGCTGTTCCCAGCACCAGCCTCTGCCTCAAGTTTGAATTTCACTATTTGCTGTTATTTTCAGGTTATTGCTACCAGCAGGAGATAATAAATTGGGTTCTAAAGCATCATGCTTCCCTATATATTTTTACTGAGGTAGTGATTTGGAGGAATAGTAGAAGAGGAAATCAGCTCCAACATGATTATTTCCATAATGTAATTTTAAGCCAATAAATAAATTATCTGTGAATACAGTCATACAGACACATACTTGCAGGCACACATACCAACACTATGTAAAAAGCAATGACGACCAGACAGAGAAAGAAATGTATAGAAAGGCCCTTCTTTTCAGTGATTCCTTTCAAATTTAGTTTTTCAGCTCCTCAGGACGTAAAGAACATTTTTTTTTTTTCCTTGACTTTAACTTTATTTCTCTTTTAAGAATGCAGCAAATAGTATTTCTCATATTAACACCTAAATGAGACATTTCTAAATATCATTAACATACCTGGAATATGAGTGAAGAATATTAGGACTGTCTTTTTCACACTGGTACAGCCATATTTATTAACCAATTATTAGTTCTCAAAGAAACAAATCCGGATGCTTACCGTACCTTTTGGCAAAAGTAAGCTAAATTAATGATTGCCAGGGTACAAAAAGTAATGTCATATTTTTGTAAAAGTTCCTACTGTCTTTGCCAGGGCTTACAAATAAAAGACACTGATCAATACAAAGGGAATTTACTTGAGAAAATCACAAAGGAACGAGTTGTGTTATAAAAACACCTACATGGCTGTAACATAATAAGGATAAACCAGTACAACATTGTGTAAGTATTTTCTCTAACCTGAAAGACTTGCTTTTATGGCTAAAAGAAAAAAAGATTAGACAAAGGCAAAGTGGTGAAAATAATTTAACCAGGCTGGAAACAGTGCCAACCCCAGCCCAGTGCAACCCTCCATCAGAAAGCCTAACGCACCCAACGCCTGGTGGAGAGAGGATGGAATGAGAAGAATCAATTAGTTTTGAAGCCACAAGGCAGAAAGTTGAAGTCCTATTTTCAATTATAATCTATTTAATAGACAAGAAACAAAGTATGAATAGAAGGCTAATCACAGCATGAAAGGGGGTTAATAGCATATTGCCATGAGCAACAACAGCTTAATGTGCTTCAGAACAATACAGATCCTCCCAATTTCATCAAAGTGACCCAGACCATCAGCACTCCATGGAATAAAAACTTTCCCTGTGCCCATATCCTCTGCTGTACAAAGGGATCCTGATTCCAGCTGGGATATTGTGTTGTTTCACTACAGCAGGATTTGTAGCTATTATCAACAGAAACCACAAATCTGGCAAACATTCCGAGTGAGCAAGAGGCTTCCCACCAGCAGGACTGAGCAGAGCAGAGCTGACAGGCCCCTAAGGGTGCCCAGGAAAACAGAGGAGGCAACAGGGATGCTGGGAGGCCAGTGAGGGCACCAACAGGAAGGGAAAATGGACCCTCCAGGATGTTTGGGCCTTGCTGGCTGTTATCTGGAAAAGCCTCCAGAAGCGGGAAGTCACCAGGACAGACACCCAGAGAAGATGAGAGGAGCCACAGGGAAGTGGGGAACAACACCCAAAGGTGGGGATGTACTTCACAAAAGCCTCCCAGGGGTGAGAACTCTGCCCATCACTAAGCTTGGCATTCATTCAACACAAAGGAGCACCAAGGAGCAGGAACGTCTTCTGTGAGCACCACCTCCCTGCAGGAGCCCTCGCATCATCAGAAAAGCATCACCACGGACGTGTCCGTGACACCACGATGTGGTAAGGGTGGCCCAAAGCCAAGCCTGTGACACGCTGAGCTCGTCCACTCGTGGCAAGGCCATGCCAGCTCACACCTTGGCCATGCAGAGCTGGGCCAAGCTCACAACCTCCACATATCCTGAACGCCTCCTGTTCCAGGACCAGCCCAGCCACCGATGGCTTCGTCGGCTCTCCCCACTGTCCCAGTTTGTGCTGTAGCCTCGTTCACAAAAATCCTTCTATTTTTCCATCGGACTCAACACTATTGTTTGAGCACAAGGCAGCTCCTCATCCTGATAACAACAACCGGACAAAAGTACACAGAACAAACCATCACTGTTTTGCATAAAATGAATACACTTCCAGTGGCAGGAAATAGTGACAAAAACCCAATTGCAATTACAATCTTAACTTTCAAAGATAAAACCCTGAACTAAAGACTAGTATCTCGTGTGATCTGACTGGACAGCATATTATTTGCTGCATACCAGAGCCAATTACAGAAATACAAGTATTTATAAATAAGACTAAATATTTCATGGTGATATCAAATAGCTTGTTGACAAAAAAAAGGTATATTTATAAGGCACCCTTTAGAAGACGCATTTCTTTCACTATCAAAGTCTTTTTATACATTATTCTCTTCATCATTTTACATTAATTAGATTCTAGACATGAAAGAACTGAAAATATCGCACCTCTAAAAGACATTAGGGAAAACGTTTTTTTCCCTAATGGATTCAAACTAAAATTTCTGAAATACACATTTAAACACTACTGTCAAGCACCGCCACGATCTGGATAAAATCATTTCCTCTTTTGCTTCTAAAGGGTTTCCCCCGAAGAAGCCAGCTGTTACATATTTATTTTTCCATTATGTGAGTTGTATCTCATCAATTCTGCTCAGCGTTTGGTGAGCTTACAGATCAATAACTCGGCATCCCAGCAATATAAATCTGATGCAGACTTGCCTGGATATATATTACACTTCAGAGGTGTATTTCTCATCTTTTCAAGCCAGTTCGGTCATCCAATGATAAATAATGAGTTTGGGATGAGCAGGGTCCTTAGCCAGGGTGCGGGGGGTGGTTCTTTCACCTGGGAATACTGTGTCTGATTCTGGTGAAGGCCCAGGCTGGATGCTCCAGCTGCCAAACCACGATCCAGTTGGACAAAGCTCTTGCCACACCACTGCTGACCATCAGTTCTCCGCTCCCCATGGCCCAACTCAAGCTTTCTCTTTTTCTAACTCAAGCTTTTTCTAACACATTCTAACCCATTCCTTTTAAATTTCATGAACCAGACAAGGACAGCAGGATTTAAACATCAAAGTCCCTAAATTCTAATTTCCATAGAGTAAATCAATCTTTGCATTTCAGCAGCTGGACGAGTATAAATTTGAACAAAAAAAAAAACAACAAACCAACAGTGTGCATTTAATAGAGGGCTCATATTGCACACAGGGATCATATCCACTCCAAGAGTGCCTGTGCTGTGTCAGCCCTTCTCCATCAGCCTTTTCCTGGTGAACACGCAGCACGGCAACAGCCATAAAGGACAAGAACCTCCACAATCAACACATTACTTCCAGACAGGCCTGGTGGCTCCCGGGACTGCTCACACCCAAGGGGATGATGGCACATTCAAAGAGTATTTCTCCACTCCTGAAAGTACTCCCACAGTTTATTGAACAGATGCAACACGTACCAATTTGAAACTCTAATCCCCCTGAAGACACGCAGTGCATGACCACAATTCAGAGCATAACAAAGGACTTGTAGAGAAAAGAAGCAGGACCCTCATCGGGAAACAGAGCATACAGAGCAAATAAGGCAAAAATGCATATTTTAGAGCTAAAATTACAAAAGTGGACAAAGAAAGGGATGAGAGTAAATACAGAACAAAATAGGACATGAATGAAAGGAGTCCTCAAATTCACCTCTGTGCAACTCCAAAAAGGTACAAATTTCTGGAAAATCAAATACATTGCCAAACCATCTCCCCTATGAGTATTAAGAATACTCTGAAATGTTCACTCATCAGATAAGAAAGAATTAGATATTTTTGTCTATCAGAAGTAGGGAGAAAGCTCAATATTTTGTTGAAAACAGGAAAGGATAAAGGCCATAAAATTACCATTTTGAGACTCATATAAGTAGGACTTAAATGAAAGAGCAGGGCAACACATTCACTTTCAGACCATTTGGGGATTCTGTCAGTAAAGTGGCTTGTAAGACAAAAATACATATGGGAATACACACAGGGATGGATCAGAAAGTAACCATTAGACTTAGTAAATACTCCAGCAACTTTTCAAGTCTTGAATTGAAAACAGACTAAAGGAGATTTTGCTGCTACAGATGGAGACACACAAGTTTATTTATGTAAAAAGCAATCTGATGTAAGAAGAATCAGGTGGAATTGCAACCTAAAAATAAAGCAAAAACGGGTACAGATTGGTGAACTACAGCCGAATAAGTAAGTTAAGAAATCAGGTCTCCTAACAGGTGAGAGCTGAACATTTCTCAAAGGAAAGCAGAATAAAAAATAATAAAGTCTCATGTAAGAAATAGTTTTGCAGAGTAACACTAAAAGGTATCAAAGAATGTTTTGGGTTGGAAGGGACCTTAAGAATCATCCAGTTCCACACCCTGCCATGGGCAGGGACATCTCTCACTGCATGAGGTTGTTCCAAGCCCCATCCAACCTGGCCTTGAACACCTGTCTGGGCAACCTGTGCCAGGGCCTCCCCACCCTCACAGCAAAGCATTTCTTCCTAAGATCTAACCTAAATCTCCCCTCTCTCTGTTTCAAACTGTTTCCCCTCATCCTCTCCCTGCACTCCCTGATCAAGAGCCCCTCCCCAGCTTTCTGGAGCCCCTTTCAGTATTGGGAGGCTGCTCTAAGGTCTCCCAACTGCCTGCTCTTCCCTAAAATAAAACACCCCATCTCTTTCAGTGCATCCTCACTTTGGAGCTCATTTTCGTGCCCCTCCTCTGGACCCACTCCAACAGATCCAATATCCTTGCTGTGATGAAGGATCTAAAGATAATGAAAGCACAACTACCTCGCATATCTGCTACTGAAATTCAAAATCTAATAAAAATAAATATATCGAGACAAATATGATCAAGATACTCATTAGGCAAAAAAGAAAACTGTAAACTAAACTTTAGAACCTTGTACAGGTGTGAGAATTTCATGTGGATTTTCAGACAGAGAATAACAAATATTAAGCAAGATAGGAAAACACAATTATTTGCTGGTGAGATAGGAATAAGAGAAACATCTATTAGCCAAGTTTACTAAGTTGGGTAAACAATAAAAAAGTCAAGGAAGAATAGCATTTCACAAAGGTCTTTTCAGTCCTATAATTAAAACTTAAGCAGACATGCTCCAGAAAACATTATAAGGAAATTCTGAAAGTGAGAGATAAACTGGATCTTATCCAAACAAGTAAAAAAGAAAACACGTCAACATATATAAGGCACAAATTTTAGGAAGGAATGACAGGGCAGGCAGATCCCTGGTTAGAGAGCTACAGAAAATATGGAGAGACGAGCAAGCCCAGTCACTAGGGACAGCAGGGAACTAGTTCAGAGAAGAGAGGAGAAGTTTCTGAAGAATTTCATAAAGGATGCCATCCCCAGACCACTGACAAAGACTTACAGTCCCCAGATAAATCCAAAAAGCAAAATTTAATTAGATAACAAAAGGACACTCCCTGGCCTTCAGCAGAGAAGGTAAAAAAATCCTGAGGAAAAAGATTAATTGTAGGAACCTCATATGTTCATTAACTCTTTGAGTATAAACACAGACACCATTTACAGACTCTAACAGGAATCTTAATTCCCATATTATTGGACTTATCTATTGTGACTGAGAGGACAGTTGCACTGCAAGCAACAGGAAAGATTTCATAAAATGATTATTGCACAATATTCTCCCTATTTTACCAAATATCTTCTCTGTTGGTACAATGGGAATTGTTAGCGATGTTCACCCAGATTACTTAAAACTTACTGTGGGAAAATACATTTAAGATGACATTTTATAAAATCAACAGTCACAAAATTCTCATCTCAAACCAGAAAGGCTTACAAAAAAGAAGAAAATACATCTCCCATGTCAACAGTGTCTGCCTTCAAAAATAAATTGATAATCTGCATTTCTCCTTTATTTAAAAGTCCCCATAAAAGTGAACAGATTTACATATAAAACAGAGGCATGAAGAAGTGTATCCGGCACAGTCTCTACAGCTCGTTCCAGATACAGGACATGCGGGCACAGGGAGTATCCAGAGATAAGGGCAGATCAGAGCTATACCAAGCTCACCTCCATATTCTATGCTATATTTTGTGCAAAATTTTCTCCTCCTTAAAAGCAACATCATATCAAACATGCAGATTTGCTGGTTCCATCTCTGGATATCAAAAGAATAATGAAAAACTTGAAGTATTAGATAACCACCTCTCTGTGAAAATCAAGCATTATAAATTTAAATGTGTTAAAATTCAATGAGATACTTAAAAACCAAGGATTTCTTTCAAGCTAATTATGTTAAAGTTCAACCTAAATTAACAAAAACCTAACAATTGGATATAGAAGTGGATTCCTTGGACAGAAGAGCTCATACTAAAAATAGCGTAGTCTCTCCAATTCGGTGCCAACGCGCTGGCTCAACTGCACGCACAGAGACACAACACCTCTGACACAATGTTGTGCACATGTACCAAGTGCTCCCTGCCACCTTCATCCTGATTTAACAGTCTTGGAATGCAAGAATATTACAAAGAACTTCAAATACTGGAAGACCTTCTGCCTCCAAATAGTCCTCACCCATGCTAAAAGTATGGACTTCCTCCTTAAGGCCTAAAAAACATGTAACTTCACTTGGATCAAGACAGGGTCACTTCTTGGGGGAGAAAGATATGAAATCTTATCAATGCATTTCTGAAAGCAATATCTGAGTCAAAGTTTTCCATTGCCAGTACCTTCAAATTGGAATTTTATAATCAAAATATAGAAAGATTTCAGCAGACTTAACCTTCTGAATAACTGATATATGGGGGCTCAAGAAAACAGGGGGATCCCCTTCTAAATATGCACATTTTAATAAAAGAAGAAATAGATAGGAAGACTAAGCAAATGAAAAATAGGAGAGATATCCTTGGGGGATAAAAGAGCTTCAAGCAATATGTATAAATACATCACAGATGGTACCTGTCTCCAGCAAGGATTCAACATATTTTATCCAAGAACACTGCTGGAGAGACCCCGGGACAGAATCTTCTTTCTCACATGTCATTGGGCCTAGGTCCAAACTCTCATTGGCATAACCAGAAGAATAACAACTGTGATGGATGGTAATATCCTATTAGACTCGCTTGTTTGATTCCTGAATGATCCCTTAAAGGGCACTCAAGAAGTGATGAAAGAAAAAGTACAGTACTTTTGATGGTAGCAATTAGACTCTATATTATAAAGACTAACTTCCTCATCTTCTCCCCATGACAGAAAAAATGGGACAATAAAATATGAGATGCCCTAGTGATGAATAAAAGTGTTCTATTGGCTCAGTTTGCCAGAAGAGGGGCTGGAAAAGATGTCATTCCTTATTTATTCAAAGAACAAAAGCTGATCAGCCTATAAATGAGACACACGGATATTACCGATCGGAGGGAGCAACAGGGAAGGCTTCCCCTCTTTCTCTATGCATGCAGCTATGCTGACAGCAGATGGGTCTCACTTTCCAAGGATTACTGCAAATCCTCACTGCTGCCTTGTCTTGGTAGCAATAACTCATCCGCCCTACAACTGCTCTGCACACCTGGCATTTTAGTTGCCTTTATGAATTTTTTTGTTTCAAAAATGAAAGGGTTAGAACAGTAAAAACAATGAAGAGGCAACCCAGTGTCGTCTGCTCATTGAGGGGAGAGCTTGTAATTTTTAAGTTGAACTGAACTTTGAACACGTGGCAAACTTGCAAGTGATCACACACTGGTTATACAGCACCAATGCTGTCATAAATCATGTTGGTGTAAAGGTTTCACACGCACTCCTCTAGTCTGACTGAGTAATTCTCAACACTCAAAAGGACTAAAGAAGTGTGAATGCAGTCAGTCAAAGCTTGCTGCTCACCAGCTTGCCACACAGCGGCTGCAGGGACCACAGAAGCGGGCAGAAGGTTGAAGACAGTAAAGAAATGTTACACACCCCTCACCAACAGCACTTCCCTTACTTTGAAGCCATGTGCATCACAGCCTTGTGCAGAATAACACAGCGGGGGTTGTGTTGGGAGAGCAAGGCAGTGCTGGATGTTTGGGAGAGGTGAAGCAGCAAACATGCATGGACCAAGCAGAGATTAGAACAGCTCTGGTGTTCTATAATCTCAGAGTCTATGCAGGATGCTAGGACATACTGGGCATCCAGCAAACATTTGCTTTGCCTTTGTAAGTAAATAAATCTAAGATATGATATTGTGTTCTTATTACCTTACATCTCTGCTCAGAAACATATTCTGCAAGAGCACTACACAGAGCAAATAAAACAGTCTAAGATGAATTATTCATCATGCAACTGTATCTACTTGTTATTTGTCTAAAAGAAAAATAACTCACTTCCAGAGCCCAAAAATCTTCTATCTGCTCAGAAGTTGTAACAACATTATTTTTGCTTTTCCCCTTCAAATCACAAGAAAGATTGTGTATCAATCTGAAGCAGAGGCTAAAGCCATATCTGGAATGGAATGCGACATCTTTTTTTATACTCTAAACCAGGACTAAAACCACAGATAAATGGATTTGGCCACCAAGGGGATGAGCTACCTAATATACAAGAGAGGAAGAAAACAATTCCAAGCAAAATTTAGCTCCTTCATCATTTCAAAACTCCCGTACAAGTACAGCTACAGAACTGGCATCACCTCTCCCTGGAATGCTGCGGCTCCTGGCAGTTCAGTTCCTCACGGCCCTGAGGATCGTGGCCTCCTGCTCCCCCTGACGCTGCGTTACACCTCCCCATGTCAGCACAGACACAATGAAGGCATCAGCTGGCCAACACTCACTCATGACTGCATGCCACCTTTTTTTCCCTCCTCTGTTTCTCTTATGTAGATCTCCTTGGGGCAGGCAATCCAGAACGACCCCGTGCACGTACCTCCCTTCAGCCGGTGCGTCCCCCTCTCGGCGGTGACCTGGGCGCAGTAGACCTCTCGAGTTTGGATGCCGCCCCCACAGAGGCCCGCATGCTCGTGATGGCCAGGGTCCTGCTGCTCAAGGAGGAGAGGCACTTGGCACGCTTTCCACTCAGATGTCCTCCAGGCAAACCTTTCGAAACAGAAGAGACTGGGTACAACCAGTTTTTGAAAAGACTCTGCGTGAGGAACTTGTACTTTATTAGATGACAAAATACATTTGGTGTAATCTGTATAGCAGCACTTCCCAGCTAAAAACAGGAATGTTTTGAAACATTTTGGATGTTCAATTACAAAGGTTAAGTATTTGTTATTTATCTGGAGTACTTGTGTAAAATTTTCCACATAGCACTAATCTGCAAAGCATTCTGAAACACTACATCATCCTGACAAACCCTGTGAGCAGGGTGCAGAGAAGGAACGAAGATTAAGAGGTTCGATTAAGTGCGAAAACCAGTTCTGAAACGTGGCTGAAACCTCTAAACCAGCTCCCTGCCAAGAGCTGAACACCTCACTCTGAAATGCACTTAATAGCTAAAGCCCTACAGACGTCAACCGAGCGCCGAGCGCCGGGCGGCTTTCCCACAGGTGACAGCTTCATAAACGCCGGGGGCACCACCAATTTCTTCAAGGGATTGCCTAGCGTAACTCAGAACTCTCACTGCTGTTCCCAGAAGCTGTGATACACAGCAAGCTCAAGATAAAAATATTTTCATTCTATATTCAGTTCACACCTAGACTTTCAAGGAAGAACAACAACATTCTTGGGCAAAGATATGTGAATGCTGTACAGACAATTGTCATCGGTCTGTACCAGCTTAAATGCCAGGAAGAAGTTATTAAAACTATACAGAAACTAATATTAACTTTTGCTTTCCATCAACAGGCATCTCCCTCCCCATCACGTCTGAAAATGCAGAGCACATTTCTAACACAACAGTTCTCACAGGCATAATTAATTTAGATTCACAGGTCACAATATTAATAGAGTAAATAAGAGCCCAAAGTCTTCATCAGCTTCCCAAACGCAAATCTTGGGCAACAGTGTTTTTATACCCAATCTGTTCACACTTCTGCTGCTTTATTCCTTTGCTCCTCTAAATTTCATAGCTCACTTTTTCCAAACAATCTTTGGGGTTTCTGTAATGTAAACTATGTAAAATAATTTCTTTCTTGTACCCTCAAGACAACCAGTCTCTCCTCTTATGACAGATCCACTGTTGTTAACACTTTGTCTGTTTGTTACACTGACTGCTCGCTGTAAGCGGAGGCACAATGGGGCACCTGTGCCAAAAAGCCTTCCACGCTGTAACCCTGCGTGTTCTCCGTAGCGAATGCCCGTTCCCTATGGCTATGGTGAGGAACCAGGCACCTCAAAATCACACAAAACAGCAATACCTTAGTTTGCTTGAGCACACATCAATGTTCTCATAGCTTCTTACGTTATAAATACAAGCATAAGAACAATTTCTAGGCAAAAAGCACTTCTAAATTTTGTAACATACTCATGGAAAACATTTGTGAATACTGCCAATTACTTTTAATTTATAGGTACTTTTCTGATGAGCTGTCACACTCTTTTAAATAATGTACAGCATCATTGGCAAATCTGGATACACTCAAAGGGATTATTACCAACAGAGAAAACAATAAAGAACACTTTCCATAGGACAAGCATGAAATACTTGAACTCCCACAACATACAACACACAGGCGTGAAAATTTTCTTCTAGTAGTTCCTTCTGGAAATTTCTAACTGCATTTCCTGGCCCTGCACTGTTAAATATTACCTTCCTCATGACAAAGGCAATGAAAAGCACTCTTCATGAGACACTGGGTGAAGAGGATTCGTTCTCCACAGCACTTCTGGACATCATGTTCTCCGCATCTCTATTTTCAAAACTAGAAGCTCAAATATAGGACACACACATCTGTCCACAGCCATGGAAACAGTTGTTTCAGGGAAGCATTTCTTAAAACAATAATTGACAACAAACCTGACTCTCAATACCTAACTTAGGTAGCCAGTTGTGAACTCTGGATCCTAAAGACTCATTTCCAGAGGTGTGAGCACCTGCTGCTCCTATTCAGCGTGAGCTCTGGGAGTTAACACCTACGAAAATTAGGCTATCAGTGATTAAAATTATGCAAAATAACTAAATCTCTGCTCAGAGATAATTAAACTTCATCAATTCCTGAATCTAAAAAAAAAACCCTTTAGACATTTTCACAGAGTAACTGAGCCCTGAGCTTTGCTGCAGAGCAGTCTTTAATGCCCAGCGGTCAGGAGCTCCAGCCAGCGCCCGCTCTGCCATGAGCAGCTTAAAGCCCCACCAGCCCCCACCAGCACACCTTGCTCCTTCCCAGCTGGACATGCCCTCAGCTCTCCAGAGTTGTCTGGTATTCTCAAACAGACAGGAGTGAGAAGAGATAATGGAAGGCTTGCGAGTGGAGATGAGGACAGGGAGATCACCCAGCAATTACTGTCGGGGAAATCAGTTTAATTTATTACTGACAAAATCAGAGAAAGGTACTGAGAAAATAAAACCAAATCCTCACACAGAATCCCCCCACCTCTCCCTTCTTCCTGGGCTTAACTTTACTCCCGATTTCTCCACCTCCTTCCCCAGAGTGGTGCAGGGGGACAGGGAATGGGGGTTGTGGTCAGTTCATCACAAGTTGTCTCTGCTGTGCCTTCCTCCTGAGGGGGAGGACTCCTCACACTCCTCCCCTGCTCCAGGGGGGACAGTTCTCCATGAATGGCTCCAATGTGAGTCCTCCCAATGGGCTGCAGTTCCTCGCAAACTGCACATGGGTCCCTTTCACAAGGTGCAGTCCTTCAGGAACAGAATGCTCCAGTGTGGGTCTCCCATGGGGCCACAAGTCCTGCCAGCAAACCTGCTCCAGCGTCCTGCCAGGAGTCTGCTTCAGCACAGGGTCACAGCCTCCTTTGGGGATCCACTTTCCCCAGCATGGCGTCCTCCGTGGGCTGCAGGGGACAGGCTGCATCACTGTGATCTTGACCACGGGCTGCAAGGGAATCTCTGCTCTGGCACCTGGAGCACCTCCTCCCCCTCCTCCTTCTCTGACCTTGGTGCCTGCAGAGCAGCTGCTCTCACATATTCCCACTCCTCTCTGGGGCTGCAGCTGTTGGTGGGTTCCCCTCCCCTGCGCCTGTCACTCCAGAGGCACTGCCACCATTACTGACGGGCACAGCCCAGGCCAGTGATGGGTACTTCTTGGAGCTCCTGGCCCTGACTCTGTAGGACACAGAGAAAGCTTCCACAGAAGCTTCTCACAGAAGCCACTCCTGTGGTCTCCTCACCACCAAAACCTTGCTACACAAACCCAGCACAGGCCAATACCATCGAGCCATCCTGTCCACCTTCCCTAGAGGGTGAAGGGCATGGCACCTCAGGAAAGGAAAGGGACATTATACATTAAGATCACCAAAGCTGACCAGCTGCAGTGACTCTTGTGACCCCTGCGCCAAACCTGCCGGTGGCGACAATTTAAAATGTCAATGGATTTAACATTTCATTTCAACTCCTACCAATAGCTAGTTAGGTTGACACACACTCAGTAGAGTTGTGACCCATGTTTATTGACAGACTTCTTACTACAGCTAAAAATAGCTCAGCCTTTTCCTTCAGCTCCCCAGTAGGCTTGTTCCACTTTTTGACAATATTGTTTGAGTTACAGGAGCTCTAGATACTTCAAAGACTGACAGACCCCACTGCTGGTGCTTGGAGGACAAGCATCCCAGATGGGGTCCTCCAGAACCCGGAGTTGTATCAGTCTGCTTAAGAAAACAGGCAAGCAAACCTGCCAGCTTGAAGCAATACAGTGTGTGCTGGGGGTGGGTAGGACAGAACCTGGCTGGCAGAGCTGAACAGCTTCTCACCCCATGAGCAGTGCCCTATTTCCCTGCTGCACAGGTGAGGGAGCAGTCGGCAGGTGCTGTTTCTGCTACACAAGGTAAAACGTGCTCCCTCACTGGGACACCCAACCCAGCCACGGGAGCAGTGTCCAATCAGAGCTGGAGAACAAAAGCTTCAGCATAGGTGGCTCCTGGTCTGAGGGGAGGAAAGGAAGCCACCCAGATGGATGGAGGTCATCTCTGGGTACCCAAGACCAGTGAAGGTCAAAAGGGCTGGAGACCAGTGTTGCTGCCACTCCCCAGCCTAATGTCAACAGCCCCCAGCACAATCACTGCATTTCCTTTCAGGATTTTACTGCTTCTCACTAAGGCCTTATCTTTAATTGGGGCACATAATGAGCCTCATTTACACAGTAATACCATCACACCCATAGCTCAGCAGTAACTTCAAGTATTTTGAAAAAAACAGGTCTTAAGCCTTCACTATTTTCCACCATTTAAGTTCTGAAAAGCTTTGAATTTCCAACAAAGCAAAGAGGTTTTTTTTTTTTCTAAATCCCTGTCTTGTAACGTAGCAACCGCGACCAAAATGAAAGATTTAAAGACATAATCATAATTCTGGAAAATCTATCTATTCCCAGTGAACATGAAAGCTACACATCCAGGATAAAAATGATATAATGTATTGTTTTAGAGCTGATTACTCAGTGACAGCTATGCAACAAACAAGTGCTCAATAACTTTCCGATTTATAGTAACCTCTTGGTCTCTCTAGTCTGTAAGACTTACGCTCTTAGTGCTTACACAAGTTTTATACCTGTATATACACTCATTCACTTTAATTGAACTATCCCAAATTTATATCACAATAAAAGAAAGCAGAATAACCTCCTAAGTATTTAAGCCTTTTAAGCGCTTAATCTAATCCCTCCAGAACAAATAACCAAAAGTAAAACAAAGGACAAAGCTCTGGAGCCCTACATGCAGTTAAAGTGGTTTATTTTCTTGCATTTAAACTATTGATAAAAGAATTCATCGTAAACTTCAGCCATAACATTAAAAGGCCTTCCCATTTAACAGCAAATTTACACTAATTGCTTTGTACCTGTGATGGGACCTTTACCTTGCACCCTTGCCATGGACACAGCGGTAATACTTAACAGAGCAGTTTTGAAGCTGAAGGTATTTCTCCCCCCTCTGGATCCCTTTAAGAGGCTGGAATATAATTTCCCCCATCTCCCCCTGCTGAGTACAACTCCAAAAATGTTCCCTTTTGAGTTGCTGCTTTCCTTTGTTGGTGGATGCAGCCCCCAACACGAACCTTCATTCAGTCATGGGTGATCTCTCTTCCTGCACTAAAAAACAGGCTCTAGAGAATCCCCTTCCTTCTCCTCCTCAGACTTGCTCTCTTTCTGATCTATGTCCTCACCCGTTTCCTTTGCTGTGCCTGGAGCACACTTTGCACAATCCTTGCGCAAAGAATAAAAGCCTACTTGTCTTAAAATCAGCCAAAAACCAGCAAAGAGCAGATTTCCAGGAACTGAGAAAATAAACAGGATTCTTGCCTTAAAGATTTTAAAACTAATCAGATTAGTCAAACACAAGCCAGAAAGAATGAATAGTTTGTGTTGAGACCAGACAAATGAAGGAGTTTTTTATTTCTGCTACTGAATCTCCTTAAACTCATCATCATCTTCTTGCAAGAGGAAGAAAGAGAAGATAACTGTTTGTTAAGGCCCAGCAAAGCCACAGATGAGGTGGCACATATTTAAGAGGAAGAAATTATAATCTTTCTAGGTATTACACTGCAAAACGAGTATGCTAAATAAGGAGAACAGGAGCATGAAAGACTTCTTACATTATTTCATCAGGATTAACACTACACCCCTCTATGGCTGAAAGCTACTGCTTTCCAGTCCGAAAAACTGCCAATACCTCTGTCACCAGTTCCCAAACACCACCACCAAAACACCAGGCTGTAATCTATAACAAAGATCAATATATCCTTTACCAGCTGCTGACACTTTAATATACTTTAGAAGGTCTGACTTTTGTTCACTAGCACAACATTCCGGGCCCCACGTCCTTAGGTTCAGCAGCCCCACAGCACACACTGCAACATTGCAGCTTCTCATTCCTGCTCATTTCTGCAGTATCAAAAGGCCAAATCAAAGACAAGTACCCAAGTGCTACTGTAAAATTCCCCTCCCTGCTGTACAGTGTGAGAAGTCATAGCTTACACCTGCATTTTGAGCTACTTCACCCCTAGAAAAAACAATTAACTAAACACCAGAAGGGTTTGGGGAGGGTAGGAAGGGGTCAAGTGGCTCTGTTGACTTGTAAGTCTGATGCTCCTTTCCTGGGTTTGCTCTTGGGCAGCTCCTCCCAGCTCAGCTGCTGCCTTGCTGGAGGTGTTACCTGGAGTGAGGGAGTGCAGGTACGGCAGGAAGGCTCACAAAAGCCTGGCCATAGCAGCAACACAGCAGAAGAACGGCAGATTTCCTTCTACAACAAGAGCAGCACCTCCAGAAAATTCCCAGTTATGCAAATTCTTACATGTTGGGTTTTTCTGGTTCCACAACAAGGCCCTGCAATGGTTTGCACTGTAACACAGAGCAATGTCAGAAAGAGGAAGAGAGAACGCAGGAGCAGACACGTGCCTGCTCACTCCTGCTCAGCCACCAGCCTCTGCCCCAATCAGGTGCCAACTGCACCCACGCTCCTACAGGAATCAGCGAGACAATGCCGTAATCTATTGTCTTTGAAATTGGTGTGCGTTTGGGCAGGAGCAAAAATCACTGTCTAAGAGCCTTTTCATAGGACATAATCTCAAGTACAGAATTTTTTTTTTATCCTTCCTCTCTTCTGCTAGCAGGGTGCATAAAAATGATGAGCATTTGATTTTGAATGAGCCCAACGATACAGACACTTTTGCAGGTTACACCTCCCTAAGAAATGTATCTTGCAAAGGTTTTATCAAAGGTTTTGGCAGCATCTGGCACAGCCCCAGAAAGTCAAGCCTTGATCACTGAACAGACCTCCTATTAACCATACTCACCCGCAGACAGGGAGATCTGTCTGCAAGCACATAAAATTTTATCAATCTTGAAGCATTTTACAGTCAATCTCAGAACATGTCACCTGAAAAAATAAGCAATATTTTATTTCCTTTGCAAAGCAAACTATCAATTCCCTGCGTTAACCTGGCCAAGCGTAACGGCGTGGACTGCAGACCAGAAAGGCAAGACCCTCACCTTCTGCCACAACAAATACTGCCTTAAACTAAGCAAGCACTCAGGGACTGCAAAGTTTCCCATTTCAAGAAGTACCCGAAGGGAAACTGAGTAAAATCCAAGATGTTATCTCTGATCAGTTCCCATTTTCCTCAAGGAGAACTGGGATTTTTTAGTGGGGAGGTAAAGGGGAATCATTAAATTTTATGTAAAAAAATTACAATTTCAAAGCCAATAAAAGCACAGTTGTGGAGAACTGCCCAGTCTCTGAAACAGCAATCACTATGAAAGCGTCTTCAGACAACAAGAGGACCTGCTCTCAATATTTAAAACATGAAAATATAAACTGCACTAGGTGTAATTTAGATTTATTTCTAGATATAGGTCTAATTATTGCAATAGTAATAATGATAATAGCAGCAATTACAAGAATATTAATAACAATAAATAAAAACTGCACTACTCATAGCTAACAATGATCAAATTGATGATCTTTTAGACACAGAGAGAAAGCACGACACACCACCCTCTCCAGGCACAAGGAAGATTTGCTCTGCACATGGCAGTCATCAAACAAGGCGGGGTCTTCACTTCCAAAATCTGGGCTAAAAGCACTGGCTATACCTGGGGCAAGGCTGCAGCAGCTCCTTCCCTCCCGCGCCGCACGCCTCCCTCTCCTCCAGCTCCGGGCAGTGCCTCCCAGCACCCAGAGCCGGGCTGCGCAGGCGGCGGTGTCGGCTCCGAAACCCGGGGGCAACATCTCCCCAGCCGCAGCTCTGCGAGCAGGCGCTCCACGAGGACCACTCCGACGTTTCACAGTCTTTGGCAACGACACAGGTTCTGAAGGTCAGAGGGGCAGGATCTTGCCCACAGAGGCTGCAATGAGAACACAGTAGAACAACTGAGGACATTCTGCTTAATAGACTTCTTTTTTTTTTTTTCCAGGCCAATTCCCAGACAAGAAATCCATCGTCATTTGGGGTAAACCAGGAGACCGCATCAACACCAACACAATGAAGGTGAGAGGAGCTGTAATACAGCACACAACACATTTCCAGGGAGTTCTGAGAGCAACCTTGCATGCCAAGTAGTTTGCAAATAACATAACTCATTTATTTCAAGTTAAAACAGATGCAAAAGGCACTATATTTGCTCCTGTGCCAATGTCACAGTTTATCCAGGATGGAAAACAAAAGCCAAGCCTGAATGCAATACTGCTCCTGGTAACTATTCCCATCACCTCCCGCAGAGGACCAGCTGTTCCTCACCTGTCAATCTTTCCATCCAGGTGTCAGCACATCCAGCTGAGCAACTTTTAAAACAGCATTAGTTACATACTAATAACAAAGGTGTTGGTTCTGTGAGGCTGTTATCAAACAAACGTTGTCAAACAAGGCCAGAGGGTTTCCAAATCTGACAAAGCACCAGAGCCCCAGGAATGCTGTAACAGTGGTCATGCTTTGGGACCCAGTTAGTTACTCCTGCTAACATCAGGACAAGACCCTCATTCCTTCTGTAACACATCAAGGCACAACAAAAGGTCCAATACAATGGAAATCCAAATTTTAACAGCTGCCAGCTGTTGAGGTTTGGTATCAAGACACGAAGTCCCAGAATAAATTTTTAAGAGTTTCAAAGTTACTTCCACAATATAGAAAAGGGTGGCAGTGAAAGCAATACTTCTGGGAGAAGACAAACCTCTAGACTAAGGTCACTGTCCTTCCTTGTTCCTCTGCTTCTCTCTCAGCCAGCTGTTGGTTCTCCTGTCCAGCACGCACTGTGAGGAACCCTGAAGAGCTTGTCTGCTGCTGCTCCACCTCACCCAAATGGAGATCAACCAACGAGTCACCACTCGTTGTCACAAAATGGGAGAGAAACCTCTCTTGTCTCTCAAAAACCTTAGACCAAAGAGGTAACAAAGCAGAAACGGATATACCGAAAGAGGACTGAGGTATGTATGAGCAGAGACATCACTGAAGCACCAGAAAGGATGGGACGGGGGGAAAACAAATGAAACCCAGGAAAAAGGAGTCATCAGGAGAAAAGGGACCCAGAATTTTTGACTTGTGTCTAGCGTTACATGGGATAATGCAAACTGGCCTCCAAAATTACAGCCATACATGAACTCAGAGCAAACTCTCTAAATTTGACTTCTCCAGCTTCCAGTTGCTCACGGCCAGGCTTTTGCAAGGAGCAAATACAGGCACACGTCAAAGGTGTGAAACCCACAGCTGCTGCCAGGGAAATAGTAATCACCCCTCTTAGCACTGCTCATAGCGCAGCTTGACTAAGCTGAAGTCCTCTAAAGAAAACGGACCGAGGCAATTCAGGATTGCACGGCAGCCTCCTGTGGGAGCAGAGGAGATATAGGACAATCACTTCTCTTCCACTCCAGAAACTGGTCCTTCTATCTACACTTACCAACCCAGAGATTTTGAATCTTGTTTGGAACATGACATTAAGTGGAGCCACATGAATGGTGACTTTATTTCCCTTTTAAGACTTTTTGAACATTTACCAGGTAAGCCACTCATGCCACAAGGTTAACAAGAAAAAAGAATTCCTGATTTTGAGTAAATAAAATAGTAGCACATAAAAAACACTGTCCTAACTGATTGTACTAGAAAACTAGAGTTTATCTGAGAGTGCAATGTAGAGGGTAACTGATCTCACATTTTAAAGTGATCAGACCAGTATGAAAACCCAAATCCATTTTTAGTGTTGCGCAACTGCAGAGGAGACCTAAGCCTGGCCTGGTCTTTACTGAAATACTAAACAAAAACAAAACCTTTTAAAATATGCCTTTGGATCTTCCTTAAAATTAATATTGCTAGCCCCAATTCTGAGAAAGACAATATCTGCAACACCTTTCCTAATGGGCTCAAACCTATGCTGACACTCTGGCCACGAAAGGCACCTCTGCCCAGCAACCATCCCTTCTATTTGCAAAGAGCCTTTGAAGCCTGCAGAGGTTGAATAGCTGTTTCTTTCCCTGAAAATCCCTTCACAGCTCCTAATATGAAAGGCTAAAAAGATAACTTTGTTGACCTTAAGGCGAACAAGGCATGGAACTGGCATTTGGCAATTTGCATCCTTCTGCTCAAGTGGATGTTTTTGAGGGAGAATTACTTGCAACAGCCTAACAGATAGCAAATCTAATTAACTTGTACCTACTCATTCAGAGCCTCAAAATCAAATTAATTGTGACACTGAGCAACACAAAGACAAATGTAAAAACACACTTTTGCATGAAATTCAGACTCAGTCTTTCAAGTCACAGATGTATTTAAGTCAATCTAACAAAGATAAAGCCCAGACGTGTGAGACACTTGCTGATCTGAGGCGGCAAACCAGACACGTATTTGAGTTGCTGTGGCTGCATCTGAACAGGCAGGAAGGGGAAGGAGGTCTGGGGACAGGAGACACTACATAACCCTGTTTAAAACCAACTTTCCACGTAATAATGGACCAGGGTAGATCTTCCTCTTGAGGGCCAAATTGGTAACTGTGATATAGTACAGTAGTATTGTGATTTTTTTCTCTGTTACACACTTGGATTGATGCTGTAAAACCAGAGGAACTGTTTCACAACCTGTGTTGCGTTGCCTGTGACACAGGATAGAGCTGTTAGTGAGCAGACTGAAGGGCAATAAACCACCTTTTAAAAAAACCTTAAACCTAAGGAAAACTACTCTTGCCTCTTTCACATTCATAAAGTCCCACAGCTACAAGCAGAAAAGGAAGAAGGGGAGACACTGCCCCACGCACCAGCCCCACGACTCTGACGCCAACGGAGCAGCATGGCTCTTCTCCATCTCCAGCTGTCTCCTCCCCCGCAAGACACAGAAACTGGGCAGCCCCAGCCTGAACCACACAGCTTTCTGTTCTGGACAAGAAGGAACTCACCAACAAATAGCAAATTTTCCAACAGCTCAGTGCATCCATGCCACATGGAAGATGGAAATATTTGCCTGGACACAACTGACCAAAGGGAAAGAGAGCTGGGAGTCCTATGATCCAAATAAACTTTGATGTACAAGATAACTAAGTACTGGTGTCTCCAAAGCTTAATATATCTGATCCTCTGCTTCTGAAAGTGTTCTTCTCATGGAAAATTGAAAAAAAGTAGTCATTGTTCATTTGTTCTGTCTGTTCTTAATAAAAGTAAAGGAAATAAGAGACAAAACTTTTAAAACTTTTTTAAAAAAAACACTAGAAAATAACAGCTCCTTCTCCTCTAACAGCTCGGGGATTTGGTTTCCATCCTGAGCACCAAGGCTCAATTCCTACATCTGGGATGTAGGGGAGGAATCTGAGCACACACGCCCTCTCCCAGACCAGAGCTGTAGCCATCAAACAGCACATTACAGCACAGCACTTCCACCTCTGGACTGCAGAATTCTGCATTCATCCAGAGAACAGAAGACTCAACACCAGAAACTGCAAATAATTTTTCATAATAACATACAACAGCACAGTGCCCAAGTGCAATCCACCAGGAAATGGATAATGGAAATTCAAATTACAGAGGCAAACAAAAGAGCTGAACGCTGCTCTACCTCAGCATTGACGGATCCCCTGACTGAATTTGACCTGAATTTTCACTTACAAAGCCAAAGTAAACAGAAACCCAAATCTAACTCTATTATATCATTGTTGTCATCTTACACGTAGAATGAAGAGTTTAAGAAATATGTACCTAAAAAGACACTTAATCCAAATACAAATAATAAAAAAAATCCTAAAACTGTTTGCTCCTGACTTTAACTTCTCAGATGCGTAGTGAGCACACACATCAGCCTAGAAAATCAAGTTAAATTTATTTAGGATTTCAATGTCTAGCTATGGACACTCATCTCACTAAATTAAAATTTAGTGCCTAACCTAAATGACTTTTTTTTAAAAAAAAAAGAACACAAGTGCCTTTATGTCACTATTCAGTAGATTTTTACAAATGTGACAGAGTAGAACACTAAAAAAGCAGAAGTTCTAGCATCTCTATTTCTTGCAACTGTTTCTGAGGTTTTTTTTAATGCACGGAAGTGTTTACGTTTGAATTTGTTATTGGCTATGAGATTTAACACAATAATAGAAGTATTTTTCTGAAACAGAATGAAATCTGAATTCAATCTGAAATACAATAAAAAATACCGAGTTTTTTAAAATAAAGTCTTTTAAAAGCTTCAAATAAATTCCATAAAATCATTCTGGTTTGATGTTATTCCTTTCACATTCACAAATAGAAAGTTTCCACACCAAAACTGTTTCTGAGCAGAAATGAACCTGTCACAAGGTCTATTGATGTTTTTCTGTTCAGTTGTCTTCAAGTGTTTCCAAAAAGGTCTGTCCCTCTCTTCCCTCCTCCTTTCTCCCTTTTCCTTTCATTTTGACAAACATAGAACCTCTACACTGAAAAAAAATATTTTATCAAAAACATTCCCAGTCTCTGTTTCCTTGATGCAGTTCATCCAATCTCCCACTGCTTGCGCTGCTCTCCAAGCAATTCCTCTTTACAATTTTACCTTTAAAACTGCAAGGATTTTTCCTTGCACCACTAAGGCTGGTACAGACACAGAGATCTTTGTAGGATCAATCACTTAAATGGAAAAAATATTTTCCTTATAATGCAACGGATTCTTCAGCTCCAACTTGATGGCTCACCCTAAAAACAAAGGACGCTCTTGGCAGTGTTCATGGCACAACTTAAGCATCAGTTACGCTCAGCAGAAATGCATCAGGGCCTCAAGAATGATCCGAGGGCTGGAGCACCTCCTTTGTGAAGACAGACTGGGAGAGCTGGGGTTGTTCAGCCTGGAGAAGGCTCTTAGAGCAGCCTCCCAGTACTTGAAAGGGGCTCCACGAAAGCTGGGGTGGGGCTTTTTACAAGGGCCTGGAGTGATAGGACAAGGGGGAATGGCTTTAAATTGGAAGGAGGAAGATTCAGATTAGACATTAGGAAGAAATTCTTTTCCATAAGGTTGGGAGGCCCCGGCCCAGGTTGCCCAGAGAAGCAGTGGCTGCCCCATCCCTGGAGGTGTTCAAGGCCAGGCTGGATGGGGCTTGGAGCCCTCTGATCCAGTGGGAGGTGGCAGGGGGTGGGACTGGATGGGCCTTAAGGTGCCTTCCAACCCAAACCATTTTATCTCCCTCTCTCTTACCTCAGTTTTTCAAAAAATCTAACTTGTATCTCTCATTGGTGCTGACTCCATGGTGTAAATCAAAACAGGAAAATTCGGCCAGGACAATAAAAAAGCACAAATAAGGCACTTCTTTCCAGTTTTACAGCAGACATCTGGCTGCTCCCCAAACCCTGCTACAGGGTGATGCAAATGCGTTTACTCTTCTTTATCAGTAGCCAAAACGTCATCGCTCTTGTAAAGCAACATCTGCAAGATCAGGCCCCTTCTGCAGAAGAAGGCAGGAAGTGCACTGCATAGCGAAGCAGTGAATAGGGGATGCTTAAGGCGAGCTGTTGTCAGGGGTATTTGATGCCAATGATTCTCCAGCCCTGGAATTAAACACAGATTGGATTTTATTCTACATTTTTAGGTTTGGATTTTAGGTCCAAAAGGAAAAATGAAAAACGTGTGACTATCCAGCCACTGTAAAATGACAAAACCTTTTGTCTTATACTGAGCCAATGGGCTTTCCTCTTGCATTTGGAGTTAGAGATGGATCTGCAGTAAATCTGAGGCACGGCCTCAGCAGAAACCCTACCAGGAGGCAGCAAACGGAGCTGTACACTTCCAGAAAGAGGGCAGATCAGCAAAACACCCAGAAAGAAGCAAGGAAGAACTCAGCTTGCACAGGGGTAGAGAGCCACTAAAACTAAAGCTCCTGGAGTCCTCTGCATTGCCATCCAGAAATTCAATGTATAACTCATCCAGCAGCACAACCAAGACAGAACATTTATAAAAACAGTGTTTGCCATTTCCAATTTTTACAGCAAATACAGCAGCGAGTGTGAGGGCAGAGTGAGTGAAATTTTAACAAAGTCAGGATCCCCTTTCCAGAGCCTCAGATAAGGAGTGAAATACAAGAAGAGCTAACACATGCTAGCAGACATAAACCTGCTGCTGGGCACCCGGCAGCATAAATCACGAGTGACTCCAGTAAAATCAAGCTCCTACGTGAGAATAATATCTGTATGTTTAGAATCAGCATACATTTAGAGACAAGTAATAAAGTCAGGATGTTGGAAACTGCTGGAACAGTTTACAGAGCTTGACTTCTCCAACCAGCTAAAAAAAAATTACAACATCCTCTGCTAGAGGTGTAATAGGAGGGGGTAAGGGAAAGCTAGAATGTGTATTTTCACCTCAGTATGTGTGCAAAACCACTGCAGACATTAACAGGGGCAGAAAATTGGACGTAAGATAATCCCTTTTCTCTGCCATTTGAGTTTGTGCCAGGTGCCAGGAGCTACAGGTGACTGAGAAACAGATTGATTTCTACAAAATTAAGAAGCAAGATTTTTTGAAGAACTTCTAATATCCTTGAAAAATAGAACACAAGATGTTCTCCAGAAATCTTGGCTTTCTCAGAACTCAATTTCTCAATCATCTATAGCTCCTGGCACCTGCCCAAATCCAACCTGAAGTCAAACAGCAGAGCTTAGAGAGCTTCAATTTAAATGCCAGACATGAAGAGAATAGGTTTTTCTATTATTTACCGCTCATTAGTGTAACCTTCACATTTGAATCACAGCGAAGCAACCTCTGTAGACTAAGAGAAGTTGTTCAACAAAAACCACACGAGGACAAGAAAGAAAAGCAATTCAGGTACAGAGTATGAGCACGGAAGAGTCACACCCAGATGGGAAGGCTCCTCAGTAAGGAGCAGGACAATCACAGGTTTGCTCACTGACTTGTCCTTCCAAAAAATATCTTCCAGTAAATTTGCAAGGACAAACTTTTCAGACTTATTTTATCCAGTGCTGATTCGTAAGAACAAAGGAGTTTAAGCTGGTGCAATTTCAGCCTTTTCTACCAAATATATGCAGTACAAGACCAAAAACGAAACCTCCCTCTCCCACAGCCAGGACCCAGCAAAGCTACAAAGTGATATATAATTCCATTTCCTCAATGCTTCCTCTAAACAACAAAAAAAAAATAGAAGAGAATTATTAAAAACATAAAATGAATTAAACAGCCACAAATTGTAGAAGTATGCAAAATATTCAGCATATGGCACCTTTGCAAGAAGAGAATTAAATCCAAAAAAAAAGATCATAAAAAAAACGCATAAAAATTTGCATCCAAAACTGAAGACCAGGAGTGCATTTGCTCTGGCGCTGCCGCAAAGCAAGTGCCCTTCACACCCATCCACATGGGATGAAACAAACGCCCAAGTACCCTTACCTCAGCGCTGCGGCTTTCCCATCGCTTCTCACACACCTGACCTCCCGCGTCTGGTACCCGATCTGCACCTCCCCGTAGCCTTGAAGTCCTGACGTGCTCTGTTCTCCAGAGTCTGGGCCAAAATCCAGCATAGTCTTCCCCGCCAGGTCAAGGCCCTCAGGAAGGGGGAGGCGGCATTCGCCCCAGGACCCCACTCGGAGGCTGTAGGTGTGCTCCTCCTCCCCGAGAGGGCAGGCGGGAGTGCCACAGGTTCTGGCCTCGGTCAGATTGGGGCACGGGGCACCCCCGTAGAGAGGGGGAGCAATGACCGCCCGCGTGCGGTGCTGCCAGCTCTTGGCACAGCCTGTGCTGCACTCCGACCAGCCGGAGAACTCGGACACGACGCAGTCCCGTGGGCAGGGCACCAGGCAGGCTTGCTCGGCAGGCGGCTGCGGCACGAAATGCTCACATATTTCGTTGGCTACAACGGTTCTGTTCAGCTTCTGGAGACAGTGGACTCTGCGCCGCTGCAGCCCGTGCTGCGCGGTGACGCAAGCCCCAGCTCCCACCTCAGTGCCAGCAAGGGGGACAAGCCCACACGTGTCCCATCCTGAAACTTCCCACTCGAACAGCTCCAGGTGCCAGTCGCAGACTTTAAAGCACCTCCTCTGGCTTTCAGGTTTGTCCCTCTGGTCACAGTTTGCGTGGTACGTTGTCCAGCCTTCCACGTGGGTGCACCAGACGGCCCGGCTGCGAACGCCGCCCAAGCCACAGTCCCCTGCGCACCGGCCCCAGTGACCTGCAAAAGAGAGGATGCTGAAAAATGCCACGCAGTGCCCCATCACAGACCTGGCCTCATGCCCAGGAGCATTGAAACCATACCCTGCCACGAATTAGAAAGTAAAAAACTACCAGCTGGTCCCTAAAATTGGTTAAATGCTTTATGAAGGTGTCAAGTCACTTCTCCACCCAGTGTACTCCCATCACTTGACATCAACCTCTCACAGAAACCTGGTGGTAAAAAATGGTATTTTCCAATGCCCCGGAACATCTCAAGTTAAAGGCAGGTCAGGCACATTTCTGTAGCAGTAAAATGTATCCCAAAGCCTGAAAAAATATGAATGCTTAATTTCACTTGTACAAATTAATATAAAAATGATCACAGAGGAACGATAATCTAATAGGAAAAAAAAGCCAAGTTCGATAACAGGGAAACCATCTTAATAGAGCAATTAGTCAATGGAATAAACTGCACTGGGAAGCAGCGGTATCATCATTCGTGGTGATAAAACAGTGAGGATAAATATATGAAAATAAGAGCATACTCTTAAAAGGAGTATGAAATGGAGGAAGTGACTTTATATGATAGTGGGGTGCTGCTCCAAGGGCAAAACCCCCATAGGAAAAACACCTCACGTGCATGGACTTCTAAATCACCCTGGCCCGTAGGTCGAGCAAGTCGCTCCCATTCACAGCACACGGCACTAGAGGAGACAGCAAAGCCAGCCATTTGGGGAGAGAAACGAAACCAAAACTAACACACAACCATGCCATTTTTAGTTCTGGAGCACACAAACATATACATGTAATCCTATGAATCTCATTTGAGGATTGGCAAGTGAATGTAATCAGACAAGGCTAAATAGAAAGATTTTTCTGTGACAATATTAGACAAAAATCCATCAAGCCAAAAAAATGATCTGAGGGTTATAAAGTACAAAATCGCTTACAAACTCAAAAGGCAGAGAAAAGCACAGGGGTTGAATTTTAACATATTAAAGGGATTTTGATGATTGTGTCTCAAGAGGCTCTCATCTTCTTTCCATGTTTAAAAACTTTCCAATACCTCATAACAAAACCATTTCTCCTGGTAAAAACATTGCATATATAATTCTTACTTGAAAATACACTGCAGCTACCCTACCTTTTGTATTTTTTCAAGACATAAAATGACCTTAGAATAAACAGAACAATCTACATTAAGTAATGCTACTCCACTCAAGTTTTTTTAAAACTGATTTTACAAGTTACAGGCTTACACTACAAAACTAAACACACATGTGAAAACCAAAACCAACCCCACAACGGGTGCAAGCGTAACACCAGGTATCTCGTTCAGTTGATGGTGGTTTTGTTGGTAACCCCATTGTTCCTTCTTCATCAACAGAGGACTTAAACCTCTAGAGTCAGGAGTCTGATATCGTGTAAGAAAAAATAAGAATAAATAAACAAAAAATCCTGTTCTTTATTTCATTGTTAATAAAGGAGGAAAAGCAAACAGGACTGGATTTATCCAACCTCCTCCTCCAACATGTCCCGCACTGTCCCCACGTCCCTGCCGCAGGCGCTCCTCCTTCCTCAGCCTCTGGGCCAGGCCTGCAGCTCTCCCTCAGGCTGGCACCTTCTCCCCTGGTGGACACACAGGGAGCAAGAGGGGTTTTCAGAGTTGTCAGGGTTTAGACAGCTACAGCTTTTGTTGAATCCTTCAGCTTTGTGGAAAATCCTTGCCCCTTTTATGCCTCTCTTTCACACCAAAAGGTGCGAGGCAAGGACACAGCCATGACACAAAAGGGAAAAGGCAGCACCAAAGCGCACCACGCTCTACATGCTGTGCCACACCTCCAGCAGGCTTTGGACTGAATTCTGAGTGCTTAGAAAGCAAATATTCAAACCAAGGAATATTTAACTAACTGTGCTTCTGAGGTTCCATAACATTAAGAGGTCCATTGACAATTTAAATGTTCATCCTTGACACTTCACCTCAATTTAAAAGGATATTCTTATACAAATGACACCAAGACTCAAAACCAGACACGGGATTACGTACACAGTGTCATCTCACTAAAAGTAACAGTCAAAATTCAAGCCTCAAGTACTAGGTGGCTTTGCCCAGAGACAAAGCATCACAAAGCAATCGCATCATGAGCTTATTTCAACATTCATTTCTCTGAAGCAGCTCAGCGAAGGCAGTTTCATGTTTTGAGATGTGGAAGCTCCAGTACAGGAAAAGTCTGGGTCTCAAAAATTCAAGAGTAATATTGCCTCTGATCAGCACAGTGCATTACCATATTTTAGTCATCAGTGGGGGCTTGAAACACATCAATTAAGGATTAACTACTTATTTCTTAGGATAGCAAATAGCATTAAAAGGAGCATTAACCCTCCCCACAGAGTAACAGAAAGCTATTGCAGCAGAGGACTGGTCAGACCATACTCAGCAAACCAACCACTGCTCTTTCACTACTGCACAGAACTCATCTCGTCAGTACTTCTTCAACATTTCTGGCTGTTACTCACCAACTGCTCTGTGTAACAGCTGCGGATTTCCCAGTCCCTGCATTAACGGGATCGAGAGAGAAGCAGCACAAGCCTGAGCAAGAAGTGGCCATTATTTAATGTCAGATGCAAATTTAGAAAGAAACATTACCCAAAAAAAGTAATGACCCACAAGTTATTACACTATTGTTAGACACATGTCAAATTGCAATTATTCTCTGCCAAACATGCTAAAAATGTAGCCTGCTCTTGGGATACCAAAAAAGAAGCATAAAAAATAAGTTTAAAAATAAGATGCAAATTGCATTACCATAGATTTTTTTTCACTTCCTGGTGATCTCTTCAGGACATAGCAGTAAACTTATCCACAGTGTTTCATTGTTTAGTTATATATCCTGTTCAGTAGCTTAAATGAGGAGGAGGATGTAAATACTTCACAGACAATAGCCTGCTTTGTAATTACAATTTAATTCTTTTTAGGAGAGTCATGTTAAATTTACACTTTCCTAGAAATAAATGAGTCAATTAAAAGAAATATCTCAGCACAGTATGAATAATATCAACATTATTTTATGAAAAACCCATAGGAATTTAGGCATCAAAAGCCAGAACTTCAGAAAGACACTTTAAAACTTCCATTCTGAAATAGAAGACCACTGGTAATTAAAGCAGAAGAATAAATAATACGAAATATAGCCGGCAGTGATCTGCCTGTAAAAGGTACAGAAAGATCAAGACAAAGTCTGGATATCATAGCCATTGCATCCAACTCTGATACTGGACAGATACTTGATCTCATCACAGTGGGACATAGATGGGAGAATGAGAGACAGAGGACATGTGTTTGAACCAGGAGCTCCAAGCTCGATATAAGGAAAGAGCTCACCGCTAAGAGGATAACCCTTGGAACAGGCTGTCCCAACAGAGAGCAGGATCTCACCCTTGGAGGTTTTCAAGATCTGAGTGAACAAAGCCCCAGGCCATCTGGTATGAATTCAATGTTGACTCTGCTCTGAGTAGGAGGTTCAACCAGATGAGCTTCGCCATGGCCCTCTCCAACCTGGATTCTCCATGAAGGAGCATCTCACTGAACGTAAGGCTTGGTCCACTAGGTCCTACTGCTATGCCAAAAAAAGGGTTTCACTAAAAAAATACCACCGAGATCTGCAAAGTACCAAGGAGCCTGCACCAGCACAACTAAATCCATTAGACAGCAAAACAAAGAGAAATTGATTCATATTATTATTTCCAAAAATAAGAAGTCAATCAAACCTTGCTTGACTTGTACAAAAACTGTAGGAGACAGTGGGATGTCTTTGTTTATGGAAAAATGTAAACAAAGACATCCCACTGTCTCTTACAAGACATCTATAACACTACAGGCAATAACGACATGAAAGGCATTAATAAATCAAGTCAATCTAATAAAGAAAAACTACACATTGTTCTTTTTGCCATCCCTCATCAGACACAGAGTGCCACACTGTCATCCCATACAGCCTCTCCAATCCCATTAAAGCATGCAAGAACACTGCAATCACAGTTTATTGGATGCAGTGTGCACGGATTTGCCTGTCCTGACTGCAAGACCTACCTACAACTATGCAATGATTATGTCTGGAAGGCTGCAGTGACATCTGCTCCTTGACACACAGGTCACACAAGCATAAGGCAAGCAGGCTATTCAGACCGTAATTACATATTCCAGACACAATGCAACACCACTAAACATCAAACCTAAAACAGGAATCCCAATAAGAGCTGCTTAATAAGTATGTTACTGCTGAAAAAGAATTGCCACAATAATTATGCTGTTTAATGTGACACATAGCTTGATTGCAACCATCTCACCATCTGAGAATTCATTCAACAATAAGTATCTTCCACAATTACTCCATCCTCGTGGCTAATGTACTAATTTGCAAACTCAGGACAAGATCAGCAATCAGTTAAATTGAGTACTGTGTTAGTAATTTATTTCAAACAGGTAACAGATCTAATCCAAGTCAAATCTGATAGATAAGATAGCGAAAGAACCCTGAAAAAAATTAATGGAAAATCACCTGAATAGTCCTCTACTTTCTCTTTCAGTTTAAGTGTTAAACATAGGAACAATGTGCTAGACTTTAATGCTTCTGTTTTAAGCAGAATGTACTAATTCTTAGACAAAGATCCCAAATATCGTAGCAGAGACGTTCGGCTCCTTTAACAGCTTGGATGACTCCGCCAGGTGCAATCGTAACTCCAGGAGATCACCGCAGCACAGACATTAATTGAATACTTCTACTGGAAATGTTGCATAACCACTTTGGATGTCATTCTAGCATCCTTCTACCAGAGCACGTCTGTACGAAATGGAAAGCTCCAACCTGTTCTGTGATCTCTGAGAACAGATAACAACTGACTCAGACAACACAGGAGCTTTAATACCAACAGCGTTACAACGAATTAATCTTAACTATTAGCAGCAGCAGCAAAAAATAACTTCCACTGAATTGGTTTCCCCACAATTGATTATTTTATGAGAAGTTTTTATGAGATTTATGTATTTTTTATGTAATTTTATGAGAATTATGTATTTTTTATGAGACTTGGAAGTGTATTTATTAATTATGAACCAAACTGTTAGAGATCACATGAACTATCACATATTTTATCACCACTATTTTTTCAGCACAATGCAAAGACATTAAATATTATGCCAAGAAAAATATTTCTAATGAGTCAGACAAAGATTTCTCTATGCTGATGGAAGTCGTATCATTTGCACATCATGCTCTCTCCGTGTCAGTGTACTCGGCCCAGTAACATCTCTTCCTGCAGGCTGAAAAGACTAAAATCTTCAAAAACATTCATAGAATCACAGAACGGTTTGGGTTGGAAGGCACCTTAAAGATCATCCAGTTCCAACCCCTGCCACGGGCAGGGACTCCTCCCACTGGATCAGGGGGCTCCAAGCCCCATCCAACCTGGCCTCGAACACCTCCAGGGATGGGGCAGCCACAGCTTCTCTGGGCAACCCAGGCCAGGGCCTCCCCACCCTCACAGCAAAACATTTCTCCCTAAGATCTCATCTAAATCTCCCCTCTTTCAGCTGAAAACCATTTCCCCTCGTCCTGTCCCTGCACTGCCTGATAAAGAGCACCTCCCCAGCTTCCAGGACCCAGATCTGGGATACCAGACCTGATCCTATTTCATATTACAGAGCAATATTAGCACAGCTGTTGTCAGTGTAACTGCCCACTTCCCTCTTTCTGGAACAGCCCTCCTGAAAGCCTTCCTGGCACCTCCTGCCATATCTCAGCCAAAATACAGCTTTTCTTCTTCGCCCGTACTTACCTGTCTCAATTATTTAACTATTTATTATTAACAGCAATTCAGTAAAACACCTTCCACTACAATTTGTATGAAAGATGCTACACAAAATAAAAGACTATTGTACTACTTACAATGTGTCACACAGGGGATATAATTCCTCAGATTTCTACGATTAATTTTAAATACCTGCAGCACATTTTTAAACTTTCATGACCTACACAAATGAGTAATTCAGCAGCTTAGTTATTCATTTTATTTTAGATCTGAATAAACGTGAAGTTTAGTGACTTATAGCCACGCAGCAGCTTGTTCCAGTTTTACATTTCAGGGTTTTGCCTTATTATCCACACGTGGTAACACTCAAGACACACTCCAGCAAGAAAGACATTCTGCAGGAAAATGTAATGAAGACTGCTGTTTATGAAAATTCAGTGATTTACTAACCCTTTGGAACCTGAAGGCAGGGCTTCTCAATATTAAGCGCTAATGTAAACTGCATTAGCTGAGCTACTCAATCATGTGCCCACACCTCCGAGACAGCCCAGGGAAAAATATTCTTTTCTTTCAACCCTCGGTTATAAAAAAAAAAAAAAAAAGGAACCCACACATCCCATAACATTTCTGTGATGCTCATCTGACACATTCTGAGGGTTCCTGAGAACAGATTTCTTGCCTTGATAACAGCTGACGGCAGGAGATGAGGCCATGATGTATATAAATTTATGTATACTATATAAACAAAAAGTATATATAGATGTCATCAGTAGATTACAACTATGAGTAGTTTACTGCATATGAGATTAAAAACAACTCAGAACTGGATTATAGATAGTTATAATCAAACTCTGACCTTTTTAAAATTCCAAATATCTACGAAAACCAATTCCTCTTAAAACATAACAGCCTTTATAAGGTGTTTGTAAATGTAACCTTAATAGAAAATGCAGCTGAAAAATGTTACTTCAGTCACTCCACCTTGATTTTGGGGCTTTTATTTCCCAACAGAAACCATTATTTCTCTGTGGAAACCACCCAGAATCAATATAACATGGGTTATACAGCATCTTCTGCAACACAGAAGGTGGGGAACCAGCACAGATACAGCGGCGGTCTGTGCATCCATCCCCACGATGCCTTCTTCTGAGCCCCAGCCTCCTCCCCAGCTATGTTTGTATCTTCTCTCCAGCACTGGTACAGCTCAGACCCCTTCAAGCACAACCAAGTGAAAGGCCAAGGAGTTCCATTCTGCTGTTTAAGGGGAGGCAGAGGGGGCGTTGATGCACTCGTGGATGGGGCTATCTCACACCAGCGAGCTCTGCACAAGATTGTTCCCATTCTCCCACACATCTGCCCCTCGTAGCCCTTCACACAGGATCACTCTGGGTCATTCTCCCAGCACGCAAAGCCCAGGTTTCACTCCAGGCCCACCTCCTCCTCCTAACACCCCAGTAACGGGTAGGATGGCGGCAGAGGGTCACACTCAGCTCTGGAAGAACCCACCCCACCCACATCTCCACAACAAACCCTGCCCAGCCACGCCAAGAGTAGCACTAACGGACTCCTACAGGAACCACCGCAGGAAAGGCGGTGCCGAAGGTTGGCTTCGCAGAGATGGGGCCTCTTTGGGACGGCTGTGGGGGAAGCACTGGCAGCAGTTCAACATCTTCCTGGCATGCGAGTCCCAAGACACAAAGAGATTCCTCTTTTAGTTCTGCAATAACTCGTTACCTGGCAAACACAAAAGGCACTGCCACCCCTTCTTCCGCATTGTGACAACTGCGGTTCCTAATTTTCCTACTCTTTCATGAAGCTTAAATTATATTTGTTCAGTGACATAACAGCAACGTTCTATTCTTCAGAGCTTTAAAAACTTAAATAATTTTTTCCCCACAAAAATTGTTTCACAGAAAAAGTTGTGAAATAACACAGCAATCTGTACACCTGCAGAGCCTTTCTGAAGTGTAAGAATTTACTTCATGTAGTCACAGAAATGCGTGCATCCCTCTCCAGATATTTTAAGGGAAAATTATTTTCTTTCTGCTCAGCTTCATGCCATTCCCAACGTACATCTTTTATAACCCACTACAGCACAGAAGCCAGAACACTTTTTCAGGTATTAGGGAGATCAACAGGCCCTGGTAGAAGGAATTGCAACCCAGAATTGCTACCAAGCATGGTCTGGGTTAAATGCTGGAATTGCATCAATTCTCCCTCAGCGCCCTGCTGAGCCGACGTGCACATGCCTATGGACGTGTTACTGGGGGATGTTCTCCAGGTGGGACCTC
The DNA here is from genome assembly GCA_033556795.1 of Tapera naevia. Taxonomy (NCBI): domain Eukaryota; kingdom Metazoa; phylum Chordata; class Aves; order Cuculiformes; family Neomorphidae; genus Tapera; species Tapera naevia. Next base: position 409,462 of record JAUMJJ010000149.1, on the reverse strand, counting down.
AGATGAGCCCCAACTACGGCGACCCTTCTGCCCACGGGTACTCCCCTTGCTCTGGAGCAGAGATGGGGTGGCCCGAAGCTCTGAGAACAGAAAAGAAAGATGGAAAATACAGACACAGCGCAGAAACAACTGCTCAACCATGCAGGCCAGACAGTCATTATTGTGAATAAGCACTATAAAAGAGCCACACAATGGGCAGGGTTTCCCATGGTGCTCAAACAGCCACTAATTAGTATTCCTGCATAGATGGAGAACACCAATGATAACAATTCCCTGGCAACAGATAGCACAATTAATTCACGTGAAAAGTACTATTTTTATATGTGTGCACAATCAATTTTATAAAAACTGGACAGAGGTTACAGTAGATCTACACAAAAGGCTTTTACTAGGCATCTTCTCTTTTTTCTACTTTACTGTCCATATTCAATTATCCACTTTTAATTACATATAATTAGGTTTCCATTTACTCTAGACACTCTTATTAAATGCTCCAAATTCTAGAGGCAAAGTATTCTGGAAAAGCACAATTCTCTGCAATATTTTTTCAGGAACAAACAAGACGAGGAACTGTGCCAGAGTTTGGAATGCAATGTTCTCCAGCAGTAAATCAATCTGCTCGTGGCACCGAGGCTGCGCAGGCCACGGAGAGAGAATGGCCGAGCGCTGGGCAGCAAATAATCAATCTAAGAAGACCAAAGAGCTTAAGTTTCCACAAAGTGTAAATCAAGGTGAAGGGCCTTAAGATGCAAGAGGTTTTCACTTTAGGGAAGAACAAGAGGCATTCAGCAAATATGAAAACCCTGAACAAAAACAACAAACAAACAATCCCCACCAACCCCAAAAACTAAATAACTAAAAGCAATTCACAAAAATACAATGGGGGGGGGGGGGGGGAGGAAGAGGAACTACTGTAAAAGGAAGGCAATGACAAAGACATTCATTTCCAAATTGAAATAATCTCCCCTCACATCATAAATTCAGCTTCTTGATTGCAAGGTCCAGAAGAACAGAGTAACTGAAACACTTGAGCTTGCACTTGCAGAGCACGATCACATTACCTCGTTCAGATTTACAGGTGTCACAATTAGAAAAATCTTGGGACTGTTGTGACAAGAATTACAAAAGAATAAGTCAGCGGAGCATATCTAGATGGGTATGTGAAGAAAGACAGCTCTCCATCCCCTCTGGAGGCATCATTCCAAATGACTGCACGTGCAGGTGAGTGAAGGTAGAATCCTGTCAGATTAAGGTTTGTGCATGAGGTCAGACTGAGATACAGAGATCGGATGAAGAGGCTGCCATTACCCCACGATGCTTTTGAACCTGTTTTTCTCAAACCAGCACATTAGACATTTTACTTGCTGAAGAGTAGGACAAATCATTCACCTACACCCCATCTGGTGCAACAGCCCCTCTGCTGCAGTTCTGCTCTGCACCCCAACCTCCCAGATCACAGCCACCAAACCTAGAGCAAGGGCAATAAAGCTTTACAACAACACAAAAAGCAATTTTCTACTCATTCTATTTTTTTAATTTAGTTTTTTCCTTTTCCAGCTAAGTTGGATTCCTTTGAGCAAAATCCAGTAATGCTGTAAGGATAAACAGAAGAGACTACCCCAGTCCAGGCCATAAATCTGTGTCAGTACATTAACATGAGCCCAAGCGTTGCAAGCAAGAAAAAAAGTGATGAAGAGCATCAGTTCCAATAATTTAAAGATGTAAATGTTCAAACATCCAATCACACCCTAAAATTACTGAGAGGTCAGCCTTCCAACACAGGTAGATCTTCACTACCTTTTTGGCAGACGTTTCGCTTACATTATTCTGAATTTATAGTGATTACAACACTTCTCAACGGTCTTCAGCACTCACTGAAGTCCTAATAGACAGGATGCACTTTCACATACGTTTTCACACGCTTCAGCACAAGGCGTAAAACCACATCCTTTGAATGTTCAAACGGGTAAGAATATCTCTCCTGAGGATGACACTGTTAGCACAAACCCACGTGGGGTTTGAGAAGCACTGAGAGCTGTGACAGGGAGTGCGCAGGTGTTCTGCTGGGGCTGTTTGCTGAGCAGAGACAAACAACTTTGAACTTGGAAATCTGGTCACTGTTGCCATAAAAGACATCAGGCTATGGTTTTTTGAAGTAAAAGACTGGTAACATGGGAAAATACCTGTTACGGGTGCACACGACAAACACATATTTTACACCCAAACTTAAGCATCTGCTTTTACAATGTTCACCCACATTTTGCAACTGAAGATCTTTAGAAACAAACATTCTTATACATAAGTAATCATTTAACAAGCCTCAAAAAATGTAGCCCTTAATAGATTTAATTAACAGGTTAATGATGTGCATAGCATGCATGCTCTCAAAAGCAAAGATTTTCCCATTAAGCTTGCTTCTGTTTCACAGGAGCAGCTTTCTGTGGAATATCTGTGCTAATGTAATTACACATCTGGTACTTCTGCCGCTTTCAACTGCAGAGATATTTATAAACAGTGCTACTAATTTGCACAGGAGTATCTAGATACAAATAAAGATACTTCCATGAAAATCCAACTGGAAAGAGTTCTCTTTTGTAGCTCTGAGTGGTCCTAGTGAATATATAAAATTATCATTTAGCCTGAAAAATAAATCTAACAGCCTATTTTCATGACTACCTGTGAAACCTGCATAAACTAAGCTTGCCTCAAGTTCCCCTTGATAAAAAGGGGTCAAGTACAAACTTTGTAGAGATTTTTAAATTAAACATCAGCACTGGTAATCATCTTTGTTCCACTGTGTTACCAATATGGCAAAACTAATGTTTTAAAATATCATTTCTTGGCAATGTTCATTCATCATCTTCACTGCAACTGAGAAATGATGGAAAACCAGGCCAGAATAATGGAAAACCCACATTATCTCTACCAGTATTGTCATGAAAATGCAGTGACTATTAATTTAAATATGCTTCAAAGAGCGATCACAATTTCAAACATGATTCAAGAAGATAAAAAGCTATTCCTGCCTCAAGCTGCTTTCAGTTCAGTTTAGGTCACATTTAGGTTCATCACAGCAGCACCTGAAACCCTGCAGCTACTAAATATTGACAGAAGCTGCTGCTGCTCCAAGTGTTTCATCAAAGTAACAGATGATTCTCAAGTCCTGAGAGGGCGTTACTGAAAGCAGACCCTACCAAAGTGACCTTCCAACCCTGACGTGCCCAAACTCAGGAATGCCTGCGTGGGAGAAAGATAAGCTGACACAAACACCCCTTTTTGCTTTATATTTTAAGGCACATTGAATAAGGAAAAGCACACGTTATTTAATAAAGGAAAAAGAATATCAATATGAGTGTGCATAACTTTGCTGCCAAATACACACACAGATCTATACACGCTGTGAGGCACTGGCACCCAATTACCCCATTTCACTCCCATTTTGGAATCGGTGTTTTTCACTCAGTTTGCATCCGATGCAATGCGAGCGTATGTGAAATGTCATGTTTGCCACACGATGGGCTCCGAAACACTGGAGCCAGCTCCTAATCCTCCTCTGAGGATACACTTCGGGTGTCCTGGAGGTTCCACTGGAGGCTGTGGATACTTTTGAAGATGACACGATGCCAGGAAATGGACAAACCCTAATGTCTGCTCATCCAACCTCTCCACACCCTCCAACAGTAACCTGGACAGGCAGAACGAGGAGCGACTGCGGGGAGACAGGGAATGAATATGCTTCATTAACACTACTGAACCACAAATTTCAAAGGGCTTTTAGTTTTGCTGCTTTTACACGAGCAAGCTGTTTCCAGATGAACCAGTGCATTAGCACGGCCAGGCTGGTCCATTAACCAGTAGAGAGAGACTCAGCATCACCGTAAGAAAACAATAAACTGCAACAGAAAGAGCTTTCCTGACAAACAGAGTGGGCTGCCTGGCCTCTTCCAAAAGGAAATCTACCTCTCGGTCTGCTCCCCGGGAAGGTTCAAAGAATTACAAAGTTCACAGCAAAGCTGGCGCATCCATCCATGTACATCCATGCAGCACCAATAAATCTGTCTGCAGCCTCGACTGACGGACAACACTGCAGATAAATCAGACTGCTAGTTCTGTGAAATAAGAAAAATCAGTTCCTCCACTAAGCACACTGAAAGAACTGCTCTTAATTGAGTTTTAATTCCATTGGGCGCTCCTTAACTCAATCAAAGCACTTGCAGATAGTCTGCTATTAGAAATGTCTACTCCTTTTTTACGGTTCCCTTAATAAACGTTATTCAGAACACTCTGAAGTAAATAAAGCCAATTTGTTTTGAGATCCTTTTAACAGTAAGCCATACATTTTATATATACAGATAGAAATGACTGGTCAAATGTCAAAAATCAATAAAAAAAGGGAGCTAAGAAAATGTAATCTATATTAATTAAACGTAAAAAACATTTACAGTCTGTCCTATTTGAAGTTTGGAAATTCATCTTTTAAAATTGACCTTAAATGACTCGAGTTCTTTCTCAGACAATGAAGAAAGATTTTTTTGTTTAAATCAAATCTTGATATTACTGTAGATATAGAAAGTAGGTTCCAAAAAGTATGAACAGAAGGCATGTACATGGCTAATAATGTGCATAATCTTCAGGCATTTTTACAATAAAGAAAAAGAATTTACATTTCTTTAAGGAATATTAACTGTTGTCAGGATATGTTTTTAAAAATTTCACTTCCAATTATTTCTTACACTAGAGCTGGTACACTATATTTAACTGTTGTTACTTTATTCCCTTAAGAATAAAGGAGAGGAAAATATACCCTGGACTTCTGAGCTCAGTCACTGAGAAGGGAATGTTGGCAGGTTTTTCAGAGATCCCTCAACTTAAAGGTCTCAAACAGTCCCACCAATTACAGCCCAAACCATTTCACTGCATCATCTTTCCATCCTCCCAAGTACTCTAACTTTAACCAAAAAAACAATCTTGACAGGTAAACTAAGCAACTCAATACTTTCATATATTAATTTTTACACATGAAAATACATTTTACTAATGATTACTCAATCAACATTTCCATTCATCTAGATTTGTCTGGTTACAATAGTTGCTGCCAAAGAACTTTCCCCTGGTAAGGATGGATGTGTGCTCACACACCACATCCACATCATAGCATTATTTCTTTCCAAATGCGAGCAGTTCACACCAGACTAAGAAGGCAGGAGCTTCCCACCACGTGTCCAGACTGCTTCTCATTAAACTCTGCAATAAAGTTAGAGACTAAATAGTGTATGCACTCCTATTTTCTGGATTACATTTTCCTGTATCAACTTTGCTATCCAGGATATATTCCCACAGGATCCTATGCCTCCAAACAAGCTAAAAGTCCATGCTCCAGAGATCAAGCAAGGACCTTTCATCCACTATTTGCCTTCCTCAGTTCCCTTAGGATCTTAATCTCCACATTCCAATGTCAACGTGACCAAGGCTGTTGACCTCACCCACCTGACCAGCTCCCGTGCCAACAGCCCAGCCAGCAGGGCACCACTGCAGCTGGCCCCTCAAGGCCCCACAGGCAAAGGGTGTGGAGGGCTGCAGGCAGGGAATGACACGCGACTGAGCGAGACCGAGAATCGCCTTCTCCCAAAGCAGATCAAGGAAAGCCAGAATGCCAGTAAAAACACGGGTGCCTGCTGTAATGCAACACAGCCAATGAGCTTAGTTCCAAGAATAAATCAGCTTCAGATATTTGTGGAACCACAAATACAGGTGTTTTGCATCAGTCCTCTCAGAAAAATTCTTCCCACTTTTTTTTTTAGAAAAAAAGTTCACTATGGTTCTCTGACTGCAAAGTTCAGAATCTCTGGTATTGCAACAGACCGTCATCTTTTCAAATAATTCATTTCACACATAATAACTGAAGAACACTATGCATGGCAAAGATACTTATGAAAACAGCTGCTTTTAACTTTTTAAATGCCAACTAATCAGAGCATATTAGAAACTCTAACTTAGATTAAGGCTGTACTAAAGCCCTTCTCAAGTTCCGGATGTCAATACACTCATTCATTACAATAAGCCTGTCAGGTTTTTTCATCATTTATGGGCAAACTGATTTGTCCCATTGAAACTTCAGTGATGCTCAGAAACAACTTTTTACAGTCACCTCAAACTCCTCAATCATGCCAATTATAAGGAAACTGCTTATACAAGCTACATTAAGATACTAATTCAGCACCAAGTATATCAATAAATGGCACACAGTAGTAGCAACAGCATGTGCCACCGTGCCCACAAGGATTGCAGCACTCAGCACCTGGACCATCAGAACAAGTCACTGGGTGCCAATCACACTGACAAGAGATGGAGGGTGGGTACTGATCACGATGCTCATCCTTGGGTCGGGGAGGAAGAACAACAGCTGCTACTTCCTGTAAAATCCTTCATTATTTCCTCTCTTTAGGGAATTAAAGCCCCAGACAAACGACTTGGTCGAGCAGGCACAAGAATGTATGCATTTCTTTTAGTCTACTTTCATGTCTGGTTTTGCCAGCTCAAGGAGAGAAACACTTTCACAAGACCAAACACCTTCCTCCACTCAAGGTGGTTATGAGCATCAGGACCTGCAGTCACTTGACAGAAGTACCCATGGCATCATCTTCCCAAGGAGAAGACAGAGGGCCTAATTCTGGTCTCCTTTACACCAGCATCAATTCAAGGTGAGCAGACTTGGAGTCCACACTCCTACCGTGTTCCCCATTTATCTCTGTCCTACTTTTGGGATGTCAAGCCGATTGCTAAGTTGCATTGATGAACTTCAGTTTGCCAAGAAACATTTTCAGCAATGTCTTTGAATTTCCAAATGGATATCAGACTGTTAAATAATTTCTTTTAAGATGTCACAGGAAAGAACTCAGTATTGACTCAGATTCATTTCCAACTGATGCTTAATCCATATTACAATAATAATGTAAATTTTCACTAAGGAGCGGTTGGCCGCTGTGGTCAGATCACATGGCAGGCAGGCAAACTCAACCAGTGAGTAAACAGTGAGGGAGAATGGAAAATGTGCTGATTATGTAAATGCAACTGTTTGAAGTCAAAGATGTGGGCCTGTATTCCACTGATAAAATGCGTGAAATAGAAAGAAACACTGCGTAAGCAATTAAATTTAACTTTTTAATCAATAAAGGGGAAACTGGGACCAAAATCCACTTTATAGGATTTAGGAATCAAAGGTTTCCTGTAACTCAAAGACAGCTGTGATGCTGTTTAACTGGAGAGGAACTTATCGCAAGACAAAAATGTCACACCCTATCTTGATACCACACACAAGAGTCATCTGTCATTAGAACAAGATAATTTGGTGGTAATGATGCTCCTGATCTATAGTTCTGGTTGGCATTCTTTGTAAGCAAACCTGTGCTTGCAACAGTTTTGACAGCAGTACCTCACAAGAGTTTGCCAGATGAGCCCACCTGTTCTTGTTAACACTTTGGATTTGCCCTTTTTAGGTCCAGTACTTCTCCAGAGATTCCAGAAACAGGAAGCATATTGTGCCTTTAAACTCGGACTTCATTTCCAAAATGCCATCATAGGCAGAACTTGAGCTGGTATCAAGGTGTCCACAGCTGCAAAGCATCAATTCTTCTACCTTGTGCTATGAGACAACCCAAGCCACCAGACTCTGAGTCAGAGTCATTTCGATTTCACTGCCAAGCAGAGTCCAGTCAATTCTATTTTCTCTCCTCATTAATCTATTTCTCTACTTTGCCACTCAAACACGGCACAATCTACCTCCAAACATAACACATCTTCACAACACTTCCCCAAAAGCTCAGTGGTTTCTGCAAGCACTGCACGTGCCAGAGTCCCTCCGCTGCCCTTGTGCACACCTGTACATCAGCTGTGGCTCAGTGTTTTCACTCCTCGAGGATCACAGCCAAACCCATTTATCCATTCTGTAAAGTAGCCTACAGCGTTACAGACTTATTGAAACAACCAAATACCTTTACTGATGGTATTTTCACATATGAAAACACACTGAGAATACACAGATAGCAGACAGGGTACGTATCTAAATACACTTTTAGATGTCTTCACTGATGCAAGAACAACTGAAAAACAAATGTACTGCCCACTCGAGGCTGCAATGGTCAGGCTTCATTCTAAAAAGCAGAAAACCACTTCCATCTGCAATGCCTTTGATAGTTCACTAATTAATGATCAAAAATGCACTTGCTTCAGCATAATTTTATGCTTTTATATGGATATCTTATTTGATTATAATTACCACAGAGTGTAGAAGTTTATTAGGGCCAATCATTTCTTAATGCAATTAAAATCCCAGGGGAACAATATGAAGTAATTTTCATTGGTGAAAACGATGAGAGCTTATAACCAACTGGGAGCCTACTAGGCTACTGCAATTATTCCAAAAAAAAATAAAATTAAAACAAACTACATGAATTTTTCAATAGATTTTCGTGAATACTTGAATTAAAACAATCAGTAGGTGTCAGAAGATACAATATGAGCTCATCTTCAGGCTCCTTCTACCTCCTCTAAAATTCACTTCTTTGGAGAAACGATTATGAAGCCTTTTTCTCCTCCTGGATGAAATCACCCACTCTCAAAGCAGCTCTCTGGGCTATTCCTCTGCTTCCCAATCCTGTTAACAGAACACCTCTAATTCTTTCCCTTTCACAATGCTGTGACACTTCCTATTAAAATGAGCCCAAAAACCATTTCTCCACAACACAAATAATTATTTGTTCTTTCACCCAAAGGTATTAACACGAAGACTGGAGAGTAAAAACAACAGGAAGTCTCTATGAACAGATTCTCTGTACATACATCTTATGCTGTTCTTTTATACATTTTTAGAATACCTCCACCTTGGAGCTGGTAAAACAAATTATTCTCTTCCCCATTCTGTCACTCTCTCTCTCTATTGTCATCCTAGAGGTGTTCCTTATCTTTCTCTGCCCAGATAGGAGCTTTTCAGGGTTTAGTAGGTTCTTTACCCCAAGACCTGCTTAAGAAAAGTAATACATTGCACGCCAATGGGTGCCAGAATGTGATTTATTTCCCATTTCACAGTTTCCCCTGAGAACCCAAGTAATCACTGTGAGAACATCTCATCACTGCCACTGTTTTAGTCCATTTGCTCCCCATCTCCAGAGTGCCTTTTGATTTAACATCTTGCATTTAGCCAGGATAATACTACAGTATTCTAAGAAATGTTGAATTCTGAGAAATAAATCTTTAGCAAGTCAATTTACATTGGATGGGTGTTGCCAAAAAAAGAGTTCCACTATTCCTTACACCATTTTCTCATTTATTTAAGCATTTTGTAGTTCCACTGAACGAGACCCAGTACCTGATGTGCCACACAAAACTTGGAGAGAAACTAATTAAAAAAAACTCTAATTCTAAAGAAGATATCTTACATTTTCTTAACAAACACAGAGCTAAGAAAAGGCAGATTAGGAAAACACCAGCTGTCATTACGTGAACAGTCTCTGTCTCCAGGCTCCTGCTCCAAGCACAGAAAGCAGAACCCTTCCGCCGGGATATTTACAGCCCGCGCGGGCAGGGGTGCGCGGAGCGGGACAGCTTCACCGCTGCTGGCTGCCAAGCGGGAACAGAGGAGGAGAATCACCAGAAAGAGTGGGAAAAGGTTGGCTTTGATATGAATCGGCTTTCTGTGATTGTGCCCACAAGTTACATCAGAGGAATATCGTAACAGCAAACCATGACTGGCACTCAACTATTTTCCTAAGTGCACTTAATAGCACAGAACACACGCATTTCTTCTTGTGTCAATATTCTACTGCGAGAGCTTTCCTCTCGAGGCTTAGAGAAATCCTTCCTCCTCTAATCCTGTTTTCCAGTGACAACTTAAGAACAGAAATGGCAACAATTTCCCCTTTCTAATTCACAAATTGCCAAGATATTTTTTTCCCCACTGTTCCAACCATTCAGCAGTCCTCAGCATCCACCCAGAGCACACACTTGAACAGTTCAGCCCAGCAGCTGCTCTCAGGGCAGCATGGATGCACAGAAAAAGATGGGAAAATGCTTCTTTTTAAATTATATCAGAGTATCATAGAATGGTTTGGGTTAGAAGGGACTTTGAAGATCACACAGACCCAGCCCTTGCCATGGGCAGGGACACCTCCCACTGGATGAGGTTGCTCCAAGCCTCATCCAACCTTGGCCTTGAACACCTCCCAGGGATGGGGCAGCCACAGCTTCTCTAGGAAACCTGTGCCAGGGCCTCCCATCCTCATAGGAAAACATTTCTTCCTAAGATCTAACCTAAATCTCCCCTCTCTCAGCTTAAAACTGCTACCCTTCATCCTATCCCTGCACTCCCTGATCAAGAGCCCCTCTCCAGCTATCCCAGAGCCCCTTTCAGTACTGGGAGGCTGCTCTAATGTCTCCCCAGAGCCTTCTCCTTTCCAAGCTGAACAACCCCAACTCTCTCAGCCTGTGCTCGTACAGGAAGTGCTCCAGCCCTCGGATCATCTCCATGGCCTCCTCTGGCCTCACTTCAGCAGATCCATGCCTTTCCTGATGATTTTTCTTTCTCTTCTTTAAAACGAATATTAGAGTCATCTTAGATCAAGACCTCTTAGCTCAAGGCAGTGATTCTTAACCTCGACATCCCCATTGGACATCTTAGTTTTACAGAACAGCATTCTCTGCAGTTTGCATTATACAGAGCAGCAATTTATTTGCGACAGCCAGTAACCCCAACCAGCCCAAGTATTTGCAACAGCGTGCGGAACAAACACTGCTGTGCTGCTAATTACAACACTTGCCAATTATACACTGCAACAAATTATAATACTATTTAAGGATTAAAATACATCTGCACTAATAAATTAGCTAATATATATATATAAGAAGAGATCTAGTAACAGGATACACATTCACTTCAGACTTCAGGCATTGGGTAATTCCACGTAGCAGACATTTTAATGGCAGATAAGGTATCATTTTTCCCAAAAAAAGACTGGTGCCAGCTGCAAACTAGAATACTATTTCATCCAAAAACAGAATACTGTACAGCTAGAGTCAATGCCTGTCAAAGTCACTGGAACACTCAGATAGAATTGTTCTGTATTTTTAGGACAAAAAAAAAGCTAAGAATATTCTATGCCAGCAGTACGGCTCAATGCCAATTAAACAACACCTCAGGCATTTTCCCTTTGGATGCCCATTCCCACAAATGTAAGTTCAAAGGGAAGAGCTTTTTCAAGCCTCTATTTGGGTATACAGCGTGTTCTCTATGAAATGGAAATCAGTTGATCACCTTGTAGTCGAGGATAGAAGTGAAGAAACCAAAACGAACCAGTGTTTTCAAAAGGCCAAATATTACTTTTAAATATCCTATATAGATATTCAGGAATTTGCATCCTCCTGTTACCCTGTAATTTCACAACACTTGTTTCACATATTTTCTGTGAATACATGAGAGTGCAGACACACAAGGAGGAGGAAACACGTGTAGCTAATTTTTATTGGCTAGACGTCAGGACCTAAAGACAAATCCATAACTCATATTTGTGATGTTTCTATAAGAGGAAACACCAGTGCTAAGAGGATGGGGTGAGCACTCACACACTGCCTGGCCACAGGGGGGCCTGAGGGGAAAAGCCCTCCTTCGCTAACAGAGAGCACAGGATTCTGGAGAGGCAAACTCGGTCATGCCCACACACGGACCTTCTTCCCAGAAAAGCTCCTTTCACAGATATGGATAGAGGTGAGATTAAAGCTGATCTTTCTGAATATCCCTGAATCTTCCAGCTGTTCCAGTAGAAATCTGCATCTTTAAGTCACTCTCAATTTAGGCAGAATTTTTAAAAATATTTTGCAGGCGTGGTGCGTATAAAGCCTTTTGTTTAAGGAGGCAGACCCCATTAACTACCTGAAATGTTTTCAAGCCTCTAGCTATCCCTGAGAAGTAGATGCTAAAGTGGTCTATTGTTTTGAGCCACAAAATGCTGAAAGCTGGGAAGGTTCATGGAGACAGGTGGGAAAAGACAATTCAGTAAAAAGCTGGTAAATCAGGTTAAAAACATTCCATTGTGAACACCTTTCTCAGCAGAAACCCAACAATCAGATCACCTTGAATCTGGCTTTCAAATGCAGTTTTCACCTCTGCAATGCATCCACTCCTCATCCACACCAAATACTGAGCTTCTAATTAAACAGCAGATTTCACCCACAGTCCTGCCCTTAGCAGTGCTATCCTCAGTCTCTCTCTGTCCCTCAAAAAAAAGTGCATTAAAATCCAAGTGTTTCTAAACATTATTGTCTCAATCTTGCAAGCGTCAAAATCAGCTCAGTGTACCAAAATAGCAAAATCCTTGACTCACTGGCTTAAATTGATTCCTTTCTCCTCATATATAATCTCTTAAAATCTAAATTCAATATTTTTTGCACACCCTATAACGTGTTCATAAGACACACATAGCAACTCCTACCTCATTCCCTCCTCTTCACCATGAAATGCACTTCAGTGCAGAGTAACAAATACCTCATTTTAACTGCAAACCCAGGGAAGAAGGTCCTGCCTGGCCAGGGGTGCAGCTAACTGCCTGAAACTGAAGACCTCACCTGCCTCAACATCAATGTCAGTCGTCCACATCCTGCATTTCTTCTACACCCAGTTCCCTCAGCTGAAAAAAACCCTACATTAACATGCTTTCCAGCCTGAATAAGTTTCCCCTTGCCCACCTCCAACACCGTGCATGCTCTGGCTTTCCTCCAGGTAAATAATTGCTACAAACACAACACTGTCAGGTTCTCACTGACTTTGGCAGAAGTCAGCAGGAGTCAAGGTTGTCTCCTCACCCACGCCAGTGAAGAACAAGGGTATGAGGGGTTCTCCTTTCCCTACCAAAAGAACAAGTTCTGAAGGGACAAAAATCTGCTCTTGGCAATGGCGGATGCAATTCCCACAAGAATGAACTCAGACCCAATTCACAGCACACACAGTCTAATCTGAGACAGAAATGCCTTGAGAATATTTATGGCAAAGTAATCCTTGTGCTGATCAACCAAATTTATAGTTATTATAAACCAAGAGATCAGAAAATATTTAGTGACCGCCTTATTTTGATTGCAGTTTAACCTTTTCTGAATGTGAAAGATAATGACCAAACCCCCTTTAAACCAAACCAAAGTAATAAAACTGGCAGTACACAGCAGGATTACTTCCTCCATACCCAAACAGGGGTGATACACCTTTTCAAGTTCATTTTCTTTCAATTTCTCTTGAAATGACAGGTATCACAAGAGGAAACAGGAACTTTTCTTTTTTTAATTGGTCCTCTTATCCTCAAACCAATTTTCAAAGCGTGGAGAATTTTGTCAGGCAGCATTTTTATACATTACACTTTCATCATTTAAGAAGGTCCTGCATGTTTTGAGGATCATTATTACATGACGAAGAGTGTTAGGCAAAGCTTTTTATCTTGGCTGCTATTAAATGTCCTTTTATTGCTATATCAATCAACTAAATGATTTCCAAAGTTGGGTGTAAAATAGCATATTGGTAGAGCAGGCAAAGCTGACAGTGGGTAAAATTGTAATCTGTTTACATCTTTGGACTTGATGGTTTATCTTGCTGGTGAGGCATTTTCTAAAGCTCTCATTATTGTAGTGACTGGAAGACAAAATGAAAATGAGTAAGAGATTGTCTGTTGTGCATATGACTCCTTGAATATTTTGAAAACCAAACTGCTACAGTGCAAAAATCGGTCCCATAAAAACAGCACTAAAAAACTTTTAATGTTTTAATGGTAGATAAGGGGAAGAGAGAGAGGGCAGAATAACTTAGGAACCAAATGGAGCAAACCTGTAACGATGCTGACCAAAAAGAAGATGGAAGTGAATTCTCTATGGTTTTAGTAAACCAGGTGAAAAAAAAACCTGGACTTTGAATTAACAACTTCAGATTTCAAATTCAACCAACATGACTACAGCTTTTTCACACTAATACTGTGACCCAACACTGCTCCCCTTTGAGCAGTCCAGTGCTTCTGTCATTGACTTAATGCTGAAGCACAATCAGTTTCTTTTATTAGACATGGCTGATTTCTTTCCCCAAAACTGGATATTCAGCAAAAAGTAACCAAATGCCATTTATTAACACATACCATAAAACATTACAGTGCAGAGAAAAAAAGCACAAGTGTCAGGTGCATTTCTTCTACAAACTGCATTATACAAAGTACTGTATTTATGAATGCGCAAGCAAAGAAGCAATTTGAAACAGATGGGTCACTGTTTATAAATACAGATGGAAAATTAATACAAACACTTTGTCACATCACACTTTGAACAAAACTTTGAATGAAATAAAAAAAATTCTCTTCCCACACCACTTCATTCTTATAAAAACTGAATTTGTGATGTCAGAGAACTTTACTCCTCTAAAGAAACACCCTGTATGCACTAAAATAGCTCTGTTGAAAGCTCCCCTTTCCATGAAGGGAAGAACCTCCCAAACCTTCCTGCACCCTGGCCATTGTGTCCAGATGCTGTTTGACACAGCAGCGAAACCCCCAGCGCCGCTGGAGGTCCATGACACCCCCTCCCACCTTGATGTGCTGAGCACAGCCCGTGCTCCAATTAATCCCACTGCCCTTATGACCCTGTCTCCAAGGCCACCCAGCTCTCCCAGCACTGTCGAAGGAAGGCAGCCCACACACCTCAGCGGGTCCCCACCGCACACCCACGCATACACCCATGTAAGATCACACACCTGCAGCCACACCTCTCTGTGCACAAGCCCCCCATAAAGCAAGAGTTTCCTGTAGCTTAAACTGGCTGCTTTAGCACCAATAACCATCTCCTGATGGTGCAGGACTGCCCTACTCCTACAACCAGCATCCCACAGCCACTCTACGGCAGCGGCGTAGAGACCTGGTGGTGTCTGTGGAAGGTGCACCATGTGGGAACAAGGTCTTTATTCTGAAATGATGAGTATTCCAGAACTGGGGACTGGGCTGGGGACATCAAAGTCATGGAGCTGGACCTCTCTAGAAACTGCTCTCTTGATCTAAGGCTCCAAGTAAGGTGATTGGGAGGCCTGGAGTGTGCAAAGCCCAGTTGTTCCTCACAATGCAGAAAAAGCCCTCTTTAGATGTTTTACAAGCTATTATATTTTCTCTCTTTCCCTCATGTATATCATAGACTACACGTTGCTTTTCATCAAGTGCTTTTTATAAAGCGAACCACCACTTCTATCAGTAAATTCTACCATCTATAAGAGTTTCCTGTACTTCACTGTACAGTTATTTTGTATTTTGTTTTATCTTTGACAGGACAGGTTGTTGACAAAATTTCAGACAGAGCACCTGCTTCGGAGAATCATAGGTAAAACAGTAAAATATGAGACTCAGAGGTCCACAGTTATTTTTCTCCTAAAGGCAACTCATAGGCTTCAGGCAGTGGTTGTTCACACATCTCTGATGTATGAAGGACTAAATGCTTGCCTTTATTTCCTGGGTTTAAATGTCATGGGAAGAGAGACAGAACGATAGCATGTGCTTTCATTACAAAATTCTTGGGAAATTTCCAAACTGCAGGTTATATCAAAAGAAACTGCCCCCCAGTAGGCCGCATCCTGCTGTAGCCGTTCCCATCACTTCCTCACACTCATGATAAAACAATTTTACAAGAGCTTGTAACACAACAATATGTACTAAAGCCCCTCAATACTGCACAGAGCACACACACCGTAAGTCAAAAAGTCAAAAACTCAAGGCCAAATTTTAATACCCATCAACTCCAATTTACACCAACAACTGAATGGGAGTAAAATGAGAAGATTCAGACTTGCTGAGAGACTCGGTAGAAGTATCAAAGATGTGAAAAAAGCAAGCAATATTTCCACATCAGAATCACTCAGGGGTCAGCCAAGGACAAAACAGCAAGACAGGGTGATTCTATCCAGTTCCTCCTCTCTCACAGCACACACAAAGGCACCGGAGCGAGGGACACCGCCACCTGCTCGCTCTTCCAGAAGAACCGGGAGAGGTGTGATGGCCAGAGGTGAGCAGACACACAGAGGTCCTCTCTCCCTCATTCCTTCCAACCAAAAACCACAGCTCCGTGCGTTAACCTCCCACAGCACCGCAGCAGGGACAAGCACACCCCAAGTCATCCCAGCACCCACACAAACAGGACTGGAGGAGGCGACACACTCCCACACCACGAAGAGGGGCCTACACAATATGCACCAGAAAGTTATTTTTTCACCACAATATATGAATACATAACACTAACGGCAGCAAATCAGCAAATGTTATTTAAATTACCAACCTCTAACAGCCTTCAACCCCTAAAAATGTACTTCAAAGCCAAGTTTGCACAAATTAACAAGAGCAAGGGTACAAGGGTGCATCAGTGAACCTGCACTGGGATGAGTTAACATGGCAAGACTAAATCTGAAAATACTTTCCGTAACGTTGTTCAAATTACAGGGTAATTGGGATTGTGGGTGGATTTTTAATACATCCAGTGCCTTGGTAAAAATAATACATCCACCAGACACTTTGGTTTCGAATTAGGAGTCTGTAAAATTTCAGCCTAATAATTTATTTGCAATTTTTGTATACTGTATATATATAAATACACATATATTAGCTGTTTGACCACCGGGAAATTGAAAACAATTAATTTGAAGTCTGAAAAGGAATGGTATAAAGCAGGCTATGGCTGGCACCTCAGATCTACCCTCAGAAGCCACCTCATTTGCACACAGGGCTGCCAAGATCTGCTGCAGTGAAACTCTTACAGACTGGATGTTGCAGCCTGCCTTCTCCTTGAGTAGCTGCATCAAACAATGGTGGAGCCTCCTAAAGATATGGTTGTGAGACTGGGCTGTCATGAAACTGGGATTTTAAGGAAATATTCTTAAAGTCACTGTGCCCTCAGCATAAATTTTGTTTGGTTTATGGAACAAAGGTCACACAAATATCCTGAGATACATAAACTGCACAGCTTTAAGTTCCCAGGTAGTGAAATGCTTTGGGTCACAAAAGGCACATCCAGAAAACACCAGGGAAGGCTTCCCTAAGACAACAGTCTTAGTACACTCCGGGCACCTCACTATACTTTGAGTATAAAGGGCTAACAGATGGTAATGTTTTACTTCATAAGATTGATTCCAGTAATACAAACGTAAACGTTGCCTCTTCATTTCTGCTGATGCAAATCCATTAGAAACCCCAGAATAAAAAAATAGCACATTTCTTGTAACAATTTAACTGTGATTGCTCAACATTTGACACAGAGACAACAAGTGTTATCTGGGCTTCATCTAACCTCAATCAGCTTTGCTTAAAGAATTAGCAATACTGCAACTCATATGGCTATTCAATTAAATAAAATAATATGAGATTACAGAAAAGAGAAAGTTTATATTGCACCATTGTATATTATTCGCCATGGAGATGTGAAACACTTTAAGGGTATAACATGTACAGTTAACAAGCACACACATGTGTGAGCCTAATATATTATTTATTTAAATATACATGCTTTAAATAGTAACCCCATTTACATTTGTATTCTATGACATATGAACAGAAGAGACATTTATACAATAGTGCTACACATCAGTCAAAATTTATTAACTAGTATTTTCTGACAATTCAGCCAGTCAGTTTCAATTATTTATTATTCAGCATAAAACAGATGCTTTTCACTTTCTTCTCAGATCGTATCTTCCTGTCTTGTCAATAGCAAGTCGCATTTGCTATACAATTTACATAATGTGTAGGTTCTCCTGAATCATCAAATTAGGCTGAAGTAGCAGAGAAGTGACTTACATGAATATCAACAACTCCTATTTTTCACTCTGGGTGACATCCATACAGAAGCTAAGGTGTGCCCAAAGAGCTGAAAAATAATGCAGAGTCACAGACTCATGTAGGTTGGAAAAGACCTTTAAGATAGAGTCCAACTCTAAACCTGACACTGCCAAATCCACCAGTGAACCACGTCCCTAAGCACCACATTGATGCCACCTCTAAATACTTCCAGGGATGCCGACTCCACCACCTCCCTGGGCAGCCTCTGCCAGTGCCAGAGAACCCTATCTGTGAAGAAATTTTTCAATTTTTCTCAATATCCAATCTAAACTCCCCCAGCTGCAACTTTGAGGCCACACACTCTTGTCCCATCACTCTTCCCAAGCAAGAAGAGCTCAACCTCCGCCTGCTTCCAACCTCCCTTCAGGGAGCTGTGGAGAGCGATGAGGTCTCCCTACAACCTCCTCTTCTCCAAGCTGAACAGCCCCAGGTGCTCCCCATAACCCCTGTTTCTCCAGACCCTTCGCCAGCTCCAGCCCCTCAATGGAGAGAGGGGCCCAAGAGAACTTGATCTGTACAGGCTGGAGGAGACCGAGAGGGGACACTCACAAGGGGAGAGAAGAGATCAGCATCTGCCCCTCCTCTGGTGACCAATGACAAGACCTTCACACGGTTTCCCCCCTAATCCTCCCCAACTCCGTTCCTCTCTTTGGACACTCTCCAAGCAGCTTTAGATCCTTTTTACACTGTGGTGCCCAAAACTGCCCCCAGTGCTGAAGGTGGGGTCGCACCAGTGTGGAATTTTGTTATAAGAACCATATCTTGGCACAGAAAAGAGAAGCTAAAACTTTCTGGGAGAAAAGAATGACGTATTTTATGTTTCTCCAAATTTATCAGGAAATAATTGCTTTACATAATGATAAAAACCCCACAGTTCTCCGTGCTTAAGTGTAAAACAATACCAGCCATAAACACATCTTCACCAGCAATGAGAGCGTGTTCCACTTTCCCGCACAACTCATTACTGACAACACCCAGAGAAAATCTTTATAATGATGTTTCTCATTTCTTGAATTTTTACAGCTAATATGTTCTCCATCACAAATAATGCAGTGATCAGAACAGAGCTTGTAAGAATATCTGGCAATGTAATACCTACAGAGTTTAATGAATTTCTCTCCTACCAGAAGAAAATTATTGATCACCAATATTTTTTCAAGCAGTAGATCAATTTTTACATCATTTAGCATAAAGTTTCTAGAATTAATTTATGAGAAGGTACAGATAACAAGCTTTGAAGGTAACATGATATTGATTTGTGCAACTTTCAATGCTAATTTTAGGATCCGATCACAGCTAATTTCATTTGACTCGTGCTTTTTTACTTTTAGATACCTACAAAATAACTTGAAGATGAAAATTCAGTATCACAGTATCACAAGGTTGGAAAGGACCTCCGAGATCAGAGTCCAACCTATAACCCTACACTAACACCAACCCATCATCTAAACCATGGCACTCAGTGCCTCATCCAATCTCCCTTTAAACACCTCCAGGGTCGGTGACTCCAACCCCTCCCTGGGCAGCACATTCCAATGGCCAATCACTCTTTCAGTGAAGAACTTTTTCCTCACATCAAGTCTAAACTTTCCCTGACGAAGCTTGAGTCCATGCCCTCTAGTTCTGCCACTGGCCACTTGAGAGAAGAGACCAACCCCTGCCCGACTACAACCTCCTTTTAGGGAGTTGTAGAGAGCAATGAGGTCTCCCCTGAGCCTCCTCTTCTCTAGACTAAACAGCCCCAACTCCCTCAGTCACTCCTCGTAGGGCTTGTGCTCCAGCCCCTTCCCCATCTTCGTTGCCCTCCTCTGGACACTCTCCAGCATCCTGACATCTTTCCCAAACTGGGGGGCCCAGAATTGGACACAATATTCAAGGTGAGGCCTGACCAGTGCCGAGTACAGGGGGACGATAACTCCTCTGGTCCTGCTTACTACACTATTCCTGATGCAGGCCAGGATGCCATTGGCCTTCTTGGCCACCTGGGCACACTGCTGGCTCATGGTGAGCTTCCTGTCCACCAGCACTCCTAGGTCCTTTTCTGCCTGACTACTCTCCAGCCACTCTGTCCCCAGTCTGTAGCTCTGCATGGGATTGTTGTGTCCAAAATGAAGTACCCGACATTTGGACTTATTAAACATCATCCCATTAGAATTCTTTGACAATAACTTCAGGAGACTTAACCAGAAAATAAAATTGGGAAAGTTTGTGGAGTTTTGTGCTCACTTGTGCACATTTACTTAATGCATGAACAGACACATGCTGGCTCCATTAGTGACAAAAATATTGCCTGGAATAACCTGACAAAGAGGGAAGCAAGAAGGGTCTCAGTGCATAGCCACATTGACTTAACATATAATGTGAAAAAACTCAACAGTAAAAGATGTAATTTTACTTTGGTCATGTTTAACATCATCTCATGTTGAATCATTTTGTGTATTAAGCATTTCATGCCAAATTAATGCAATTTACATCACTTAAATAGACTGAGTCGTGATTTGATACATCTGAGCTTTCACACGGCCTGGCTCTGTCGCTCCATTCCCCAGGATACGGAGGTACTGGAGGAGACTCTTGGACAGGGATTTGTTAAAAGCCCAATTCCTGATCTAGGGTAATAAGAAATTGGCAGCCAAATTAAATAAAATCTAGAAACCATCTGTTTTAGAAACTTAAATGATTAATTTTAGGAAGATGTTGTAAAAATGAAGTTATTTTTGGCATAGTATTTATTTATAAGACATATCACCAGCAATCCAGCATTTTTCATACCAGGCTTATAACTACATTTTCCAGTTATCCATCTGGGCCCTTTTCAATTCAGTGGTTTAATTAAAACTCAATGGTATTATCAATCTGTTGCATTTTTCATTTTGATGGTTATTACATTTACAGTACAGCAGGAGAACAAATTAAAGTAAGAAGATAAATCTCATCTAAAAATTTCATTCTGTATCTTTAGTAACTTCCGTTGTCATAATATTTTCTAGCTCGTTCACATTTATAAAACAGTTTTAATGATCTATTTTTTATGATTACAATAAAGGGAAACAGGAAAAAATTATTCTTCAATAGCTTTACACATCTCACAGAGCATCTCGCGCCATTCATCCACCAGTCTGGTCAACAGATGGGCTTTACACAGCAAGGATGGGAGAAGGTCCATGACAGAGGTCATATTAAGAGTTCCCTTTCTACCTCATAAACCTGCAGTTTGGCCATAAGTAGCCAAGTACTCATCTAAGAGAGAGAACCCGAGACAGACATAGGGAAAAAATAACAGACTCCCCAGAGAGGAGAATGGTGAAATGAAAATTGCAGTGGTGCAAGTTACAAGCAGTTTCAAATTAATATTAAGGAAGAACATAGTCGTGCCTCCAACCTACCTGAACAGCCCTGGAGGACTCTTGCTCTAGGCTGCAGGTTAAAAATCAGTTTTAAATTTCAGGCCACATCTTTGGTTTAGGCTGTTACCAGTGGAGATCGTTTCAAACAGTTCAGACTTTTTTCGTGGCATATAACAACAAAACCAGTATATACTCAATTTACTGATAATTTCAATGTTAATTAGAGCAAGCTTCATACAGTGAAGGAGAGGGAGGAATTAAAAAAAATCACCAGGTTCTCAGTGAAATTCCTGAAAAGGCAGGAAGTCCCAGCTACTCTTTCAGCTCTCCGTCACTCTTGCAGAGGCAGAGGGGTTTAACTGACCTGGTCTACACTGCTGCCCAGCTCTTCAAGACCTTACCTGGCTCACAGCATTTCGAGAAACACGAAAGCCTGTTTGACATTGGTGATGTCTGTCTGTCCAGTAGTTTATTCTGTCTTCTTTCCATAGAAGTAAACTCCCTAAAGTTCTAATTATGATCAAGAGGAGACACCCTTGTAGATGGCAGAAATTAAAGACACGCATCAGGTCCCCTGGCCTGTGATCAAAGACACTAAGGAGCATATTCATCACTCCCTTTCCCTGGGCTTCCTGCAGCATTCTCAGCGTGCTCACCATTTCTCCTTTTCGTTTCCCAGGTTAAAGCCTCACAGCAGAGCTTCTGCCACACCAGAGCTGTTTGCCTGGCTCTGAGAACAGCAGAGCATTTAGAGCAACACCATTAAAGTTTTGCTAAAGCAAGATCCAGAGCTGGTTTTGATTGCACCCTCAGCTAAACAAAAGCTAAATAAACCCTCTCTGGGTCACACATTGAATGCCAGTGAATGCTTCAGGTTTGCAGGAAGAAACATTCCAAACATTCCCTATAGAAACATAAAAACAAGGTTTACTCCAGCAGGCATTAACAAAAGTGCAGGGAAAACCATAGTTATTTTTTATTAAATGGTAGGCAGACTGTTTGCCAACAATGTTATTTCCTTTCAAAATCAGAAAAAAATACATTTAATAGCAGTGGGCACAGCAGAAGTGAATGGTTGTACAACGCCAGCTCCCTGTGAAAGGTTTGCTAGGATGCACCGTGGGGGAATAAAGAATGTTACAGGCTTGTACCATCCAAAAGCAGACACACAATTGCCTGCCTGCTCTTTTCCTTTTTCTACCTCTCTCTGTCTCTGGTTTTGAGGAAATAAGGTTTAAGGAAAACCATTACCTAACTGATGTACAACCTTCCACTTCCATCTTCAGTTCACTGCAAAGCCAAGAGGACCATAACTCAATCAAATAAGAGAAGCTATAAAATCAAGGGAATAAACAGATACGTAACTATAATGGGGAAGAGTCAAAAATAGGCTTTACTTAAAAAGCCACAATTCAAAACCAGAGTCTTTAGAGGAACCAGAAAGCCCACAGATACAAATGCAGTTATTGACTACACGAAGCAGGACATTACCAAACCCCCTGGCTCAGGTTTGCACCCAACAGCAGTTCTGTGCCTTTAACCAGAGAAGACACAATCTTAAACATACATAACTAGTAACATGCTCCACAACCAGTAACATTTCAGAAAAAGATCTTGGAGCCATTTGAAGTGCAGTAAGAAAACACAAAGTATTCAGTTCCAATGGAAACGACACCAGAACACTGGGAAATGCAGGTGCTGAGAGCGTGCCCGGGCAGAGTGTGGTATGTGGGGCACTGCACTCCATTTGGAAGACTGCACGTCTCCACTTCAGAAAAAGATAGTAAAGTCAGGGAAAGTCCAGAGAAGCTGAACAAGGATTATTAAGGCTTTCTTTCAAAAGGGGGATTACACAGACTGACTCATCGAACTGAAAATACTATTAACATGCATATGTGAAATATCTGCAATATGAAAATCAGCAAGAGGAAAGGAAAAATGTAAAAGAATATTCACTACTCCTTATACCGTTATCTGACAGGCAGCAATCTTAAAACCTTACAAAAATATAAGGCATAACTCAGTTAGAAAGTAAGAACTCTAAGGAAAATTAATATAGCTTTTTAGATATAATGGGATATACAAATAGGATAGTTAGCAAAACCAAACATAGTTTCAGTGTGCACCATGGCAGGTTTACGAAGAATTAAATTTTAGACCTTGCTGCTCTAGGATGCTTGGATGACAAAAGTACAAACTGTGAATTAGACACATGACTAGAGAAATGTCCATCAGGGCTGTTAAGGTTATTATCCCTAAAATGCAGTCACCACCTTCAGCTCAGGACTTCCTGAAGCTTCAGGTTGCCAGAAGTGGAAGGGACTGCAAGAAAGCCTCTATATTTGCCCTCTTCTTTCACAGTGTCCCCAAGCAGCCAGCCTGGTGGTGAGGACAGTCTCCATGGGACTGTGGGATTGCTCACTGCAGGTGCTCCTGGGGTCTTATTGGAAGAAAGGGGAAATGAAGGTTCGCAGAAGGTCAGCGGGAAACATACCTTTATTCTCACACACATCATCTTCTGGCTTCACATCAAAGAACAAACTACTAAGAAGCATTTATCTGATTAATGTTTTCCAGCAATCAACACGTCCAGTGGGACATCATTCATTACAAGTTCTGTCTGGATTTGTGCTGTTCATCATCTTTTTTCTGCAGATCTCACACAAAGTCAGTGGAAATTTCTGCTGACCCAAGCACTGGATCACTGCCAGCACTTCCACAAAAAGAGGCAGTTATATAGCTTAAGAGAGGAAATATTATTTAACTGCTTGGCCAAATGAGATTCCAGCTTGGGTGCTGATCTTGATTGTTGAAGGAGAACAAAGAACAGCAGAGGGTACCCTGATAGGCCTGAAGTCCATTAAACAGTCTGCAGCATAATAAGCAATGTTACCTGTAATAGTTCTATGCCTAAGGCTCGATGCTTGGCTTTTCCTCTTATTGTCAGCAGAGGGTTCCTTTGGCTAAATAATTGAACAACACTATTTTTTAAAAACAAAGTTTAGATAACACTCTTTTCAAAAAAGCATATTCAAGTACTAATTTTGCAGCTGATCAGTTTTGACACATCTGGCTATCAAACTGTTAAGCCTTCTGTGAAAAGACTGCAAGTCACCCGAGAGCAGACTGCCAGGAGAACCTCTTCCAGTTGGCATTGCCAGTAACTATTTTAACAGTACCTGGGCAGTATTTACTGTATCTGTCACCCGCAGCCACCGCCCACAAGGGACACATCTTACTCCACATACACAATGTGTCACTCACTTCAGCCAACTCATGCACATTTAACTTTGAAAAAATACTAAATACATATATAAATATTGAACGTACACGTAACCGCTATAGGGTCTTGTAGTGGGAGCACTAACTGGTTATCTTTCTGAACAAGACAGTGGAGGCACAAAACGGGCTTGGCACTCAACTTACATTAACTTTGGATATGAGTCAGACACCCAATTATCCTCTGTGCTGTTGAAAAATCCACCCTCGTCTCTTAATTCTTATATTTGCACAAGAGCTGACATCCATTAAAACATCATTAAGTATGCAGTCAAAACATGATAACATGTCCAAAAATTACTGGTAGTTGTAGGTAATTGTCTGTAAAATATTTCTTTAAAAACTCAATAATTGGTAGTAAATATTTCAGATACCTCTTCCAGATATTTCAGTGCTGAATATTCACTGAGTGAGCATCAGCTATTGGTATTTACAACAGAAATAATAAAAGGAAACTACAGCACTGTAGCAGCCTATGCTTTATGGATAGTTAATTGCAGAATTATAATTAAAAGGATTGAACTATCTACTAATTCAAAATATATTTACTCTGTTCTTTAAAAGGGGGATATCTATACTCTTAAAACAACCCAAATCAAACAGAAGTTTTTACAAGAAATGTAAATGATCTCCACAAAGTACTTAAAAAAAAAACTTGAAAGCACCACATGCTTGTTAAAAAAGATCACAGAAATCACAAAATGCAGAACAAAAAACCGATAAAATAATAAAAATTCATACAGATTAGCCTCTAGAATTCATTACAAAACGTAAAGAAGAGAAGAAAGATGCTAGTGTGACTGCTAAGAATAACATGAGGTTTCAAGGAGCTAAAGGAATCATGCCAACAAAATGATTAACTGCCCATGGGTTCTATAGTAGTCCTCATTACACAGCCTTACCCCATCCCTCTTGGACACCGAGCGCTGCATCCCTTGACCTGAACTCAGTTTTCCCAGGTACCCGCAGGGCTTCCGGGCTCCAGCACACACACAGAAACAACACCTCTTCCACAAGCACCTCATTTGCTGCCCATGCTCCAGACAAGGCCCCAGACAGCCCCGCACTGAATGATTTCTTAACACAGTTTTCCCTCCCCTCATGTCTCCTGTGGTCACATCACCCACAGCCTCGTCAAGGCACAGCACTGGGAAAATACTGTGGAGATTTAGGTCGTGTGCTTCCCACCAGCACCAACTGGGGACATGGAAGCATGCTGCATCTTGAGGGTAAAAGGAAAAAAGGTCAATTGGCAACACAGCCATAACCTATAAAGAAAAGATCTAATTCTTTAACGTGCCAGAAATACAAACTGATATCCAGAATAACATTTTGGCTTGAAACTGAATGAGACTGGAGATGTGGCCAGTCAGATTATGAAAACTAAACTGAACAAAATACCAAAAATTTATCAGTATGATCCATCACTCTGAAATCACTGCAGACAAATTGCCTATTTCCCTTTCTTCTCCTACTTTCCCTGCAGAAGAAACCAGTTATGGACATGAACAAATATTTCTTCTTTGTTAAAATGAAAATAGTATGTCCTTTCTTAAGGTGACATACAATAAAGCAAGAACTGCAAGTGTTTTCTCATCTATTCCTGCACCCCTTTGAAAATGGAAAGGCCACTTGGCAATAACAGGAAATGTATGTAGCTGCAAAGTGCATGGACGTAATAAGTGGGGAGAGGCACAGCCACAGCTGTATCATGCTGCTCAGGACATTAAGCTATGAGTAAGGAATCCCATCACCCCAGGGTAATCCCATGGCTGGGATGTAAATATCACATCCAGAAAAAAAACAGTTCCAAGAACCACTCCTAGATGTTGTTTTATCACAGTTTTGTACGGTAGTGGGGGCACCTAAAACTGCCCAAAATGTGCCTGCTGCCCCAAACTAGTCCAGGCTAAAGAGGATGAGCGTGAGCCATCAGCCAGATGAACAGCAAACAGGGAACTACATCGAGATATGGCCACAAAGAAAGAAACCAGTTTGATAGAGTATAAAAAGCAGGATCTTCTATCTTATAGCAGAGGGGAGAGAGCAGTGCTGCAGATCTCACCCCACAGAGGCAAATCTCATGGGGAGGACAGAACCCTGAACAACCAGGCATGGGAGATACAGCTTCAGGGGGGATGTTTTTTGTAGTTTTTGAGATTAGTTATAGAAAGTGGTTTATAAATTTCTACTGTTTATAAATTTATACTAAGCATCTTGTACTGTAGCCCATCTGGTGCATTGCTGATATTGGTCTTGAACGTACAGTTCACTGGTAGCTGGTCAATTATGTTCCATTAATAAATCAATGAAGCACTTTGATCCTGATTTGATTTGGAATAGATTATTTGAGCAGCAGGCAGGTGTCACAGCTTTTCCTGCCTTTCTGAAAAAAGGAGAAACTTAAACTGGTCCACAAAATTTTACTCCCAAATATTTTATGGCTACAGCCGTTTGAAGGAACTTACTGATGGGTTCCAGAACTGACCAGGAAGAAAAGGATCTCTCATGATTTTGGAGAGAGTAAAACACTTTTGCTTTAGGAAAATAATGCCATGTTGAGATTAAGCAAGCCTGACCACTCTAAAAATACATGGTTTTGGGCAGCTAATGAGACCTAATAAAAAGTTTATTATCTCTTCAGTTAAAAGCTTACGTTTCAATAAATGGAGGTCTGACAAAACTGTTTAACCACAGATATTCTGTACTGTCTAGGTCTGTTCATTCAGCTATTTTTCCCCACAGCAGACAAACAGCACAGAATACCCCCGGCAGGCCACTGAGCAGGAGGACGCTTGCTAGAACAGCAGCAATCAGCGTCTCACAATTTCTTACATTGGATTTTACTGTTATTTTTTCTGCTGCAAACTCTGTCCTTCTGCAGTTCCACAAACCTTAGGCAAACGGCACACCACACACCAAAGTTTAACTCCCTGCTGGTTGCTCCTCATAACAGCATTTGTCACCAACTTAGAGAAATGGGGAAAAAAAAATCTAAGGAAAGTATTGTAAAAGAATGACAATTATGTTCCTTTTTATTGATGGCCCTGAGCCTGGTAACGTGCTGACAAACACCCTTCCTCCCACGCACGCAGCCCTCAGCACAGTGTGTCCTACACATCCACTGCCCTTCACTTTACAGCCTTTCCTCTTTCCCAACTGATACGGGGGGGAACCAAGCCAGAGCAGGTAGGAAACGGGGCCATGGTAGCACTGCAGGGGTAAAAGAGGAGAGACTGCAGCTCTTCGAAGCCCCCACTCTTCTCCCTTCTTCAGGAAGTATCGCAAGATGAGGTGGTTTCTTTAAAATGAGGAAGAATTCGGATGGGCCCCTGCCCTCACTATAGGCTCCCCATGAAGGATCCACCAAAGCCCTTTGGGAGCAATGGCTTTCTGGCACCAAGATGCATGGAGCAGGCTGCATGCTCAAGACAGAGCCCGATCTGAACAGACAGAAGTCGACAGGCAAAAGATATTCCCTGGAAGGTAAATGTATTTATTCCCTCTATGGCCTTTCTGCCTTACGTTAAATTTACGAGCTTTTATGTTCTGTTATATTTTCAGCTTTCAGCTCAGAAAACCACAGTTGTGGCACAGAACAAAAAAATCCCATAAAGTCAAAAAGAGATTTAACTGTCTCCTCTTAATTTCTTTCTTCTCTCTGGGATAAATCTTTCACCCAGGCTGTATGGCTCAGCTGCTCTTGGCTGGTGTCAGGGGAAACGTTGCACAGCCCCTGGGCTGTACCACAGCACAAACCAAGCCCATCCCAAGCCCACAGCTCGGGGACAGGGATGTGCTGCTTCCTGCCACCCCACAAAAAAGCACAGGCAGCACAGAATCATGGTTTCTCTGGAGCCCCCACCCTGCCCATGCTGCTGCCATCCCAAAATGCCCACATGGGCTCAGCACCAAACGCCACGACAGCTCCATCCATCCCCAACTGCTGCAAAGCGCCGAGCCCTGACAGATGACAGTACGGAGGTCAAATCTTCCCATTTCTGATTTATCACATACACAAAGTTTTTGATGAGGCCAGGCAGGGCTGCCAAAAAAAATCTCTGTCTAAAACTCTTCCCAAATTACAAAAACACCGTACTTTATTTAGCTGTAGCTCCATCAATCTCTCCAGAGCAGAGCCCCTTGGTGCTGCCTCTCACAGCCCATCAGGCGGGCGGCACCACCCACCTGTCACCACCGCGACCGCTCGGACTTCGGAGATTGCTCTTGGAAAAGGGCACCAACACAGCACCTGGGCTTTTGGTTTTGTACGAAAGGCTAGAACATAATTATCATGTTTAGCAACACAGTACAAGAGCTACACAGTAGATGTTTTATCTGTCATCCGGCCTGGTTTCTGACTGAAGGGAAATCGGCCACCCAATAAGGAAGACTTCAAAATGGGCTAAAATGAACTGAACAGGTGAAAATGAAACTCCGTAAATTAAGCTTTAGAAGTTTGTAATTTTTACCTGCAAGACTAAACTGCACCCCTTTCTCACCTTTAAAGTTCTATTCTAAGCAGCTGTAAAACCTGGAGCAACTTCTTAAACCTGTGCCTGAAGCCAAATGGTTTAAATGATGAATGGGTGCTAGTGTTGGGTCATAAGTTGGACTAGATGATCTCAGAGAGGTCTTTTCCAACCTTGTTGATACTGTGATACTGTGAAATACATTTTAAGAAGATGGATTTCTGTTTCTTTCAGATATGTAGAACAAAGTACTTAAAGAATATCTATTTTACCTGGGTGTGAGGAGAAACCAGAAAACAGCATCAATATTTAATTTTAATGTCACAAAGCAAAATTCTCTTTCAGAGAACTTTTCAGAAACTCACCTCCTTCTCTTTGAGAGGAGGGCATTGGCTATATGGAAACTTGAAAGAGGGGCTTTAACTTCCAAAACTCGATTCATATTCTCACTTTCGCTTTGTTATACAAAAAATGCTACTGCCCTCATTTCTGAACACAGCCATTTAAATAATGATCAGCTATAAGTTTTTAAATTGAAAACATGATTTAAACAAGAGTAGGTACAACAGAAGCACAAAGGACCAGACTTCCTTCTTCTCCTATTTAATTTTGTTGTCTTCTGTTCGTATTTCACAAGAATCTCAGATCATGTATGTTTTCACTCTGCGCTGTGTACAGCCCATCCAGTTTTTGTTAGAGGACGCTACACCTGGTGCTGGAGGTGCACCTGGAGCAAGGACTGACTGTGAATGAAGTTGGGTCAAGAGCATCCCAGGCGTATGGTGCTAACACGGTGAGGCCTTCACTGCTGGGAAGCAAATGTGAAGGAACAGTCTGGAGCACATTTAGTGTTCCTGACTCTTGTGATGTCATCTAGCAGCACAGATGATGCCACGAAATGTGCAGTCCTTGAAGTTGGCAGAACAGATGGAGCTTTAACCTTTACTGGAGACTCCGGTTACACAGCCTCTGCATCTTACATAATTCATACGATCTGATCATATGGGAGCTTCAGCTGTGGAAACAGATGATGCTGAAACAAGATCTGATCCAATCTGTTCACTCACCACTGTTCAAAAGCTGGGAAAGGTGAGCAGGTCACCCGGCAGCCCACAGCCCTTGGAGGCAGGGGAATTTCAGCCCCAAACACTTGTTTATTACTCTTTATTGCATTTAATACGACTCGGCATAGGTTTGTGGTGTGCCACATTTGCTTCAGCTGATCAACTTGAACACAATTTCTCTCTAAAACCAAGCAAAAGATAACCCCAAATTACAATTTGGATGCTCTGCAGATGAAGGTACAAGTCAAGCAACCACTGTATACTTTATCATACAAATATCTAACAAATAGTAGCTAGCTCCTAAGAAAAATACTTGAAAATGGGTAATGGTCCTTCTGCAGGACTGGAGGGGTAAACAGGACCCCAATTTTAAATACACTGAGTAGAAACTTTGGGCTGAGAGCAACTTTTGTGCTGACTATCAGAAGGGTGATGCTGCCCAGGGAGGTGTGGTACAGGGAAGGCAGGGCTGTGGCTGCTGTGAGTCCCAAGGCAGGAGCAGCGCAGGCCACTGCAGCCGTACGCGCCTGCACGCACAGAGCACCGGGGCAACGAGATGCAGCACGAGTATGTTAGCCTCAGGAATACAAATACCATGCCATTTTTAGCACGCCTTTTTTAGACAGCTGGGGCAGCCTAAAAAGCTCCCCCAGAACCATTTAGGAGAAGCACATTAAAGCCAGCCAGCCCCGGTTCAGCTTACTTTAATATTCCAGACTAAAAATTGCTTTATAAAAGCTGATTCATGAACAGACCAAATATTGCTGTTCTGGGACACGCAACAAAGAGCAGGGCAGATGGTCAGGGAGGGCAGCAGCTTCGCTCATCTGATTTTAATCCATCACCACAACTCTGTCAGAGCCCTCAGTCCTGTGCACTTCACTTACTCACTGGTTTGGTTCATGCAAGGCATCCAAAAAAAGCCCACTGAAGAAGATGTACAGCTCATATTTACTATGCAACCCTGCCAGTGTTTCTGGTTTTTTAAGCAAGCTTGGAGAAATGAATTTGCTCTTGGCTGAGAGAACTTCTGCCAGGTTTTGCATCCTAAGAGTGTTTTAATCGGATCGCCGTTAAAACTTTTCAAAAAACAGTATTTAATGAAAACAAGCAGATGTATAACTGCTGAATGTCACTGCAAGATTGTTAACATGTGTCATCACCAGGTTTTAATAGCAAAACTAAAAAAAAAAAATTGAGAGTTATGACAGGGAAATATGGTTGCTATAGGAGTCCAGCTTCCACAAACACCATCTCCCCAGCAGAGAGGAGCTCCTACGCGCAGACGGAGCCGGCGTTTGTGTCAGTGTCTGTGCACACAGTCACCCACACAGCTCCCACACCTGGGGGCTGGTCCGCTACCCAGCCCACAGCACCCTCCTGCCCTCCCACTGCTCATCCTCACCGCATCTGCTGCAGGGCAGGTCCCTCCTCAGAGAACTGATTCAACAGAAAACCCTCAGAAATTTACAGAAACAATAGACTTTCCATCGCATTGGCTGTCAGCATCAACTCATCCAGCACAGTCACCCAACCCAGCCCACAAGGGAGTGGAGCTACGGCTGAAAACCTATGCCCAGGGGAGACTACAGTTCCCTTTGGCAGCAGTTCTGCAAGGCCACGCTGCAGCCTCTTGCATAAACACATCCCCTTAAACAAGTTCTGAGCTATGAGCCTAAGCAGCTTCTCCAGAAGACAATCCCACTTATGAGCAAGGGCTGCTCACACAAATAAAAAGGACGAGCTGAAGGAGAAGAATCTGGAAAGACACACTGGGGATGCAGTCAGAGAGATCACAGACACCAGACCCTTTCACCCAGCCACGTTCATGCTTCAAAATACCCACAGCCACATTATGACTCCTGTTTCTAAGCATAAAGCTGAATAAAATGATCAACGGTTTTTCTCTCTCTACTTTCCGCAGGAAAGAGAAGCAAAGAGCCTGTCTAAACTTTCTTTCCTTCCTTAATGAAACTCTTATTGATTTTTCATCCTTGTGAATCATTGCCTTGGAGCAATTTCTTTTAGCCGCAGGTTCTCACATTTAATTTGTATGTATGCTTAAGGGAAAGTTTATCAATAGTCTCCAGAGAGACACTAAAAGAGGTTTATGAGAAAGTTATGAAATTTTACATATGGCATTTACCAAGCAAGTTAAAAAAAAGCCAGCCCAGAATAATTCATGACATTAACAATCACCAGTTTCATGTAACATCCTATGCCACCTCCGTGCAGCTGTCAGTACATAGAGACAACAGAAGTCAGACCAAATAGATTCATAATGATAAAGAGTAAAAATAAAAAACACTGCAACAGAAATTCATACAGATGTATGGATTCTCCATAGTTAATAACTACCTGAAGACAACCTGACCAGAACACGTGTATGTGTCCGTAGGGCAGCTGGACAGATATGGGCACTAAAATGTATATTCAAGCCAGGCAAGATAGAACTGTTAGGAATAAAAAAATAAAAAAACAAATTAAAAATCTGTCAGGAACACACTAACAGACAGTTTTGGCAATACCAAAGACATAAAAAGAAACAAATCTATGATAACTTATTCTTAAGCTAAAACTTCCCAGCTGTTTCAATTGTTCTTTACACAGGAAAACAACAAAAAAAACACACTACGGACCTTTTAGTTCTCATCTTTTAGCTCAAATACTAATTTTACCAGTCAACGAAGGAAGAAAATTTATGGGCGAAGAGGCATCATCCAGGACACAGTAATTCAACCACTAGCCAGGTTCCCATCTAAGGAAAAGAGATATCCTTTGCTTAGAAGCCTTATCATAGGATCACCTAATGACCTGAGCTGGAAGGGACCCACAAGGACCATCGAGTCCATCTGTCCCTGCACAAGGCAACCCAAACATTCACACTCTGTGACTGAGGGCAGTGGCTGGAATATTGTCAGGCTGTGACTGCTTCCCTGGGGAGCTGTTCCAGGGCTCCACCACCCTCTGAGGGAAGAACCTTTTTCTGATGTCCAATCCAACCCTCCCCTGGCAT
Organism: Tapera naevia; assembly: GCA_033556795.1. Taxonomy (NCBI): domain Eukaryota; kingdom Metazoa; phylum Chordata; class Aves; order Cuculiformes; family Neomorphidae; genus Tapera; species Tapera naevia. Next base: position 376,405 of record JAUMJJ010000149.1, on the reverse strand, counting down.
CTTCCTGCCGTTCCCTCGGGTCCTGTCATTGGTCCCCAGAGAGCAGAGCTGAGCGCCCGTTCCTCTGCCCCGGTGAGGAAGCTGTAGACCACGATGAGATCCTCCCTCGGACTCCTCTCCTCCAGGCTGACCAGACCAAGTGACTTCAGCCTCTCCTCGTACACCTTCCCCTCCAAACCCTCTCCCAATAGCACTGTCCACAAGCAACAGGACGGGCTAGGACTGGTTCCAGAAGATGTGAAAACAAGGCTCTCTGACAAAGTATCCAGGCTTCCGGGGAGTGGGGGGACAAGCCCTATAAAAACTTATACTTTCAGACAATACTTGTACCCAGTCTGTTGCTTCATCAGTTAAATACTGAGTCTACCTGCTGCCCTTGAGAGGTGAGGCAGGAAGAAAGCTCGATGGAAGTCATCTTTTTCCTAATTTCTCACGTGTCTGTCTTTCTGCATCAGCTTGCCAGCAATGGCGATGACAACGTTGTCCTTAAGCATTTGCCAAATTACCGGATTGAGGAAGGAGTTCAATAGGGTTACCCAGTTAGCATCAATTAATATCCCCCAGCAGCGATCCATAACGGAGCCGGCAGCGCGTCACCCACGCAGCCGCGAGCAGGGGAACCGCTGCCGGTCACGGGGATCAAACTGAAGAGCAGGCTGTGAGAAGGTCAGATTCCGTAATCTGAAGTGTGCCAAGGGAAGAGAAGCCCTTGAACTGCAACAGGAACAAGCACTGGACGAAGCTGAAGGAAACTGCTTATGTGGGATGCTCATCCCACCACAGAGCAAAGGAGCAACACCAGCACAAGAGAAAAAGGAGATTTTACAGAGATAAGCAGGTTACGAAAATTCATCTGTTACTCATGACAATTAGGTGTTCTACACTAAAAATGTTTAAGAACTGTAAAAAGTTATACTGGGATGAAAAAAGGTTAGGGAAATTTTTAAACTCTCAAAAAGGAGTTAAGTACGAAAATACTGAGATTAAAAGAAAGAACATTTATAAAATCCTACATCAAGCAAACATGAAAAGGTTGCTTATCTGCAAGATAACTGAGTAATGTAACCTTTCAAAGCAGCAACAAAAAGCGATTAGACCATCCCCTGGATTGAAAATGATTGATTATTACTGCTAATATTGAAATTGAAGTTGACTGTAATGCTTTTTATGTAATTGCTTTATTGAATGCTGCATAGCTTTATCCAGTAATATATTCAGAACACTGTGAGTTTACCATTCCTTTTGCTCCTGATGCACCAAGACACACAGACATATCATTACAATATATTTATCCCAATGATACCTTATTTAATGGCATATACTGAGGTCAGCTCCTGAGCTTTCAGTTAAGGTCTGTGGGGAACCTTCTGCCTGCAGAATCATCTGGGAGATTTCAGTACCAGCAACTTTCCATCCTCAGCATCTGTTCACCGGTTTATTCCATAAATTGTATCAAAATACCTTAAATCTAATTTAGGGCCTGGTGTGCTGTAATAATTCAATCATTTTGAGGACTTTGAAAGCTGGCTCATCTATTAAAAAAAAAAATCAATCAAGGACAAGTAAATCACAGTGAAGAAGATGAATAAGTAAGACTTTTTTTTAATATCAGGCTACATTAAAAATTTTGAATATCTGTAGGGAAAACAGAGGGGGTTTATTTGTTTTTATTCAAAAAGCAGCCTTCAATATTTAAATGCAACTCCATAGAATAACATTTTCTCACCTGCTTTTCAGTTTTATTTCTTATCCCCTGGCGTCACTCCCTTCTTTTTTGAAGGGAGTCCTAGCAAAGGTCAGCAGTCAATTAGCCATCAATAAATACCCAACGTGCGAATGAAAATATCAGCAGCCTGAGCTCCCATTACTAAACCAAGCAACATGTTGGAAAGCTCGTAACAAAAAGCATAAAGTACTTTAGAGTGTTCTGAACATAAATATAGTGTTACCTTTAAAGCAGTAAGTATGAAAAATATCAAAGAAGGTGTGTAATACCAAGCTTTATCATTTATTGCACACGTATATTGACTTAACCGAGACACGCTCACTTATCTACAAAGCAAAAATTGGGTTTTAAGTGCTGTACTTTGCAAGGCCCTTAGGGCACAATAACATTACTGTCATCATTTACTGTGACTTCCCCGTCTTCTCATTTGATCCTTCTCCAGTCTTCTTAAAACACTTCAGCTATGTTTCTATTTCTGCCACTACACCAGTGTCCTTGGCCAGATGGCAACACAATTATACACGGCTGAGACAAAAATACAGGCAAAAAATACTGCACAGACAAGCACACACAGACACTGGTAGGAACGCTCAGACACGCTGCAGCTCGCACCTCAGCGCCTCTCACACCAGGACATCCCTGCCTTTGTGTACTTCTTGATGTTTGGAGCCAATTCTAAAAGTAAGAGACTCTTAGCACTGTGCACAGGAATGCAGAGGACAGACTGGTACCTTCTTAACAGAAAATTGTGATCAATATTTGAAGAATGCATGAACCCTCATTATCAGGTTTATACAAGTTTGAAACAAATCCACATCAGCTACCTGTCAAACACAGGCAACTCCACACATTACAAGCCCATTATCACGCTAAATTTGGGAAAATACATCTGCAGACTCACGAATTTTCACATTAACAGTGACTTAAAATGAGATGTTATACTTGGGTTATGGAATATTTAATGCCAGTTGGAAAACAGATGTACTGAAATAGTTTAACCGAAAAGGTCGAATGCTTGGATAACTTACTCTGCTCATACAGTTTACACGTTTAACGCACCAAGCTGGAAACACTTTATTAAAATTCATTTTCACTTCTGCTTGAATTCAGGATTACTTTATTACTATAAGCAAGAATATTAGGGGAAACAATAAAAACTTTACATAAGCGCTACCTAATGTGGACTATATTTAATAAAAGAACTTCTGAGAAGTTCCTAGTGTTTCATCATTACAGCCTCCTTTTAATCTTTGTCTGTAAAAACTCCAATTCTGTTCTCCATCCAGGCAGCTGCTTCAAAATTATACAGCTAACACATCAGAAATTATTAAATGTACAGAAATTATTTTTCTATATCCAGTGTCTCCATTGTGAAGATTTTCAATAGCTAGAAGAAAAGTGCTTATTTTGCTTAAAACCAACTGGGTAATATAAATCAACTTAACTAATGGGTCAAAAGATCTTAAAGATGTCACAAGTACTGAATTTATTTTTGTCTTCAGCAGCTTCAAACTTGTGAAATTTATGGTTATAAATGTCATACTGTAGAGAAGTAAAACACACCTCACCCATAGGTGGATATTTTTAAACTATTGACATTTGAATGTCTTTGGATCTCAGGGGTGACAGAATGAACCCCAGAGGCCATCAATTAGTGCAAATGTTCAGGTGACAACACAAACACCAGCGATCCCCTGGCCCTGTGTCTGATCACGTGGCTGGCACCACCAGCCATGTGTCACACTTCTGTTGACCTAGTCCACAGCTCAATAAAGTCCTAATAAAGACTGACTAAAGTACCTACCTTGCACACTTAATTGTTTAAGTTTATTGCAAATGTAATACTTCAAATGCCAGGATTATTCAGCAAGTCATGTGGTGTGAACTATTATTGCAAGTAAAGCGTAGGAACACTTTTGAAGTTGCTGTTGTTTGTGCCAGGGAATTCGAATCCTTTCACTACCACTTCATTCTGGGCAGAATATAAACATAAGTCTGAGCTTGTTCGCAGTCACTTGGGCTGTGCTGGTGGCATCAGCCCTTTCTCTAAATCTTCTGCCGGAAGTCTGACAGCTTTGCTTTAAAGAGAGACAGAAAAACCTTTTAAATCCAGATGCCGTGGAATGCAGTAAGGGCAAAGAAAAATATAAATCTGTAAGTGGGCAAAACCAAGCAGCAAAACACACTGGTTGAAGAGAAACACTGCTGGTTTACTGGTACTTTCCCTGGGAACAGTTGGGTACCAAGTCACGCAAGCTGCAGCGCCGCAGCGACGCACGCTCTGCATTTGAGGCGTTGGGCTGGCTCCTCGTTGAACATATGCCCTTTCAAGTGAAATTAATCACTCTATCACTCCAGCAGCATCTGGAGCCATAATCATTACCCAACTGCTGAGAAAGAAATGAAACCACTAATCGCACGGGGAGTAGGGCTTAGTGTTCAGAGCAGGAAAGTTTTTATTAAGTTCTCATTGGAACAGTGATTTTTCACGGCCAGCCTTCCAGGACTCGCTGCACAAAAGCTGGATGTACTTCAGCAACTGTCTACAACTCATCCCCCAGCACATGCAGCCAATATATTTAGAACCACTACAATGAGGGTTTAACATGCTTTTCCAAATTTAGCTCTATAATCCTGAATTGCTGTTATACGCCAGTATGACACAGGGATACACTTCACCACAAACTTTGAAAGGTCTCTAGAAGGAAGTGCTGAAGCCTCCAAAGTGGTAGATACCAGGAAACAGTACAGCCCAGATATTGCCAGTGGATTCACACACAACACTCCTATTGATCCCAGCAGGAATTCTCTATGCAAAGTGAAGCTTGTCTATTCACAACTACCAGATATAATGAAATGCCTGCTTAATTTTAATCACCCTTGATGTGATGTATAAGACAGAACACTATGCCAATAATCTGGATTACCATGATTCCCTTCCAACATCTCCATTTCATGTTTTTGGCTTTTACTATTCAAATTTCTTTTACAAAAAAACAAATGAAAAAGGATTAAGCAGGATTATTCCCATACCCACCGCAAATAAAAAAGAAATCTTGGGAAATACTGCGAGGGTGGGGAGGCCCTGGCCCAGGGTTGTGGCTGCCCCATCCCTGGAGGTGTTCAAGGCCAGGTTGGATGGAGCTTTGAGCCCTCTGATCCAGTGGGAGGTGTCCCTGCCCATGGCAGGGATTGGGATTGGATGATCTTTAAGGTCCCTTCCAATCCAAACTATTCCATGATTCTATGAAACATAGGTGTCTGTGGGCAGACTACCCACAACTCGTATCCCTAGAAAGAGTCGGCTGCATACTCTGCATATTGAGAACAACAATATGCAGCTTAGGAATTTCTAATACAATTCTGTGTATTTTCACCCATAATAATTGCATACCAGACAAGAGCTGAATGAGAAAGTGATTACCCCTATATACCAAAAGCGTTCAATTAAGTGGTGAAGTGAAACTCTTATTCTAACAAACTTAAGATGTAATTATTTTAAAAACACCCTTCAGGGTTCTGCGTAAGGGCAGCAGAATAATTAAATCTCGTACTCCACTGAAACAGGCTGAAAATGCGATCATCCATTTTTAATGCTCCACCTATATGTAACAACAGAAGTACTTCCAACAGTTGCATTCAATTAAAAAAATATTAACCCCAAGGAAGAAGTACAAAAACATCCCCATCTGTTTTTCTTGCCACTCACTGTGCTTCTTTTGTGAGTGAAATATGTACAACAATACAATCCAAAGTTGAATGAAAAGTACCACAATTCCAGTAATAAGCTATTTTTTTTTTAAAATGAACAATTTAAAAGAAACCACTTTTGCAGATTTTTCCCCTGTGACCCGCAGCTCTGTTCCCATAGTAACTATTGGAAGGAAAAGGATAAGATGCCTAACTTATACTTTTCCCAATACTACCAAAAACCAGAAAAAAACACCTTATTCTCAAAAACTATTATTCTTGGGAAGGGAAGAGGGACATTAAAAGATTAGTGTGAATCTCCTGTGTAATCTAGTTTAAACCACCACCTACCGAACATTTGATGTAGTTTAGAGAAAGATGTTTGTTAAAGCGTGCAGTTTTTGTGTAGAAGAGCTATTGAAACAGTTTAGCAAGCCCAACAATAACAAAATTGCTAGGCACACACTGTAAGATCTCACACTGGCACCCAGCGAGAGCGCCGCCAGCCCACAGCCCTGTGCTGCGCAGCTCTCGTCTCCGCTCAGGAACTCCCACCTGCCTATCATCTCCAAGCACATAAAGGGTTAACTTATGTGTATATTTCAGAGCCATTTCTGTCCCTCCTTATCCGCCTTTTTAATTTGGTAGATACTCTGTGCTTCCTGTACCACTGCTTTCTTCCAGGCAAAAATACAGAAGCCAGCGGTTCTTCCCCCGAGCAGAACCACCCCAAACATCTCACTGGTGCCTTCAAGTCCCAGCAGGAAACCACAGCCAATAAGAACATCCCAAGCTCTACGAAGAAGGGAAACGGCACCAGTCCAATCATTTCTGCACCTCTCATGACACTTCCCAAACTCCGCGAGGAACAGCCCCAGTCTCTGACAGCGAATGCCACTCTCTGGGCCACCAAGGCAGGTTCTTCAGCCACGCCCCATCTGCTGAGCCGTCAGTCGTGTGGGTTAAGGATAAATCCAGACCTTGCAGTGGCAGGACCCAGGCAGGAAAGAACGGGCTGTTGTGCCAGCTGAACAGGAGCCAGCAGTGGGCTGAGGTGGCCACAGGACCAACAGCACCCTGGTTATATCAAACGGTGTGGCCAGCAGGAGCAGGGAAGGGATCACACTTAAACCACAAATGCATAAGGAGCAACCAAAACAAGAGTTACTTAAAGAATAGTCTGGCTCAAGTGCAAAGGTATCATCTGGTCACGGGTAAAAATAAGTGGGTTTACCACTGTAGAACAATTTTCAATCATCAATTTTATGTCTACAATCTAACTAGTTTTAGAACAGAACTTAATGGGAGGAGGTTAATTATTCATTAATTGTTGCTGCTGTCAGCATAACAACCCAAGAGAATCAGTGCAGCCCTAAACTCATAGCGTAATGAAGAACCTTATAATCATTCAAAGTTTGATTAAATCAAGGCTGAATTTCCACTTCAGAGTTTAAATATTTAAAATTCCATCCACGAAGACAGCATAAAATAACCTACAATTAGAACATCTGCCACAAAATTAGAAGTTTGGAATCGTCAGGCAATCAGAAATATCATAAAACTTTCAAATGCCAAACAAAGATCACTAAAAAGACATTTGCACTTCATTCATGAATTGTTGTCCAATCAAATTAAAAAAAATACTTAATATAGGTTAGATTATCATTCTTCGCCTGGTAGAGCTTTTAAAAAATATCATTTGTTGCACAGCTACGTTTGAATCTCTTTTCAGTAGGTCTGAGCTCTACTGCCCTTTGAAGATCTGGGCTCCTTTCAGCATTTGGTGTACCCATGAAGAAGTTCGTCGCTTAAGACATAAGGTCAAAGGCACTTCCAAACAAGTACCTGGCTGTCTTGAAATTAAGATCTTGAGAAAGGGCATTTTACAGCAGTATTATCTGAGCACAGAGAACAAAAGCCCTTTCTCATCTTGGCCGTAACTGGCTCTCCCACATTCACAGCAGTTCAAAGGCTCCTTCACATCAGAAGTCATTCTCTGAAAAGTTCACTTTGTACCCTTTCCATTACGGATTGTTTCTGAGGGAAGACTAATGATCAAAACCCATTTGCTAACCCTGTTTGAAGAATGGATTTCAAATATGGGTAATAACTCTGAACTACAGTTTTTTTGTGTTCACCTGGGGCAAGAGAACTCACGGCTCACCATAAGCAGTTCCCAGAAGCGCACAGATACCAGCAGAGCAAGGACTTTCTACTTATGTTAAAATCTCTGCTGTCATCAGCTGTGTTACAAACCCATTTCCCAGTCTGATGTCACACTTTGTGCTCTACCATTTGTAACCAAGAGCAGGTCCCCACTGGCCTAAATCACCACTCCAATCCACTTTTTGGAAAGTTACAGACGAAGAACTCACTGGGACACCACATCTGGGTCCCCTTCCTCCCCTCCATAGCAGACAGTATTTTTTCTATGTTAAATAGCATTTTACCACAATTACAGAACTATTTTCATAAAAATCAGGACATTTTCATCCTACAAAACATTTTTCAATATACCCCTTACTAAAAAAAAAAGCCACCTCAGTGCCTCTACAGGTTTTGTGCCTTGTTCCTTTCATTCCGCGTTTTGGAGAAGACAGCACCCACACTCCTGACGTGCAGTTATGGAGGAGCTGGAGACACCAGCAGTGATGGTGAGACTGCAACGTGCCCATGAGGCAACTGCGAGCATCTCTGAAAAACTCATTTTCAGCATTTTGTAATCTAATTATCAGTGCCTCTCCTGTAAAGTACCCAAAATGTTTCCTGGGTTGCTCATAATTTAGACTTAATTTATACTTTAGGACAAAGTTTTAGAGTTTCACCAAAAAATAAAGCAACTAGAAACATGCTGTGGGTTCTTGTGTATATCAATATTCTATGTGCAGGCTTAAAAGCTTAAATGGCCACCACTAAAACATAGCTATATTCACATTACAGAAATTCCAAGCACTTTTAGGACCATTGAAGAGTTGAAGAAAATCAACATGGTGAAATATGCAAATTGCTAATTGGCTACTGCATTAAACAATATTAATTTACAAGGATTTAGATCCAATTAAATTCTCTCTAGATTTTATCACTAAAACTGCTTTGTTAGTTAGCAAGTGTCGGAAAATTATTCAGCTATTTGAGGTTGCTGAGTAATCTAATTGATATAATTACTGCTTTCATGTTTAGGCTGGTGGTCACAAAGGAAGTGTTGACAAGAAATGTCTTGAAACAAAAAGATACAGAGAACAAGTATTAAAACATTAATATATTATCTCCAGAAAGCAAAATCTAAAAGTAAATGGGTTTATGACAGGCCCCAAATAAGCAAAAAGCTTTGAACACCGAGGGAAGAATACGGATAATCTACCTCGCACTGCTGAGTTCTTACATTTCAGAAATACAGAGCCTGGGATTTCCATAGACACAGTGATTTCAATACAATTGCTTTCACCTATACCAAGGCTACCAAGCCCAGCATGAAAACATATGAGTGTCTATTAGATAAAGCCAAGGATTTAGCTGGGAAAAAAGCCTGCTTCATAAACTTCAGTGCTAATACAATGCTTCCCCTCCCTGCCATCCACATTAAGGATGCATCTCTGGATTTCTACGTGCTAGGAAAATTTACTTCAGCACACAGATATACATTTTCTTAAAGCCAGAGCTTTCAGTAGCATAAACGTCTTTAATTATAAAGCATGACATTTCAATGAGAAATTGAATTTCTCTACAGTAGGCAAGTAACTTTCCATGCTTGCAACAGGCAATTCAAGATTTCAAACCAGAAGAGATTATCTCCTTTCCCATTAGGGATTGTTCATTTTTCATTAGATTGTTTCAGTTAAGAAAAGACAACAGCTGCAGTTTTTCTTCCTATCAGAATGGATCTGCTCAGTTCTGACATTAAAAGCTCCTTCATTTGAGGCTCCCAGTGCTGCGCTTTTATTAATCTTTTATTATTTTTTTTTTGTACTAGGCACAGAAGCCCTCAAACTATGGAATGACTTTTGTGTTATCAACATACAAACCACAGACCTCATTAGGTCAAGGCCTCCATGATCTGCATTCCAAAGTTATTTTATTATTAATATTCTGCCACAACAGGTTGCATTAACCCTTCTACCTCTACAGATCCACCAGCTCCATTCATGTTACCAACTCTCGCTTCCCAAAAGACCTCCCTGTAATTTTTTGAAAGATACACCTTTGTGATTAACTGTACCTGAAAAATCCTTACGAGCAAAGGACTGAACACAAAGAAGCCACATTCGGCACCCTGACAGCAGGCTGCCACCTAAACTCTGTGGTAACTAATTTCAAGGTCACTGCATTTTACTTGGATAGAAATGCTCCCAAATGCTCCAGAAATGACACCTGCAACGCATGCAGAACTATCAAAAGAAAGCCATTAGTTTATTACAGATGCCCCGACACTGCAAAATACACCCAGCTCCTTTTAACTAAGAATTTTCCCAAATGAGTCTCCATTCAGCCTATTGAGAGCAATCTCAGTCCATTGTGTTATTTCTTACGATGATCGCAGGATTTCGAAATGTTGCTGCTTCATTATGAATGCAGAGAAAGGAGAGACTTCAGAAATACTACTTTGTTTCTTAGCAAAACAAAAGTGTCTTGAGTGAACACACTATTCATTCCAACCTAGAACTAAACATTTTGGGTTTAGATATAACTTTTGCCTAATTTTCAACAAATTACTCCAATTAAGTGATTTTTTTTCTTTTTTAACAAATATAAAAATATTTCACTGGAGGAAAAAAAATTCCATGCTTTTTGCCAAACAGAACAGTACATTTGGCTCAAGTTCACAACTTAGTTTAATTTGGAAAACATTTCACTCAAAGTTGTTTTCTACCTCTCATCACTAAATAAGCAGAGAAAGTGCATCAAAATACTGCTAGGATTTATAGTTTTTAAAACCACTCATGAGATCTCAGGTTTTTGTGATTCACTTTTTACGGCATCTGGAAGAAGACAGACTTCTACAATGAGCTCATGAAGGGGCTCTCAGGGCATGGTACCCCACGTCCACACAAACCTGGGCACCACCTCTCGTTAGCTCTAAATCCACCTGTCTCAGACACATTAGAATCATCAATGACTCTTTATTGTCAACTGGAATCATCAAGTCAAATTAAGTTTTTATGACTTCCAACACACACCCCCTAAAGACCGACGTAAACACCTTCAGAACTGAAGAGAAGACAGATAGTATTGAAGGGTCTAATTTGTCTCAAGAAAACAACCACCTTTCAAAGCTTGTTCAAAAATCACATAAATAACAGCAAATTGGAGAAAGACAGTTTGTTGTTGTTGCTGATTTCCTCTTCATCCTACATGCAAGTACCGAGACATGCAGTATCAGATGGTACTTAACCAGCACTTCACCAGCACTCAGCCCCCCATCCCAGCCACCAGGGCGAGAAGACTGCATTGATCCTGCCAGAAGGACAGGAGACCTCCCAGATCAATGGTTTCATTATTCAGCTAATTCATTCTCTTACCTTCTACACAACTATAACTAAAAAAAACAAATAATCAAACCAGCAGAAAATCCTTCAAATAACGGGGGGAGGGGGCGGAATTATTTTTCCATCAAATTTAATTGCTCTGTTGCACAACCATAAAAGGCCAAATCTCAAAGGAATCCTGGGCAATGAAACCCTGGTTCTGTTGTGTATTTTGATGGAGTACTTTGAGTAACATTTTCCGAATTTCCCAATCTCTCCACTTCACTGAACATTCTCTGTTTTTGTGTTGTGCTACAAAAAAAGCACCCGATGCATCATGCTTAGCTTTATGCATCTCTATCACACCTCTGGTGATTTTACCTCCTCCCTCTCCCCAACAATCGCAGCGTTCGCAATGTGACTGACAGAGAGAAATAATTCACTAAATGTACCAATGAAATTAGAAACAGATCAACCAAGAGTATGGACTTCTGGCTCAGTTCATCCTGAAAGACGTTGGTGTGCCCTTTTCATGCAAGCATGAAAAGAAAATTATGAAATAGTTCAAAGGAAGAAATATTAAGATGATGATATCAGGGTTCAGTAAAAATTTTACTCTTGGATTAAAAGTATTAAGCAGTCCAGAATTACACTCTAAAGTCGCTCTGGTGCACAACTGCAACAGACAAGATTACAAATCTAAAATAAAGCTTAAACCTCTCTATTTTTCTGTTAAAAAAGAATTTAGAAGATCTTAGCAGGCTTTTTTAATTTATTATTGAAACAGAATAGTGTAAGGGCAATCACTCATACTCAAATGCAGGAATCATCTAGGAGGTAAGCCAACGTAGCTTTTTCCTACCTGTTTTCCAGACAAACTGATGGCCTCTCCTGGCTTCCAGATCAGCTGTTTGTAGCATTAAGAGAACAAACAAAAGGAAGGACTTCCCCAGGCTCTGCCATGCCCAATGAGGAGAAACCCAGTTCTGTTGTAGAAGCATAATTCAGATAATTCTGTCGCTTGGCTTCTTTGGTCCTAGAATTAACAAAAACAGAAAATGCTTGCTAAAAGACCTCAAACACCAAGGCAGCAGGCATGCCAGACTCACTGAGAAGTCTGTTACAGAGGCTCAGCCTGGAGAGAAAGAGAAGGAAAAAGGCAGTGGGGGAGACAGCAGCTCCTGGAGGGCCTGCAGCCCCATCCTGTACACATAGCCACCGGAAATGCTTTTAGCAGGTCCTTAAGAAGAAATCTGCCAGTACAAACAAATGACAAGGGATCTAATAACAATCTCTGATGTGTCCCTTCTCCATTTAACTGATTTCAGCATGAATATTGTCATTTATAGGCTGCCCCCACTGAAGCCGAGAGTAGATTCCAGGTGCAAAATTTGGCTCTGAATATAGACCCCATGTCCTACATTTGCGATCCTCAACAGCTGAGATACCAGACCCGGGATTGTTTCAGCCCCGTACCACGCGTGAACAGGGGATACATAAAAAACACAGGATACACAGCAGGAGAAGCAGGAAAGCAGGGGTTGCTCATCAGTTCGTGATGGAACAGCCTGAATGGGAAAACTGGGCAATATTTGGGCACTTAAACTCGCCCCTGACGTCTGAGCTCAAGCAGCAACCAGTTAGTCCAGAGAGGTCACTCTGAATAAGGGGTATTAATTAAGCTCTCCAACACTTCCAATGAACACCAGGGCCATAGTGGGATCGAGACAGGAATGGTTCAAGTCCAGTTGCTGGAGGAATTTTACACGATACAACTCATTAAAATAATCACCATGTGGCCCTGGAAGCACGGAGGAATGGTTCTGTCTCCCAGACTAAGCAGGAGCCCAACTTCTAAATGCCTGCTGCAGCAAACATCCACATTGTTTACATCCCATAGAGTGGAAGAGCTCCAAAACAAGATAGCTTAAGAGAAATATACAACAAATCAAAATGTTACAATTTCTGATTCATCCCAGTAACTCAAATATCAAAAAAGACAACCCAGCAGCCACTTCCTTAGGCAGATTTTACACAAGTTCCAAAATATTTTGTATTCAACCACATTCAAGTGGGAACAGTTTTAAGTCTCCAAAAATGATCATGGCACACACCACATCAAAAAAGAACAAGTTTCTCCTGTAAATTTTTATATTTTTTTTTCCTTACGTAATATCTTTTATATTTACATAATGTTTAAATTCAACATCTTTCTACTTATTAGTGATTAATCCTACTTTTATAGGTAAAAAATGACATATCCATATTAGCGTAAGGAGAGCAACAATACCTGTCTTCAAGATTTGTCTTCATTGGATTTTCATTAAAATTATCAGTTATTAGAAGTTTGGTCCAGAAAATGCCACTACATTCCCAACATATGAAAAGCAACATTGTCATAATACATAATACATAGCATTGGTCTTGATAAGAAACCAAAGATAAACCTGAAAATAGTACATGTTGCATATAGAGTAAAACTTTTAATTTCAAGTTGTATTTAAATGACTTTGAAACAGTTTTATCATGATAAATTCACACAATTATATTTAATCAGATACTGACTAGCTATGGTGGAAGATACAATGTAATAACTGTCATCTGGTTTAGTTCACCCTTGCGTTTCAGATGAACAGCATTTCTTGGTAAGACCTGAAAAGACATCAGGCTGATCAAATACAGTAACGTGGACAAGGGATCACATTTATTGCCTTGCTTTTGTTTTCCAGGTTAACGTAATTCGGAATTCACAATTAGCTCAGAATCAACCCTCTCAGTCCCAACACCCGGCCAATGCAACACAGACCACCAGGGGCCTCATGTGAAGGACAAGTGAGGCTCATAAACCTTGGGCACCCTTCAGAAACAAGATGGAGAGGACCTCAATCCTCTCCAGTCCAAATACCGTAGGGAAGTCCCTGGGGGCAGAAGCGGGGCCCTTGGGCATCCCACAGTTAATTTTCTTGCACGTCCAGATGGCTGCTCACCTCACACAGAAGAGTTGAGGAGAAGCCACTCGCCCAGTGCCTTCAGCATTGCAGTTACCATCTACGACAGCCAGAAAAGAGAGTCACCAGCTTCCTCTTACAGGAAAGAGAGGCAATTGGTGACACTGGCTCCAACACTGTTCACACCTGAAAATGCAAAACAAGTAAAGAAATTATTCAGCTGTTGAGATAATCACTGGAGGGGAGCCAGCACGGCCAGCCCTGTACAGAGGACACTTGTCTGAATTGCAAGGCAGCTCCCCAGGTCCAGAGGAACGCCGCAAAAACAACACGTCTGACACACGTGGGGGCACAAAATGGGCAAATCCAAGGAAACCTCCAATAACAGCTGATGAAGATGCTGAGATTTTTAATGAAGCAAGAGTAGAGCTCATCAGCTGTTTCTCAACACATCGCCTTCATCTCAGCATTCAAAGGGTCAGTGAACAGCAACAAATCCCTGGGAACAGCAGCCTCCTGCCCAAAACGAGGGGTTTCGCATATGTTCATTTTTTTGGGCAGGACTACAAAGATAACTGGCTGCTGCTCCCACAGAGCAAGAACAGAGATTACATTAACTTGGAAAAAATAGAAATAAATTAGACACCACGAGACTGATTCTAATCTCCTCCCCCCAGCCGAGCTCAATAGCAGGCACTGATCTGCACCACGGCACAATGACCATGTGTCTGTATATCCAGGGCTGTAGAACACATGTTGGAACAGTAGCTGCTCTGCCCCGATGTGATAAAAAATTATTACACAGACAACATATGCTATCTACAGAAACACAAATAAATTACATTATGAAGGCCACCAACACTTCACGTCAAATTCAGTTACAGTATATCTCAGCTTCCAAATGTGTCAGCATGGTCAGTTGTAAACTGGCACAGAGGAAAAACAGAGAAAAAAATAAATTTCCATTTTAATTCTTCACCAAGACCAGTTATGACTATATTTATGCAACTGCTTAAATATGTGTAGATATGTGTTTTATTCTGAAAAATATCTTGCTTCTCCAAAACTGATTATCTGAATGTATTCCATATCCTCCATTATATAGGCCTGGCCAATTAATAGTCTGCATTAACAGACTGTCACGAAATTAGAAAATGAGGGGTTGTTTTCATATATTTGAAGGATTAAGCACAGTTCTGTTTGGTTTGTATGGAATCTTGTTCAGAAAAACAAGGATATCGCATATTAGCAGTAATGGCTGGGAATACACAGGCAGTCTTGAAAGAGACACGTGCAACTTTTCTAATGATCATAATAATGCATTTACATTATCTAATCCACTGCTAATTCTCTTAATGACAGGATTGAACAAAATTATTTTTAAATAACAGACTCCCATTTAGAAACCTGCATTTCTGCTGACAACAAGGCATTCAAAGTATATTATCAAAATAGTACAAATAAATAAAAATGCATACAGCTGACAAATATCTTTTTTCTGAAGTGTTCAGAAGTTAATTTAATTTTCAGCACTGATGAAATGTTGAAAATTCCAGTCAGCAGCCAAATTCTGGTCTAATCCTTGCTGACCTAGGGAGGGAAAAAAGCCTCTGGGAAAACTTTGCCATTTTCCAGCCACTGCTCAGACAACCATGAGCTAGACATGCACTCCGAGGTGTTCCCAAGCGACAGGCTGTGTGCCAGTCCAAGACATGGCAGAGTCCTCAGAAGCATCCAACACTGAAAGACAAAGGATCGATGGTCCATTTCTGCTCTACACACCCTGCTCTTTCTGCAGCTTTCCATGGAACAAAAGGTTTTTCAATGGTGCGAGGACGGAGCTCCTCTGCTGTAAGAACAGGCTGGGAGAGTTGGGGTTGTTCAGCCCGGAGAGGAGAAGGCTGTGGGGAGACCTTAGAGCAGCCTCCCAGGAGTGAAAGGGGCTCCAGGAAAGCTGGGGAGGAGCTCTTGATCAGGAAGTGCAGGGACAGGATGAGGAGAAGGGTCTTCAGCTGAAAGAGGGGAATTGAGATGAGATTTTAAGAAGAAATGCGAGCGTGGGGAGGCGCTGGCCCAGGTTGCCCAGAGCAGTGGTGGCTGCCCCATCTCTGGAGGTGTTCAAGGCCAGGTTGGATGGGGCTCTGAGCACCTTGATCCAGTGGGAGGTGTCCTTGCCCATGGCAGGGGGGTTGGAACTAGAGGTCCTTTCCAAGCCAAATTCTTCTTATTGTTATTGTTATTATTATGTGGCTTAAGGAAGTTCAACGTGGCTCTGCTCCAATGTGCATTTATACAGTATATATTACTGAACTTAGAAAAAGATCAACTTAAACTGATCTAAAGCTGAGACACGGTTTCAAGCTTGTCATGCATCACTTAAATTACCCCTGAACTGACCTGAAGCTGTGACCTTCCCTGTCATGGGTAAATCTGACCTACTTTTTTTTTTATGAGAAGGGAATGCTGACAAGGACACCTGGGTAGCACTCTCCATTTTAAAATACATGATACAATTAGAATAATCCCAAACACTTTAAACAGCAACCAAAAAAAAGGCAATTGCAGATCGTGTGCGTGGCTATAAATCGTTTGGCAGGTGTCTAGCACAAAGATAAGCATCATTAATCATGAATAAATTTCCTTAACATAAACACAAGCAGTAATTATGCAACTGTTTGCCTACTGCACACAGCATAAACCCCATGGCTTGTGATAGCCCAAGATAATCTGGATGTTTATAGCACACTCCTTATCCTCAGATACCAATAAAACCTGCCTTGCCTTCTCAGATAGCTGTCATCCCAAAAGCTAATTCTATCCTGTCCTAAGTCAGCAGGAAGGGTTGATCCCCGTGGACATGCACTGCAGACCAAACCCTGGGGAGATATCTCCAAAAAAAACACTAATGCTGGTGCTACAGGTACTGAGTTTAACGAAATGAAAGCGTTTGCACAGGACAAACACCAAACCAGGAACAGAGCTTCCGACACAAGCACACCCATGCCCAAGGCACACCGCCCCCATTTGTGTTTAGTGAGCAGAGTTACGCGCAATTGCCTTTACCTCCACACAAAAACCAAACACTATACATTCTTCCATGTACATACTCGCAGAAAGACAATCTTCTGGTTAAAGTAGGGGCACCCTAAATACATCCACTTCCAGCTGTGTCACAGACCTCCTGTGCAAAAAGTCACTTAAGGTCACGTTCCGACACCAACACTGGATCCTGCAAGTGCTCCCCTTGATTTCAGAGGAGCGCCTTTGCATGTATCAGAACAGTAGCTTGATGTTCTATACCTCTACTTCTTCACCTCCAAACCTCAGCCAAGAATACTTACTCTTCTTCCAGGAGCACTTTAAAAAAGCCTGGATAAAAACATGCAACATGAACGAGCTACATTTATCCATCATGCTGACCATTGCCTGACAGTATTTTTGCCCCAAGTGGTCACCCATCAGGATACAGAACATCAAGCTCCACAGTTCTTTGCTAATTTGCTACAATAACTGTAAGGGTAAATAATGCCTGAAAGAACATCAGGTGTTAACACATCTGCATACAGAAGATCACTCCAAACTACCAGCAGATATTCTAAACCAGCCTGCTTTGGGCCAGGACTAAGCCTGCACGACCTCCAGATCGACAAAGCTGAATGTGAATTTAACCTGGTCCATTCTCACATATAAACTTTAACAATTCTCCCCAACACTCAGTTGCCAGAAAGCTTAGTAGGTAGTCATCATCTTCACTATTTATATTTGAAAGTTCAGGTGTTTTGGTGATCTCTACAGTCAAATTATAAGAATCTATTTAAACTACTTAATCCTTTTTCTTCTGTTCAGTCACATTTACTCTTTGTCACAAAGCTATGGAAGATCCTGGAGATTAAAAGCAAGAATATGAAATAACTGTACTGCAATGAATTGCTTCTTAACTCACACAGATTTGTTTGGGGTAAAAACCATGAATCCTAAGTTCTCCTGCTTCAGTTTTTGCACATCCTAAAAACGTAATAAAAGCAGGTTTGCATTTAGAAGTTTAATCATAAACTTAGCGAAGTGGATTATAATGAAAGACGTTTCAGCAAGGGAGCTCAAACCGATGCATTATGACTACATTAAAGAAAACACCGGAGAATAGACTCTCCATCAGTAGAACAACTTTAATTAAAACAGTGATAGAGCAGAACTGTTCTGTGAAACGATACTGCTGGTATATCTCCTTCACTCCAAGTACCTTCAATGGACTCTATGGGAACACACTTGACTCTCAGTAACAGAGTCTGCATAATTTCAGACTTTTCTAAGGAAGTCAGCTCCGAAGATCAGTTAAATGTAGTTGAAGCAAAATTTCCTTTGCTTGTACACAAACACATACAACTTACGCTCTGCTGGAGGAGCAGGGAGAGTTCAAAGTCAAGGATTCAAAACTCTGAAAGGCACCATGCTGATACCCTCAACTGCACAACCACACAAGCTACCTACAGCCCTCACACCTGTGGAGAGCAGGATGAACAATGCTCAACAACCAAGCAGCACTCTGACACTTCCATAAAAATCATTCAGTGCGACCCCATATGCAAGTGTCCAAACACTATCCAGGCCTCTGAGTCCTCAACACTATTTAACTGCCATGGACCTTTTGGTGCTCTCGGTGTTGTGTCTTAGCACTCAAAGTGGGCTAGTTTACCTTCACAAATGTTCTTGAAGCTATTATCATACTTCTCACAGCAGGAACAAGTACAGAGCAATTAAGATCAAAATGCTCCAGACTGTCAATAGGTTTCTCTTGTGAACTCAGGCATTGATTTTTTTCCTAAGGAGCAGAACACAAAGTCTCCAGTAACTTTTCAGTAACCTTTTCACACTGCTTGTGCACTTTTAGATATTTAATTAAGCACAAGAATGGCTGTAGCAATTCAAACAGAACATCTGCAAAGTCCCAGATCCTGCCTCCAACAGGAGAATGATGCCAAATGCCCAGGGTGCAGCTTAAGAACAAAGTCTCTCACTATTCCTGCCCAGCCTCCAACAAGTTGTCGCTTCCACACCTCCCAGGTCAGATCACCTTTGTACCTGACAGTCCTTTTATAAACTTACGGAGTCACACCCTGAACCTGGACGAGCTGGAGGGGGTTATATAGGTTCTGCCTACAACCTAAACGCCACTGCACCCAGAGGTCTTCTCTTGACAGGCTCGTGAGCCAGCATAGAACACAGCCCAGAATAAGCTCAGTGAAGTTTTCACGCTACAGTACATCCTTTCTATAACAGCAAAACTTTATACTTTTGAGGGGAAAAAAAGTTTCTTTGTGTTTATTTTTCAATGGTTAGAGAAAAGTTTAAGTCCATCGTCAATATGCTATTCTGCTATAGCTTTTATCACTGGCATTGGATGAACTAAAGCGCCTTTCAAACTCAGCTATATCTAAGAAGTGCTGTCACAGGTGCACAGATCTTGGATTACCCCTAAATTACAATTAAGCAGACAAAGGGAAAAGGATCTGGCACTGCTTCCAATGCCATATCAGTAACTGCTATTGCCAGTTGTTGTTCAAAGCAGATTATTCTCACTTCACTGGCAAAACATGTCCTGTAAAGCACATTCAGCAGTACAACACCATTTGAAAACTAGTATTTGAAATTATTTTCCTTTAAGACGCAAACCTGAAAATCAGACTTGGTAAAGAGCAAACTCCCTACTTTAGCAGCATGATCATTCACATCAGACAGAAAGCTTCAAAGTCACCAATTACAAGGCAGCAGAGTTTCAAAAAATGAATAAAAACCCAAACCACCTCACAACCTCTGCTGCAGAAACAATGGCAAATTTTCATAGCATTCCTATTAAACTGCTTTCAGTTCACAGAAATTAAATTGCTTTACTGCAGTGATTTTCCTTTGCATTCTGATACTACTTTATATTATTTGACATTAATACAGCATTGCAGGTTGCAGGTCAGGCTTTTTTTTCCCCTTCACTGGAACACAGCCACCACACAGAGTTTATCAATCTTAAACACAAGGTCAAAATAACACAATCAAGTATCACCAAGCACATGAGCTCATCAAAGATTTGGGCTCTGCTTAGCAGGGGAAGGACCATCTGCTCAACACAGGATGGGCCTATCAGAAGCTTATCTCCAGTTTGAACCTCTATATTCTACACTTCCATGGAACAACCAGACCAGCAAAGTGCACGCAGACAGCCAAGCCTCTGACCAAACAAATCAGCTACAGAGAGATAGGAAAACGTGACAGTTTTAACTTGTCAATCCATTCTGGGGAGAGTATGTGGGGTTTTGAATGGTTATTCATTATTTCGGTTTCGAACCTCAAAATAATGGTGCCAATGGCTAAAATAGCACCACTCTTACACACAAAAATACAGAGGCCAACTTCAATACTTCTTGAATGTATAAAGTTATTCTTCTGCTGTAACGCTTTGATTAAGAATAATTTCTTCTCCACAATACTCCTGGCTCTATTTGTACGTAGCCATTACTATTTTGCCATTTGCACTCCCTGGCTCAAGTCTATACCCAAATGAGCTAATACACACACATCCCCAAGATAAATCCCACTGCAAAAGCCTCATTTCCAAAGTGCTGAAATAAGCATTTATTCCAACGCATCCTCTGTCATTAGCCGTTTATTTCAGGGCACCAAAGTAGAAACTCACAGGAAAGGAGACAATATGGAGCACAAATGCAATGAAAAAAACACTACAACACTCCAAAAAACAGGCAAGCTCAACAGAGGAACATAGTTAATCAAACACTGACACTATAGTTCATTTCCTATCAAACATCACCACTGAATTTTTCTGATGCAGTCTCCTACAACCAAGGTTTCATCTTTTCTACAGAATAAAACCCTGTATAAGTCTTGTGTAAGAATATGAACTTTTAAGTAATTACAGCTAGAGTTGTCAAAATAAATTAATCAAATCTATTTTGTGATGCCTTACTATTGATTCACTTTCCTTCCATTCACTTTGCAATGGATGTTCCAGGCACTGATTCCAACTGGCCCAGGCAGACTGTACTGAAACAGTTAAGAAAATATTATATTACTTTAAAAAAAGAGGGATGTTGGTTTAAAGAACTTCTAAAGTCTGCTTTGGAACACACGCAGAGATGCCAACGTACGCACGCTGCACTGTGAATCCAGTGTTTGCCACTTGCCATACAGAACTACCCCAACAACCAAGAGCAACAGTGCAATAACACATGGCTTCTGCTGAAAAGCACCATTTGGGTTTTCAGTGGAATTTATTATCAGAAGTGGACAAGCTGCTGCTTCTACTGAGCTTCCCCACCCCACCATGCGAGAGGCTTCAGGGAGGCTCCACAGCCCTCGTTCCCAGCCTGCAGCAGAAGGGCTCAGGCAGAAGGTGCCCCCACAGCAGTGCTCACATCACCTCATTGCATCACTTCCTCTGCAGTGGAAGCAACACCAGGCACATGCTCTGGCTCCATGCCAGAACCTGGCATTACGATGCACACCTGAAACTCAGGCATTCCCAGGCAATTTGCAGGAGCTGCAGAGCCACCTGTGGGGATGTGGTTTTTTTATCAAAAAACATTAATAATATCTGTAAATTTATTTGCTTTCACGCCAAGATGAACTATGCATGACCACAGAAATATGAAATTGCCATCAGGCAGTTAGAATGACACTGCCCTTTAAAGCAGTTGGAGCAACCGTTTAAGTAAAACTATATATGTATTTTAAAATGTTGTCATTGTTACCTTTTCTGTCCCCACTTCTTTTCCCCTGTAGCTGGTTAAAGTCACTCACTATATTTTATCACAATGGAAAGTCTAATCTCTTTAGGGTGAGAAACATATTTGCCCTGAACACAATCTAATATGATTCACAGAGAGGTCCCTGACACTACTGCAGTATTGATACGAAAAAAAATAATCATAATGATATCAACCGATAAAAGCTCTCAGTATAATATTATCTAATCAAGGTCAATTGCCCATGCAGGTCGTTCTTGCCAGAGTTCACATTACATCAGTGGTCCCTTCATTCTGACCTCCCCTGCTGTCATCCCCATTACAGTTCAATTAACAGAGGAGTCCTGCAGTGGCTTGATGAGCATCTGCTCCCTCTACCTGGCAGTAATTCAATAAGGATACGCCATAGGAAGGGATAATGAGGAGTCAGTCCAGTTGTTCTGTCTCCCATCAGGAGAGCAGATGAGTTTGGTTTATGGGAAAGAGCATGACCCATGAAAATTATCAGTTCATTTCATATTTCAAAGCTTCAACATGCTGCTGGTAACTTAAAGGGTTCTCTGATTTCTCTGATTGTGCAGCCCATAAGGATCCAGAACTGGTTTTCCAGGTGGGTCCCTGATTAACCGCCCTCGGCACACTAAAAGGAAACAACTTCCTGGAAGCATTTTATCTTTGTCTGTTCTACCAAAGGAACAGTTTCCACTTGTGCATCCAGCAGCAGTAGGTTTGAATTAAAAAATTAAACACCTGAGCATAGAAAACGGGCCAAAACTGATTTCCAAAGTAATTCAGACAGAATGAAATTCATATCTGCTTCAAACCTGGGTGAAACATTTTCAAATAAACAATACCTCCTAGGTTCTCCTTCACTGCAGACAGAATCAGCCTGAGTTTTTTCTCCCAGCCCCACAGAACACTGTGATCAATCTTATTACTATTAGCAATGCAAAGAGAAGTGACCACTTCCTTCTCATTAGTGCCCAGCTTCTGGTCCTGCCTTTATATGATCTTGCATTTTCCTGCAGAGTCTGCCCCTCAACTCCCATCCAACCCTCTCCAAGTCTCCTGATGCATTAGGAACACCTACTCCATCACTAAAAACCCAGAGCTGCCTCCAGTCCCTTCATCTCCTACTCCCGCACCAGTTGTCACCGTGACTGTTTGTGGGACGTGGCTCTATTGTCTCCTGTGGAGCTCTCTCTTTTCCTCACTGCTATGGATCAAACACTGCTGGAAACGTTCAACTCCTCTGCCTCCACTCTTGAGTTTTTCAATTTCTTCCACTGTCTCTCACATTTCTCCACTTCCAAGCACTGAAGACAACTACATTCCTCTTTACACGCAGCTTCCACTGATGTTCAAATTCGGATCAGCTCCTCTGTCACCCAGACAGATCCCTTTGACTCACGGCTCCTAAACCTCACTATCATTATCACCTACCACAGCTCCCAAGGCAGGACATATTTTGCCTTGGGATTGCAGTGTCCTTATCAGTTTTGCAGTTTTCAACCATCTTATTCACCAACACAGACATTTTCAACTTGATTTCTAAAATAATTTTCTACTTCTCCTTAAAATCATTAAGGTGCAGATTCACTGAGGAAGAGGATGGACGTGAGAGGAGGGAAGAAGAAGAAGATACGTTTCCTCCCTAAGCTCTGTTTCCATCACGTGGTTAGTGAGTTGGGGTGATTCACACAGCTGGGCAGTCCTGTACATCCACATTCACTGCTTAGTTTTTCTCAAGCTCAGCTTCATTTGGAATACATCCCTTCTGAACCTCCTGCTCAAAGTAGGCCCAGGCAGCTATGAATCACACAAGGCAACCCACATTGTCCCCAACTCTTTCATTTTGCTCCTGCTTCCCACCAGAAAGTCACCAAGCTCATGCCAACTGGTATCAGACCTCAAGTTGTGGTTCACCTCTTGCAAGTCCTACAACGAGGTCGCTTGCTCCCATTTCAGTACAATTGTCTTTCCTTCACTCAGTTCCGCCATCTCTTTCTGCTCTTCAGTTTAATCCCCTGCTGCACATCTACTTGTGTACTCCTTAATCTTCAAGACTTTTCCCTCCTGTCTCTAATTCTTTCCCATACTAAACCAGTTGATTTCTCCCAAAAGATAACAGAAATAATTTCATTACATTTACCACCTTTTCTCAGCATGGTTTCTCATCCCTTTTCTCACCTTACAATGTTTTGTTCCTTCTCCTAACTAGCCCTTTGCTCACTTGCCTCTCCTCTCTCCTGTTTCTGATTCCCTGGCTCATTTCATGCCTCCCACATTTTCTCCTTCATTGTTTTCTGCCTTTTTTTTTTCCCCTGGAAAAGCTGACAGAGGCAACACCACAGACATGCAACTTTAAAATTGTTATAGTGTCCTATTTCTGATACAAAGTCGCAAATAATCAGCATTTAAGAAATGCTAGAATTAAGGTGGCCTTGTAGGAATGTATTAAGACAGTCAGGTTTTGTTATTATATCTATTTTTACCATATTACTAAAATCCATATTAAAAAGCAATTTAAATCTATTTTCGACTTCTTTTGCTTTTCTCTATTCATCACACTTGCTTTCAACCCTCTCTTAAAACTTTATTCATACTCCTCTCTGAAACAAGCAGTAACAACCTGTAAATATCCAACCACTGCAATTAAAGACGTGATTAACTTCACTCTTAATAGTTATACGTACCATTAAAAAAATCCAGATTTTTATTTAACTTCATTAGGTTAAATAACTTAAAATTGTGATAAACACACTATGGAGCAGTTTCTGTCTGGTTAAAGAAAGGACAGACAATACAACAAACACTACCAAACCAGTTAGCAATGGTCACTGACGACTTCTGCTTTAACGATGCACCTCATTATTAACAGTAAAGTAAACCCCATGTAGTCAGTTCTGCTGGGCACAGCTGAAAGACACAAGCCAGGAACATAAAGCACTGCTTCAGGGGAAGGGCCGAGAACTCCCGGGTGCCAAGAAGGGGCTAACAGGAGTATTTTAAGAATGTGGTAGCCAGCAGGAGGCTGCCCAAAGCTCTCCATTCCAGTCGACCATACCGGACTTGCATTTTGTCCACTGGAGTTTGACAGTTACAGTACACTGGAACATGATTTAATAAAAAAAAAAAGACAAAAAAACTTATTTTTCATACCAGTAAACTCGCACTATTTCAGGCTGATCTATTTTACTGCCCATTTTCCCCCCATGTGTTCCACTTCCCCAAATTAGGTGAATTAATAGGCCAACTAATGCATAAAGGCTTCTGTAAAAGCAAACACAATGGATGTTTACTGGACTTTAGCCTTCACCTTCATTGTGTTTTAGAATTTAAATACAAATTCAGTCAGCCTTCAGAAGAAATCAGTGCTGGTAGAAGTTCTCTTTGTGGATTCACACTTAGGGAGATTAACAGCTTCTGCAGAGAAATGGCTGTACTTTAAATAATATCTCCATTAACAGCTTCCCAAGTCTGATACTTTCTCACTCGCTGAAAGTATTTGCGAGTGCTACTAGAAACACTTCCAATATTAAAATCTGCAGCCATTCCCAGGCTTGTATTCCACAGTATTTGAACTATTTTACACACCTCTAGCATTTTCTTCCTTCACAAAGATGGGAATCTGAACTAAATACATGACTTGACAGTAGCAGTAATCCAATATATCTGATTACACAAACAAACATAAAATAAAATTTAAACTTAAATGGCAGAAGTAAATACATTGCAAGCCCTGGGCATTTCATTAAAAACTGGCCTACCAGACAATATTTGGCAGAGGCAGCATAGGAACTAAGTCCTAATTTTGCGTACGTAATTTTTTTCCCTTATGTGGTAAAGCCAGCAGGGAATTCGTTTACAGCTAGAGCTAGAACTCCATTTTCTATGCAATTTTTCTTCAGTACAGGAGTCTTTAAAGGACTACAATTGCTCTGAGTTGTACAAAAAGACTGATCTGCAGCAAGTAGAAAATGTCTCCTGTCCTACTTTTGAGATTGGGATTTTCTCATGCCAGCAATTGTTTTGTAGGATCGTTGCATCTCTAAGATAAGGGAAAAAACAGATAATTTCGTGTTCTGTGGGAAGGATTTCCTGATTTACAGGAAAAGGCACATTTGCAAATATAAATACACTCAAAGTCACAGGCTTTGTTCTTCCTCTATTTGCTACTTTTCCTGCTAGACAAAATCAGAGGTGACTGGGACCCAGTGTTAACGAATGCCAAAAGCAATTTGGCCTCCTCGTGCCAAGGACCTCCACAAACTACAGTTCAGCAAAATGAAACAATTTTATCATGTGTAAGGGTTCAATTAAATCATGATGTTTTAGTAGTTCTCAGGTTTTCTGTTCTGATGGTTGTGAAGTTCATGTCTTAAAGAAAAAAAAGCAAGGAAGAAAAAATACAGAGGTAGGACAGAAGGACAGGAGGCAGGAAAAGGCAGCTTCTGATTAACTGAGGATCATCTGATGGTGGGAGGACCCAAACCAAAAGAACCCAAAACCCGGAAGCACAGAAAGACCCTACAGAAGAACATAAACCCCAAACAGTTTTTTTCTGGACCCCTATCTGTTCTGAACAACACAACATGAGTTGTGAATTGAAGAAGACTGCTCTACCCAAAGACTTTCAAGCCATTTTCAAAAGTTTGCCTGCTTCCAGCTGCAATGGATACTTAGGGGTAAACATCTTGCTAAAGAAAGCAATTATTATTATGACAAACATTCAAAAAAAACCCACAAAAGAGGACTACAGGAACACCCCCTGAATGCACAGAGTTCTTTAGTAGGTGAAGGACTCCTCTCCCAAAGTATTGTGTACAGTGGCTAAGCTTAAAAGTTGCATTTAAAATTACCCTCAATATCCATTACAAAAGAAAGGTGCCTACCCACTGATAAATTAGCAATTGTAATAAGAGACTGTGAAAGCTAAGGGTAAATTGATTGTTGTTCCTAATTTTCTTTTTATCTTACTCTGAAACTCTCCAAATTGCAAGAAATAGAAGTATAGGCAAGAGGATGAACAAAAAAGCTTGACTGCCATATAAAACATCTAAAAATAGTATTTCTGTATATTTCCATACACTGGAAGTAGCAGTGAATATCATCTGTACAAATCTATTCCTAGCAGAGGGTTTCAGCAGCATCTAAGACTTAAGAGTCAACTGTAAATTAGTATTTTAGAATAAGAGAAAGCACAAGTCACACACAACATACAGCACTTAGCAGAAAGATGCAGCTATGCATCACCTTATACAAAATATTACAGAAACACTATTATAAGCCATGTATTTTCGATTTTATAGAATTTATTTGGGAAGAACTTTAAAAACTGCTTTTAGAATATCACTTTATTTTAACAGTGTCATCAGTGATATAAGACATAGTCAAACCTCTGGGTCCAGCATACACATGACTGCTCTGGCTGGTCCTGACACCTCCATGGGCACAGATGGCACCTGTACACACCAAAGGGAGGAGAGTCACCTCACCCAGATCACTGTGATGCACAAGCACCTTCAGCAGGTGAAAAGCAGAACTGAAATAGTGATACATTTCCTACCTTCAGATGAACGAGTTGTCAGTAGGAGTGAAAAAGGCAGGTCCATAACTACAGACAATACAGGAAAAGCTGTAGACTCCTTTGCCGAGAACACCTTGGGAGGCTGTCACCTTCCTCAAGCCATGATGACCCTCCTCCAGACTCAGATCTATGCTGTCAGCACTCACTGAAGTGACTGCCACAATATTTGATCTTCCCTGGATTCCATGGGAACAGATGACAGACGCGACACCTCCCAAGAGAGAAGAGATGCTAGCATGTACTCAGGAAGGTCAATACTGGAACCACTGGGTAGGGAGATCTCACGGCCAATGCATTAGTCTTTCTCTTGCTTGATAGCAAGATTGATACCTGGGGTACCGACTACTAGCCCTACTGGGGTATCAAAAGCACTTAAACCATGAGGGAATATTATGCAGACATTGACTGTCTTATATCAAGCAAAGAGAGAAAAAAAGAGGCTTTCTCTTTCTCTGTTTCTAGGTTAGACCAATCACTATCAGAGATTTGAATGACAATCCCAGGAAATGATTGCATCTCAACCAAACCGGCATCAGCATCATCAGAACCCGGCTGAGTGAAACAGTTGTATTCTAATGCCAGTTTGTCTTCCAGGTAATCAAAGCAGTGCTGCATTCAGCCAGCAACTTCTCTATTTTCAACTTCTATTTTCAACTCCCCCTGCAAACTATGAGGCCCAAATCACTCCACAGCCACAAAGGTGGGGACTAGGAGATGAAATATGAACAGAGGCCTGTCACAAGAATTCAACTATTTCAAGAAAACACCTGTACATGAAGCTCATCATAGAGAGTGTGTGTAATATGGAATCACACCCAATTAAGCACAGATTAAAACCTGGTTAAACAAGAATTAAAAGAATAATTACACATTGCTGAAATGGTATCCCAGGCTACCAAAAAACCCACCCTTTTTTCAGTAAAACAACAGAAGAGCCACCATGCCTTAAGAAAGTCCCTTGCTGGAGCGGGTGACGCCTGGCGGGTGCAGTGGCAGAGCCCACCTGTGCTCAAGGGGAAAGAGGGAGCAGGAAACCACCAAGACCTGAAAACATGACAGAACTCCAGGTAAGGGAAGATCTTTGGATGAGAGGCAGCAGGACGCTGATCTGTCAGGCGCACAACTTGAGAAGAAATCTCACAAAGCCCATCAGGCACACAGGTGCCAGGTCAATAGCTACAAACCAGCTCCAGTCAATCTGCTCAATGTTCAACTGCACTGTTCTGTTACCTCTCATCACCCAACACGTGCCAGACTCACCATGACCACAACGATGAACCTTAACACTATCAGTGACCTCGTACAGAACAAAGGCCCAAGTTTTAGTGGTATTTCAGTGAAGGCATTACGCATCCAAAATAACATATAAACACTGAAACACAGGATGAACACTATCCATGTTCCTCTCTTTACATATTTGTTGCATTAGATATTGTTTATTAAAGCAAAACAACCTGCAGAGTGAAGTCAAAAGTACTGACTTTCCCTTTTTCTCCTCCCGTCAGCTGCCAGGTTTCTTCTCTCACACACAATTTCTCATCACGTAAGAACAGGAGCTGCTCTCAGAGCTAAAAATAAATATATTATTCTACAAACATGGGCTCATTAAAAATGAAGTTACAGTAGAGTGGTATCACTCTTTCTGGTTTTGTACATACACACTTTTCTAAGTGTACCCTTTCCCAAGCCTATACCTCAATATCTCTTCAAACAAACACACTAGCAGTTGCTTAACTGGTTTCCATTACAATAGAGAAGTTTCTGTGAATTCAAAATCCTTTCAAACATTACTTATTACTGTTTTGCTAATTTCTGAACAAATGAACTGCTATCCATTTTCCTGCAAACTTCTTAAATTTTATTTCCTCTAATAAATACTGACACTGTTTACGTAGCTCCCTATGCATATCCAGTCTAACTTCCTGCATTAAACAGGCCAAAGAACCCTCCTGAAAATAGCTGCAACAAAGCTGCAACTTCTACATAAGCTATGATATGTATTTTAAATACAGATATTTTGCCCAGAGAAATCGTGGCTGCCCCATCCCTGGAGGTGTTCAAGGCCAGGCTGGATGGGGCTTTGAGCCCCCTGATCCAGCGGGAGGTGACCCTGCCCATGGCAGGGGGCTGGGACTGGATGGGCTTTCAGGTCCCTTCCAACCTAAACCATTCCACGATTCTATGTGACCTTGCTTTGAAAGGTCAAAAGTTGGGAAAAAAAATGTATTTACCTAAGTTCTTTCTTGCAGTTAATCATCATTTAAAGCGATAAATGTGATCTTACAGTGTGAAGGCGTACAAGCAATGAACCCTGTGCCTTCTCCAGCCTTCCATTCCAACACAGCAGTACAAGTCTCACTACCGAAAAAAAAAAATCACTGTAACCTAAAAAGCAACACTCTCAAATGTGAGCAGTGATTTCAGGTGCCTCTCGCAGGACACAGTAAAGGGGCTGCGATTGCAGAAAGCAGGTGATGAGAATCTCCAAAAGGCAGCCTCCTCAGAGAAATGGAAAAGAAATGTATCCAAAATTATTCACATTACATACACTATTGCAAGTTCTCTTCTGATTGCCTCAGGGGGGTTAAAACAGCAGCCTGGAAACATAAGTGTCCATCAGGCTCACTGCGATTTCCAGACACATTCAAGAAAAAAGTTCACACTTACATATAATCCTGACATGTCAGGTGTCATTTGGGAATTAAAAAGACATTGAAAGTATCTTAATAAAAGTGATTATGTGTTGCTATAGGACATGAAAAATACTAAGATAGATTAAAAATGTTTAAAAAAACCACAGCTTGTGCATGGGCTTAAACTTCTGTAAAGTGACCCCATTCCGAGCCAGTTCAAAATACTGCATCAGAGGAAAAAGAGACACTGGTAATGGAGAAACCAATACCAAAAAACTATGTCTAGATAAACCTGCTGCATATGCTTCTTATTTAGCGTAGTATGTATGAATTTCTCATGATGAAAACGTCAATTTCTTTTAAAAAAGAAAATCAGTATGAATTAAAAGTTATCCCTAAATCTTTCTTTGAAAGTTTAAAAAAAGCATTAGATAAACCCTGTATTAAAGACATTCACCACATTTGATATGAAGTACTACAATACTGGACCTGATTCTGCCATCACTGAACTGAAATGAAATTTGTGAACAATTTAATTCACTTTAAAAATTAGTTCCTTTGTTAAAGTCCTTTTTACTTTATTTTCAGAAGACTCTGATTCTGGATAAAGTCCTGAAACATGTAATGTGTGCAGATGAGCTGTCCTACACATAAAACACAGTCATTAATGTACTTACTAAATACGTTCATTAATAACTCCATCTCCTGCAGCCTCTTAGAAATATCATAGCAAGAAACCAGGTTTATCTTCAACCAAAGTGCAAAGGGGAAAAGAAACAGCACAAAACCTCCAAATCCACAGCTGCAATTTTCTTCTGATTCTGAAATACTTTAACAATCTTTAGTGAACTGAAGGTTTTTTCAAGAACTGTACTTGCAAAGAGCAAGGGGCAGGCACACACAAACCAACGGAGACAATAAAATTGAGATTACCCTAAAACTGCCACGTGTTTACATTTTAGACCCTACTCCAAACCACAGCAGATTCCCACGCACACAATCAAATCAAGCCTCACCCAGAAGAGAAAATGGCAACACACAAAGCACCTCATCTTCACATGTGCTCTCTTCTCAAATTAAGCCCCGGCTGCTCAGCAGGTCTCCTTACTGTTTCAGATGAGAGGCCTTTTATTTGTCTGAAATTGGGTTTCTGATGTAAAACACAGAATTATGAAAATCATCAAAATTACGTCTAAGCAGTAGCTACCCACTCTCCTCACTAAAAGTCATGTCATCTTCTTAAAAACAATTAATTCAAATCAAATTCAGTCACAAAAAGATTACTACTTCCTTTACTAATTCACCTAATTAAGAAGGTGCCCCAGGGACACACTGAAGCTTGGATTTGTACAGATGCTCCCTTGAAGCCCACCCCTCTGTTCCCTCTAGCTTCCCATGGAGCCTCAGCTGTCTCATCATCTCACCATTCCCCCCAGTCCCTTCTCACACCCCTCACTCTCCTTGTCCTTCTATAGGTCCTGCAGCACCTCCAGCTTCAACCCCAACAATTGGCCAAGGAAGAGGCAGCATCTCCTGCTGCTGACTCCAGATCACAGACATGCAGGGGTACCAGCAACACACGGGGTGCTCACCACACGTGCTGCAGCCTGTCCATCAGCAGGAGCACTCCCTGCTTGTCTCCTCTAGGCAGCCACCAGCTTTTGGTACACAGAGAAATATTATTTCCTTTAAGACATCTGCCCCTCTATGAAAGTTGGTTTAGGCTGTGCAGCAGCCTGAACGGGAGCACTCACAACCCAGGCTAAAAATAAAATTTAATAATCCATTATACAGAGGCTCATAATCAATTAGCATATATAATCTGACAACACATTCTATATTACTTGATATGAAATTGATTGTCTGCAACTGGATTGCTACAAGATCTCCAATTGAAATTAAGCACCCTTGCTATACCAGGAAACAAAATGCCTCCATAAATATTCCCCACACAGTCCACCAGTACTTTGTTTCTTCTCCTTAAAGATCAGATCTACAGATTATGCTATCATATGAAAGCCACCTTCCTCTTGGAAGAGGAAGTTCTCTGTCTTTCACAGTTGCAACATAAAATCTGCAGACATCCTCTCAAATGCCTCCTAAGGGATGCTCAGAAACCCCACTGAAAACGGGAAGCATCCCAACACACCTTACTGCTCCAAACAGTACCCTTTGGAGGAAAACTGACAGGGGTTTTAGGTTAACACAGCCAGTACGAATCAAACACAGGACCATCGCAATGGGAGCCCCTGCTCACCAAGGCCTCTCTGCAAGGCTGAAGCTTCAGCGCCCCAGAGAGCTGTGGGAGCACAGACAGCCTGAGGCAACATCCCTCTCGCTCCACGCAAAGCCCAGCAGAGGAACAGCCCAAGGACCTAGGTGCTGCAGGGAGGCACGGCCAGCGCCCCACCCGAGGAGCACAGAGGTGCCCACGCTGTCCCCGGCGGCTCTGGAGCCACCTCACTGACCACACCTCACCCCTCCTGCTGTCAGCCCACACCAGGAGCTCCGTGTCCTAGCAAACCCGAGGTTCTCTCTCTCCCTGCTGGCACTTGCACGCACCACCTGCTCCACAGCAGCTCTCCCGGGCAGCCTCGCAAAGCCGCTTCTCCTTTCTCCTCACGGCTGTAAAGCAGCACACAGAAAACTGAATCATAAGGGTAGACAAACAGTACACCACAGATCTTAGTGCTTGGGAATTCTTCCTGTCTTTTGAAAGAAACTTACTGCTGAAGCCTTAATTTGTGGGAATTGAAAGCCTCACAACAATTTACAATGGATTAAGGTTCCTGCCCAGTTAAATGCCAGTAATGACAGTCCTAGATGAGTTCCCATCTTATGAACATCCATCAGCCACATGCTTACACGCAACATGCCAGAACACACTGCACTTTATCTGCCCTCCCTCACTGCAGATTAAGGTCCCCTGGGGATGCAAAACCCCACTATTCAACTACATGAGCTGGGAATTACGCTAAATCCTCCAAGAGCCTCCAGCAGCTGATGGCCATCTCCACACCTCTCAAACACGGCAAGCACCTCAGTTTGTTTAACTTGAAAGTGACATGCACAGAAAAAAATAAGGAACTCTTTCCATAGTTATTCTTGACAGGGATGGCTGAGTCATTGGCCATCTTCCCACCAAGCACCTCAATCAGCTGTTGGAAGGGCACTGGCTCATCACAGACAGAACAGGCTTCCTTCAGCCTCATCTATCCCCCTAAGCTGGTACAATATATGTTCCAGCTTATGAAAGTCCATAACCATGGTGTGAGACGCTATTCTCTGTGGAAACAGCCCCTCCACCCCCCGATGAGACACCCACTGCTGCTCCACGTGCAGCCTCAGGCAGGGAAAGTGTCAGGTTGATGCTAGCAGAAGTCACGTGTTCAACAGCCAAACAGGAAATGCGTCACAAAGGAAAAATATCAAAGTGTACCTGAAATTTTAAACAGTCTTTAGCTGCTGATTCCTTTCAGAACATCTCCAAGGTATCAGCTGTGAAGATGAATTCAACAGCACTTCTGCCCTGTGGTCTTACATTACCAAGCCAACCCCTTCCCTTCCCATCACCATCTCGTCACACACTGCATCCGAGACCAGGGTGTTGGGCAGCATCAGGGGCTGAGCAGCCAACGTTCTCTCCTGCGGATGGAGCTGCTTAGAACAGTTTTTGGTTTTATCTCCACTGCCTTTCTCCTCCCAAAGAAAGGCTCTCCTCCTCTTACCTGAGCCTGCTGCCAAGACAGCTGCGCCAATTAGTAATTCCTCCTCTCCCCAGTTCTCAGAGCTGAATTACATGAATGCGTATTTAATATAAGGAACATCCTCTTCTCATATACTCTTGCAAATATAGGTAGCTCTCCCTTCCCTTACAGCCTTCCCAATTTCCATTTTTAATTCCCATCCTCCTTCCAACCTAGCTGCTTTTAGCTCTTTTACCAAGTGTATCAGCAATCATGTATCATCTTCGACACACATATGTTGTACCAGACTCACAGCACACAGCTTGTTTTAGCTACTCAAAAACATTGCTTGCTATCTAACAACACAGATGATTCACTTGATTATCAGCATTTCTGGCAATGTATTTTCTGCACTGAAAGCAAGGAACAAGTCACATCTGAGACAAGATTCAGAAGCTTTCAGTGATTATTCAGGG
The DNA here is from genome assembly GCA_033556795.1 of Tapera naevia. Classification (NCBI taxonomy): domain Eukaryota; kingdom Metazoa; phylum Chordata; class Aves; order Cuculiformes; family Neomorphidae; genus Tapera; species Tapera naevia. The sequence continues at coordinate 342,443 of JAUMJJ010000149.1, read as the reverse complement.
CTTCACATTCTTGCAGAAGTCCTGATTTGTTCTGTGTCCAATCTCTGTGACAGCTCTCAGATATTCTGTCTGAGAAAGCCCTGATGGGCAGTGTCCTTAACCTGTCCTCGAGAGTCCTCATCATGTACTCCTTTCCGTAACTAAACAACACAGACCATCCAAAAGGACACAGTCAAGCTATGAACTAAAATTGCCAACAATAATCAGTTAGTCCATGAAGTGACTCGAGCTGCTCCTGGGATGGACGCAAGCCCACTCCAAAGATCAGCATCACTGGGAAACAAATTCATTTGTCTAGGTTGTGCTATGCCGTGAAACCTTGACATCTTTCATTTCAAGCTATCAGAGTCGTGGAGAGCTTATGAAAGATCCAGTGTCATCACCTGCGCTATTGCAATGCATGTGTGTACCACCTATTACTCCACAGCATGGAGCAACAATCTCCTGTGACCTTGAACTTATCTCTTTCTCGTGAGGGACAAACAGCATCATTTCCATAAAGTAGCGGCAACTTCTGGAACCCCAAATCATATTAATTTTCTCATTGTTTCACTCTGTCTCTTTATACATCCGTAATCCCCAATGACTTCAACACCAGTAGCAGACAGCACAAGCATTCTTCTTTCAGTTTTCTGCTGAGCAAAATGCCAGTAGCTGACAACTTCTGCTTCACTGGTATCACTTTGCAATTTAACAACACTAAACACAATCTGATTCTGAACCTTTCACAGTTGGCTTTTTTATTTTGACAGCTTTCTCTTCAGTTTATTGGATTAAAGATCACAGTGCCTACCAATGGTATGTCCAAGCTTACGTTCCTCTACAAAGTCCTTAAGCTCACCTCTCAAACCGTGGCTCACTGCTAGATGTTACTCTGCTGGCTACACAACCCAGACATCAGATGTATTTTTGCCAGACAATCCCCTGTTTGGGTACAGCACAGCCAAACAAAGCTGTCTCAGGGAAATGAGTGGGATAACAAAAAAACAGGTACAAAGCTTTCCCAGCCTTTTCACAACTGGTTTGCTAAAGGGTACCAGTATCTCCAGGACCATTAATCGGGCTCTTTGCATCACCTGACCTGTATTTCTCACATCTGCAAAAGCCTCTGCAATGTCACCGAGCACCTGAGGCAGTATAAAATGTTTAAGCCTTTTCTTTTGCTATTTGAGCCTTTTAATGACAATCCTGCCACACACTATATATACACTGATAACAAGAACTCAGTACCTCTATATGATCTGTTCTTGGCAGAGTCTGAACTACAGCTCTACCCATCACTATTTCTTTCCCCATCAAGACTCATATGCCAAACTTTGTAACCTAAAAAAAAAAAAACCTATCTTTAACACAGACTCAAGAAACAGCTGCTTGCACTCAGGGACAGGAGCAGTTTTCACACCAGAGCTTGGTACGTGCCTTTTGAGGAGATTCCCTCAGCAGCAACTAACCCATTTAGAGCTCTAAAAAAGCTTTGCTTTTGCAGGAATGCAAGGAAGTGTTCGAAACAGTCATGAGATGCGTGAGAAGGACATAACACACCAATAGTGGTCAGGGTGCAGTTTTAGGTTTATATCATCTCTGACTTAAGCATCACGTGGCTCTGTAACACCCCATTGCTCAGCCCAACCACATGCAGCATCTCCCCTCGAAGATGAAGGAGGAGGGCCTGGAGGAAAGACATAGTTTTCTCCTTTCTCACTCAGCCCCACAGCCCAAAACTTTCTCTTCAGCAAAGTCAGTTGTTCTCACGTGGGTTTGACAGCACCAGTCAGCAGGCAAGGCCTCCAGAATCCACTATGCTGTTTGTGTGTTTGAGTGCCCAGCCGACACACAGAGCCACCCATCACCTGCCCTTCCCAGTGGCAAGACACTGCTCCAGGATTTCAAAGAGCTCACCTAAAAATTGATTAAGCAGAAGTATAGATATCTGTGTTTGTGCTGTCTGTAAAAGATGAATGATTTTTGATGACCAGCTGTAAGTGCTGGCTATTTAACATTCCCCTTTCAACTGTTATTTCCATCCAGTATCTACCAAACCCTGAACACTTTCTGCCAATGGTTAGAAAAGAGGAATCACATTCTTTAAATTACAATGCAGCACCATCACAGCAGCATTACAAAGGCTATTATGTAATATGCACACTTGGTAGAAGAAAAGGAATTCAAGCTTAGAAACTATTTTGCACTAAGACAGGGCTAAACGCCTGACTCAAAGCAGTCTGCTAAGTATGGAGGTGAATAAGCATTTCCAACAGGAGAATAAACTGGCCAGCACAGAACCAGAAGCACAGGACAAATGCAAATAAAAAGACAGATCCTTTCCCTTTTTTGTTCTCGACAGCTCTCATTTACTGTTCCTCAAAATCCCATTCGTAAAGGCTTAAATTCTGCCACACGGTTTCTTTTTTGTCTCAGTGTAAGTATTACAGCTTATTCGATATCTCCTACTCTCTTTCTTCTTAATTTCTTTGTAAAAATATTAGCGGATTTTCTGGGAAGAGGAATAACTGTCAAGACCTGGGGTGTAAACTGACATGTTCCCGCCTATTAGAATTAAACTATGTTTGACCCTCATGTGATGGGGTTGGTGTGGTTAAGATTAATGAGTCAATTATTTCTAGACGAGGTACAAGGCACCCAATTGTTTCACTATTTCAGTACTAACCACCAAACTCCTCCTGCAGGGTTTGATACCCATAAAATAATTGTGAACAATTTTTCAGTAAGACATCATGAGTATTAGGCTTATTCTAAAAAATACGAAAAATCACCAAGATGAAAAGGAAATGGGCTACGTGCACAGTTCAGGCAATCCCCCAAAGCCACTGGCCTTAAAGCTTTTCACTTGACAAATCCAAGGCCCCACAAGACATTGTGCAGTGCAGCACAATGAATTGTTTGCCACGGGGACCTGGGCTGACAGCACCCGACGCCATCACGTGAGGCACCAACAGTCCCACACACCCCGACAGGGAAGGGAAAACCTACACACATACTCACATTTTCACTCAATGAACTCTTCCAAGTCCTGTAGTTCTCTATATCAAGAGATTTCCCACAGCACAGTACAGTATTTTTTAATATTTGACACAGACATCACCATTTCATAGTAGGAGCAGCTTCACCGAAGAATACAGTGAGAAATCAGGTGAGGCAATGGTGATGCTCCACTCCATCACTCTTGACAAGTGCACTACAACCCATTAACACAGAATGTGTGCTCTGCAACAGCAATACTCAAGTGGACAAGGAACGCAAAATTCATGATAAAGCCCAGCTACAGGAATTCACTCATTCTCTTCAAGTTGAACCACCTTTTAAAAAACATTTCAAAGAGGAGACAGCATCGAGTTTCTCCGAGTAATGACAGGAAATTTTATGTGAAAAACCCTAATGTCTTGGGATGGACAGAGCGTTTATATCATGTAGTAACATAGCACCAATGTGCGCCTTGGGAATTCTGGCCTACAATGGCATCTGCAAAAATGAGAGAATATGGAAGAACACATTTTTGAGATCCTCACCTCCTAAGAACCCACAGTATAATCTAGCTTTTAGAGCTGGCCTAAATTCATACTGAAAAAAAATCTTTCAAGTTCTCAACATATAAAAGCTTATTTAAGCTGGTCTTTAAAATAAGAGTTTTTAAAATAGGCACTTGAATACACCAGAGTAAATCAGGAGACATTTTTAACAAAGTTCATTAAAAAGTCTCTTAAACATGACCTGCATTTGAACTTATCTCATATGGCAAGGATTTGCTTCAATTATTCTCTTAATCCAACTAAAGAAAATGGATAAGTCTTAAAGACGTCCAAAACAGGTAATCGGAGCAAGTGCCTTGAAACCAGGTAGACCTGCAGAACTTAAGGGTTTGATCTGAATTGAGGAAGGCAGGTTTGCTATAATTTTCTGGTTTAACCCAAAAGGTAAAATGTAAAAGCGGGGCTTCCCCAGACCCCACCAGCCCGGGAGCGGCCCTGTCCTGTCACAGGAGCACTGGTCTCCAGGGGAAGGTGTCCCTCAGCCTCCCCAGCTGTGCCTGCACTCACTCTCTGCTGAGCCCCTTAACGAGAGCTCTCGTGTGAGGACGCTGCAGGCGCTCCGTGAGCGTCACAGCAGAGCTGAGCCACCACCTCCCACAGACCCAACGCAGCCACAAAGGTGCCACAGCAGCTGCTGCTCAGGGACCCACCGGCATGCTTTCAAGTTTAAGGTAAGTGAGAAGCAGCTCAGTGCCCGACGAACCCCTGCCACGTTTCCCAGAGCAGAAGTGTAATAAAAATGACAGAGCTCCTCTCGGGGAAGAGGATTCAGAGAAGCTACGCTCTGCTGTGGACTTCTGGGCATTACTGCACAGGAGAGGGAATAAAATTCAAATTCAATAGACCAAGTCACCACTCACAATCTTCTCCCCTGCTTTTGGAAGAGGAGGCCTCAGGTTCCAGTAAACTGGCAACCAAAGCAAACACCACCTGCCCCAACTACAAAAAACGCCGCATCCTGGAAAGGTTTTGCTGCTGTCTTTGACAACTTTAGGATCAATATCACCAGGCATTAACTCCTCAGTGTACTGGTAACCACAAGGCGACATCCCCTAATTGAAGATGCACAAAGCACTTTCCAGTAATCAAATTGTGAAAAATCAATAAAAATACTTTGTAAAGTCCATGACTTTTTAAAATCAGCAGTCTTCAAAAACACTCTGATTATATTTTTCAACATAAAAAGTCAATCAGATATTACGGGATATCACAAAAAGAAAATGAGATGCTTTGCCAAGGGTTCAGCCTGCACCTGCAGCACTGCCTCTGCATATGAAACGTGGCTGATGCTGATCTTGTCACCTTATCCATTTTTGCAGAAACAACTATCAGGGAAACAGAAGGGACAACGTATTAAAACTTTCCACAGCCACCTTTAGCTATCAGGAACAAGATAGGAGACAGTGCATTAGAGCTTGCCAACTTAATAAAGTATTCTGAAGGTAAGATACTTAATCAGCCAGAAAGTGATTGCATTAGGCACGACTGGGAGACTGAAGCCTGCCTGTACAATGTTTTGTCAACAAGAAGAAAGACCCTTCAGAAAAATTTCCTTAAGCCCTATCCCCTTACTTACAGTAACTAAACCCATGCATTTATACATACTTTTGGTTGGAGTAATGGGAAGCAACCAGCAAAACACAAAACACAGTAAGGGAGGAGGAATCTCTCAGCCTTTGGGCTGAATCCAGCTCCCATCTTTGCCAACTATCACTTGAAGCATTGGTTAGGACCCGCTCCGCACCCCAGTCCTCCTTCCCCACCACTGCTCCCCTCCTCACACGCTGGCTCCTTTCTCCACATCTGACCACCCTCCTCTCCACCGTGATCTCCTGATCCCAGCACTAGTCCTCTCCCCGGCTGCAGCTCCTGCTGCTTTACCATCCCCCACAACAGGAGAAGTGAGGGCCATCTGTGTCCCACGGGGAACCCAGTGGAGCTCTGTGCCAGGAGAAACGTCGGGAAGGCCCCCAGAGTGGCCCCATGTGGGCACCTCCAGTGCAGAGATGCTGTCTTTGGCAAAGGTAGGAAGGCACTGAGCAGGCAGGCAACAGCACATCTCCAGGAGATGCTGCACAACGTCAACGGGAACGCAGACACCACATGCCAAGGAGACTTGTGGTCCTGGGCTCTATGCAGTCACCCAAACAGCAAGCAACAAGCACAATTTAAATTTCTACAGCAATGAACATTAAAGCATATTTGCATTCATTCATACTTGTTATCTGCAAAATCTTCTGTTAGTGTTTAACTTACTCCACTATTTATACCACTGCTTAATTAGGCCCCAGGGGTGACTTTTAATCTAATTTACACCAAACAAATCCTAAATCACCAGCACTCTCTCAGATTTACTCCAATGTAAACAAGGTGAGAAGCTGCTCAAAATGCCTAACGCAAACATTTTTGTTTCCTTGCGCTTGTAGTTGCCAAGAGCTTCCATGGATTTCTTTCAAAAAACGGTTTTAAATCACCTTTTCTCTGCAGACTCTTGATTCACCGCTTAGCAGTGCGGTCTCTAACCTGCTGGTTTAACCTAGAAAAACTACAGATACAGGGCACTGCTGCTCTACAATCACAGAACTCCTGAACAGAGGGAAAACTTCATCCACGCTGAGTACCACACTGCTGCCGCAGGACTGCTAATGGCTTACGGTTGGCTTAGCTTAAAATCTGTGTGGTTGTTTCTGCAGCTGAGCGCAGGGAAACCAACGCTGTCCCCCAGGACACCTCTGACACAGCCACCACTCCCGGCACGCAGGGCAGGAGCCTCCTCCACACAAGGGTTCATTCAAAAAATCAGTTCTTGCCTGATCCGAGCTCTCTCTAGGAATGATTCCCAGTTGCCAGAGAGATCAGAGCCCTGGTTTCTCTCTATTTGCACTTTGCTTGGGGCAGATAAACGCTGCCACAGGAAAGTGCAGGAATGCACCACCTCCCTTCATCTTGGCTGTGACACACTCACAAAGCTGCCGGCCTTCTCCAGTCCCACTGCCACAACACTATTGCCTGGAAAGACAAGAGAAGGTGTTTGACATGTTCTTTCCCTGTGCCCGAGAGAAATGTATTACCTGCCCAATAAACCTGGTTATCTATTGAACAGACAAGCCGGCGTCCTGTGAGTCTCCTCAAAATCAGGTTGGTTACGTACCGGCAATCACATTACACAACACTGCCCGATTTATCTTTTTATTCAAAACCACTCTTTACAGAAGACAAATGAAAAGCTGAAACAACAGAATCCCTCATTGCTTCCAGCATCCTTCAGCGCTAGCAAAACTTGCTCCAGTAAGAGTGGAAGACAAATGAGATTATTTCAGGACTGCAGGCATAAATTATAAATATATAATAAATGCTACAGAACATATTATTTCACTCAGCCCCTTCTCACACGCGGTCAGGTAACAAAATATGTGCACCAAGGGAGACAAGTGGGATAAAGTCAAACAGCATTTTAAGCCTTGCCCTCAGCAACTAACACTTGCATATATATATATATATTTATTGTTATTATTTTTAAGATTGTGCCCAGCAAAATCCCTGCTTTCTGGTCAAAGTTGTCCTCATTTCTCAACATCTAGACAACTAAAATTAAAGCAGCAGCTGACTTTACAGCACTGTAGCCCTGGAGTACTCCATTTTTCAAAAAGTTTCCTTTGTAAAGCCTGAAAACACACAGCTCTCTGAGGTTCTTTTTCCATTATCATTTTTCAAAGCTTGCCTCTGGGTTTGGTTTGGGGGTGGTTATTTGTCTCTAATTTCCATGCTGAAATGCCAAGAGTTACAATAAGAATAGGTGCACGCTGCTAATACTGCCACTTCTCAGTGGATTTACTTGAAAAACAGTAGAAAGGCTAAAATGAGTGAAGACTGCAGTTTTCCTCTTCATTAAACTTCTCCTCATCCATGCATAAACACCTAATTCTCCACTGAGGTTCCCAGAGTATTAAACTAATTTGAGAAAGAAACCCAGACAGCACCTTACTTATATTTTGTTTATAAAAACACAGCTCTGTGCCCACAGCAGGACAGAGGCAACAGGATCTGTGGTGGCCCTGCTTGGAAGGGAAGGTTATTGTGCTGCAAATAAGGCTGGAGGTATTCCAGCAGAATCCAACCCTTGCACCCATCCAGGCAAAACACAGACGAACCCTCATTGGGATGGCCTGCTACAAACCACCCACCGGGCAGCTCTCAAGCACTGACCAACGGGTGGAGCTGGAGGAGGCACAGACCCCTCCAGGAGCACAAGGACACCTGGGCTATGGAAGAACGCAGCACCCGGGCTCTCCAGCTGTAATGCCTGAACCCTTCCAACGAGGAAAAACAAACACAGGTGGGGCTGGCGCCAAAGAAATTGTTTCATGAATGCCTGTGCCTAACCGTAAGCTTCAATTTTCACTTTGCATTTAAGCCCCAGATTGGAAGCTTGTTCCTCACTGACCTGCTGTAAAGTGTTCCTCACTTTCACTCACAGAAGTTAAAACTAGCGGTAGATCACTTTGGAACCCACGCGTTATTTCAACCCTCACAACCACTGTAAGAGTAACTTCCTGTATTTAATATGTATTCCTGGATTTCACATTATCTTTGGCAAGATATCGCAATAGCTCTAATTAGTTCTAATTCACAGACTCTCTAATTTAAGGTTGGCTGCACAAAATAGTAACGATCATGTGGCTATGGAAAAAACAGTGCTCTGAATGATTACGCATTGAGCAGTACATGAAAAAAGGTACTTTCAATAAAATATTATTTCTTAAAATCCTATCAGCTGCATTGACTGTAAAACCACATAACATTTTTTCCTATTTAAATATTAAAAATTTCATTAAAAAGTTAAAGCATTAGGTGTGAGATCTGATCACTTTGTTCTGATGCCAGCAACAATTGCCCTGTTAAGCACCCTCAGCTTAAGGAAGCATTCACTCATTTGACTTTTACCATCTCATTCACAAAGCAAATAAAAACTAGAATAGAAACAACTCTACAAAAATGTACTTTAAAAAATATTACATTTGAGAATTTTGTCTTTTATGTGGCAGCTGGAGCTCAGTAATGTTTCAAATGGAAGCAACAGTCAGTGCACTTACCCTGCTCACGGATCCCAGCCTCACGGTTACTTGGGCAAAGGGATTCCTGTGATTACATTAATCACGGGTCATCATTTAAGATAAACCAATAAAAGTGAATTAAGGCCACAACATATCACACATGGTTTAAATACTACATTTCTTTGACAGCCACACACAAATGTAAGCTGTTAGTTCTAGCAATTAGCAGTTTTCATGCTTTGTTAAGATCATGGCACCAATCCAGAGAGAGAAAGGTAATTCACAGAGAGAGATCCCACCACGGCCATTCCCAACCCAGCTGGCAAACCCTGGCTCTCCAATAAACCCTGCACAGCAGTACCACAACCCAGGAGCACTGCATTACGTGAAGCACAGACATCAGCCGCATACCTGAATCAACAAGGGCACCGCACCGCCTCCAGCCTCGGGTAACATTGACTGCCCAGGCTTCGCTCTTGCAGCTCACGGTACCATCCCACTGCCTTGCTGAGATTAGAGCTCTGTGACTCTGAGTTGCCTGTTTATCTGACTTTAATAACGTCAGTGCAGGTTCTGCCATCAAAGTTCTGCCATAGTTTTAGACCAAAAGTTAAAAGCAATGAAATTCCAACAGTCTCTGCTTGCACTTGGAGCTATATTTAAATCATGTGTGATCAATTTCTCCCCTCTCCTGAGGACGAGTCATTAACCTTCTCCCCAGCAGTTCAGCATCTGCTCAGCACGGCTACCATCGAAGACGCTGACAGTCATGGTAGCTTTGCCTTAAAGGTTAATCACTTCAATTCCTTTTTTTTTTTAAAGGAGAGATAAAGATCTATTGGACTGTTCATCGCACCCCTCTCAAAACACAGGGAGATTGCTGAGAAAAATCTTTGCTTAATCACCTGGAGGAATGAAAAAGCAGGGAATTTTGCATTATTAATGAAAATCTCAGCAATTAGATAAGTAATAGCCTCCTTCCATTCCACACTGAAGTTAAAGTTGCTTATAAGGCTTCCTGATGGACCACATTTCCAGCCCTATCAAAGCAGCTTTCCCAGTTACAAACCTTCTTTTATGCACTTGGGAGTTGCAGGGTTCATCTGTGACTGTCATTAAAACTAAGCTGGAGTGATTTACTTCAACTCTTAGTGCCCGATTATGAAGATTATCTTTCTCACATGTATTTTACATCAAAAACACGAGAGATAACATCTCACAGCAGCTCCGTATTCAAAATATTCTACTGAATGCCAGAATATTAATCCAAGTCCCAGATCTGAATGAAGGCAAGAAGAGTTGATTTGATCCCTCATCCTAAGCAAATCTCTGCCCCCATTCTTCTGGCTACGGACTCTCTGCTGAATTACCAGAAATTCCACTGTGAACATTAAAAAAATATAGAAGAACTTCAGTCAAGCCCAGAATATTTCATTAAGCCACTTCTGTTGCAATCGGAGCTTCTGATAAAAAAATGTTTTGCATAAGGATGTTGGAAAAAGTGTCAGACATTCAAACACTGGAATCTGTCCCCACGGATGTATATATGCAATTCAGAAAGCTGTAGGAAAGATACACAGGCCATATGTTGTAAATTCAGAAGAGGAACTGCAACTCTCTCTGAAATACAAATTACCTTCACAAAGTGACAGATCACTCAACACATTAGAATGAAAATAAATATAAATATTGAGCAACCTTTCCCACTTAGTGGACATATGTTTCCCATATAAAGACTGAGTATAACAAGCCTCAATTCAATATATTAACTGAAGTATTTCCCTTTCTACCCTGCACAAGACAGTCTCCTCTGACTGCTCTTGGGTCTGTGCTATGTGCCCCACACAGGCTTGTTCATTGTCCGTACTTAGATACTTTCAGATATAAAAGCAGTTATGACACACACATTGTTAATATTCACAAAAAGGAAATACCTGATGCCTGTTGCGGGGGGGGGGGGGGGAAAAAGAGCGTGCAAATCCAGTACATGACGTGCACTCAAGCTCACTGGTCTTCAAGAAATAGAATTTTATGTAGTTCTCATTGATACTCTTCGCTCAGACACAACAAACAAACAGAATAATAAAACTATTAAATGTCAGGATGTGGCACACTGGCTGCATTTATAGTATGCTGGCACACTTACACAGCATGATGTCCAATTTTAGTAAGTCTTGCTACTTTTTATACCAATTCATAGCTTTTAAAAGGAGGAGCTTTACGACATCCCGATAAAAATTCTTTTTACATGTCATTAATTCAACCACAAAATTTATTACAACAGCAATAAACAACAGCCCCAATTGCAAATAAAAACCCACGTAGCTAATACATTCAGCTCAGCCCTCCAACAGCCACAGAAAGGTGTGGTAGAAGTTTAACCCACAAGTCTTTAAGACATCTGCTCTGCAGGTCTCCTTCCACACCACTGACTTCAAACACCCAGAAACAAACCAAGCCCAGAGTAAAAGACAACACTCGGGGCTGTAGCATGGAACAGAACCACAGAACAGATCATGGGCATCAACACGTGGTAGGTCACACACCCAAGTGATCTGAGAACGTGTACTGCGGAAGAAAATCAAAATCCCAACTCTATTTGATCAACATTCTTTCCATTCCTTAATCCTCATAATCTCACTAACCCACCCACACAGACACCAGCATGTTTACTGTCACCTAGATCTAATACACTGTTGACATAAAATAAAAAAAAAAAACACCAAAAGATCACAGAATCAAGTTACATCCTACAGAGTAGAACTCCCCTGGATATAACAGCAGAGACTCCAGATGCACAAACCCTCAGACCAGATGCTGTTCCAATGTTCCAAGACTTCTCTCTTTTGTGGTTTAAACCCTCTCCCAATTTTCAGGCTAAAATAATTTTGGACAAAAGTGTGCCCAAGTCACCTGACACCAAATTATCATTCCTCCTGAAATCCAAGGCTGATCTCTCCTTCTCTTTGTCATTTATTTATGTAGGAGTGGGAAAGAGAGAAGAGAAAAGAGTGGGTAAGCGAATGGAGCAGAGTCATCACATCACCTCTCACGATGACTGGAGTCAGAGATTGCACATGGAATTTCCAAAATACACACATCTCAAAGCATCTTAGACACAACTGCTAAGGGTCATAACAAAACTTTTGTCCCCTTGTTAGAGACAGGTGTCCCTTACTAAGACACAGAGTTTAAGCTTGAGAATACAATCCCGAACCCCGGCTGTTGGGCTGACCGCTAACACAACACTGCTTCTCACCACATGCACATTTTTCCCTTTCTGAGGCCTTACGGACCCGTGACGATTTCACAGGGAACTCCAGTATTTCCATGGCTAAAGCTCTGCCTTCACATTCTCTACACTTCAGTTACCTGTTTCTAACCTAAATATATCTCATGTTCAAAACAGACAACTAGAAATGTCAGATCTGAGCTCTTTCTCAACCAACCATTCCGTGAACACGAGTGTAAGAGTTGCCTACTACTTCCCTTTCAGTTTTATATTTTCTCCTCAAACTACAAGGACCTTTTCACACGTTGTGAAAGAGCAGCTTCACTTTTTCTTGGTTACTACCTGTTTCAAAGAAGCCTGCAAAACTGACAAAAATTGTATCAACCTAAACCATTTCAATTCACATTGTTTTAATACCAATTATTCAGATTTCACGTTACAGAAGGAGTTCAAACAATACATTTTCTGCTTTCCCCTACGTGCTTTATGGCCTTCCCAAACTCTCTGGACAACTTCTTCAGAACTTCAGAAGTCAGGTAAAGGTCCTCAGTGCTCTTAGACATTAAATGGCTCATAAGAACCCTGGTGTAGCCGTATGATTACCAAAGGCCATTTCTCAGGACCAGCAGTGGTGGGAACACACCAAAGGTTTTTTATTTAAGCCAATTCCTTCCTTCCAAACCATCTTGCAACAGGTCACTTAACTGCCCCAGCAATGGTCTTTAAGTGCAAGTGCAGGGCTTTATCATTCCTCCACTACTCGGCTGCAGTACAGCTGGTCAATTAAATATTTACTACAGAAATTCTCAATATTTAATTAGGGATAAATAACATTATTTGGCAATTGTACCTGTACACAAACATTTAATATGACCAAGATGCATTTAAAGTTGTTAAAAGTTTGTGGATAACAATATTGCAATGAATTAACATCTTGTCAGTGACTGCTGCAAATTACAATCTCGCTATTACAGCCAAGAAATGGATTAAAATAAAATATTGCTGGCTTTAATCAAGTAATAAGGAAAATACACATGACTATTTATGAAAATATGGAAAAATCTGAAACAAAATATTAAATATATTAAGCACGTTTACAGTCAAAGGTATTATCTAAAATACTTAAAATACTTATTTAATAAATCAAACCTTCACATAAACTTGATTGTGTAATGGCTAGTAATAACTATTTTGAGATTCCTGATGATTTTGATGACAGCATTCAAGAAAACTGGACTCTACCATTCTACAAGCCAAGGCGAGAACAGTCAAATCTTCAGATTAAAGATATCCCGCCCCAAAAAAAATCATCACAAAAGCACAATTTGTTCATCGCACCCCTAACACATCACTGTCCCTACACAGATCAAGCAATTTCTAATCAAGTTCCACCTTCCTTTCAGACACAGAAAAATAAAAGCAACGGTGCAAAGCCCAAGTCCTTGGGTAAGAGATCTTTATCACACCTGGACTCTGCAGAGTTATTCAGATATAGTTTCAAGAGTCCCTTTCTACTGAATTTGCAATTGGCCGTGAAAACCAATGTACCACTGAATTCCATGGTCACTTTCTACCTGCATTCCTGCTTGCCCAGTACTGTAACAGGTAATAAATTCCACCACTCCAACAGTCTCCACAAAAGCTGTCCCACCACAGACTGCAGCTATCAGTGTCAGAACACTTTGCAATTGGGCAAACAACCGCCAAAAATTTTGGTTATGCAGCTACCACAAGCCATCAGAAATGCATGATATTTGCACCCAGAGCTGGTGGGTGCAGATGACATTTCAGGGCTGCTCTGCCATTCTGAAGACACATTTCCAAGGATGAGCACCTGAATCTTTACTATCACCTGTAAAATAAAACTCAAACGTTTCTGGAGGCAATATTTTTTAATTGTAAAACAATAATCCCACACATTGGAAAAAGCTAATAACATTATCCAGTACTAACTGCAAATAAGTTATCTATTTTTCACACATACATTTTAATAATTTACATATGCCTAAATGAAAAAAAGATGATACAGACAAGCTTGCAATCTAAGAAATCCTTTTACTTTAAAGGCAAAAAAACCTCCCAGCTCTCTCAGGTTTTGTTGCTTCTACGTGCTCATGTGACAGTTCCAGTTTTGGTACAATCACCATGCTGAGAGGCTGGTCCACAACTGGAATGACAGAGGACACAATTGCAACCTGAAATACCAAGTAACTGCCAAGAGCTTTGAAGACATCTTTTCAGCTCAAGGATCAGTTACCTTCTCTGAATTCAACCTTCATAACATCAAAGACGACATTAATTTTAACATGAAAGATATGTCAAATAATGTTAGTGAATCCATCATCATCACCAAGCAATGTATTGCCCTCATTCAATATCAGGTTGTTTTGAGGTAAGAATCCCTACTGGAGGTTACTGGGAAGGAGCTGTGACAGAAAAATACGGGATTTGATTAAGGAACACTTGAAGGTAGCTCTAGGTCCTTGCCAGCAGCTCTTGTGGTTGCTTCTCCTCAGCATGAACCCTTGGAGACCCCAGGAACAGGTGTGACAGCAGCATCTTGTGGGCAGAAGAAAGCATGGCAGTAGCAGCTTCCCTCTAAAGCCCTAGGAGGGAGTGCACCCCCATGTGCATCTCCTGCACTGTCTCCACCAGGGTGGTCACTTGAGACCTCACTGCCAGCACTGAGCCTCAACTCTCTTAGGCTCAACTGCTCTTCCTGTGTATCCCAGCTGTGCTGCTCTTTTTTTCCCCTACCACTTCACTATATTATTTCAAACAAGAACACTCTTGAAATAACTGTAACAACAAGCAGTTTAAATGTGACCAAGTCACACAATGCAAAGGCATCAGCTACACTGTCCTCAGGGGGCAAGACCTCCTCAGTTAAAGCAGCCTGTTCACCTGACCTCTGTTACTGTCACATAAACAAAGCACTGTCTGGTTGGTTTGTTTTCAGGGTTTTCTTTTCGTTTGTTTGGGGGTTTGGTTTTGGATTTGGGGTAAGGGGCGCTTGTCTGGTTGGGGTTTTTGGTTTGGTTTAAACATATGAACTAGAAAAACTTACAATTACAGCTTCATGGCGTAAAACAGAAATAAGAAATGATTGCCTTATAAGCCAACATATTGTTTATACTGGTATTTGATTAACCTCTTCTTCCCCTTTCTCCCCTTAACAGGCTGAAAGTACAGAAAAAAAAACATTGATTTTAATAAATGTTAACATTTACACAGGGATTTCTGGCTTCTGCCTCTGACCACCTGCCTGACTGGATTTGAAGACCAATCTTCTACACTACTGAGTAGCTCTCATTTTCTTCCATATAATCAAAGGACATTATTTGATCTCCAACGTCCTATTGTGCAACAATTCCTTCTTCTATTAAAGAAGTCAAAGGCAAACAAACACTCCCAACCCTTGGTGGAGAGGCTTCCAATAACTCCGAGCTCCCCACGGGAACTATTCCAGGGGCAGTTCACTAAAACATTGTGTCTCCTGCACTGACAAATCTCTTACAGAAGATGTTCCAATTCTCAAGTTCAAAGTCAGGTAGTCTTTTAAATTCTGTTTGCAGCCCCAAAAGGTTCCTCCAAACAATTTTATATCCTACTTCGAATCTAGATGGTATTTAGCCCATTCTGGACATTTACAGCAATTTTCTACTTGGTTTTAAACAGACTAACATCATTTACACCTACACCACAGAGTGCAATTCTTGTTGCCAAGTAATCGTATGTGCAATTGCTTCTGTGGAGGTGCAATTTCTTTCCTGTAAATACATTATATATTATTTAATAGTATATATTGATATCAAAGTACCTATGTATGGTATCCATATAAATATATTATTAACTCACTGCTTTACAAGTGCTGGCCAGCCAGCACAGCTGCTGCCACTCCAGCACTGCCGTGGTCAAACTCTGAATTTCACCAAGCAGCAACCAGAGAGGGGAAGGCAGAGTAGAAACATCAGCAGATACGTGCTCGAGTCAGTCAACCAACTCCTACAAAGATGTCAGTGAACCTCTGTGGAAGAATAAGAATTTACAAGAACAAACCTTAATTTTTTGCATCCAAAACAATAGTAAAGCAGGGCAAATGATGACAAATTAAACAAAACACAGTAACAATTTGTATTTATTAAATAAAATATGCAAATTCAGTCATATATAATGTTATCACAACTCATTTGTTTTAGCTTCTTTAAATATTCAAGTTTTAATGGAATAATTACACAGACAATTTGGCTTATATACAGGCATAAATTTAGACAAGCTAAAGATGCATAGAAACACCCTTTTTGGACTAATCTTCCGTGTGCCACAGCTGCCACTTACACTCATTTACAGGAACTGAGGATGTGGTTGTCTGTGCCATGTCAGCTCAGCTCAAAGAGCAAAGTCCTCCAGGGCACCGATTCATCGAGTCAGTCGCTTGTGACACTGGCAGCAAACCCAACACAGAACACCAACCATTACTTTCCACCAAACACAGACATAAAAGAGCTAAATAAGTGAGAAAAACTGCTGAACACTGTGCACAGAGGGCAGACTCCCTTGCAGGTTCCTGATCTGTTTGCTACCCAGAGCATCCCTCACTGCACTGGAATTCCTCCAATTCTATTCTGCAGATCAGAGAGAATATTTCACTTTTTTTTCCTAATAAGAAAACCAGAAATATTTCCTTGTTGTTGTTTCAAGATAACAGAATTTCAGAGTCATTTTGATAAGCAGAAGAATACAGGATACTGTCAGAAAATGTATTTCCTTGATTTCCTTACTTGCCAATACTACACTGCTGGCTGTATTTCTGAAAATGGAACTAAACTGCAAAAAAACCTTTCAAGGCTAGTTAGATGAAACACCCTTCTAATGCAAAAACACTTCCCTGATAGCAACAAAAACTTCAGACCAACCTAACTGGGGCAATTTCAAAGCAAGCATGAGAACACCACAGCTGAAGACCCACAGACAGGGAGAGGGGGAAAAGAGAAGTCCATTCCTGCTTTCCTTTGACTGGCCATCAGTCATCCTTGGAGCTTCACCTACCTCAGGAAAACAGATTTGTTATTACTTATAAAGTATACCTGATTTTGAAACAACTATAAAATCTGGACTTCGTTCCATTTTAAAAAGTGCATGTTTTTACAGGATTTTTCTTTTTTTACTAATAAACTGAAATGTTTTGCAACTTCAGACTAGCAGAGCTATCTCAATCACTGAGATTGCTGAAAGGTTACACAACAGACATGAGGTAACTTGGAAACCCAGAGAGGCACAAGTACATGCACGCAGGGTTTTTCTTCACAGGAATACCAACACATGCCAGTAACTCTTCTGGAGCACAGGGAAAAAGAACTGAAACTGCACGTGAGAGGACACAGTCGCTCCCAAGTGCTTTTCACACAGAGTTCAGTCCCATCGCGATACACCTGTTGTTTGCTATTCAGTGCCGCAAAGGATTTGAGTGTTTCCAGACCACAGGCTGTGGCGCAGACAGGACACGGCATGGGATGAAGGCTTTCCATACCTTCAAAAGAAAATCAATATTCTGTTAAACTTCTGAAGAGACCTTAAAGGTCCATTTAGTCTTATTTTCAATTATTCTGCAGAGGTGTCAAAGGCCTTTGCAAACACATCTTTATTTTTTAAGCCTCCATTAGCAGGTCTCCCTCCATCTGAGACACACACCAGGGTGCACAGCTTCGTTGTCTAAGTGCTTCCAGATACCTGAGAAAGCTGAAGAACTTGACACGGTGTCAGATACCGGTCCTTAAAGGACTCGAGGTTAACACAGAAAAAACAGAAAGGGGGGAAGATATGAATAGAGAGAAAGAGTCCAGCACAACAAGTACTTCTAAGTTGCAAATGTAAAATAGTTTGCCCAAGCCCACACTGCAAACCAGTACTACCAGCCTTGGCTCCAGAACTCAAGCTCCTGGTGATGTGCTTAATCCTTTTAGGCCACATTAGCTCAGTTTTAAACTAGAAAAGACTGCCTACCAGTGCTGCACAATTGAATCAATCACTGATTGACTAGTAAGAAGCTACTGATTTATAGTGTGCCTGAACTGACCCGAAGTAAGTGACAGCTCTGCTAGAAGAGAGAAGCAGTGAATACAAAGATTAAGCTCTGTTTTAACAGAAACAACCTACCAGATTTTTTTCCACAAGTAGAAATTTTAAAAGCTGAGGCTGTGTTTCTCTGAATTAAGAAAAAAATAATATCAAAATAATAATGTTAAAAGCTGGAAGCAGATTCTATTCAAGTTTTTTCATTTTTGCTTGAATTCTTTCAAGGTATATTGATTTTTCAGACTTTACATTGCTACATTGCTAGGGTATAGGAAGGTATCTAAAATAGTTTATTTCTAGACAGTGCTTCTACACACTGGGAAATTTATTTAAAGCCAAATACAAAACCACCAACTTTCTTACTCTCAATTTAAACCAACAAGAAACCTCACATTCTCTTTGGTGGGTTTCAACATCTTCCCACTTTGCATTTCCCCTTTTGGCTGCAGCCATTAGAAAAGGCAATGAAGGGGAAAAGGACACAGAGACCGAGAAGACAGAGGAGCAGTTATTAGCTCAGTGAAAGGTTTTAACTTGTGGCTGTATTTCATACACATTTGTCTTGCAGAAACTAAACTTTATTACTACCATTTGTCATGAGAATAAGAATACCTATGAATTAGAATATTCTCAGAGGTTGTTCACAGAGTCAATCACACCAAGGATGCCAAATGTCATTATGTCATGGTCTCCATCAAGGACCAATGAGCAATACGTATTTTACGTATTTGTATCTGGTACCCTCATTACTAGACTGCACAACACAAGATTCAGTAGAGGAGACACCTTACATGAAGTTAGTCAACGAGTCACCAAAGAGGTGGAAGAGAACCGTTTTATCCTTCATTGAGCCAAGGAGTAATTAAGTAGTCAATTAAATCCAGGAAATTATATACATTTGGATCACCAAAGAATCAAAGAATTGTCTATTCTAATTAAAGCAACTGCTCTCACTGACTCCGGGATAAGAAAAATAAACTAGATCACAGTTAGAAGGTCAAATTTGCCTGTGCCTTTTGTCAGACTTCAGCAGAGAGACTGGTCATAAACACCAGCAGGCCTAAGAAAATTCTGCAGTTGGCACTACGGGAAGCACCAAGAACACAAGAAGGAACACTTCACCACCACCACCACATCAAGAAAGGCTCCAACATACCACATAGACAAACCTTCCCAGTTTAACTTTTACAAACGTACAGGTGGGGGTGTTCTCTCACGTCTCCATCTGTGAATTTACTAATTTGAATTTCATAGACAAATGATGTCTGCACTTTGTCTCACCTGTTCTGAATTAAGCACGACCTGGAGTTATCTGGACAGAAACAAGCATTTCTCTTTCAGCAAATCCATTCAGCAGCTGTGCCCCAGCTCAGCCACAAGTGTTCCAGGCAAGCAAAGACTGCACATACTCCCCAGCTGCGGATGCCAAGGTCAGAGATTGCTCCTAGCCCAAGGATCAGGATGAATAGAAAAGTGCTGGGAACCAGAAAGGCTCTTTATTACACAAAACAAAACACTGGAGAGCACATTTGACTCCTGAGCATCCCCGGGGAGTTTATTTCATGTAACCAACATCTTGCTGAAAGGAAGCATCAACAGTGGTTTCCTGAAAATCAAACACAACTTTTTTTCCACAGTCTCTTTAGACTCTGTTTGTACTTCTCTCATTCTGTTTTCCTACTGGAAATGCCACTTCATTAAGTGAACCAAAGCCATCATCATCTTCCCTTATTCAAGTATCTTCATAAACTCTATTTGCTCTCCTGGCATCTATTGAGTATAATGTTAACGATTACAGGGAGACACAGTTTATCTTTTGTTTCTTCAAGTTGGTAGTTCATCATTCAAAATTTGTACTACCAGACTATAGTTAAATGTTATCTGAACTCCACAGCTGCATAATTTACTTCCTTTTCTCTCTCTTCTTTCTCTATGTGTGGTTTTCTCTTAGAAAAATGCAAGCTCTTACAGATCAGGCTTCCTTTTTTAAAATAAAATACAGCATCTTATACTCACTCTAGGTACTGCCCAAAAGCACAGCAAATACTCAAAATTTTGTCTTCCAGAAAAAAAAAATAGATATTTTTATTTTATATTTTTGGGCATGAACCCTTCAGGAGGTCAAATATTTCATTTATTTCACTAAGTGGTTGCAGTAAACTCAAACTAGCAATGTCAAAAATTTTCCCACCCTCCATCACTACCATCCTAACCAATAGTTTTTTTGTGAGAATTAAGACATTCTGGCACGGGTACTACTTCTGCTGGTTAGGACTGGTCTTCCACAGGAGGAAATAATGGAAATTATTAAATCCCATATATCTTAAACTGCCTCATACAAGTTAATTTTTCTGAGTCACAACTTTCAGCATTTTAAGTCCCCTCTTCCACTCCAAACCGTATCGGAATGTATAACATACCAGTAACATCATGGATCCCACTCAAAGATGTCAGGAGATCACAATCTGCACTTTTCACAAATACTCAAACACCACCACACCACTCGTTACAACAAACACTTTCCGCTTTTCTCTTCATTTCTCCACTCCAAGCACTCCACCATCCCCACTGTGTTTACCCCAGACTCTCAGGTGCAGTAAGTCACAAAGCTCCCCACAACCAGACTTCCTCAAGCCTGCACAGACTGTGCAGGGAATTCAAACTCAGCTTCCAACCTTTCAGGCACTCAACACCAACTCTTTGTGTTGCTCAGCAATCTATGCTTCCCTCAAGGCTGCACGCAGAAAAAAAGCTCAATTCAAAGCCCTTCCTTGCCGAAGCAGAGCATCATATCAAGTGTACAACTCTCCACTGAAGAGCACATGTACACACAGCTTAAACTCTTCTGATAGAGGTTCTAGGGAGATCAAGGGCAACTGGTAGGATGGGAAAGAACAAAAAATCCCTAATATTAATATCTTCATTTAGCATCCAGACAACAGGACTTTTTCCTTTAACTTACTTCCTTAGTGTTGCTTTGTGACTAACAAATGAGAATCAAAATCTTCCATAAAACCATGCAAAGCATACTAAATGTTGCATAAAAATGAAAAAAAAATAGCCTAACAAATAAAAACAATAACAACTTCCTCACAGTTACACCATAGTCGCTGTAAGTTCAACTACATTAACCTTCATTTCACGCAAGAAAACTCCACCTGGAGAAGTCTGAACACTCCCTTCTACACTGATTGCACCTGGGCTACTGTAAGATACACACAGAGTCAGAGAATTATTTAGGTTGGAAAAGACACTTAAGATCAAGTCCAACTGTTAAGCTAACACTGCCAAGTCCACCACTAAACCATGTCCCTAAGCACCATGTCTGCACATCTTTCAAATGTCTCCAGTGACAGTGACACCATCACCTCCATGGGCAGCCTCTGCCAGGGCCTGACAACTCTTTCAGTGAAGCAATATTTTCTAATACCCAATCTGAACCTCCCCGACACAACCTGAGGCCATTTCCCTTCATCCTATCACTTGTTCCTTGGGAGAAGAGACCAGCATCCACCTCACTACAACCTCTTTCAGGCAGCTGTAGAAGCTATAAGGTCTCCCCTCAGCCTCCTTTTCTCCAGATTAAACAGTTGCAGTTCCCCAGACGCTCTCCAGCCCCTCAATGTCCTTCTTGTGCTGAGGGGCCCAGAACTGACCCCAGTACTCGAGGTGTGGCCTCACCAGTGCTGAGCACAGGAGCACAATACCTGCCCTGATCCTGCTGCCCACGCTGTGACTAACACAGGCCAAGGTGCCATTGGCCCTCTTGGCCACCTGGGCCACTGCTGGCTCATGTTCAGCTGCTGTTGACCAGCACCCCCAAGTCCTATTCCATTGGGTAGCTTTCCAGCCACGCACCCCCGAGCCTGCAGTTCTTGCAGAGGGCTGTTGTGCCCCAAGTGCTGTACCCGGCACCTAGCCTTGGTGAAACTCACACAACTGGTGCTGGCCCCAGCCAGCCTGTCCAGATCCCTCTGCAGAGCCTTCCTGCCCTCAAGCAGATCAACACTCTCACACAACTTGGTGTTGTCTGCGAACGTACTGGGGGACCCCTCAATCCCCTCATCCAGATCATCAATAAAGATACTGCACAAGACCAGTCGCAATGCTGAGCCCTGGGGACACCGCTTGTGACCAGCCTCCAACAGGTTTTAGCTCCACTCACCACAAGTCTCCGGGCTGGCCATCCAGACAGGTTTTTACCCAGCAAAGAGTACACCTGTCCAAGCCACCAGCAGCCAGTTTCTTCAGGAGAATGCTGTAGAAAACCACATCTGAGGCTTTATTAATGTCTAGGCAGACGACATCCACAGCCTTTCCCTCACCTGCTAAGCAGGTCTCCTTGCCTTTCCTAAACCTATGCTGACTGAGCCTGATCACCTGGTTATCCTGTAGGTGCCACAGATGGCACTCAAGGTGATCTGCTCCATAACCACCCCTGGCACCTGGGTCCGGCTGACAGGCCTGTAGCTCCCTGGATCCTCCTTCTGTCTGTTCCTGTAGGTGAGTGTCAGTCGCTGACCTCCAGTCAACTGGGACCTTCCCAGTTAGCCAGTACTGCTGATAAATAATGCAAAGTGGTTTTGTGAGCACTTCCGCTGGCTCCTTCAGCACCCTTGGGTGGATCCCATCCAGCTCCACAGACCTGTGTGTGTCTAAGTGGTGTAGCAGGTTGCCAACCACTTCTTCTTGGATTATGGGGGCTTTATTCTGCTCCCTGACCCTGTCTTCCAGCTCAGGGGCTGGGTACCTGGAGAAAAACTGACCTGACTATTAAAGACTGAGGCAAAGAAGGCATTAAGCACCTCAGCCTTTTCCTCATCCCTTGTCGCTCTGTTTACCCTCCCACCCAATCAAGAGTGGAGATCATAAATTCACTGATATAATTCATTACATGACATAATGCACAAGAGCAACACTTCTCTCTGGGAACCGAGGTCAGCTTTGATAACCTAACCAAAGTTCAAGGAACTTCAAAACACATGCTCAAGCGCCAGTGGGTACTTCTCTGAACTACAATCCTAAGCAAATTCAGATCAAAAAAAAAAAATGAGCAATGAAAATCAAGATCAAGAATTTAAAAAGTAATTGGAATATGAAAGCCAGATATTACTATTTTTCATCTCAGCAGGATAAACAGAAACATTTTTAATAAACATTTACAGGTCTACTGTCTAATGAGTGTCAAGTGTTTTAAGACTACAAGTAAGATTTCACTCATTACTCTAAATTACCAGTTAGAAAGGAAAGTGAGGCCTATTTTCTAAAGTTCCTTTTCTTCATCTCAGCTCATAAACGTGGCTTTACTAGAGGAATTTTGGGTTTAACCTCACATTAGATAAAAGCTTTCTCTATTTCACTCTGTACAGAAATATTTGTACAATTTTGATGAATAAAGACAAAAAGAACATGGTCAAATCAAAAATAATGCCGTCGCAGCAAAAATAGAAGATTCATAATGAACTGCAAAGACCTATTGTGGCAGCGGTGCTCAAACTCAGGGTTTTTCCATTTATTACCACCCTGTCCTTGCTCAACAGCACACTAATGAAGTTAATCTAAAGGCTAAATTTCAATTACGAATCACAGAACCGCATCTCTGCTCCCTGATTGCTCAGATTATGCTAGCCAAGCCTTCTCCAATACAAAGCACAACGGTTGACTGCATATAAAAGTTCCTGAAACATCAGAAATAGTCAGTCCAGAAGGTAAAATCTGACAAACACCTGTTTTCACATCCATTCAATAATTCTGTGGCAAGGTAATGATTTCTAATAACTTGACAGACTGCTCACTCACTTAAAATATGCTGTACAGGTCTGAACAATAAAAGGAACAGCAAATGTTTAAATCTCTCAGGCTTGCAGCCAAGACAAAGTCTTCAGACAGCGTGGAAAAAAAAAAGGGGTTCCATTTGCTAAAATAATGCAGGAGAAAATATTTTCCTCTTGAGTACCTACAATGCATTTGTCCTGGAACAAAACCTGAGAGAACTGCCAAAAGAAAAACAAGATCAGCTAGAGGCAGTGCATCACTTGGCAATTAATATGCACAACTACAGGCCAAGATGTGTTGTTTCATAATGTGCCAACATAGCTCAAATAAGGAGTTGAAGGTGTAGGACTGAAAAAAAAACCCCAAAACATGAATAACAACAAAAACCTGGGTCATTTGCTTCCAATTGTTTCTGTGAACAGAGGAGTGATGGATGCTCACATGGACACCAAACCACGCTGCTATCACATCTGAAAGACTGATATGAAGGAAATACCACATCTGTTTTTTAACAGGAAAATAAGAAAAGTTGCACAGCCTATAGTTTTCAGGTGAGGGGAGGAGGCATGGAAGGACTGATCAATTCTGATGGGAGCCAAAGCAGCAAATGGGAGACAGAACACAGGAATGCCATGAGTTCCAACTGATCACAAAACTGAAAAGACAGCAGAGCCTTTCAGTCGATCTCTTGGAAGTGTTTTCACCACACAGTGCATGCAATTTCCAGTTAATATAACAACTCCAGGGTGAAGTTCTCCACTTCTCATGGGGAAGGAAACCCGGTGAGAGTAAATGCACCATAGAAGCCTTTATCTGACCATCACTAGGAGTAAAAACTTTGGAGGGTTTCTTCCAAACTAAGGACAAGAAAGCGATACATTCCTGCTTTACACACATTATCAGTTCATATTTCAAGACAGTTGAGCTCACAGACAGAGAAGATTCCAAAGACTTGTTGCCATCCCATAGCACTCAAACTCAGGTCAAGGACATTCAAGTCCTTTCGCACTGACCAGTAAGACTTCTTTTTTTTCCTTTTTCAAGTTAGACCAAGGCAAACATTCACAACCACACCTTCACAGCAGCCACTGCAAAACTAAAGATTCCAAGATTCCTAATAACAAATATTAGTCCCTGTAATTCTTCGGGATACCACAGAATCACAGAATGGTTTGGGTTGGAATACAAGTTGATATTGGCCCAAAGAGAACAAGTTTTCTACCTTCTGTCTCAGACTACTTGTACCCCTTTTCATTGCTTCTAGGTTTCAAGTACATGTCACTCAGTGAGACGTTACCAGACAATCCTCAGACCTTTTAATAAATTTAAAATAAATTAAAAAAAAAAAAGTCCCAAAAAATAAAGACCTATATTTAAAAAAAGAAAAAATTCCAGATTGCCAAGATTAATCACATTATCTGATTTGGCAATCTTGACTACACAACAGTGATATATATATATATGCGCTAAATGATTTTGCAGTTACATCCCTCCAAAGCACTAAATCTTCTCATTGTCACATACCAAAACCAGCACGTTGCTTTTGTTTGGCTGGATGCTGTGCAAGCTTTCTGCCATGCCCTAGTCCTTAAATAAGCTGTTTCTCAGCAACATGCTCATATTTGTCAGACTGAGCAATAAGCACACACAAACACGCTTAGCAACACGCTCGGTGCGAACGGGGCAGTTGTCTTTCATAATCGTTAGTGAAATACATCTTAATTAAGCAGCAGCATTACACCACAAATGAGCCAGAAAAAAGGCCAACAATAATGACAGACCACCAGAAAGAATCTGTTGTCTTCTGGGTAAACTGTTCCACACTAAAACTTATAATCTGTAAAAGCACTTTTGAATCACTTTTGTCTTGCCCCGTGGAATACCTTAATGTTTCCACTGGTAATATAATTTCTGGCTTGCAATACTGCCCTCGTCTATAAGAATGCAAGAAAAGGTAAGAGAAAAGATGAAAAAGGGGGAACAGAACTGCTGTTATTATTAAGCCTTTAAGTTACAGAGTTAATTCCAGCTCAGTATTTTTATCTGCTGCACTGTTTATTTGAGGTGGATTTTTTTGTCCAGCAAGGAAATCTAATTGTTGCACCTGAGTGTCAAACAACTCCGCAGCCATCTATATCCCTGCCGACTGCACTTCTGCTTCAAGTAATCCGTTAAGCAGCACATCCCCAGCTGGGGACTGTAATTAGGGTGCAAACTGCCATACAGTCCCCTTGCCAGATTGATGAAGGAGACCTCTTACAAGGTGATCCAGAAGGCAGTGTAGGGACCATTAATCATTTGTCCGTCGAGGAGAATACAAAAAGCTCTGCCACCGAGACCATTACACTGGAAAAATATCTTGACAAATCTAACACCTAAAAAAAACACTGAAGTTTTAATTATAAGGTCAGACATCAGATACTGTATTACTTGTAAAAGTTTTAAGTAAGTTCACATCAAACAGGAGATATTCAGATTTCAGACAGAATTTGGTACTCATATTTTGCTACTCCTTTTAAAAGCTTGATAACGATCATCTCTGAGCTTCTTCAGCTCTGCTAGTAGCATCCCCAGATAGCAAATAAACATAACAGTAATCTACAGAGCAACCTTAAATACACTGCCAGGCTGCTGGCCATTTCAGCCTGCAACTGTGTATTTTGGGGAATCTGAATCCACAGAAAATGCAGGTTATTTTCTATAATGTGTAATTGCAGGTATTGTTAGTACAAAATTTAGTCTACAGTGGGAATACCAAATTTTGAAAAACTGCCTAATGCCATCCTGAGTACATAAACCTTGACTCTGCCAAACATCAGCTAAAACTATTTCATGACATTAAGCATATTTAAAAATCTCAAGTATTTAAAGCTGAGTTCTGAGTTCAAGCTTAAGTGTTTCCCTCCATTATTTTTTGATCCAACAAACAAGCCCACACTGTCCTTACAGAACTCATGAAACTACTGAGGTAAAAACGCAAAAAATCAAGATCA
Organism: Tapera naevia; assembly: GCA_033556795.1. NCBI lineage: Eukaryota > Metazoa > Chordata > Aves > Cuculiformes > Neomorphidae > Tapera > Tapera naevia. The sequence goes on along the minus strand of JAUMJJ010000149.1, from coordinate 315,766 downwards.
CCATCAGAGTTTTAGCTACTTCCATCAGCTTCACCATCTGAGCCCAGCCTAAGGAGGAGCCGGCTGGGCAGGGAAAGGAGGAGGTGTGCTCCCTGCCTTCCCTCCCGCAACTTACCTGGAATTTAGTAGAAATATCTAGGAGACTTCTGCTGTGTCAAAAGCAAACACAATCCACCCTATACAGCCATCTACCAGAGTAACAGAAAATACATTCTCCAGTAGAATGTGCAAGAGGGAGGAAACTTAATCCAAACACATTATTACACAGTCCAACAGGATTTGCTTACAAACTCTAAAATCCATCCCAGTGAAGGCAAGATCTAGGAACTTAGACTAAAATGCATTTGGCAGGCAAGTTTTTAACTGAAAAAGCCAAATCATCAACAAGGACATCTGAAAACAAGAGGGGAAAAAAAAAATCTGCAACCTGTGGCTATGAAGTTAAATGAATTGAAATATTTAAAAAAAACATTCCAGTTTGCAAATTACAATGCCTCCCCCACCAGTCTCCTCATTCCCCAGACACAACAAGAGTTTTTCCAAAGGACGCAGTGAGGGAGGGAAAGTATAACGAAAGCATCTCAGGGGTGAGGAAAGCCCCACAAAATTGTTAGCATCAAGCTTTACAATGAGGTTTCTTTCACAAACATAACTGTAGACACAACACAGCTTTTATTTGTTTCTGCAACATTGGGAAACTTCTAATTTCCAGAACCCTTGCTTGCATGAATAAACACGCAAGTAATATTCTGAACACATTAGTGAGAGAAGGAAAGCAGAAACAGTTTCATTATCGTTATACAGAATCTTACAGGCAGCTATGGAAATCCAAGTTTCTTAAAAAGTATTGCCACAACGAAAAACCTTAATTCATTTCAATGGCAAGTGCTATCATATATCACCGATTTCCTCCATATTTACATTTTTCCAATATAGCCTGAACTAACGATAAGAGCTCAGCAACACAGCAGGAGCATGCATGGGATAATTCACATATTCTAAGTCACCATATCTTTTTAATAGGAGTCAGGAACATTAAAACAAGAGAATGGAGCATAACTGGTAAACACAAAGGTGCAAACATGAAGATGGCAAAGATGGAAATTAAGTGTGGCATCATTTACTGAAAGGCTGCAATAACAATCTAGTAGAGACTGAGAAAATTTTCAAAACTTAGAAAATTATCTCTTTGCTGTTAACCCCAGGCAATCCAGCAATGCACTGCAATATCTAATCCTGCTGGTAACATCTCTTAAAGGTTGATCCTGCACATCAGGGGCAACAGGACAGAAAGCATTATGCACAGCGCATGACTGAAATAATGCTCCAATATTTCAAGCAGTTAATGCACCAGTTACTACTACACTGATGTGAGTTTGGACTAACAAGGAAAAAACTTGCTCCCCCACTTTTTGAGTCTTGCTGTGTCATCACTTACTGGCATTAATACTGCTCTCATCCTTAGGCAAGCCCATAAAGACACTGATCCTTTATATCCTTTAAAGAGAGCAATTAATGCTGCTATTCAAAGTTTCTAACCTTTAACTCTCAGTCCCAGTAGTGTTATTCAGATTTTTCTTTTCAAGTTTAGCAGAAAATGGTAACTATTTGTGTCTTCCTAAAGGCAGACATGCATTAATCCTAACCACAAATTGGAGTCAATGTTGGAAAAGCAATTCCCAAAGTCCTCACCTTCAAAAGTGCTCCTCAGTAGGATCAGACGCTTCCCAAATTCTGTCTGCTCTTCCAAATTGCTTCAGTGTAGATGTTCTCCTTCCAGAGGTATTTTAGCAAATCACTTCAAAAGTGCTTTCACAGCTGAATGAAGTTTTGCATCCCATACTGCATTCCCCTCATCACCCTCTGCAGGTGGATGACTTTTACTATGATTATTTGCTGTGAAGCCACAGTGCTAAGTTCCATTTTCTTTATCCTATCAACAATCCTCCCCTCAGCCTTTCTGTCTCCCTTTCTTCTCCACAAAATTATTTACTCAGCTTCCCTGTTGCCTCTTTCAGGAATACTCACAAGGAGCATCCCAGAACCAAAATAATACCCTTATTATTTGATTTCTTTATCTAATTTGTACCTTTAAACGGCAAAACACAGAGGCTGATTCCTAGAAAACTGCCCCACAAAGGCATCTTGCACATTATTTTCAAAGTATAATTAACATATGCCACCTTGTACAAGGTGCCACATACCTCACACCCCCCAAAAATACTACCATACACCCTACCCTCCCATGATCTCTCTCAGAAAAAAAACCCACAAATCTGATCATTCTAGCCAATCAATACCATTTTGCATTAAATCCTTCCTGATGCGAAAGTCATTACAGCTCATCTAAAAGAGCCAATATTTCTCTAGACAAGAGAAACGTATTCCACAGCCAACACCCTCCCAAAGAGCCAGGGGAAAAGTTGCACCTATTTCAGAGCTCAGCTCACCTGCACGAGGGAAGAGGCAATCTCCTTGGCAGTAAATGTAATTAGTGTTACAATTCCTGCCTAAATTGGACATCATATAAGCAGATATATCAAACAAATGTGACATGGTATATTTCCATTGATGTGCCTAAATATATAAAGGAGGTGGGTGGCATTTGGAAGGGTGGGAGTAGCATGTTTTATATTTTAAGGGAAAAAACAAATATTGACACCCCTCCATCATATCTGTCTCCATCTTGTTTGCTCATTAAAGTCTCTCCTCTCCTTTCTCATTCCCCTTTCTGTCATGGTCAGAGTGACACAAAATATCCTCTTTTTGTTGCAGCTCACTAAAATCGAAGCTGCATCATGTCTCTTTTTCACGTCTTTTCTTCCCTCCTTGCCATTCAGAGGCTTCAACCCATTTGCTTTCTGAACACGTCTGCAGTCCCAATCTGCTTCTCAACACCCGCTCACTTGTTTGTCTCTCCTCTTTCTCCTTTGCACTCACAAAAACTCTTGCCCATCTTCTCCATCTCTGCTCCAAACTGCCGCCATCTCCTGGATGCCACTCAGACATCTCCCTTCCCTGGTCCCAGTACTGATTTCCATCATCTTTGCAAACTTCCTCATGTGAGCAATTTTGTATTATTTTAAATACATTCCACTGCTTGCCTTTCTATAAACCATAGATCTGTGTCATTACTCCCTGTCAACTCGTAAAGCTTCTCTATATTTGCTCATTCTTCCACCAGGTTAGTGCAGTGCATTGTCCCAACCACGACTCACTTGATCATTTCAGTACACTGACCAAACATCTCAGACTCATTTCACACCTCTCTGTTTTTAGCAAAACAGGACAAATTAGTAAGCTCCTGCAGCAACCTTGGTAAAGAAATCCTTCCTTAACAAATTGCAGCCCCAAGCTCCAGAGAGACAAAAAAATTACCTAGAGCATCATCTAGAATTGAGAGGTGTTGACAAAAGACTCTGAAGACAACTTATTTGAGAGGTACTCCACCAGATCTGTGTTTTTAATACCTAACTTAGACATGATACTGGAGAAGGAGAATCATTCCCAGCTTAACACCAAAGCAGAAGCGACAGCATGACAGCAATCCTCCAAACTCCCAGAGCTGGATCTAGGGATGAATGTCCTTTTCTGTTGAATGGACAAACTGAGGGGGAAAAAAAGAAAAGGGGGGATGGAGGGTGACCAAAACCAACACGTCCCTTCCAAAAATAAGAACTGAACTAGAACTGAATGCTTATTCTCTTTATTGCTTCTGCTAGAAAGAAACACTAAAGCTTTCATTTAGAGGCAGCCAAGTTTTATTCCAGAAAAATGTTTCGGTGAAATTTTTGTTATTTTTATTATTTTTTGGTGGTGGTTTTGCTAATTTTGTTTCAATTTCCATTTCAAACAGAGTTTTATTTTATCAGACTACAATGAAATTCAGCAATGTTTAGACAAAATTTTAGGAAGTTTCCCAAATCATTACACTTCTAAAACAGTGACCTTTCACTAATAACACACTCCCCACAGATCAAGGTGTGTCCTCCCCAAATAGGAGCTCTGGGCTGCTCTGTTCTATGCAGCACCTGAACTCGCCACTAAAATATCCGAAATGGAAAAAAATCTAGGCCAAGCACAGGTATTTATGACCTCTTTTGATGGAAAGTTTAAAAATTACTTTACCCCAAAAAATAAGTCTTTAACTGGACTTGTCTTTGCAGTTCCAGCAAACACAGAGCATATTGCTGTTCATCTCCTGACAAATTACTCTCCAGGAGAATACAAATCATCCGTGCTGAGCTTCAGAAAGGCTCTGGAAGAGAGCTCAGTTTCTACCCACTAGAGACATAAAGGCAGCCACAAAACCAACTCCATCCCAATGGAAAGCCTCCCTCGCTCAAAAACACAAGTTTTAATCCCATTCATTAGCAGATGAATTGTACTCACCTTTATTGTGCTACACCTGCAGGTCACTCTACCATCCATTACATTTTTTGCTGTGGGCGTATTCTCTGCTTTCTTAACAGATGTAATATAATTCAACGCATATTCCTGCACAGGACAGGTTATTTCCCCAACTGTTCTAAAACATCTCACGAGATAGAGCACAGCTGAATTTTTAAATACCAAAACAAAACACAAAAAAAAAAAAAAAAAACCACAAGAAGAAATCCTACTGTGTTTCTGTTGGGATGATTTTGTAAAATAAGGCTTACCATACCTGTCAAGCCTCTCACATCCCAAGATTTCTCTTTCATGAATGAGTATGACACACTAAAAACCGATGCTACATCAGCTGTACATCACTGGTAGAGAGTTGCAATCACAAAGCCCACTGCTCCCGCCGTTACTAGAGCTGTATTTTGTGTTTACTACAGGCATCTGAAACCAATTACGGAATCATAAATATTTGCAGCCTACAGCTCTCTAAGTATCTCAGAGGCATACACTGATGCCCTGGAGTCATCACCCCCACACTGCAGTAACCTCAGCCTCACTGCTCCGCTCTCTGCCATCTGCTGACATTAATTTTGCAATGAAAACCCAGCAATTCATTGAGAATAGGTGCCCAGGCAAAGGAAAAAACCTCTATCTAGAGTTAGATTATCACTCTCCTGTTACACATGTATTAAACAAAACACAATTTTTATATATATATATATTTACACACCCTGCAGACTCTGCTCTGGTGCGTCCCACTCTCCACAATCTCCTGTTGAAAGCACAGCAGACAGAAACCCAAGCTGCTCTCACCATGTGCTGAAAGAACACCAATATGAACCACAAGCTATTGTGGAAGATGGATCAGAAACAGTCCAAATTATACCCACCATCTGAAGAGATTCTTTCATTTCTTTTGGAAGGCTACACCAGTCTGAAGGAGCCAAGTGCATACAGCATCTTTCTGGCCATTCTTGGCAACTGGAGACAGACAAGTTCCCCCTCACTCTGAGCAAGGCTGGGACCAGAAGCTTTTTTCATTAATTTCAGACCACCTCCAGTCTTTCAAAAATACTCACTACTAGAATACTCCTTCTCTGCAAAAATGACCACACTTTCTATTCCAGGAACTGAGTCAAGAGACTGACAATTTCTCCACTTTTTAGTAGTTTTTAAGTAGTTTAAAATGTTTGTTTCTTTTATAAAATCATTTATTTTCCTTTTCTCTTCATTCATCCTACCCTCTCGGGTCACATCTCCTCAGCTAAAATACCTTTTCGTATTTTCCTGCACTGCAACTGGATTTGCATGGCCTGCCTTTATCAACAGGCACTCTGGATCCCCCAGGGACACGGGAGCAGATTATCCCACCTGTTACCCCATCTCCAGTAGTGCCAACCTGGCACATGCATGGATACCATACATCACACAGACATTCTGGCTCTGCTCAGCACCCCGACAGAGAGCCTGTTTCCAACCCTAAGCCGAGGAGAAGGTGCAGTAACAGGCAGCCAAGTTCGGGGAGCCACAGCGTACCGATAAAATGAAGACAGCTTAAGCAGGTAGAATTTACTGCGTCATTAATACCCACTTCTTTCTTTGCTTTCTCAGTCCTTGAATGTCTCTTCCCTCACCCGTTTCATATGCTTTCTCAAAATAGCCATCTGCTATGGGAGTACGGGTGAAAAAAACCATCCCCCTTTTAAAGCTGCTGGCTTATTTTCAAACCTAAAATACAAGTCTTGGCTAGATGAGACTCAACACAGAAGAGAAACAACCAAAAAAAGTCTCCTCCCAAAAAAATAGAAGATTTTTTTGTTTCAATCAGGATAAAAGCTTAACAAAACTCATAACAAAACGTGCTACTAAAAGCATTTAAAAAAAAAATGATGCAGCATGTCCTTAATACTCAAGTGTTTAAGCTAAATACAGCAGAACGACAAAGGAATGCCTAAAGACGACTCAATAAGGAGGTATTCAAAGTAAAAACAGCATTACCAGCATGTTTATGGTAAGCTTGCTAGTCCAAAGCACACTACTTTTTAGTTCTCATGTTCAAAACAAGGCTGCAGACAATGAGCACTTGTGTCAGACACAGAAGTAAGGTAGGACAGTTCATCAGTGACTCAGATCCTGGACTTCTACAGACTCACAGAGTGAGCAGAGAAACGTACATTCCTTGCAGTTTCTGATTTTAAATGAGTCACACAACTTTTTTATCCCACAGGATTTTTTTTTTTCTTTTCAAATAAACAGTACTTTATTTTGCCTGCAGTGTATTACCTGTTTCCCCTGCCATGGTACCATCACCACCCTACAGGCAGCTTTGGATGTGGTGGGATGCACAGCTTCCAGTATGAGCACAGCAGGGTTCAGCATCCATCAGCACCACCCTCGCCTCAACCAGCAATCACACCTCTATTTCACAACGCGCCCTCCCACTTACTTTACTTTACATGATCATGGGGCAAATAACAGAAAAGCTAGCTTTACCAATATGTGGAATGCTATTTCAATAATAAATTAAGATTTAGGTTTTCTAATGCTCAGACAAAAGGCTGGAGCAAAGTGTGGGCAAAAACTCACGGCACGGCAAGACCCAGAACATAGCAAGCAACAAGCCACATGGGCAAGAGACTGTTGGCCAGAAAGTCTGATTTTGTCATGTCGTGAAACTTGATTATAATGAGGCAGGACAATCCACCCACAGCTTCTTATCTTCTCTGGTGTACAGGCAAAACACATAAGCTCTCTCCTCTAGGCAGTCCCAGCAGCAGTCCCTTTCCTCGGATGCACCAGTAATGCAGGAGCCTGTAAACTGTGGCCACGACAAGACAAATCTTCATTTCTTATTGTGTTAATGAAAGGCAAAGCAGCTTTATTTTATCAGAGCAATGCTTGTGCCTCACCATACTGAAAAATAAACCGTCGAGATTCAAGAAAGTTCCTAATACACTTCAAGGCACCCCAGCAGGACAGCTTCCCTCACCTACAAAAAGCCCCAGGAAGAATCACCTTTGCACCAGCCAGCTCAAGCAGACAAGTTTCTGCTTTTCCCCCATCCAGCCCCTCACCAGCGGTGAAGCCCAGCACAGCACTTATTAAAGCACAGCATATATCTCTAATGGAGAACTTGCCTCCCTGAACAGCAGCCCGGAGGCACTTCCATCACCTCTTTAATCTGCAACTGCATCCCTGTTGCTGAGCTTTCACAAGCCCTTTCAGTTAAGGCTTATGGGTGCAAGCAGCATTGCAGGGCAGGTAGGCAGAAGAGACACAGGTATTCCTGTTGTCGGGGCAGCACTGCCAACTCACAGTATTTTTTATCGTTATTCACTTTTTTGCTCACAGCCTGCGCAGTCAGACAAGCTTAGTTGCCTTGGACACCTGGATAGGACCATTCACATCACAGCACATCTTCCACCACCACCCTCCTGCCCACCTACCAACAGCAATGGGGAATAAAACCTTTCCAAAGTGCAACCCCCTCCTGTTTTTTCCGCACCCCAAGAAGTACTCTCGCTACCACTGTGCTGTTACTCAGCAGTGAGCTTGGCACAGGGTACCTGCAGCATCTGGCACGTTTTACCAGCTCCAGCCCCGGCTCCTCACGTGCTCTCTCTCTGTTACCAGCCGCTGGGATAGCTGCCACTGTGCCCAAACGCAAAAGGATTCAGGGTGTAAAACAGGCTCTGCCTATCTGTCTGAGCACAAGGCGTAAGAGACTGAACACTGCTCAGAGGGAGAAAAAAAACAAATTATACTGAAATGCAAGGAGATCCATGGGAATGACCACTTCTTACTGACAAATCCCAGAACTTTTGTGCCATCAAAGGCAGCTAAAAGCAGCACCCTGAGCGCTTCCTACCAGAGCAGCGTGTCAGCAAACACACGTCAGTGTGATCCTTATCAGCAAGGCTTTCTAGCGAAGACACATCCCTAGAAAGCAGTCACTACAAATACAGTTTTCCTGAATATCATTACTGATCCAGAAGAAATGAAATAGCAGATAATATGGCCCCAGGGTACAAATCAACCACCTATCCTAATGCATACAGATGGAGCTTAACAGCTCTTCTGGTCTTCCATTACCAGAGTGAAATGGGATCTCTGAAACATCACCATGGCAAAGCAGAAGAGAGCTAATAAGTGGTGTTTACTTCCAGTTCTCAAGAAAAGGCTTTTTAATGCTGCAATCTCAAAAGAATTTGATGTTTTCGTGCATGAAGATGAGTAGACACAGCTTCATCTCACACAACCAAGACTAAAAAGCAGAATGCGCAACCTCTGGCTCTTCCCTGATTTTGCAGGAAAGGCTTTGCCTGACTACTTTTTGTAGTAACAGTGCAACTTCATCCAGTCCCACCAAAGAAAGTAGCAAAACTGTCACGACTTACAGCAGGATCACGCTCCTCTGGTTGATATTCTCATCAGTTCAAGCAGTAACTTCCACAACGCTCTAAAAACACATTCTGAGATGGTGACATCCCTGCGAACCAGCCCAGCCAAGGCACAGCCCACACACATTGCACACAGCGACGCAGCCGCACCCCTCTTCTTTGAGAACTATCCCTGGACTCCAGCACGTCACTTTAATGCCATTTCTGTCACCTTTGGTATGACATTACCTACACTCGACTGAAATCTTTTTGAAAACTAAGGAGTTCACCACTTTTTTTAATCGGTTTCCCTAAAGTTCGAAGATTTTATCATACAAGCTGAACATTGAAGCAAGGCACCTGCGTGACACAAGGCACAAGAAACAGCATCTCTCTCAGTCACAGTGTCTTCTCTCACGTACTTTCAGTGATTCCTAGTTCTAACAGGTACATTTTCCCACTCACCCCCACACACATAATAAAGCCATCCCCTACACTGCTTCTTTCAAAAATCACATCCTTGGAACATCAATTCTTTAAGCTGACTTTTTGTTTTCATTAGAGGACTTACACAACATATTTCAATTATACAAAAGAGCTGGAGGCAGTGGTCAGCAAGTACTTTTATGACCATCATCTATTCTTTTAAAAGCCTTCTCCAGGAACGCTCAGGCAGGCACCTGAGTGGGAGGGAGAGACACGGAGGGAAGGAACATGTCCACAGCCAGTCCTGGTTCCTATCTTCACACAAATCAAGTCCAAACTCTCTACGGCCTGACCTCGCATGAACAACAACTCAGAAAATAAATGAAAGGACAAGCATGACAAATGAAGAACAAACATTCCAAGTAAAGAATGGTTAAGGAAGAGGCGTGTTAAGAGTGCCTTACTTAAAATCCCGGAGGAGAAAAGACAACTCAAATACATTTTCAATACTGTGACTGAGGGCGGGCAGACGAAAAACTATCATTCTTATAAGCCATCCTGCACGACAAAAAGCACAGAGCCAGAAGATGCTGCGAGCAGAAGCTGCGCTACTTCCGAGAGCTCCTAAAGCAGCCGGAGTTCTGAGCAATTCCCTCCCCGAGCCCCGGCGGGCGGGCGGTAACACCGCTGCCTGCCGCCCGGAGCGTCCGCAGCCACGCACCTACACCGGCTTCGGGGCTTCTCCCCCGGGAGGAGCGGAGCATTCCCGGGAGGAGCGGAGCATTCCCGGGAGGAGCGGAGCATTCCCGGGAGGAGCCGGGCACCCCGGGAGGAGCGGAGCATTCCCGGAGGAGCCGGGCACCCCGGGAGGAGCGGAGCATTCCCGGAGGAGCCGGGCACCCCGGGAGGAGCGGAGCATTCCCGGAGGAGCCGGGCACCCCGGGAGGAGCGGAGCATTCCCGGAGGAGCCGGGCACCCCGGGAGCAGCGGAGCATTCCCGGAGGAGCCGGGCACCCCGGGAGGAGCGGAGCATTCCCGGAGGAGCCGGGCACCCCGGGAGGAGCGGAGCATTCCCGGAGGAGCCGGGCACCCCGGGAGCAGCGGAGCATTCCCGGAGGAGCCGGGTACCCCCTCAAGAAGCCGGGACCGGCAGGTACGGGCACCGCGCCCCCCAACCCCGCAGCCACCCGAGGAATTCCAGCCGCAGCGCTCCAAAAAGAGAAACAAAAACCCCCAACTTCTCCGGCGCGGCGGGTCGGTCGGTCGGTCGGTCGGTCGGTCCGTCCGATCCACCCACCCCCGTCCCGTCCCGTCCCGTCCCTCTCCTCTCCGCTCGCCTCCCCCCGCACCTGCCGGCAGCGCGGGCGCGGCGCGAGGCGTGCGGTGCCGGCGCCCCGGGCGGGCGCTGCCGCGGGACGGGCGCGCGCTCACCCGCTCGGCCCCGCGGCGCGGGGGGGGCGCGGGCGGGGCCAGGGGGGCGCTGCTCCCGCCCCTCCCCGCGCGGGAAGCGGGGCCGCCTGAGCGCCCTCTGCCGGGCGGCTGCGGGCGGATGTCGGGAGGAGCCGCGGGGAGCCCCGCTGCCGCCGCTGCCCCGCGCTCGCCCCGCGTGCTGAGGGCGCCGGAGAACGGGGCTCCTCCTCCTCTGCTCCGCTCTCCGAGACCCCATCTGGAGCCCCACGCGCGGCTCTGGAATCCCCAGCGTACGGACACCTCCCAGTGGGTCCGGGGGCCCGGAGCCCCATCCGACCTGGCCGTGAGCGCCTCCAGCGATGGGGCAGCCACAGCCTCCCGGGGCAGCCCGGGCCAGCGCCTCCCACCCTCATCGTGAAGGGTTTCTTCCTCAGGTCTAATGTAAACCTGCCCCCCTTGCAATTGAAAGCAATTTAAAGCCGCTCCCCCTCGTCCTGTCACTACCTGCCCTTGTGAAAAGCCCCTCCCCAGCTTCCTTTTAGGCAGAAAAGGATATGGAACTGTTGGAGCAGGTCCAGAGCAGGGACAGGAGGTGATCCGAGGGCTGGAGCACCTCTGCTCTGAGGACAGGCTGAGGGAGTGAGGGTTGTTCAGCCTGGAGAAGTGAAGGCTCCACGGAGACCTCATAGTGGCCTTCCAGTACCCAAAGGGGGCTCCAGGAAAGCTGGGGAGGGACTTTCTACAAGGGGAAGTAGTGATAGGACAGGGAGGTGAAGCAGGAAGAAAGCTTGATGCAAATGAAGCAACTTCAGCTGCTCCTCATAGGACATCCCCCTCCAGACATTTCACCAGCTTTGTGGCCTCTTCTGGACAAGGATGTCCTACCTCATCCCACCTGGCCCCAAGGTGGAGCTGTAGGTCAGGGTCTCGGCTGAACCTAGGTGGGAGCCCCCAGCCCGACCTCACCCTGGTCAGGGTCTCTCTGGCCGCACCTTCACAATTGTGGCTCCTGGGCTGCTTCGACAGCATTCACATGGAGCTACAAACCTCGTGGAAGATTGAAAACCCACAGAAAGCTATTTCTTAGGCTCTTAAGATAAGGAGAGACCACGGTTTTCTTTCAGTTTTGGACCCCTCACTACAAGAAGGACATTGAGGTGCTGGAGTGTGTCCAGAGAAGGGTCACGAGGCTGGTGAAGGGGCTGGAGAACAAGTCCTACGAGGAGTGGTTGAGGGAACTGGGGTTGTTTAGCCTGGAGAAGAGGAGGCTGAGGGGAAACCTCATCACTGTCTACAACTGCCTGAGAGGAGGCTGTGGTGAGGTGGGTGCTGTTCTCTTCTCCCAAGTGACAGGCAATGGGACAAGAGGAAATGGCCTCAAGTTGTGCCAGGGGAGGTTCAGATTAGACATCAGGGAAAATTTCTTCACTGAAAGGGTGGTCGGGCATTGCAACAGCTGCCCAGAGAGGTGGTGTAGTCACCATCCCTGGAGGTGTTTGAAAGACGGGTAGATGAGGTGCTCAGGGATCTGGTTAGTAGAGGACAGGTACAGTTCAACTTGAAGATCTCAAAGGTGTTTTCCAATGAAGTAATTCTATGATTCTGTGAGTCTTCCATGTACCTTATTACAGACACAGCAGTTCTACAAAATGAGCCAATACATTTTAATTTAAGTGTTAATTGTGTATTTAGCCCACACCAAATTCCCAATGCTACATTTGTCACCAACCTTCTAACCTTGTTCACTATGTGGTCTTAAGGAAACTTCTAGTATTTCCATAACAACCCTGGATAATCACTCCCTACAAGCTTTGCCAGAGGAACATTAGTTCCATTGACTTTCAAAGTCATCGAAGTCATATTTTCAGGAATTTAATTAGTGCAAGAGATCACCAAACTGGCTGAAGTCCTCAATTAAGGAGGGAATATTTATCGATTGTAGGAAGAGGAGACAGGGTGGATACTGAATCCATCACTTTTTAAATACATGAAGTGACTTCTCTCATTTCTCTTGCACTGTTTAAAAATTCAGCTAAGCATTATTCAGTGCAACCAACATTTTTTTATATACCCAGTCTGAAAGTTTAGGTGTTATCTGGGAAAAATTAATGCATACATCCAACTTAGCATGTACCAGCTGATTGTATGCACAATGAAATTACTACAATATTTGCTCCAGGTTTTCACACAGTTCTTATTCCTGTGTTGTTACGGAATGTTCATTCTTGCACTATGGGGAGTGTGAAACTAATTATGAGTACAGAGAATGAGAAATAACTCCACTGACAGGAAGCTGGTAAAAATGAATGACAATCAGGCCCTTTAAGACTAATACGTGACCTTTGCACAAACACTGTATCCTGGGGATAACCTATTCAGGCTTGAAAATTAGCTCACCAGACATCTTCTATTCAACAAGAATGACGTATATAATGTTGACATAGCTGTGTCACTCATGTTTCTCACTTTATTTTTTTCTTTAACAGAAACATTAAATACTGGTAAATCCTACGGCAAGGATTGTTTGTAGCACTTACAGATTCCAAATGAAACCAGAACTGCCTTGTGCTACGTTCTGTATCATAAACAAGTGTTCCTGCCTCACAGAGCTTATATCTTACAAAGGCGGCAGACAGCAGAGTAGAAATGAAGGCAGAGAGATGTGATAATATTTACCATAAGGCATGAAATCCAGATCAGATACTGAACCGCGAGTTTCCTGCCTCCAGGCTCAGTCCTGCCCGTTGCTCTCATGAATTATTAGGCATTATCCTGGAAGTTTACTGGGGAAGGGAAGTCCCCCAGAGATGGCACTTGAGCTGGTCGGGAATGTTCCAAGCTAAGTTTTGTGGGAAGTGTTATATTTGTCAAAGACAATTTGTTTTTAAAAGGATTTTTCTCGAGTGTTTTTCAGGTTGGAGAATCCTGGCCCAAAAGCCCAATAGTGAGTGGCAGAGGGCACCCGGGGCACCATGAGCCCCAGCTTTGCTTCTCTGCTGCCTGCAGCTTGTTTCCATTGAAAAGTTTTAAAAGGACTCATTTTTGTCTGATATGGAATGGAAAACACCTCCTGAAATATCAGGAGTTTTTCACAAGCAACGCTTCTGGTTTTCCTGACTGGCCCTGGACTACAGGCAGTTACACTCTGCCTTCCTACAGTCCTCGCCCCTGTTGTCTGCCGAGAATAGCTACATTCTGCACCCCACGGTTAATCGGCAGCTGAAGCATCTGGGAAACTGCACCACTACAAGTCTTGGCTTAATTTGCCAAAGTAGGTTTGCATTAATGCAGCTAATCTAGCATCTGGCTACGCGAGCTTGAACTGCCCCCCGCAGCCCCAAGAGCAGCACTGATTAAAAGAAGAGGCAACACAAGAGGGCAAGAAACGAATCCTCACTGTCCTACAGCCAGCTGAGTGCCAGCTCTGTTCAACACGCATATTTTGCCTTTGATTCTCTCTCTTGAGATGTTAGTTTTCCTCAAAATCTTTATGGAGGACTATATATACCTAAAAATGTGTAGGAAATTAATATGGAGTGAATATGAAGGAAATGCAGGAAATAAACCTCTTTTTCTCAGTTTGAAAAGGTGAAGTAAGAGACCAAGAAAATAGGAAAGTAAAAGCACAAACATAGAGCACGAAGGAGCTTGGAACCTGGAGTAACCTGTCAGGCTGTTTTTTAGCCAGATCACTTGTTGTTTCTTCTTGTTTCTGCTGTTTGTAATCTTGTTACGTGGCTCTCGCCTGCTTTGTGGGGCTCAAAGAAAGAAAACTGGTGCCTAAGCGCTGTGAGCAGTGTAAGTGTTAAGCCAGTTCTTGCTTATGGATGACTGGCTCAGCCCAAGACGGGAATAACAAAGCCACTTGAATGACAGCTTGGATCAAGTTCATAATGACCTGGTTTGTATAGGCCAGGTGTTATGTAGATTGGAGCTTGTTATTGTGCAAAATTTTGGCAAGCCTTGTGATGCAACAGCCAGTTCCAGCAGAGCTGGGCAGAGAGCCACAGACTACAGGCAGGTCTGTCTTCAACAAGATGGGCAAAGAAGCTGTCTTTTTCTGTACTCGGTACCTTGGGGATGTGAACCAACCTGCCTGCACAGCATCTGGAATAAAGCTTATAAAGAAACAGAGAACAGTTTCAAAACATGGAAATCCAGGCTTAAAAAACTAAGAGGAAAGCTTGTATTAAAAACACATCCCCAAGTTTATCATCTGTTTCTTAGGGCACAAAAATTCAGAGCAAAACGGTACGAGATAACAAGGCTCCCACTACAGCGTTAATGGAAAGTGAGCAAGCTGTGTTACAAAATGTCCCTATTCATGTATTCTGCATTTGTTAGGAAGTCTTTCATAATACTGTATCAATCTCTATGTATCCAGAGTAATGCAGATGAAGAGCTATTGAAATTGGGGCTCACCTACGATTCGTTTTCTCACTCTACCATTAATATGCACATACTGTGATTTGTCACTTAAGCTGGTTTGGGCTTCAATGTTATTCTTTCTGCAGATGGCCATTTTTAAAAGAGGAAAATACAAAAAGAAAACAAATCGAGGAAAGTATCTTGGGCACAGTTTTTGTAGTAATAAAGAATGTTGATCTTTCAGGAAATCTGAACACTTTTCACTAATTTATTCCTGAGCCCAAAGTTAATAAAAGGGACCGTACAAACCAAATCAAAGCCAGTGAGATGAATTGATCGGGTTTCTATTTTTTGTTCCAGTGAAGACTTCATAATGGTGATGATAGTGATGTTTTTACACTGTACCACATAAGCCAGTACAATTCAGGAGGGGGAAACAGAAAAATCTGAACTATGCAAACTTGACCAGGATACTATAACTGCTAATAAATGGCAGCTTTTTCCATATATGAAGAATGGCTTTTTTTACTGGAGTAGTATCAGCTTCCATACTGAAGTCAATGGCACCACAGAAAAGAAGCAGAAAGGCATGCAGATAATGAGTGCCTGCCCAAGGGATTTGCAGCCTACGGGCACAGCTTTAGACCTGGTACGTAGGACAGGCACAGAGTAGGTGTGGTTAGCTGAGTGTTAATGCTTCATGGAAAGGTGGATTTTGAAGAGCTTCTTGAATCTCTCATTGTTCCAGACTTACACCAAGGTTTACAAGTTATTTTTAATGGTCTGTTATAAGCTGGGATCACGGGAACCTGAAAAAAGAAATTATCCTCTCATCCTTAGGGGCAGAGCCTCAGAAATCGATGCTAATGAACAGACTGCAGCATGAGGAAGCTTGCATTTCCCCTGCCACACCAGTTCTGTGCATTCACAAGGGACACTGCAAGTGCCATCATGTGTAATTAGAAACGGGGGGGGGGGGGGGGGTGTCTCGGAAGGATATCATTCATTCACGCTTCTTATGGTGTTATTTCTTTGTGGCAGATTTAACAGCGATTAAACAGGCATTCAGTTTAATACTAGTCCTATTAAGGACTAAACATAATTTATTTCTAATTATGGAGTTATTGAGACACCAGCATAATTGATGGCAGTCCTATTGTGAACATATCCTTAGTTGATGACTTCTTTAGTAACAGAAGAAATGCGTGCAGGCAGGATATTTATCTTTACTAGCATTCTAGTTAGAGTATAGCTCCAAGACTAGTTACAGCCAGTCTTAATGTTGCTGTAAGTCCAAACCCAGCACCCCTTAGTGAGTACAATGCCCCAAATCCCAGGGAGCAGCCCTGCCCAAACCTGACCTGACTGCTGACCCCAGATTTGAAATCAACCCTCCCAGCGGCACCGACTGTGCAGAAGCTGATCAGCACACCAGCCCCCTCTCCTCCACAAGCCATCTGTCCCTTCCTATTCTTCTCCACCCAAGTTCTGCTCTTTGTGTCCCATGTTTCCTAATGGACACAGGGCTCCTCTTTACATGACTTTATTATACAGAGGCACAGGTAGTAGAGGGTGTAAATTGCACATCAGACCTAAAATACCAGTGGAGATTTAACCCTCTTTAGTCTCTTAACGGGGACTCCCTCTCCCTCACCCCTCCTGTTCCCACTTCCCACTGTGTTCCATACCACAGGGGATTAAAAATGTTATATATCACACAGGGGAGAAAAAACTAGAGCAATCAAAGACCTTTTCTGCTAACAGGAGTGAAAATTTCCTTCATAGCTAACTGGTCTTGGGCAGCTTCTTTTGCAGACAGGTCAGCAACCCAAGTGCTGGAGGAGGACTGGGGTCTGCTTTCTGTACTTAGCAAGCACCGTGACACCCCACAGCTGTGTGGCCAGAGCTGTCCCTTAGCCTTTAACACACTGAAAATCTTTCCAACAGCAAGTTAAATTCTACAAAAGGGAGAAGAATGTTTGAACATTTACATTAATCTCACTCCAGAAGAGTGGATTTGCATAGAATATAACTGGTTAAATAATCATAATTCATTACCATTTAGACTTGGGAGCCAATGTCCTACATTCCTTCCACCAAAGGAGATCGTTAACCATTTGCACTCCAGATCCTTTTAGGACATACCCTCTGTCTGCACGTCTGCAAACACAAATAAAACTTTGTGTGTGAAAATCAGAAAACGCTACCTGCCTCCTACACACTTTATCTTTATGAGGGCATTTTTCATTGTCATCAACTCTGGAACCATTTGTCCTGTCTAAATTTCAAGGTCATCTTGAATGTCTTTTTGGGAATGAAGGATCAGACCTTTTGATGCCAATGATGGTTTGAAGAAAGAGGAATATTCATCAAACACATAATTGCTACAAATCATAGCACAGCCCAGCACTGCTGCAAAAGACCAATTATCTTCTTGGCTGGAGCCCCTGGAGTTCAAAAATGTGATACCCTTGTTAAAGTTCAAGGAAACATGATACTTGTATTGGTGTGTAAGAGAAAGCTCTTTGTAAGTACCATGGCTTGCTAGTTAAAGGAAAAGGTGAGCAGGGTGCAGCATGAAGCAATGGATATGCCACCTACTCACCAGGCATGGCAGGGCAAGAATTCCACCTGCCATGCAAAAGAAGAAAAGCTTCAATGGAAGCACTTCACAAGCTATTAACCTTTCCTGATTGGAGTCTTGCTTTACAGAAAGAGGAGTCAGTATCTACTCAAAGAAGGACTTCCCTGCAAATAGTAACTGGCAATAATTTAGTAGCTGGGGAACCTGTCAAGTATTAAGGTTTTTGTGTCCTGAGACATTACTTATTTAGTAGCAAGGGTGATAATAAGAGACAAAGAAGCTCCCGCTAGTGACTAATTATTAGATTTGAAACCTAACAATGACTGGAGCAGAAAAACAACATTTAAGATATTTTCTATAATTTCGGGTTTGCTTTGGGTTTTTTTTTGCTCTTTTTTAGTGCTTCTGTTCCACTGCTTTAATTAAGTGTTGAATACAAGGTAAGGGATTTGCTCAACACAATCAATAAAGGCATTCTGATGCTGATGTTAAATTGAATTTCTATTTTTAACACACTGCTTAGTTATTTCCTATCATCCTTAGTCACGCCTTGGGGCTCTGCAGATGTGAACCATCAGAGGAGATTCCCAAGAAGGGCTTTGCCTCAAGGAGGCTGAATCTTGTTGCACACTTCTGAGAATCCCTACAAGAGTTTAAGGGTATCTCCAAACAAGTCAGTAGAAGCTTTTGTCTGTAGACAGCTGTCTACACAGCCAGTACACGTAAACATTTCTAACACTAGAAAAAACTCTGCCTTTATAATACTAGGGAATACCTTGCTACAATTTATTATTTAAATGAACTGTTATTAAATATCAACACAAATTAGGAAAGTGTTCACACTGTAGATAGCCACAATTTTTAAGACAAAAAAAAATTACAAAATTCCAGAACAAAAAACAGGATGAGAGAATGAGCAGAAATTCAGTCAACGGCTTAATATTCAGCCACATTTTTCAGAAGATTTCTCTGATTTCTCTTGCACTAAAAAGCAGTCATCACTTTTCTGTCTAAAGAACCGAAGATAAGAGGGATGTTCAACTAAGCTAAGAACCTTCCCTTCACACCAGGTCTCTCTCCTTCCCCAGAGGCTCCCTGTTCAGCAGCTCAACATCACAGTGTTCTTCAGAATTTGTACTCACCTGGTGTACCTTTGCAAATCATTCAGGAACACCTGAGTATATCCTATCTCTCTGTACACACAAACACAATAAATGCATTACATACAATTTTCCATTACCTCTCCAAGTTTTTCACAGCTTTCTAAAATTGAACTTCTCTGCATTTTTTACTATAAAATAACATATTAAATTTAACCAGTTTCCAATAAAAGAATTCAGTTCAAACACAATTCATATCTATGTGAGTGGGATATACGTAGAAAAGAGCTAAACTAAAGTTCAAGAACAGCCACAAAAGAGGTTTGAAACTATTATTGTTGCATTTTTTAAAGAAGATTTAAACATTTTTACATCATCCCCTACTTTTTTCTTTCTGCATTTAAGGATGGTGGTGAATCTGTCTGACACTTCCAGTCAAGCCAGGTGTTCAGGTTCAGCTCTCCTGAAGGCTCACTCCTACGCACATCGCTTTCCTACCCTGCATTACAGCCCATGCACTTGTGTTTGCAGCCTCCTAACAACATTCAGCAATAAGCACAGTGTACCTGCTCTCTCTTCCCTGCACGTTTCTCCTGTCAAGGCCCCAGACCAGTGTTATTTCACCAACCAGGTAACTGTGCAGAGAGTCACTGACACATTCTCCCCTTTAATGATTCACAAAGCTGTCCCGCTCAGCGTAATGAGGAGCACAGGCAGGATGGGCAGCGAGGGAGCCGAACCTCTCTCGAGGCCCGATCTGCTGTTGTGTGCCCTCATCCTACTGACTGATCAAGGCAATGGCTAACAACCTTCAAAGTGTTCTCCTCGCTCTGAAATGTTCATCAGTTATTTTGTTCTCTGATCAGCAGTGATTTATTTTCCAGTCTGGATACAGACAGAAGAAGCTGAAACAGTTCACTGGAACCACGGTCTTACTGACTGCTGAGTTTCATGTTTGAGTGGTATTTTTGTATTTTTTTCTAACAAAAATATTTTTTAAAAGACACTTTGTAGTCCTAGGACCTACATAAATGCTGAAATATCCCTTCCTTCCCTGTTACCTTGGTTTTCAGCATCATATTAGATGTATTTACTAAGAAATGTGGTGGTTTTGTCAAATGCCAAGAAACAATACAACTATTTTAGGCAAAGTCTCATTGATTCCGAAGGACATAACCAACTGCTGTTGGAGCTCCTTGACTTTATAATAGTCTGTGTTGAAGCACTGCAGGATTAGTTATAATTAACTGTCATTGTGTCATTTTTCTCCCAACCACTCAGATTGAAAAAAAAAACACCACACCAAAAAACCCTGGCAGCAACCATGATTAAAATGTAAAATGTCTCCATTTGTTTCCTATCCTGAACTTCTTTTTTAACTCATAGATCTCACAAATTCTTCTCCACACACCCCTCAGCTTTCACACAGATACTTGTGCCTTGTCTACCACATATCAAAATAAGCATTTTTTTAACAGCAGCTAAAGAGTTAGTTGTGCAGAAGGTGTAAGAAGCTGAAGAAAAATATTTAACATTAAATAAGTGCTTCCTTGCTAAACCATATACACGCCCTGGTGGAATAGTTTTGTGGATACCTATTACTGATTTATTCATTTATATTACTTCAAGGAGCCTGGTGGAGCCTGTGGGCGCACATTCTAAAATAATTTCAAATGACATGAATTCTTCAGTGCACCAGTGACAACTAATGGCAATTCAGTAGTTGAGCCTGTGCCAACTAAAAATAACACAGAACTACCTTCATTTTGGGTTTCTCCTGGTTTAGGATCGGTCCATATGCTCTGCAGCAGCACCTTGGGAGCTAAGAGAAGTCACCTCTCCAGTTTGTATGATGTGATAGCTTCTACCTAGTGTATCACCTGTGGTAATTTGCTTGCAGAATACAAAGCCCTTGTTGACAACCGTATATATAAAGATATGCTTACATCAGGTGGCTGTGAGTGATCACTAACTGTGACTGTTAAGAGGCAAAGTGTTGTCACTTTTGCATAGATCATCCCAAAATCACAATCCTCATGTGAACAGATTTTATTTAATCAGGGTGGAAATGCATGGCCTTGCAAAAATTAATGCAATATTAATTAAAGTAAGTCATACCTTATTTTAGAATAATCTACTTTCAGCTAAAAATCATTCTTTAACCTTCCTTATTCAATGTTTTATGGGGAATTAGGAGAGGAAAGGGCATGCAGGAGAGCAGGGCTCTCATGCTCTCCCTGAATAGCATCATCATTGCCACCAGCAAAGACAGAATACTAGAGAGAACGCTGGTCTGATCCAGACAGACGTCTCTTTTGCTGTGGTAAGAACCAGGAAATATAAGGAGATACCGCTTCAAGCGAGAAAGATTTATACTTCTTTAAAAATCCAAACTGATGGCCATTGTTCTCCCACTATTTCTTTGGCCAACTCTCCCACCTTACAAAACAAACAAACAAAAAAGCAGGTTTCATAATAAAGACAATGATGTATCACAGTATCACAAGGATGGAAAAGACCTTTGAGATCATCGAGTCCAACCTATGACCCAACACCAGCACCCACTCGTCGTCTAAACCATCACAGTATCACAGTATCATAAGGTTGGAAAGGACCTCTGAGATCATCAAGTCCAACATATAACCCAACACTAACACCAACAACAACATTAACACCAACCCATCATCTAAACCATGGCACTCAGTGCCTCATCCAATCTGTTTTTAAACACCCCCAGGGACGATGACTCCACCACCTCCCTGGGCAGCCCATTCCAACATCCAATCACCCTTTCAGTGAAAATTTTTTTCCCAATATCAAGCCTAAACCTCCCATGACAAAGCTTGAGACCATGTCCTCTTGTTCTGTCACTGGTCACCTGAGAGAAGAGCCATCCCTTCGCTTGCACTGTGCCTACAGCCTCGCTGCAGGAGGTCACTGAGCCTCAAGGCAGCAACCGCTGCTGCTTTTTATGAAATGCTGGGAAGTAAAAGGGAGCAGCAGGGCCCCGGCACGCAAGGCTCACATAACTCTGAGTGATAGCTGACAACTGAAACACTCTGTGCAAGGGTTTCACTGTCTTGTCCTGCAGGAAGCCTCTACCAAAGTTAAGGTTTTATTGCACAAACCGAGCAGGCAGGCCTTACCGTGCACCAGCAACTCCATGTCTTTGTGATCCGCCCTGGGAAATGGCTGCATTCCTTCTTCCATTTAGGCAGCACAAGGCTTTCTTCACCACTCTGAAGGACAAAACAGTCACTTTCTACAGTCTCTTTACAACTTTCTCAAACTCATTACTAGGAAAATTGACACAACTAAAAGATGATTTAAACAACATTTAACGCATGATTCAATGCAAAAATATTTTAACTGGATGTAAAGAAATGGGGAAATTATACATCTACTCACCTTGTGTGCTGTACTTCTGCAGTTACCTTTACTGAGTAGATGAGGCAATATACCTCCTTGGTGGGTAACCTGCTGCTCTGCAACTAACTGGCATTCGCAACACACACACGTTAATGCACTTCATGAACAAAGACCAGACCCAAGTGCAGCCGCGTGCACAGCACAAAGCAGCTGAAGAGGTTTCACCTCTGGCACTGAACTGCTTTGCATGGAGTGGAAGAATGCATTTAAACCTTCATGCACTCCCAGGACATGGAAAGGCCTAGCACAGCTCCAGTGCCTTTATGTGAATCTGATCCCAGCATTTTAAAGGTGGAACACCCAGAACCTGCCTTTTGTGCTCAAACCGAAGCTGTAAAACCTTCCACCTGTCTCTAGAGAGGGAGCAACAGGGTCAATACTGCCCTTCACTCAAACACGAGCAGAAGAAACTTTACTATACAATTAATTCTCGGTAGTGATTGATACGGAATTTCTTGGAATAAAATACTTGGAATAAAATAACTGCTCATGAAAGTCATCAAAGGAAAACTGACACAGTGGATTGTTCCCAGCTGCTGTGGAGAAGTAATGGCTTTCTTTGCCATGTCAGACATTCTCAGTAGGTGGCTGCACATCTCCCTTAGACACGTGCCTGATCTTCAGAAACCCTTCAAACCCTACCTTGTGTGATTTGAGGTATCGATCCTGTTTAAAAAAGTGCTTGTTCCTTGATAACTGTTTTTCCTCCCATCCAGCTCTTCAGTTCACCACCAGTTGTGGAAAGCTCCAAATTTGTTTTTATACCTTCAAACATTGCCAATTACCAGACAGGTTCTACAGCAGCCTGCCCCGTTCTGTCTCCTCTTGGTCATCTCTGAAACCCTGTACCCAGCCACAGATTGCGGGGAAGCTCACTTGTTCTGCCATGGCAAGGGAGTAAGACAGCAAGAGCAAATGAGACACGATCCTATTGCACTTTGAAAGAGGTGAAGCAACAGTTTCGTTTCTTTTCTGCTTTACATTATTTCTGGATATAATACAAGGATATCTAACGAATTCAAAACTATGTTTCTTTTTGTAGTGTATCTAGAATTAGGTGAGCACAAATGAAAATCGATCAGAGGAAACCCAGTGCTTCCCTAATGCCTAAAAAAGGGCAGCCTGGCTTAAATAAATTGAAGTTTTAGAGAAAATCTGAGATTTACATGCAGATTTCATTCTGTCATCCTCAAGAGAAAACACAGTGAGGAGAAAGGGAATGGGGAGAGGAACTCACAAGCTATTCAGTTTAACTTAATCCCCAGACACTTGCAGAGTTTCATTTGCAGAGGACCAAAAAAGACTTTTTTTCCTAGGTCGTTAAATGTTAATCTAAATTCATTCGTGCTCCTCTTAGCAGGCAGATCAAGTCCATAGGATTGCCAGCAAGTGCCCATAATTTGATTGATGTCTTCTCACCCATCTAGAAACCTGAAAAGAATCCTTGTAAATGATTAAATATTTGATTCCTAGCAGCAAAAGGAATAGAAAAAAACCCATATGACTATAGAAGTGGCAAGCCCACTGGGCTGGGTCCTGAGGTAGTGGCAGGTCCATTGCCTTTACTGAGCAAAGCAGAACAGAGGTGGTTTTAAAGTTTCATTTGCTCTCACAACCACAGTGGCAGTGAGAAGGCATTTTGACCTCCAGCACAGTAAATTATTTCCAGATCTGAGAAACAGCAGAGAACATTTCACAGCCTGAGATCACTGCAGCAGCTACTACACAGGCCAGGACCTCCACACACCCAGAGACGAACTCCCTGGATACCCAGGGAGGCAGAAAGGGACCTCAACATGGGGTAGGAACCCACCTCTAGGCTTAGAAACAAGGATTTAAGTGTTATATACATCACAAAAGCTAAATTCTTAATCCTGGTACCAATAAAAGACTGGTCATTTGCTCCTTTTGAGGGGTTGGTTGCACCCATTAATTTGAATAGAAGAATGGTGGTTATTTAAAACAGCCTTTTTGAAAGCAAATCAAGAAAAGATGGAAAAAACGAAGACTAATGAGACAACTTCAGAAAACCACTTTTTCTATAAATGATTTATTACAAATGAAATAACCTGGAAACCAGGATTCACAACCTCCCAACCAATCATCCATTTCATGTAAAGTTGCTGTCTTAACCTGCCAAAAGAAATCAAGTGTAAAAATGTAATGAACGAAATGGCACCTTCCTCTTGGACTTATAGGTGGTGTTTAGCTTTAAAAGTATAATCTAAAAATAAGCACTGCTGCTCACTAGTCTCATTGTACTCTCAGACTCATTCTTCTTCATTTAATAGGAAAGAGATCTAATATCCATTTGGCATCTTTTAGCCAGTGGAAACACACAATTTTAATATGTGTAAAAAATATTTCTTCCCAATAAGGAAGCAAAAGCCACCTGGCAATTAACTAACACATAGAATACATGGCTTCCTAGATTGGCCTTCTTTCTACACTGCCAGCATGGCATATGTCAAACAACCTCTGAGGCAAAACAATAATTAAATGGAACTGTGAAATAATGCGTACTTATAGGAACAGGGAATTTCAACTTCTGTGCTGAAAAGATGACACAATTAATGGTCTGATTATAGCATATTTATAAACCTTGCACTAAATCCCATTTCCATATGTGAGTGATACCTTCAAAGTTATCTGCTCTGTGAGCAGAGGTTGCATAAGGGTGTTTGCTGCGCCGTGCCTGGCAAGTTCGGAGTGACCACCTCTCGGGCGGTAAATGCCAGGTGTTTATTGGTCTGAATATCTACAGTTCTGAGAACCCTTCCTTCAACTCTGTTCAACAGCACCCGAGGACGTCCCTGTAATGAGAAATAGCTGCTGCAGACTGAACATCCAGAAACCTCCCCTCCCTTATGAATACATTTCGATGCAAGCACTTTCTCCAGAGTTTAAAGTTGAAGTGCCAAGTATTTGAGGACTTAATGCTAAAGGAGACTGCACAGTGTGCTGAGACACAGGCATACAAAAATTTAAGTAATAGAAAAGGTATCCTATTAGAAATTTGTAGGTTGGAGGGGAAAAAAACTCTGCTATATGACAGTGATATTATTACTGTGCCAAAGGTAGTAGCTCTGACCTGCACAGTGATCCTCAGAGAGCCAACTCTCCTTCACAAATAATCCTGCAGGACAACCAAGCACTTCTTGTATCATAAAAACAGAGATGACCCTTCAGATCTAGATCTTTCCAGGCAAGAAAGAAAGGTGAGAGAAAACCTCATTTATATGAGGTGGCTTCTTGGCTACTCCAAACTTAGTCATGCATTGCTCATTTGAAACATGCAGAGATGCAAGAGGGATAAAAATGGATATTGTACCTGTGAAACTCTCCACAAAAAAAAGCCCCTCTAAATCTGTACCAGACTGGCTTCATCCTATTGTTCAGGTAAAAGGAGAAAAAAAAATCACCTTCTGCCCTTCAGACAGTTCTGGAAATGGCCATGAGTTGTATGAAAGAGCCTGACTTCTCAGCTCTCTGACAGAGTGCAAATTCAGCTGCTGTCTTGCACAGTGGAAGAGAGAGGAGGAGATAATGCCACAGCAGGACACTCTTGAAAGACTTCTTTTTCTCCTATATATGTCATGATTGCACAGATTCTTCTGCAAAGCATTGGCTCGCACAGTCAGGGCAGGCAGGAAAAGAAAAAGAGGAATTATACCTCAGACTTCCTATAAATGTAGTGATCAATACGAGCTAACAATTTATCAAGGTCTATCATCCCACAAGTAGAGTCGTACTCAGTAAAAGGTTAACTGGAAAATATAGAGCATACTGTTGCCCAAAAATTCCTTATAGTTAATCAGTTTGTTACATTTCAGCCTCTACCATGACAGTCCACAAATCAAGTGAAGGCCAAGGAGACAGAAAATCACTCTGACCTAACTGCAGCCTTCGGCAGCGGCAAGAACTCAACAGTCGCATCCCAATAAAACAAGAGGAAGATTGGCCAAAATGCACGATCCCAGCTTGGAGCTTGTCTTATGAGCACATCCAAGATAAAACATTAGAAATAGTGATAATTTATTTCTGTGCATGTTTTCCTAGAGAGAGTTTCTGCTCCAGCACTTTACTTGCATGCAAAGTCACACTGGGGGTGATAACAATTTTCTCTGAAGCATCTTTCTTGTAAAGTGAGCTTTACAAGTGAGTTCAGAAACTAAACATTTGTCTGCAACAAAGAAAGGCTTTCCATTGTTGCAGACCTACCATTCAGTACACTCTTCATCCAATAAGGCTGTACTAGATCAAACAATACTTTATGTTCTGGCAGCAAACTGATTTCAGCGTCGTAGCTAGAAATAAACCAAAAGAAAATTTTGCATAGGATTAAATGACATGCAAAAAGTGTCTGTACTTACTTGAAAGATTGAGTTTAAATACTGTTTAAAGCAAATATAAATTGTTGAGACATGTTTAAGTACTCTAGCCTGATGAATCACAGGATGCCCAGAACTCCCAATAAATCTATTTTATCCAAAGAGCTGCATGAATAAAACTGATTGAAAAATATGCTGCTAAAACTGATCACATCAGTTGTTTCCTTACACTGATCACTCCTCCTCACTGCATGCTAGAGACTTACATTGGGCCATTAAATTCCTCTTCAATACTTGCCTTCAAGTACCTGCCCTACTTGCGAACTGACTGTATGTTACTTTTAAATGAATTAAAAGGATAATTTAGGAGAGAATTTTCTCTATTTCTGTAAAGTACCTGTGGACTTCATCAGGAATTCTAAAAGCTTGAATTCCTGGACCGAGGGTGGGTTTTGTCATCAGAATTTTAGCCACCTGCCAGAGCAGCTGGTGAGCATCACCCCTGCCTGGGTGGGCACGGATCAGCTGCCCAGGAGCAGGGGCCTCACCCTGGCGAGTGACCCAGCCCTGGCCAGCAAACTGCTCCAGGGCAGGGGGCTGTAGTACCAAAACACAAATCCCCTGAAGTCACAACACTTACTTTGCAGAGCAGAATTATTTATTTTACCTTCCAGATAATTTAAGGAAAGCGTGACTGGGACAGGAACCTGTAAGGATGAAAATAAGGGCTTTTGGTTACGTTGCAGCTCCTGTTGTCATACTGGGGAATGAACAGGGTCTGTGTGCCTGCACCAGAGCACACTGTAACCCCAGGTGCAATTAATGATACTGGGTTTTACTCCCTCAAGGGCAGGCATTAAATAATGAGTACAGGCTTTGCCCACGATTGCAGTAGAAAACTTTCAAGGTGCAAGGGTGGGATCATTAATACTTGCAGTACATGCGCACAAAGGAAGAAAATTAACCTTGCCCACACAGCCTTACCTTTAGCATCACCTGAGCTTTGAACATCTCATTTGTCATTCATCTAAGTGTTCTTTCATCATAATTTTCTAGCACAGAGTTTTATAATTATTTCCAATTACTGTCTATAATATATGCAACTTTCAGCACTGCAGTTATACTTCACCACAGAACTTTAAAACAAACATCTTAATTTAAAATATATTCTGCCAACTGTATGACACTGCTACTCCGAGATAGCTGTTGAACAAACATCAAGCATAAATATTTACCTCATTAGCAACAATAAAAAGATTGTAGTTAGGTAGGCACAATAAAAACTATCTTGAATCCTGTCAATGTCCATCTGCTTCAAAAGAACTCAGTCGTATATTAGTTTTAGAGCTACACGCAAAAATATATGGAGCTGAACTTAATTCAGAATACCTCCCATTTTCTGCATAACACTGCAATAGCTCTTCAGGGTTTGCAGTGACAGGCGTTAGAGAAGCAGTACTTGCCAAAAGTCTCCTTATTAGCCATTGGACAGCCAGAAGCATTAGGTCTGCAATGGACCTGTTTATCCAAGCTGTGCTGTGTGTTATAATTATGATCATCAGCCCAAAGGACTGCTAAATTAGCAGAGCCAATAAAATCAATAGGATCAGGGGTACAGAGAGGCTCAGGAAGGAAAGGATCTGCAAAGAAAACTCTTTGGTATGACACAGCCACCCTGCGCTTTCCTGCCCTGTTGACTCAGCAGCTGCAGTGGGCGTTGCCGATGGGGTGCCTGGCGCTCGCCACCAACACAAAGCGATGCGCGGTACGAAACGGAAAGGCTCTTGTCTTGGAACAAGCCACAGCAAACCTTGTGAGGTTCAAAGCATTTCCCACTCTGTTTTTCATGGCCTTGAATACCCAAGTAGCACATACAGGATGTCAGAGATGGTAGCAGTGGCACCATTTGTATAGCAGAAGGCCATAACGTTTAAACATGGTAATTAAAACTAGTCCCTGGAGTCAGCCAGCTCTGCACCCTAAAGCTTTTATAAGCTTATATATCTTGGTCTTAGGGAATGTGATCTAACACTTTTCTTTTTGATTTAAAAATATATATGTATAAACCAAGCAAAAAAAACCCACCCTGAAACCAGCATTAGACTGAAAATTCCTTGCCCAGAAGAGAACAAGGGAAAGAAAAACTGCTCTACGATTGATTTCCATAGGACTGCTGAGCTCCTCCTAATGGTCACCCTGTAACATTAAAGGGTAGCATGTTTCCAAGAAAAGGGCACCAAGGTTTCTCACCTCAATATACGCTCATTAACTCTGATTTCCAACTCTCCAGGAAGTAAAAGACCAGGTGGTAGTTAAGGAGGCTTTTCTGCCAAAAGTCAATGAAAATTTAGTTCCAATGAAATAGTGCAAAACCCCCATATCCCGATTGTCTCGCCAGGCAGAAATGTTTGGAGTTGCAGGGACAGGGTTTAGATACTTCTTCTCACAGCAGAGCCACTAAAACTATGTCAATATCTGCCATCAGAAACACCACAACTACAACGCAGCACGGAGCTATTAAGCTTTACCCATCTGGTAGAGGTCAGGTGCTCCTACCCACACATGGCTTCTTACAGAGTCAACTTCAGAGTCTTCATGCTATTTTTATTGTACACTTGCTTAAAAAACAATACCTAAACATTGGATCCAAGAACAACAGCCTCGTGCAACACAAATTGAAATCAGTCTGCAGCTTCAAAATTTTGTAATTTATCCATATTTAAATGAATTCTGGATTTTTTACATGTTTTGGGAAATCACGCACACTGAACTGCACTGATCAAAATCAGCATTTAGAGAATGATGTCAATAAATAAGTCCCTCATAAAAGCATGCTAAAAACATAGGCAATCTCTCTGGCACCATTTCAGCTCCCATCAGGAAGTGGCTGGAGGAGGGCACCTAGATAACACTGACCTTCACTTGTGACCTGGTTTATCTGGATTAGCATGGTTATTTGCTAGAACCTTAGAAAAAACAAAGAGCTAATCAATACAAGGTCAAAATGAAAGTGTCACGGATGGCTCTGACTATTCTAAAAAGGTGACATCTGTCATCAAGAGTTACTCTACCAGCTGATGCTGAGGGCATTTCCATGGGCAACTTCCACAGGCACCATCCACAAGCCGTTGCTCAGGGGTACTGCATACCCAGCAGTGGGGATCAGCACTTCGCAGGCTGCATTGATCAACAGAATGAAAAATATGTTGGGAGAGCAAGTAACAGAGATTGCAATACTGGGGAGGTCTGTGAAAGAGTTTAACCCTTTGATACCCTGTGTGCATTTCCTCTAGCAGTTCATTCCCACTCCAATAACCATAACTGAAGGCAGTCAGGATTGAGCACAAGGTTTCAGCTCTACAGTGATTCACATCTCCAGTTTATTCACATACTAACACTCACTTATAAACTGTGCGCCCCAACAGAAAGCCTCATCTGCAAATGAAGTGCTCCAGTAATAGACAAGAAGCATACAGTGCACTTCCCAGATAAAACTGCCAGAAAAATGGAGAAGAGTGCAGTGTTTCACCATGGTTTTCTTTTTTTTTTTTTTCCCAAGCCATGGGGATCGTTGTTCCATGAAGAAAGTTGAGCATTTCATTTTATGAGCATAAACGGCCTTGCTCTTGCGAGTCTCTTGCAGGGGTGGGTTAAGAGCCAACAGGTAAGATGAGGTTACCCTGCACCCCCAGCCCACAGCTCCAGACATCAGGAGGGGGCACGATCCCCACAGCAAAGTTTGGGGAGGAGTAAGCTTTTCAGCACACAAAATTTTGATCCTACATACCAGCTAGAGCATGTTCCAAAAAAAAGTCTTGAGGTACAATAGCATTCAAACTTACCTTGGGATGCTCTGGAGAGGACATCCAAGACATTTGGAAAGCAATATATTTTATATCACAAATGCTGTTAATCCACACCTGTTTATTGCAGAATCATTATGCAGACAAGGATTCAGGTTGAACTTTACTGCCTTGGGGAAGGTCAATCTCAGACTCAGTTCTTTGCAGTCTGCATGAGGGGTTGCAGGCCTAAAAAAGGATCAAGTACTTGTCTAGGGAAGAAAGGAAACTGGAATGTGAGCCTACATTCTGCTCCACCTTCTCACTCTAGGTATTTAGTATCTAAAGGAAGCCTCAGTTTACTCACTTTGCACATTATTTCGAGATAAGATGTGCCCAATTATTAAATTATTTTCTAAACAAAGAGTTGGCCTGTGAGTTTCTGCTCTCAGAAAATGCTTCATAAAGCCTTTGGTTTTCATTTTTATCATGGGGCGGGTGGGGAGGAATATGCTAATCATGGACACTAGAACTACAGCTTCTATAATTGGCAGCTCTCCTAGCCTTAATTTATGCGTACTATTAAAAGGTCAGAGTTGGTCCCCGGTCTCCTGTGACTGTCATCTGTGAAATAATGCTGTTGGAAATGCAGTTTGGGTTCTACCTCGCTCCCGCCTGCAAATAAAACCAGGCATATTCTGCACATCTTTCCCCCTGAACACTGACACCTCCAGCGACATAAAATCCAGTGAGCAATGTGACAGCTGCCAAGGTCAATAAGAGTTACAGTGAACCGCTGAGTAAGTGCTGGTCACACAAATCAAAGCTGCATGAGGGCAGCTTCACACACACGAGTCTGCAACTTATTCAAACTACTTTTTGGACTGAGACATTTTATCACTTTTCCCCTCCACGAGCTGGTACATAATGAAATGTGATGAAGCCAAAGGTATTTAGTGAAATCCTAGCATTGTGTCCTTTGTGTTAAATCACTGATTAACATTTCTGAGAAACTTAGCACTTAAAGGCAATTGTAGGAGGACAACAATATGAATAAGAAAGTAAAAACAAGCTAGCAAGAAACTTTTAAGACACATTGGGCAATGCTATCTATGATTACTCAGATTCAGCTGTTTAGATGAGTTCCTAAATAAGGAATTCTGGGTCAGACATTTTCAGGGGTACTTTAAGAATTTTGCCTATGCTATACTTAGCAAAAAGTTTCCAGCATTCATTTGCAGCTGAATGTTAATTTTTAATTATCAAAACACTAGTGTTTCCCAAGATGTTACCAATTGATTGGTAGGGACAGGAAGGTATTTCTGGCAGATCCAAAGATTTGATCGGGTTTTATATCTGAACTCTTCACTCAAAGTCATAGACATAGAAACTGCTGTATTAGATCAGCAAAACTTGTATTTTTGTTGTGCAATCATGAAATACAGAGATTTAGAACAATTGCATAGAAAAATCATTCTGAACTTTGTGACTTGAGTAAGGCCTTGTGTGCCAAAAATGTATCCATTAGCAAGTATTTACAGCCAAGCTGAAAAGCCCTGGAAATAGAAACTTTTAACAGAAGCACTGACTGGATGGCTGCGACCAGTAACACTCCAGTAATTACAGTGAAGCCAGTGTTTAAAGGGGAACGGGGACGCAGAGCTCTCCATCATCTGTCAGGCACTTGCTTACTCCTGGATTTTTCCCTGGGAAGGAAAGCTACCAGCAGAAGGGCTCGGCAAGGGCTTCTACATTCCTTTATTCTATTTTAGGGTTGCTAATTGATCCTTTGAGGGAAGGTATACTCCTTTTAATGCAGCCTCTCCATTAACAGAGTCCATACGCGAGCGGCTGGAGGTGTGTGGGTGTGGGAGCCGCACAACCTTTCATGCTGGTCTTCTCTGTGATGACTCACACGGCAGGGAAGTTTGAGAACCTTCCTCACACAGCAAGAAACGGAGCCTTGTTCCCTGCTAATAGCGTGGGGGTTGCTACTGAAGCACACTGCTTGGTTTGCTTTGCCTGAAAAGAGCCTGGGTGACCTAAATTTTCCAGGTGTGGTTATGATAGCAGGTCGAGGAATATGGGGATGGTGAGATGAGGAGACCAAATTGCTTTGGAATAGTCATTATCTTGACTGACACGTTCATCCATGGCGCAGAAACATAGCTCAGCTCCACAGTAGGACATTTTGCTTCAGATAAGCAGAATAAAAATCAGGAGAAGCATCCCTTGTGATATATTACCTTTGCACTAGCATAAAAATAACTTTGCAGTTGCAAACTTTCTCTTATAACACAGAACAGTGGAAGCACAAGAAGCGATCGGCCTGGTGTGCTGAGCTGGTAATGCCAGTCACATCACTGCACAGGAGACTGACAGCCTGTTCCGATCTGAATAATGGGTTAATTTTATTGAAGCACTACTAGGTTAAAGAATGGTTTCATCAAGTGTTTCACCCTTTAAAAAGCACGGCAGCTTGCCAGGCAAAATGGCTCATAGTTGAGAGAAGTATTTCAGTTTACTCATTCCCTGAGCAAACTATAGTTTAATTTAGGTCTAAGGCACTACCTAGGAAACATTTCCATTCTTCTTACTCAAGGATACTGTAGTTACACCTACAAAAAACACTATCTTATGAAATGGAAAGAAGCTATTTTTCCCCTTCCCTCCGTAACTTTTTCACTTACCTGTTCTCTCTCTGCTGACAGCCAGAAAGCAATGCCCCACTGCACTTTTAGGCATGTGCAGAGCCCTTTGGCTCAAGTGCCAGTTCTAACAGAAACCCATGGGAAGATTTCTACTCCATTTCCATTTGAAGTCAGGGCTTCAGTTCAAGTTGAATAAGGCCTGCACATTTTAAGCATGTGATCTCTGTTTTTACATTAATTTCATGTAGGATTTCTTATCATGACTTATTACCGCATCCGGCTGCCTCTTTGCAGCTCAGTGCACAGCCCAGCAGTGGCAGGAAGAATACAACAGGCTCTCCCTCGGTCCCTCAGGCGTTGCGCTCAGTATTTAACA
The DNA here is from genome assembly GCA_033556795.1 of Tapera naevia. Taxonomy (NCBI): domain Eukaryota; kingdom Metazoa; phylum Chordata; class Aves; order Cuculiformes; family Neomorphidae; genus Tapera; species Tapera naevia. The sequence continues at coordinate 282,544 of JAUMJJ010000149.1, read as the reverse complement.
GGGGAAAAAAGCTGGTTTCAAGTAATAATCTCAGCCATCCAGTCATGTCTTAAGTCTATTCAAGAGTCTTTAGCTTTATTTTGATCATTTGCCTACATTTGAGGAACAGCTTGGTAAGTTCTTAGAACAAGGACCCCACAAAATTAAGAAAAATTCTCCAGTCTCTGGAAATTCTATTAAATATCCTCTTTGGATTTTGTCTGGGAGTTGTTTGTTTGTTTTATGTAAGCTAAACCACTAATAAATGCCTGGGTTTGCACTAATTACCTGTAAATTTCTCATAAACCACATCACTGGGTTATTCTTTTTACTTAGAATACTTGCACTTTTCATTCAGTATAAGGCTAACTTTCAAATGGAGTTTTTATGAAATGTTTGACCAATTTTAGTCTGAAGTGAAACATTAAGGTGTTCGGATTTTGTGCAGTTTCTCTTTAAATACCCCACCAACATAAGACAAATGTACAGGCACAAGGAATATGAGCCCCAGAAACAAACTGAAAAGACTACGGCAAGAGTACAGCGCGTGACCAAGCGCAGGAGTTCTCAATTTAAGACCTACAGAGCCCCAGTGCTCAGCAGAAAAACTGCAGAGGGTTGGATTGCATTGAACGCTCTTTCTCTTCGAGATTCCAAAAGGGATTTGTTTCGCTCCATCCCCGGCCATTGCGTAGGTGCTCCTGCAGCTGCCACAGAGGGCTATGGCTGTGAAAACACCCACAGGGAAAGAGGAGCCAGTCCGAGGGCACGAGAACAACTACTGGGATTAACTCCACGTCTCTCTCAACAAATGACTACAGGTTAAATTCTCTCCCAACCGGAACTCGCCGCGTCACCAGTCAGAAGTGAGAACAAATGTCCAATAACTCCACCTTTTCAATCAATAACTGTTTTCAGGTCAAACCATGATCATGTTCACATAAGTTTCCAGATCCTGCAGCCACACTCGGATAGTGAATCACATCTCTGGGGAGCAGTGGAGACAGTTCAGCAATGCCACTATGCTCACTGCCTGCAAATGCCCTTCTCACCTCCCTGAAGAAGGTTCAAGTGATCATTTCTTGCAGACTTAACCCATCTCATTATCTGCAATCATATCAGCATCTTCCTCAAGAAAAGCAATGCTGTTTGACACAATCAAGTACCCTGCATCTAGATGTGCCATGAGCATTCTGGTGTCAAAGAGATCAGCAGTTACTGAATCACAACTCTCAAATTCGTTATCAGAAGATTCATTCAGTGCAGAGCTCTACTCACTGGCCAAAACACTCAGGAGACCTGAGTTGGTGCAATTGCACTGAAGGCAATGGAATAATACAATTCAGAGAAATCAAGAAATCAAAATATTGAGGGATTAATTTTTTCAGATACCGTCAATCTTAATTTTTCTTTCACAGTCTTTGCCATGGCTTTGTTCGAAAAGAGATCCTACTACGCCTGGATGTCCTCTACCACTCAGACAACTCTGAGCAGCAGAGGCAGCTTAGTGTTCAGCTGCTGGAGAACAAAATCTAAGCAGCACCTTGTAGACACAGAGCAGTAATCATGTGTCTTTGGATCAGATCTTTTTAAACTTCCACCTGGATTTTTTTGCAATTGCTTTGATTTTTATCAAAAGTTCGGTGATTTGCCTAGTAAAGAGCCAAAAGAGCTTGTTCTTGACCCTTTTCATCTGGTCCTCAGGGATTTTGTTAATAAACGACCTTGCAAACAGAGCACACACTCATGCACTTGCAGCATGACCCAGGCAAGAGTTATTGGCCAGCGGGTTGAGGGCTGCCTGAGGCTGTATAAGCATGTGTATTTAGGTTTGGGCTGGTATATTTAAGCACACATAATAAAACAGAGCTTTTATTTTAAAAATCAATAAAATTATTGATCTTAACTCATAAAACCATCTTGTTTTACTTTTACCATCATTGTTTCTTTATTTCAGCTCACATTTTGGGTTTTCCTTGTCTTTTTCCTGCCAGAAAATCAGTCTAAAACTTCTTTTGAGATCCAGCTTCCTACAGCATCTTATTTTTCTAAGGTAGTTCCTCTCTCCTTCTGTTGATGTTGCTGTTTTGGTATCTTTCTCACCCAGGTTTTCCAGCCACTTCTCCACCAGGCTGTCAAAATTTATTCTGATGCAATGCCATGGTGAACAGTGATGTCATTGAGAGACAGACTGATAATTTCCTTCCCTCTAAGCTACGCAAACCAATAAAATAGGAAACTAGAGAGGTAATGATAGTCAAGTTACACAGTTAGTTCATGTGCTACTAATTATTAATGCCAGGCCTGGACATACAAAGACTACGCCAGAATTAATCTAAGAAGATTCTACTCTTCCACCCTGCTTTCAGATGTTCATTCCCATTTCCATCTCAATCTGCCACCTCCCCATGATGCCACTTCCCTGTGGTGCCTCAGTGCAGATCAGTAAAACTATCCAGGCTAAAATCCACTTTCACCCAGATCATTTTATTGCTCTAATTTATGCTGCTGCCTCAAACAATTGCACAAACAACCACAGCACAGGTGGGAATTCAGCAACTGAGACAATGGAGGCAGCTGGGTGCTTCTTAAGCTGGTGTGGCTGTTACACACCTAGTGTGGCAAATCTTGTGCAAATGATGGTGTTCTCTCACTGTAACTCATTAATAAAGCACGCTAAAGAGCTCATCTGGAAAGGCAGCAGCTTTTCTAGCTTTCTTGGTATTATTTCACTTTTACCTTGTGACTTCCAAGAAGAAAGAAAAAAGGGAAAAAAAAATCATTCCTGACCTCTTCAGTATCTTGCAGAAATGGCGAGTCTGGCTGTTTGTTACACTTCTATGTTGTTAATACAAATAAATGTTAAAGATACAAAGATCAGTTCCTGTATAAATCTTGGTTCAAGGATGATGGGCAAGCAGCTAGAAAGCATTTCTTCATGTCTTTTTCCCTAATGTAAAACTCTTAGTAGAAAAATGATAAGGATAAATGGCATCTACCCAGCTCATTCCATTACAGAAGCTGGTTTGTCTGCTACAGATGATTCACTATTTATAGGGTCTTTAGTGGTGCCTCACAGAATACTCTCACAGTCAATCTCAAAGACGTGCTCTTTAGGCAAGGTAAGATACTCATCTTTTCTGAAAGAAACTTCTGCAGATGAAGAAAAGATCTGGCAGGATAAAATCTTCTACATCTACAGCCATTCAAAACCTACACAGAGCTTGAGCACAACCGAACAAGAATGTCAGTATAAAGCCAGGAGAACCCTTCCGACTTTGGGGAACTTCAAGATGCTCCAAGGCATAAGAGAAGCCTCTAGCAAAACTGTCATTTCCTTCTAGAAACATTTAGACACTCCCAGCTGGAGCCAAAGCCCCAACAAAAATAACTGCAATTTCTCCCAGCACAAAGGTTTTCAGCTGAACTGCCAGCTCTGACAATACATCAAATAACAAGGTACAAAAATACAGCTCCTGTTTCCTGACAGGGGGTAGGACATGACCAGACTGCAATAACCAGCACTCACACCCAAGCTTCCAGCTCCTGGCCTGAGAGAAAGCTGGACAAATCTCTATGCAGATGAAAAAAATCATGTATTTAAGGCACTAAAAAGCACAGAGGATCTTAGCAATATCAGGAAGTAGGTAAGTAAGTGTAACTCATGTGAGCCTACAGCATTGCACAGTGAGCTCCAGAAACTGAGGGTACCAGCACAGCCTGAGAGTGCAACAGCTGGAAAACTGCTATGGAATCTATTCCACTGACACATGGGTGCACAACCAGCATTTCAGATGCCAAATGCAAAATTGCCCTTTTCCCAGTAAAGCCCAAGAATGACGCTTTCTTTTCCATTTCAAATGAAAATAACAATGTTAATAATGCAAACACTCTCTCTCAAAAAAAGTCTCTGGCCCCTCCAAGAAGCATTGAGGTTTTTTTCCCTAAACATCATTATTACACTACATAGACTGTAAAAAAGGAAACAATGAAACATTTTGAAAGCAGTTTGGATAACAAAGAAATAAAGTATTCCGTTCTGAAAACATATCCAAATGGGAGTTTTCAACATCAAAGCATTTGCCAATAGAACATGCAGAACTATCACAGAACACTACAGCCCTTTTATTTCTCTTGCTTAACATTTTTAAGTCACATGTTTTAAGTCACTGTCACCAACCACTATAAAGAGAGGTCACAATGCTTTGCCTTCCTTTTTCAATTTTCTTCCCTTTTTTGAAACCTACATGTAGTGACATCCCTTTTCAAAATACCAAGATAAACAATAATAAAGAAACATCTAAACTACCTTTGTGGTCTCATTTTTTCAGAAAATAGAAAAGCATTTGCAAATGTATTCAGAATGTTTCAGATCAGGAGTAAACCCATTTTACGTTTAATACTCTGTATGAAACATTGAAAAACTACATAACTGGTGTCTGCTGGTTAAATGAGTAGGTTTTTTTCCAGCAGCGCAGTTACAAAAACTTTAAGAAAACAGATGGACTGAAATCTACATTACAGGTAAGAAAAAAAACATGAGCTAGATTGGCACAGCTCCAGCAAATCCTGAAAACACTGGGCTTTAGCAATCACTACCAAAGGGCAGTTATAATTCTCCAGGGAACACTGACATTTTTTCCAGCATAAGTGCAAAATCTCCTTTGTAGTCCTTCCCAATACCTCGGTTCTCGGGTAGCCCCAGTGAACGGCCCCAGTGGCCTCGTGCGGGCGCTCTCCGTCCCAGGTTCGCTTCCGCAGATCTCTCTCTGCAATAAGCTATTTTCTGGGAGTGATTCATTGCAAATACAGCTCTCACATCATTTCTTCCTGCTCTTTCCTCAAGGTAAAGAGGGGTCTCAACAGCATTTTCACTTCAGTTCCTTTCAAATACTATTAGAGCTACAAGGCTGGGGTGGTTGTGCATATGAAAGCCGATGCAATGGGCTGACACCTGGCTGAGCCGGAGGTCAGGCAGCAGCAGGTATCCGGACTTTTCTGCTCGTCAGGCAGTGGCTCATTACACCTTCCTGCCCTGTCAAGGGTCCCCAAATGGCAGGTTTCCTCTGACTCCAGACATCTGGACAATTCACTTTCTTTTTCTTCTTAATCTCACCATAATCCCTGCCTCCAAGCCTATAAAACACACCAAAAAACTTTTACTGAAAAGCAGAGCGAGTCTTCTTTATTTTCCTGTCATTCCAGCTGGAGGTGGGGTTGTGATTTTTGCTCTTCCATGACTTCAGAAGTTTGCTTTCTCCCAGAGCCTCAGTATCGACCCACTTCCATTGAAGTCCCCCTTAAAGAATGGGCATCAGCTTGTCCCAACAAAACCAAATGTTTCCCACCAAGGGGTGTGAAGTACAGCAGGGCCTTTAAACTTGGTGAAAAGACTTGGTGAACAATCAAAGGAAAGAAGCAGGGGGGAAAAAAGCAAGTACTTAAGAGGGCAAAGAGCTACAGGGAAGAAATAAGGATCCTGTGGGAATCAGAATAGCCTTGCTTCTGCCAGTGTGGCCTCTGAGGTGGCAGATGCTGCAGCAATGGTTATGGGACCGGCATGAGCTTCGGGATAAGAGACCCTCACTCCTACAGCCCCTGCCCCACACCTTCTCCCCGCAGGCAGAGCAGGCACAGGGGGCACCCTCTCTCCATCCTCAGATACTCCTCTGCCAAAACATTGCACCTGGGAGTGGTTTCAGGATGGGAAGCAGGAAGGGACAGTTAAGAAAAGGAAGTGAGAACAAGTCCTCAGGCTGCAGGCAGGGACGGAGGAGAAATTATATGACTTGATGGTTTGGATGGGTACAGAAGGAAAGGGGGAAGTGGCCCATGAGTATGCAGAGAGGGTAAACTGGTGGAGGAACAGGACAGCAGTAAAGGAAGAAGAGAGTTTCTGCTCTAACTCATCCCTGGCTCAATGTTTTCTTCCCAGGAGCTATGGTGGAGAGTCCATGGGCAGCAATGCTGCTCCCTGGAGTGATGAGCAGGCCGGGCTATACAGCGGTGGCCTCAGCTGAAGCTGTGACCCTCAGTTTTTGCCTTCTGCTGCCTGTGAAGGTAAGGCTTTATCATCCAGGTAGCCGGCAGCAGCGATGGCAGCAATGGGGTCTGTGGTGGCTCCCCCTCCCAGTGGCAGGGGGGGCAGCACCCGGCAGTCCTGCAGCCAGGGCAGGGGCTGGATGAGCCAGCTCTGTCCTCTGTCCCCATGTTGGCCATCGCACCCAAGGCAGATGTGCTCTTGGCCTGGCCCTGCGACACTGCTGACACGTTCATTAGATTCAGCAAAGGATCCAGACACATGGCGTTTCCCTGGAGTAAAGATCACCTTTTTGTCCTGCTGGTAGCAAGGCAGGACTCCAGGACTGTTTAACTCAGCCCAGTTGCTCTGAGTTTTATGACACTTCTATCTTTCACAGCCTCCCCTGCATGGAGCCTCTTCCTCTGCACTCTGGACTCTGTTTTGTTCAATGATGTGTGAAAGTGGAGAACAGCGCCGTTCGCTGCAACAATTAGTCAGGGCTTTCATTGGTGCCATCAGCAGAAGAATTTGGCTGTTATCTTCCTGGTCCACAAAGTAATAAAATGCAAAACTGAATGAATCATATAAATCATCAGTCAATCGTTAATCTAGCATTTATTTGATGTGAAGATCTTTAACTGATTAAACTGTTTTAATATTAAAAAAATTCACAATTCAGAACAAGAGTTCTATAATTGGCAATGAATCCTGAAGTGAATTTTATAGATCAGTTAATGTCTAGATGAGTTAAGGGTGAAAAGTAAACTTGACATTAAATGCTTAGTTAAGAGTGCCAGAGGATTCATCGCTGCCATTAAAGGGATACTGAAGTGAAACTACACTACTTTTTTCCCTTGCTGAAAAAGAGAAGGCTTAGAAGAACATTTGCTGTCTTTGGAGTTTGAGGAAAATAGCACAAACGTTATGCACCCAGCACTCACACCATTAAAACAGATTAGAGAGAGAGAAAATCTAAAGATTTAGCTCCAAATTTGATCTGATTTACAGTTTTATACCTCGTTGTCCCTGTTACATGCCACTGCCATACGTAAGCCTTGTTTTTTTATATCCCTGATAAAAAAGCTACTAGTAATAGTAAAAATAGTTCAGCCTTTCAGCAGAATGTTTCAGTTTTCCAAAATCCACAACTAACATTTTGGCTTTAGCTACTTGGCACCATCCTTTAATCTTAAAGCAAGGTGCCAAGTAAGTCAAACTACACAAAGCAGGCAACAGCAAGTCTTCATGAAGTGAATTCCCCTGAGCTCTGTGCACTCCAGCACCCAGCAGGAGCCACATCCATTCACACTTGGACACCTTTCCTGCTCTCAGTTCTAGAGGAAAGTCACTCACAGTGTTATTTCCCACAGTATTACTGCAATACCAGGCAACATGCCCAAGTCACAGGTCAGGCTGCCCCTCATGTCACAAGAACTGAAATTTCAGGAGGTTTTATTTGAGACTTTGAGACTTCGAGGTTCACTTCTCAAGTCTGTCCATGCAACTTCTGCTGCTCAAATTCATCTCTGAAGCATTGCCTTCATGGTATCAGAGCCACATTGGGAAAGCTGATCCAGAAGCCCACTACAATGCAACTAAAAATCATTTGGTAATAAAGGATGAGTGACACAATCAATACTGTCATAGAGAAAAATTCTGAGGCAAGGAAAAAAAGAGACATTAACTGAAAGGAAGAGCAGATTTCAGACTTATAGAAAAGACAGGACACAGAAATGCCTTATGTAGACTAAAGAACCTCAATGTCAGACCATGAAGTAGAACATGACACACTTGCCTATGAAACAGAGTATATGTAACAGCCAAGAGGTTATAAACATCATAAGTCATTTTAGGTACCAGGATGCAAGCCACACCTGTCCAGTGCATATTTAATTGTACCTTAGACCTACAAGATTGTGGCTACAGGAACAGGATATTTAGTTCAGCACTAGTATCGGAAATCAATAAAAATGTGACATTAAGAAAATTAAATATAACCCCATTATAACGTAGAGCAACATCAATATTAATATCTGACTGGAAAACAATGAGAGATGATCTATAGACTACGGAACCGCACAGCCACTACACAGACTTCATCCTGAGAAGCCTGTGAATGTATATATGTTCGTGGAGATTTTAATAAGGCAACTACGGCACAGGAGGAGGATTTGGGGAACAGAAAGAATCTGGTCAGCTTATAAAATCTACACTCTGCTTTAGAGTAAAGGAAAAACTCATTTATGGATTGTTGCACAAACAACGCAACACACTAACATGCAATATTCACTTGTCATTGGGCTCCCACTGTTGGCACTCATTTTCTTTCCTTCCCTTAAGGGAACACCTCAACATTTGGCTCAAAGATGGACCAAATGAGCAAGCACTGGGATTGACCTTCAGAGGGTGAAGCACCTTATGGGGCTGGGATAAATATTAAAGAAGTACAGACACCTGGGGCTTTTATTTCCCTTGCTCTTCTGAACTGATGAGTACTCTACTAACCAGTTTCTCAGTCGTGAAGTGTGACCAGTTTGTGGGTGCTTGACTTAGGACAGCAATGCCACTGCTTTCAGCAATCACCAGTCCAGCTCTCCTGTGATGCACCAACAAGAATCTGGGCACAGGAAGTGGTGTGGGACACCCAGAAATTCTTTCTAATTTTAATGAAATTCTAATAAGAAAGAGGCAACGCTATTTTGTTTTAAACAAGCAGCCAGCAAAGATACTCATCCATGCCCACGGATCAGCTCCCCCTGCAGTGCCATCAGCTGCTCCTCCTGCCTCCCAGGCTGTGTAAGGGAAGCATTTGTCCTTGGGCAAGCGGCTCATGCCCAGTCCTGCCAAAAAGCCTGGGCACTCCCCACCAAGCTCTGCCAGCAGCTCCTCTGCATCCTCACGTTCAGCGCAACCCCAACCTCTCCTGTTCTCCCTTCATAAGCATCAGTTGTGCCTTTCTGATCTCCACTGTTTGCCTGCTCTTACTTTTTCTGTTCATCAACACCACTTCATCTTTCCTTCCAAAGCACTTTCTTTCCCCTTTTGCAGGCTGGAGCTCCATCAGAAGAGATTATTTCAAATCAGCTGCTTAGAGAATGTGAAAGCCACCCTTAACTCACCCTTCTCAGGTCACCACCCCCAGGGTGCTCACAGCCTGCTCACAATCCCAGGCAGCCCATGGTCGCCACCTGAATGAATCAAAGCCCAAGCTGCCCTTGCTCTCTCTTTGCTGCTGCATCAAAATCACCCAAGAAGCAGAGATGTTTAAGGTATTTTCTTCCTCTGTTGGTAGTTAATAGTCTGTGCAACAATCCCTGCTCCGCTGACCAACATAAACCATCATTTATGTGGCAGCTTCAGAACATCTAGAAGAGATGAAACAACTCGGCTTGACCTTTCCTTACGGACAGCAGCAGCAACGTGACCAGGGTTGCTCTGGCTGGTTTCTTATCTGCTCAATAAACCTGAACGTGGTTGTAACTTTGTCCAAAATACCTCCCTTCTGCAGTATTTCCTTGTGCTTCTCCTCAGTGCAAGCCAGAAGACTGCATGCAGTGGTAATCTTTATTTAGTTACATGAGGTTATGCTGTATTAAAGATGCCTATTATAAAAAAAAATTAGCAAATAGAATTAAAACATTAGATTATTGTTCCCTTAATTTACAGTGAGAAGCTTCACGACTTCCAAGACCTGGCAGCTTTTCAAACCAGACCTGTGAGCCTTGATACGCAAACAGATCCTGATCTGAGACTTTTTGCCAAAAGGCAAGCTCAAGGAGCAATAAATGGAACAAATCGAGACTGTCTTTGGAGCTTCGCCAAGTCTTCTTGAGTGACACCACTTGCAGAGACAGGCAAGTGAAGCATCAATAAAACAGCAAGCCAATAAACACTGAAATCTCTCTGTTGTATTCATTATACATTCACAGCTCTTTCTAAACTTAGATAAGAACCAATAATAATCCATTCGATACCCTGAATCTGACGCCTGGCAAAGAAAAAAACACAAATACAAACAGATTTATTTCTGCTCTTGTTGTATATAAACTTTTCCTTCTAACATGATTTGAAAAATCAAATCACTCCTGCTGTTTATTTCTTTCTGAAGAGTTTGAATTGTACCTAAATTATATGGCTCCCAATTTCAAATCTTCTCTTTAGCCCAGAGGTGTGCTTGGAGAGCCTCACTCCACAGAGAAAACCAGATTTAAAACAACTGTAGAAACACCCAGGTAGCACTGTCTTGATACCCTAGCTAAGAATCTAAATGAGAATCCAAATGGAAATGTTCTACAGAAATAAAAATACATGGGTTTAAGGTGTAGATGCACCACAGCAGCCAGAGCAGCTGTACCTGCCAAGACACCAGATCTGCAGCAGCACCTTGCAGAGAAACACCCAGGCAGCTGACAGCAACGTACTGTGTGAAACACAGAAGCTTGTATCAGACACGTCAGGCCACGTTGGTCTCACAGTCTGCAGCACAAAGTCAGTCTGTAATGTGAGTGATTATGTCTGTCCCTGGTATCTGGACTAGAGACTTACATCTTGCCCCAGAAGCCTGGGTCCATTTCCCATCACAGCATCTGCCAAAACCCTTTTAAAACTCTGGATGCTCTCGAGACCCTGAAACTCCACTTGAAGCTCTTGGCTTGCAGCTGCAGAGAAAAGCTTGCTTTGAAGTCTCCCTCCTCGAAGAACCAAGACTCTGGGACAACGCAAGCCATGGGCTTGAAGGCTGAAGCAGAGTGACTTCAGTCCTGCTGACAGAGAACAGGAACTCCAAGAGAGACCTGGCGCGGGAAGAAGCAGTGACCAAAGCAAGTGCCACCAAAAGCTGCGGTCACGGTGGTGCCCACCTCACCAGCAGCACGTGGCTGGGGTCAAGGAGGGAGGATCTTCCCTTGCCACCCTCCTCCTTCCCTGTACTGTCTCCACCTTCCTACTACAGCCACGCAGGTGCTCGCAGAGCTTTTGCTGAGCTCATTTCACGCTCAACTCTCCATCACATCGACCGTTGCTGCAGAAAACTGCAGGGACCCTGCAGGATGCAGGGCCACGGCTGGAAGGGGAGACCGAGACCAGCCTCACCCTGGCACAGGGGGGGAGAACCCAGCTCCAGACTGGCCCGTTGTAGGCTTGCAGGAACACGGTGCCGCATTATTTCTGAAATCAGTGGGAAGAACAGTCTGAAGAGCAGGAATGTGATACATGGTACCACCAGAACAGTACGAGCAGCACATTGCAATCCTTATTACTGCCTCTGAAGAAGCAGAAAAGTCTGGCTTTTCTTTTTTTTATTATTATTTATTAATATCTAATTTCAGTTTGGGCAGACAAATACAGATAGATTCAATAATATTTGAGATTTAAATTTTCAACCAAGCTATTTTTCACTATTTTAAAATATTTCACAATCTGAACACGATCAAAAACTTGCTTTTCTTTATTATTTAAACATGAAAAAGAATACCCATTTTATGCTATGAGTACATAATTGCACTTATTTTAAAAATACACACATGAGAATGTAGGTTGAGATTTTTCATTTTCCCTTGCACAGCACCCAATAAAATCTTAGGCCCTGCAACAAAAAAATTACTAGTATAGCTCTCACCACATCAACCTCACAAATCACCCTTTAATTCTAGCAAAATGAGACAAGATCAGCTTAGAACTGAAGTCTCTCAACAGTATTTCATCTAATAATGGATATCAAAAGCCTGATGCATTTCAACTCTGGAAAAACATCACTTCAGCTGTGGAAACTCTCACCAAGAAATATATTTTCGTTTCTTTCTAGCAACAATTTCAGATGGATTGTACAGCTCAAAAAATTCACCTTACTGGCTCTTTTTTTGGTTACGTTATCAGAAGTTTTTCCAGTTCTTACACAGAGCCCTTCTGTGCAGCCTCTGCCGTGGTGCAAGGCTGATGCCCACAACACTTAAAATATTCCATTTGGGTTAGGGACTGGACTGCACTTTACAAGCCTGAGCAGCACTTTGCAAGGCACGTCTGTCACTTTGCTTTACTTGGAATATTACTTTTTATTTCTACAGTGATGTCTCTCTGAGCCATGCAAGTGACAGAAGGTAACACATTTTCCATCTTGCCTCTGCTTGGATTGGATGATTTTATAGCTCACTGGGAAGCTGTGCTGGCTGCTGCCAGTGGCCCATGTCCCATGGACGACCCTGTGCCCAGCAAAGCTGCCCGTTTCAACCCAGTACTCTGCTCTCACCTTTGAATCCTCCTTCAAGGAAAGTGCATAGACAAACTGGCTCCTGCACAATGTTTAAATCTGACAGAGCATTATTTTTTATTTTTAAAATAATATTAATAGGAACAATTAATAATATTAATATGAACACTTTAAAACATTAGCACCTTTTACTGTTTTAAATGGTAGTTAATGCAGTCATTATTGTCCAGAGATTTGCATTTGTTTGACTGCAACACTGTGAAAAGCTGAGGTCATTCCAACTTGTTTCATAAGAGCTCCAGTTCTGTTTGGTGGAATTGTGCAAAAACATATATGCACAGACTGTATATGAAGAATGAAGCTACAGGTAGTACAGTCATGTAAAAAAAATAATGCTGTGGGCATAATATCATTCTTGAAGAATCAGCTTCAACATCAGATACAGCTTCCAGATCTATTCTGTTGTCACATGTTTTAAATTTTAATCCAGAAAATGGAGAGAGATTCCATTTCCTTTCCTGGTATAGTCATGTTGATAGAAAAGCTTTGCTTCTGCATTATGATAACTATTAAGAGTACATATATTGCATTAGAGATTTACAGCTTCACAGACTACTTGAGAAACCTTCCAGGTTTAAGGTGAGATGTGGAAGTTATTCTTCTGTACAAACTCTCCTGAAAGCACACACACAAAAAAACCCCAACTATTAATCCAGCAGCTCCAGGGATTCAGTCTGCTGCACTCGGCGATCTGAATTCAATGCGGAGCATCCATCCAACGAGGCCACGCTGTGCTCCCACCCACTGCCCAAAAATGCCCGAACACAATTATGTGACAAAGCAGGGGATGCCAGAGTGACAGCAAATAGGAAGGTTTAGAGGTTTCCATTTTTAAAAAAAAAAATCCTTCCCTCAATTTCAGTGTATTTTGGGAAAGACAAAGACAACAGATGTCTTAAGGTAAGCTGTTCATTTCATGCTTTATTAGCACAATCCTGCACTATGTTTTTCTTCCTTCATTTTAATTAACAGATTGCAATATAATGGAGGCATCCTGAGGGTCTCATAGTTAAAAGCTGTAATGTCTATTATAAACGCTATTTTTAGTGGTATACAACGGTGGCTAGGGAATAAAACCAGTTTAGACTGAAAACTGTCAGGTTTAGCTTGAAAACAAACAGAAGAGAGATTGAGGTCTACAATTCGAAGACAATCTGGCAGCATTGAGTTAACAGGTCACTAATGTTGCCTTACTTTGAAATGTGAAGCCCCTCTCACACAACTCTGGTATCTGAACACTGCAGTACTTCATTTCTTCATATGCAGGGTATGCACAGCTTGTGCACAGACTAACAGATATAAATTTTGCATCTGGGTGTATTTACAGTCAGAATTTCTGTGTGTGTGCCCCCTCCAACAGTGGTTTCTGCAAGGGGCAGTAACAGGAGAACCTGGGGTACCCTCACTGCCCGCCAGCCCAAGGAGACGTCTAAAACCAGAGGAAAGAAGTCATCCAGCCCACTTATGAAAAAGAGAAACTGCTGTCCTTTGCACTTTGCAGCCCTCAGTGTGGGTCCAAGGAACCCAGCATCCAGGCGAGCCCTCCCATAATCAGACCCCAGGGATGGCCCCTCTGAGCAGCTCTCGCTGCACCGGGGACATCTCAGCTGTGCCATCGTGCCCTGGGCATGATCCTCAGCGTTTCTGCAATGCACCAAGACAGACTGTTTTCCTCCACGTGTCCTCAAATGTGTGTACAAGTTACAACTCCCAGCTAACAAAGAGTGTTTGGTTTGGAAGGACCAGGTCTTTTGCACCAACCTAACAAGGTGTTGCTCAAACCCACGCACGACTCAGCTGGCTTCACCATTGAGGCAGAAGGTGACAACTCTGTTATCAGGCTCAAACAGCACTGCAGAAGTGAAAAGCCCCTACATCTGGGCAGAATATCGCTGATATTCGTAGCTCTGACTCTGGAAATAAAACCCTCAGGATCACCACTTTGTCTGACGATCAAGACCAGATTGCATTCCGCTTTCCTAGGTACCCACACACCATTTAAGAAGTTCTCCTCAGAGCTCTGTCTATATTAAAGCACCATGATTTCCATCCAAACCCTTTGAGAGTGATAATAAATTAAAACAAGAAACATTTTTTAACAGCTAATGCCTTAACTCCAGTCATATTGCTCTTCCAAAAAAATAACCCATATGATAATTCAGATATTTTCAAAAAGTTATGAGCCTCATACACAGATTTTCTCTGAATGAAAATAAGAGTCTGCATCAGAAGGGTGGATTTTAATGCTCAGCAAGCAAAACTTATTTTGCATGAACATGATATTTACATTTTATGAAGTTTACATCAAGCTAAGAGAGGCCGTTAGCATGGATTGGATGGAGAAATGAGCACAGTGTTGCCTCAGGAAAGCATGGCAAGATTTTGAATTGGATACAAGGAGATTATTAAATGTGCAGCTCGTGCTTTCTGCCTCATCAGAAGCTGATATAGAGATGAAGTTGCATTTTCTGGAGTGGATAATGGAGAAAAAAATTAAATACATCTTCCTCTTTTCATAAAGATAAAAGACACCCCTGGACTCCTGAGACAAGAGGGGAGAGGTGAGATGGTGTTTCTAGCCCATAATCTGTTACACTGATTTTGGAGCCATAAAAAATGGGAAGGCGAGTCTAAAGGAGCTTGTTTAATTTTCCAAAACAACTAATGCATAGGACATATGAACACCTCTTTAAATTCTTCGACCTTCACTTATCAAAACAGTATGGAATATTTTTCTTTGCCATTGACCTCAATCGTAGAGGACTGTGCCTTAAGAAATGTGATGGTTTGGCCCTGCAGCTTCTGTCGGGGTGTGATGAGATGAGGAGTTTGCCCTCTCTTTGCCATTAATTTCACACTTTTAAACACTGTTTGTGTCCTTTAACTGTAACGTTCTCCTTATATGCATATATCCACATCACACTTTTATTAAACTATAAACTTACACTTTATATTCAAAGGCTGCCTTTTTATCACACGATGCATGTACACCACACAGAAAATGTCAAAGCCCCTAACATCGCTATTGTCATCATAGGAAAATCTACTGGAGAAAATTAGCCTGAGAAACACACTTACAAACCCAGCAACGTGCACAGCCAGAGTGGTTCCTTCGTGACAACCAGTCCAAGGGTCACTGTATGAACACGCTCACAAATCTGTGTCCTCGCATAACGTATGGAACGTGAGGGCTAACAGGGAAAGGAAAAGCAGTGCCTGAACTGCTGGAATCATCTCTAAAATCTAACTGGTTTGCTTTGTAGTGTGCTAAAGACACCGAGCAAGGCAGGAACTCTCCAAGTAAGGTGCTAGGAACAAGCAGGACAGTGACATAAAGAGACCACAGAGAAGCTGGGACTCTGAAGGACGCTCATCATGTTTCTCATTTCTCACACACAATCCATTTGCCATTTACAGGTGTTTGTCATCTCACCATCAATGAATCAATGGAATTACAAGCTTATTATGCACAGTCAGGCTTGGATCATAGAACATATTAAAACAAAATATGAGGGTTTTTAACACTGAAACAATAGTTTGATTGTTTAAATTTTAAACACCTACTATACCCGAGAACAAATCCTATTATCAGCTTTTTAAGTTATTACCTCAAGGTTATCTTCAGCAGTGATTTAAGTGATTTAAGGGTGATTGGCCATTGGAATGGGCTGCCCAGGGAGGGGGTGGAGTCACCAACCCTGGAGGTGTTTAAGGGGAGACTGGATGAGGCACTGAGTGCCGTGGTTTAGATGATGGGTTGGTGTTAGTGTTGGGTTATAGGTTGGACTCGATGATCTCAAAGGTCCTTTCCAACCTTATGATACTGTGATACTGTGATACAGCGTTTACCATTACATTCCCAGTTTCAAGAAACTGTCTTTAGAAGGGTTTTATATATTTACCAATGGCAAGTTTGGACCTTAAATCAGTCAAGTTACTTTATTTTGATGCAAAGTGATGAAAAATGTATGAATTAATTTCAGCAGAGATGAAAATTACTCACCAGTATCTCTATTCAGAGCAGCACCGTAATCTATTGTGGTGGTATTGGCAGCAGGACAAGACACATTACACTCGCAATGCATCAGAGGCAGGAAAGAAAGTAGCCTTGCCCATGAGGGATGGCAAAGTCAAGCTAAGTAGTCAGACTGCTTCTCCATCCCGCAGGAGGCTGAGGATGACAGCATTATTTTTGTTTATTATTTGGTCAGCACTCTTTGGTGCCTGGTCCTTTACAAGGGAGGAAGAACAAAGAAAGCAACCAGCAAAAATGAAAATACCCAGAGCAGCTCCGACCCAGAGCATTATGAAAGGTAGAGCTTATGCTTCAGAAGTTGAGCATCTTCTGCGATGGCTTCAGGCTAGTGCCTTCCCTTACCTCCTAATCAATATTCAACAAACAAGAGGTGGCCTTCCTCTCTCGGGAACTAATGTGTGGTTAATGACCCTAATCTGGTGTCTAACAGACTGTTAATAGTGGTACAAGAAAAGCCTTAGTGAGAACAAGAGGGCAAAAGAGTCATTTGAGCTAAACTGGTCATGAGTTGCACTTCTCTCAGCAAACTTATGATGGTTGTTATGCAGCTCTGCTTATACATGCAGAACAAAAATTAAAGGATTGTCATATTTTTAATACTACATTTATGAAGATGATTACCCAGCTGCTGCTTAATTTCCATCTGTGTCCTGCTGCATTTATACCATTAGTGCCACACTGTGGTTAGACATAGGCTTATACTTCGGAGAAAAAAGTGTGGCTGACAATTATCATTTAACTTTGTGGAGCAGCAACAAATGGGTTTTTCTATATACTGTCACCTATAAATTATAATGACTGCTTTGGTTTTGCTGGCTTTTCAAAAGCAAGAAAGAGAGGGGCTCATGCAAAGCCCAGCAGATCTCTGTTACACTGAAAGAAGTTGCCTCTCTGATAAACTGCAAAGCTTCAGTTTAGATGGACTAACGAAAGTCCCAGCATGCAGTACACAATATTTTTTTTATATTAAGATGATATTTCAATACATTGAATATTCATTTGCTTCCCCTCTTTTTTTAAACCTTATTTTTATATAATTCTACATTCATGCACCATAGAACCAGGCTTCATCTGCCTGTTACCCTACACCAATAACACACTACTGCTTTCCACGTGGCAAATCAAATATTGTTGTGTAGTCAGACATTAAAACAGAGTTTTGCAGGATATCCTCAATGTGCTTTGGAAAAGAAGAACCTTGTGGCCAACTTGAGCCCTGAACAGAGCAGCAGTTCACTGCTAGGAAGATTCAGGTGACCTCCTCTTTCCTCAGCGAAAAGCAAACTGGAGCCTACAATCTGACTGCAAAGATGCTGGGGGCTCCTCCCTTTCCTCCTGCATCTCTCGAGTGTCCTGTCCAAGGCTCTGGAGCTGATTCTCTGGGCTCTGTTAACGGAAGTCCCAAAGTAGCCTTTCTCCAAGAGCCACCCGGGATTCCAAGAGTCGTTGGCTACCCGAGGGGCTGTAACCTGTGGAGCGGAGCCCACAGAACTGGCACTTGGACCCCCTTGAGCCTCTTTTATGCTCCCATGGGAGCTCCCCTTGTCCTAACTAACCAACCCTCCCCCATCAGGGAGGCACAGCACCATGCTCACCCATGTTCTTTGTTTCCTGTCTCTCACACCTACTCCCATAGCTCCCACTTTTCCTTCAGCAAACACACTTAAAAGTTTTATATCTCTCATGATCCTGGATATCGATTTGCAGAGACTACAGCTGATAGGAGTTTAGACCCAGGCAGGAGGTGCTTCCTTACTGATGCACCTCTTTACAATTGCCTCACTCTGCAAAAACCTTTCTGCAGCCGCCTTTGATTTCACCGTTTCTGCTGCAGGGCAATGCGACACGGGCAGCCCCACAGCAAAGAATATTCTTGGGGTAGTTTCTTTTTAATGCTACATCTTATTACTTATTTCTGACAACAGGTGAACTCCACCAAAGCCAGCATCAGAGCATTGCTTGAAGAGAAGCAACAACCAGCACCTCTGCTGTTACCGCTTTCCTTTATAAATAAGTGCATCAGGCTGATTTTTCTAGAATGAGCCTCAGCTGTTTTCAAACTGTCACTTAACTTCTGCCTCTTCAGCCTAAAAACATGTCGCTCCTTTTCTCCCACAAACAACACCTTTGATTGCGAATCTTCCTCTTCACAGCTGGTCCTTCACACTTGGAAGAGGTATAAATGGTAAAAACAGTGCATGAGCCTTCTTGTCTGAAAAGCAGAGGAGAACTGAAGAGTTTTTTTTCTTTTTCTGTACTTTATTTCTTGATATCTGTTTCTTGATTTCTTCTTTTATAAAGGAAAACCACTTTCTTCTCTTAGTGGGCATCAGCTTTAAGAGATGCTGACCGTTCACATTTGCTATTGTCACAACATGTGTTTGGGCTATTCCTGAGATATTAAAATCAGGCCTATTACCTGCATGCAAAGGTTCTAAAAACACATTGTTCCAAACATGCACTTCGTGCTGTCTCAGGCAACTATCCATAAATCTCTTAAAGCACTAAAACTCAAGGACCTGAGCTATGAAGAAACAGTTATCTTTATCCATGTATCAAGCCAGCTTTCCTGACATGACAAATATGCAATTATTTATACACCTAATAGAGACCCTCATTCTGTCCCAATTCATGTGGTAAATTCATCACAGTAAACTCAGAGTAACTACATTGTTTTCAAACACTTAGGCAAAATGTATGTGCTCAGACATCACTAGTGAGAACAGCTTTGCTGGCTTGCTCCCATTCTGTTTGGATGCTCTGGAATCCTTCTTCTATGCAAAATTAGAGCAATATAGATTTAAGAGTATTTATTTATTGTATCGCTGGTCAAAAAGTTGCAAAAAAAAATGAGAGAAGAAAAGAAAAACCACAGGCAACACCAGGAACGTAAATTGTGCTTTTGCCTTTGAAAGTCTCTGCTTCAGTTAATTAAAGGCTGTATCACCCAGAATTGAAAATCAACTATTCTCAGGGGTTTCAAATGCACACTACCATCTTCCTTCCTAAAAAATATAGTTTTTCCTGAGATAACTTCCTTATTCTCAAAGATTGAGAAAAAATGTAGCAGCAAATCTATCTTAGAAGTAATAGCTTACCCATTATATTGCAATAATATATAAGTATCAATAAGGCAATCAACAAAAGAGTAACATTATTTCTTCAGTCAATCTCCTTTAGAGTGATAAAACAATTCAAAGCCCAGGCCATTAAAATGCTGAGGAAAGAAGGGAGAAAGAAACCCGGGGAAGAAGAAGCCCAGCCGTATAAAGTATTCGAAGTACTTACACATGACATTATTTCAGAGACAGTGGCCGCAAAATAGGAAAACAGTTGCAGTATTTGAAAACTAGATCAGGATAAATCAATGATTGCTGGTCATCAACCACGCTTCACACACATCTTTTATTCAGTCAGAACCCTTCTTTCATCCTCCTCAACAGAAATAATAAAAAACTACCCAGTTAAGCCTCAACTCATGTATCTGAGAAAGGCAGGATTCAGATAAATTCATTTTTAGGGGGATGTTTTTCTGCTAATTTCCCTGATAGGTAGCAGTATTCCATCTCTCTGCTGTGTCCTACCGAGTGATTCTCAATCACAGTTATTGCAGAAGCACTTACATGGAAATAGTGGCAGTAATAACTGGGTTCAGGGACCTCTTCTGCCAAATGAAACCAAAAAGCATTCACTATCAGTGACCTTAGAGGTCATTGTCTAACTGGAAGGGAAAACTAGGAGTTGGTATCATATGTACCAGGAATTACATGACTAAAATACAAGGAAAAGCTGTTCTTCAATTTATTTTTTTCATTTTTTCATCATTTCAATTTGCATGGAGTTTTAAAGCCCTTTTCCTGCCAGGTAATCACAGTCTGCTATTCCCTTTTGAACCAAATAGCCAAAAGATGGCTTCAGCCCCAAAACCAAAGAGGACCTGACACAGAGGAAGTCAGAAAAGGGATACAGAGAGACAGGCTCCATCAGGATGGTCGATCGCGGTCTTCACACACAAGGAGCCTCACGTGTTGGTTACCACGAATCGGCCAGAGCAACGTGATGGACAGCAACAAAGACATTTCCAAGATGCATTCTCAGACTGTGGAGGCAGCCTGAGAGAAGACACTGTATTTGTAAATGCAGCAACACCAGGCTGGTGTCATGGGATGAGCTGTCACTTCGTAGTGAGAGATGACCCATGGAGAGAGGCTGAGACCCAGAGGATGGGAAAAGAATCTAGCGTTTGGCACAGCTACAATTATCAAGGTCAGAGAAAGTGATGCTGTGGTAACCAACACACAAGTAATTAAAGTTGAGACGAGATTATTAAGGACTTCTTGTTAGGTTCCTAATCAAAGCCAGCTCTGGAGTGTGTCTGTGTCCCACAGTCACTAGTGTCAGTGCCCTTTCTCCTTCTTCCAACTCTCCAGTTTTCCTCTTCTGTGCCAACTGTTCCACCTCTTGCCCTCCCTTCCTTTGTTCTCAATTAAAACCAGGCTAAAAACAACAGAGGAAGCAGCTTCTGTCATAACTGACATCACACAGCAAGCATCATATTAGCTAATGCATTAAATAGACACTGAAAAACAGGGGAAGGGATAAATTACAGCCTTGTCTGTTTGTTCAGCTGCTCTGCCCTGCCAGTTTTGTGTTGTGGTGTTTGTTTGTTAAGCCCTCCTTGCAAACACCAATGTTCCAAGAGCCGCGATGGTGACAGCGCCAAGGCAAACATCTCCTGCCCCACGTTATTGGCCTGTTTCCCCCTTGCCTTCACGAGGGTCTGTAATCTCTATCCTGTAGGACCTTCTGCTGATTTTTGTATTTCAGGAGGAAGTTTTGTCACTCCTGGAATTGCTGTATTGATGTGGAGCAAGCACGGAATCAAGACGGTTAAAAACTGGAGCCGTATGTAGGATTGTGTGAAATTCAGAAATACAAGAAGAAATCAGGCAAGTTCTACCCCAAAACTGCAGGAAAAGGAAAGAGATACTTCAGTTTTAGTTATCGCTATCATGAAATGCATCTTCTACCAGCTTTTTCCATCCGAAGGATAGATTTGGAGAACAATATAGGCTTTGAACTACTATTTCAAATGAAGATTGATCCTTTTTCAACTTCTTGATGCATTTATGGCAAGTATTCTTGTTCACAGATCACAAATGACAAGAGCCTACCTATATTCTTACACAAAATCACCCATAAAGCATCCTAGACAATCATCTATGAAGTCCTAAAGAGGCTCCTTGATATTGTGCCCCCTTTTCCCACTTGTAGCAGTTCAGTTCTGACAAGTCCATAAAGACAGATGTGCAAAAAGGTGGCAGGAAATGGAGAAAAAATGAAGAAAAAACTAAGGAGTGAATTTTTTAAAATGTCATTAGAGATTCTTAGAGACTTTAAAGACAAAATATTTCTTTTTTTTAATACCAGATGTAGAGACAATCACAGTCGTGCCAGCCTAGACTCACATAGGCTAGAATTAATTTCAGAAGGGTTACTGGCCATTGTGCTTAACTCATGGAATTTATTCTTTTTTGCTGTATCTAGCTGCAAAGTACATTTTATCAATGAAAATTGCCAGGATTCACAAAGTATTTGGATATTCACATTTTTCACAATTCAATTGCACAAGACAACCTGGGGTGGGGTGGGGTATTCTCATTTCAGGAGCCTTGAAAATACAAATCCAGAAACTTATCTGAACTTGCTTTTGTTCCCAAAATAGCAGGAATCTCCTGGAGTATAAAATCTGAAAACATTTGGCCTAAGCTGTTGTATGAAGGCACAAATAATGGGACTCTGGGGAATGAACGACAGCCACTGACCCTACCTTCTGAGAGCTCCAGTTGTTGCAACATAGTCGTTCCCCTTCTGAAGGTAAATAGCACAGCCTCTATAAATCAACACTGTTCTAGACTTCAAAGCCACGGGGATATCCCTATCAATACATCACTCAAGTCAGAAATTAGCTTTAACATGCTATATGGTCAGTAAATTGTCAGAGTAGCAGCCACAGAGCAAAGGAGTGGTGATAGGTCCAGTCAATTATTATTTTCCTGGTAAAATAATATCTCCAGGAGATCTCTTATTTGTGCTCTCGAGCTGATGTAGAGTCATGCTTCAAACCACGACCCGCAGGTGCCATAAATCTCAAGGATCTGCATCAGAACACTCACTCACTTCAGACACTTAAAAACTACAGAGCTTTGAAGGAGACAGAACAAACATTAGTTTAAGTTGCCCAAAAGAACATCTGCATCTGCAGCAGCCACATGGTGAGGCAAACAGCCTGAGCTGCTCCCTCACACTGAGTTAAGTGACCTTAGCTTAAATCTTCCTGAATTGTGACTAATGACCCAGAACACCAGTGCAACAATTAAAGCAAATAAACAAACTCCTCTTCTGACAACACCTGAATATTCTCTTTTTTCCTGTGCCTGGTATCTTTACAGATCATCTTAATACCAGTCACAGAAAACAGTTGCCAGGACTTGTGAGAGCTCTTGGAATAACAACTGTGGGCAATAGCTTGCCAGAAGGCTACCTCAGCTCTAGAGCAACCGCGACAGCTTGTCAGGAGGGCGACAGAAAGCCAGCCCAGGCTTACTGGGTAGACTTTTCCCTTGGATGAAGGAAATGCAGCATGTTTCAGAAGCTTTAAGCCTATCAAGCATGCAAGAAAATGCGTGACAAACCAGTAGCTCTTCCCCTGACAGCGCAGATTGGGAAGCTGCAAATTCACCTTAAACACTGGTAGGCACAGATCAGCGACAGCGAGGGCAGCCAGTGGCTGCTCAAGGTCAGTCTCATCCAGGAGAAACTGAGACCAGTTCCTCCTGAAACACACTCTGATAACCACGAAGGATGGCTTCTCGCAGGCAGGGTTGGAGAAGAAGGCGGCCACTGCCCTGTTTGGGTGATGCTCCCAGGGAGTGGAGGGTTTGGTCCCGGTGCGGCAGGGTCAGGCCTGCAGCCCCCAGACATGCATGTGCTGCATCCTTGCTCTTGAAACTGGATCACCGCTCCATGAATGCTCAGGGCCACACAGGAACCTGCTCAGTAACCCAAAGGGAAGCAGATTCAGGCAGGAGAGCCTGAACGTCCTGGGGTCCAAGCCCTTCTTCCTGCATCCCCTCTGCCTTTTGAAGTAGAGAATAATTGGATAAAGCGCATAAACAACACTAAGGGTCACTAAGCCTGCACAGCTCAGCAAGGGCATGACTCTGTGTCCTGACCATTTGCTCCATCAGTTCAAATTGTCCACATCAGCTCTATGTTCAGTTTGAACATGTTTTCAGTGAACCTTCACTTCTGTTAAATCCCTGCAAAAAACATGTTCGGTTATGATGCTATGGTGGAATTATTATAATCAAATTTAACAATGACTAAGCTGTGTGTAAGTGTTCCAGTTCGTGTAAGCACACATAGTCATTTTACCAGGATATGAAATTATGGTCTGTAGCTGCAAATAATGATGGCATAATAGTACAAGGAAATTGTACTTCAAACGGCTTGTTGGAAGCAGGCTTCTCTTCTGAAAAAGAAAAAAACCAAAAACAAACCCCAAGGTTCTTTAGAGCCATTAGAAGTGCTTTCAGCTACATTTCAGCTGCCGTTGAACTTCACAATCTTCCTGGTTAAACACATCTAGAGAATGGGAAGATATACCTCTTCCCAACAAAGTCTTAGCGTTGCAAAGCCAGACCAGAAAAAAAGCCTTTGTTGATTGCCAGTCCCCCTCCTCCCTCCTAGCCTTTTCTTTTTGATGGTGTGGCTATATATTTTGTCCAAAAATCTCTGCTTTCATTTATAAAGAAGTCTCTAACCCCTTTGATCACAAAAAAAACCTTTGAAATGTGAAATGAGTTTAAACCGATGCAGCAATGTGTGTTCAAGTCTTTAGACACCTGTAATAACAGTGGCTGGATGCGTGAACTGTCCAATTCGCGTCAGCAGAGTGCAAATTCTAAAGCCAAGTTAAACAGAGGACACATGGTCCAGTGATTAGATCATTACTTTGGCATTTGTGATGTGCAGGTTTAGTTTTCTGCTGATCCAGAGAGTAATGGGAATTCGGACAAGTCATTTGGCAGAAGGTTTAAGCCATGTCTGCTCCCTCCGAGGACCGGAGCCTGGCTCGTGGTAGGCCGGCCGCGCTCTGCCTGCCACTCGCCCTCGCCCCGCTCGCCACCCGCCGTGCAATTTGCACAGCTCTTGGCCCCGAGACTGGAAAACAGGCAAAAATAACTGCAAACTACCAGACTGTACTCTTTGAGCAGACCAGGGTCTCAGAGTTCATTAACTTCAGGAACGATGAGAGGATGCAACATTGCATTTATAATGAAAATATACAACAAATTAAAAGCCGTACAACAGAGATGAACAGTGAAGGGAAAAGAGACCCATCCTGTAACCACAGCCCTGCGACTCAGGCTCTGAGTGAGTTCCCGTACGACACCCTAAAAGAAGCATTTAATGATAGTTAAACATTTCTTTTTCTGACAGCAGATATAACAGCAAGGTAATGATGTAATTACTGCCAAAGATCAGTGGGGAAAGCTCTGGCCTTCCTAAAATACACAGTAATGTGATAGGCAGAGGAGGGTGTCTGTGTGTAAAATTAATATTGTTGTATGTATTGTTAAGTGTCGGTGCATTTGGGTCAGCAACCCTACAGAAACAGAGAAGAGTTCAGTGCTTTCTCTCACCACAGTTCTGACAGATTCATGGCACCAGTGGTATTTTGTCAGACCACTCACTGAAATAGCCCTGGACACAAATGATACTTTTTATTTCATCAAAACCCTTGCCATGTGAAAGCCCAGCAAATCCATTACTTTACACCTGCAGACCATTCTGCTGACTTCAAGAGGACTGTGAGGAGGGAGAAAAGTCTGTACCTAGATGTGCTATTAAGAAATCTGGCCCTACGCCATGTTTATTCCCGCAAATAGAGTCACACCTACCTACATGGAGCATCTGTAATTTATAAGTTTTAAAAAGCCACCACAAAAAAAACAACACAGGGATCAAATCTGTAGCAAAATAACAATTGTATACAAGAATCAAATCTTCTCTCCCATTCTTCAGTCCATTGATGCAAGCAAGAAGGAAATCTTTCCCTTCGGGCCAGCCTTTCACAGAAAGTGAGACCATCCTATTTTTTGCCAAGCTTCAGGGAGCTTACAAGGATAAGGTCGTATCTTTTAAGATGTATCATTAGCTTCCTTACTGCTGGAGAAAATTAAAAAGGAAAATTGCCTGTCACACCCAGAGAGCTAAGCTCATGATGAAGGCTGAAGTCTGCTCAGATTTCCATTCCTGGGCTTAGACTTTAAGGTTACCTTATTTATTTATTTTTATGCACCTCGAGAGCTGTTTAAAATACAAACCCTACCAAGTATTTGCTTTCTTACAAAGATGATAGATTGTGCTAGATTTTCAATGTGCTGCTTATACACAACCCCAGCTTCTAGGTGATCTGGAAGGGTCTCAGGTAATTTTATCTTTTTGATGGCATGTAATCTTCAGTGCCTGAATGAGACACATTTTGTTTTCCCCTCAACATCTAAGTTGTGGCTGGGTTGATGATGCCAGGATTGATGTGCCTAGGAAGAGATACTTGCTATTTTTTATTGCTTATCTGTTATCTTTTAGTTTTATTATTATTTTTTCTGCACACTGTTTGGAGAGCAGTAGACCTATCACACTGCTTCTTTTTCCAAGTGTCAGATTACTCATCCAAGCAACAACCTCACTTTACTTCTGGAAGCCTAAAGATGCATTTGTTAAGATAGGCAATTGGACACATGGAGATAGCCTGCCGGGCACGGTGACGTGGTCCACATGAAAGATGCTACAGAAACTGATGGGTTCTAAAGCACCCTTTGCTCAGCTGGCTGATAGCTGACTTCTTTAGCATAGCTCCCGTTTCACTGATACGTCTCAGGGAAATTTTTTAAGCCTTCAAGATATAAAGAAAAAGAATACATTAAAGTAGCCATAAAAGTCTGTTTCAAACTAACAGAAGCAAAGAAGCTTGTTTGTTTTTAACTTCTGCTCATGCCTAGTTATAGCAGACCTTGAGGGTTGTTTCTGCCTGAGAGATGCATAAGCAATAGATTTGTTAGTAATAAGGATGATGGTAATAATAATGTTGGTAATAATAATAATGATGATAAGGAGAAGGAAAAATCTAACAGCATGCTCGAATTCTCATCTTACCTCATTTTGTGAGCTGTATAAGGCCATTAAGTCCACAGAGAGATGCTCTGCCTGATGGATGAGGCCATCTGACCATTCCAGCCCCTGCAGTGCACAGCCCAGAGCCACATGGGAGACCAGGAAGTGGTGGTGCGTCACCAACCCGGGAGGGCGTGGAGCTACCGCAGGAGGTGGCCAGGCACTGGTAGATCCTGAACCCCAAACACATGACTTGAATTCTCCTTCCGAAAAAAAGGCCTTGGCAATTTACCTTCTCAACTTCAAAGGCAAGGTGAGTTTAGCAAGTGGCTTCAGTACTTTGGTACTTAGAATTTTCTGGACCTCAGACAGAGAGTAGTTATTGCTGCCTTCCCTATGGCACTTGCTTCGAGCTCTGTGGACTCACTCAGCACTTCACTCCCATCAGCTTTGCAGTCAAAATACTGCTGCTGCATGCTGGAGTGTGCCCAGCAACCAAGACCCTCCCTCAAAAGCCCCGCTGGTTTTCAACATTACAGAAAGGAGCCACATTCAAAAATCCGACAGCAACAACCACCCATCAGCTTTTAAGACAGTATTTAGTTGATGTCTCAGGAAAAAAAATTGGTGAATGAGATTCTCAAGGTAACCAAGCAAGGACAGAACATGGAGTGTGTTTGCCTGTTACCATGCAAAGTGTCATTGCCTCACACGTACAAAGGTTCTTGGTGGCCAAGCTATCTTCCAGGAAAGGACTGAAAGCAATAAACCCCATCCTGTGCCCACTCTGTCACTCTGCAGGACTCTAACAAAGTGATGGCTTGATGCAAAACCACAACAGAAAAACAGAAATCCAAGTTTATGAGGCAATCTGTTCTTGAAACCAAAAGAATTCCAGGAAGCAAATGCCAATCAGCTCTACACTTTCAGACCTTTCCTCTCCCTCTTCCACCATTCAATGCAATTCTTATTTTTGCAAAAGCAAAGGAGACATTAGGGGCCATAAAAAGCATTTTTCTTTAGATCACCATGGCAAGCATACACTGTTTAATTTACAGACCAAAACAATCAACAATATGGAAATAGTATTTATCAACAAATTCAGGTTTTATTCATAAATGCAGAAAAGTGCTATGCATAAAACATGATGTGAAACTTAGCTTTATGTATTTTTACTAGGCAAACTTAAACTTTGATTTACATCCATTTCACTAAAACTTTACTGCTTCCTCGTCAGACAGGACAGATTCCTTTCTGTATCTTAGATGGTAAATATAGTTAATGTGCTGAGGCTGCAATGGATCAGCAGTGAAGCTGTTTAATAGTGACATAAATTATTTCAGTGACTTTTCCTGCAAGTGAGGGATGACTCCATGTGCTATAAACTAATACCAAAGGAATGATGCTCTTTCATGCTAGCAAAGTGCCTGAGCTATATCCTGTTGGGGATGCTACAACTGCAGCGTGTATTACAACTATATGCACTTAGGCCATTTTTCTTTGCTGTTTTTAATGCTCTCCTGCACTGAAAATTGAGCTTCAGTGTCTGAATGAAGGTAAAGCCAATTACTTTCTTTGAAACCTCTCCTTAAAGTCTGCAAATCCCAACAGATTTTTAAAAACCTTTCCATTAGCATAAAAATATATTTTAAAATAATTATGCCTGTAGAAACTAAGGAGTGCAAGGCCCGAATGCAGCTGGGTGGCTGGAAGAGCCACGTGCACGCGCCCGCGTGCATCCTCCCACCCTGCAGAGGCTGCTCAGCTGCTCCATCTCCATTAGCCACCCTCTGTCTCCAGAGACTGTTATGGTTTCCAGAGCATTTTGTTCAACTCGCAGTTCAAGTGTGCTTCTACTAAGAAACCAGTTTCTATTTTTCCTCAAATTGGTCACTTATAAAAAGTCTTTCATCGTGGCTCAATAGAAATCCCAGGAATACAGGGGAGAAGAAGAGACATTCATGTCTGTGCCACAGAATGTGTGCCAGCAGACACTGAACTGACGCAGAAGTTCATCCTGTGAATATTTTTCACCTATTCAGTGCAACCGTATTGTTTGGTCATTTTTCTCCTTGCCTCCATGGGAATTCATTCTCTTTCATCCTCTCTACATGTCCTTACAAACTTAATTGCAGTTTCCCCCTTTCTGCACCACCCACCAAGACAACTTTGGCAGCCCCACAGAAGGTCCCTTTGCAGTTTGATTTTGTCTCTCACCTAGCGTGAGGGACCTCAGAGAGGACGCTGGGATCTCACTCCTCAATTTCTCTTTCTTCCCCAAGCACTACTTCCAGCTGTGTTTCTCTCTCCTCTCCATTTCTTTGTAGGAATTTTAACTGGCTTCCTTCTTTACCCTCTCCTCTATCTATTTCTCCTCAGACTAATGCAAACCTCTTCCCCTTGCACCTCCAAATGCAACCATATCCTCCAGAACCACTTTCTTAGTTTCTTTCTCCATCACCAACCCTTTCGTCCAGTTCCATCAATCTCTGCCACACAGACCCGACACAGAAGCTCCAAATCATTCTTTCCCAGAGCCCTCTTCTCTGCCTGTACCTGCACACCACAGTGCCTCACCCACACTTGGCTCCTCACACTTTCTCCTAGATTTCCTGTTATACCTATTCATTGTCTTTCTTTTATCCAGAACTGTAACTTGCAGCCCCAGCCCTGCAGTTTCCTGCTTCTCCTTTCGTGTCCCTTCTGAGCTCCTGGCACCTTCATCTCTTCAGGCTCATGTTAAGTCATCAGAGTCTCTTAGCACTGGTGTTACCATCTTTCACTGTCATCGCCCTCCCACATTTCCACACTGTCATTTCCTGCACGAGTTCACCTCGACAGCAGTAACACCACTTCTCCCAGGAGCCCTCAGTGGTAGCTGGCAAAGCCTCTGCCTCGTCCTGGTGCAGACACAGTTTGACCACCTCTCCATCTCCCTCTCACCCACAGCTCTTAATGTTTTTCCACTCACACAAAATTATTGATTATAAAAAGAGTTAAAAATATATTTTAAATGTGTGAGAAAAAGCATTCTTAAAGCTGTTTACTTGTTTTCACACAGACTGAAAATAAGGACTTTCACCATGAGACACAAACAGCAGCCAGGATCCTCTCCTGCCATGCACTGCCTGCCTCTTCCTTCTTTCCCACCCAAGCCAAGTCGCGGTGCCACCACCCTGACAGCAACAGCCACATCGTCGTCCCGCTCTCTCAGCATTGCTCACAATTTGCGTAGGAAACACAGGCCCTCCTAGGTCTTTATTCTCTTTTAATCACTCCAGCAGATAATGCAAGGAATATTTCAGTTTTGCTTTTAAAAAAAAAGTACAGGTGATCTGCATCTCTCCTCCACCTACCTCCATGAACAGAGTTTTTTTAAGGGAGGAAGGGGATTGTCAGAGTGTCTTGTAACTGGCTTTTCATTTACTATGGATTTATAAACTATGCTACACTATAAAGCATAATTTATTATACTAGCTTACTGTAAGGCTAATAAAAGCACCGATGTAACAGTTATTTTCCCATTGTTGGTCCTGCTGCCCAATTACAGAACATAAAAATACAAAAGCACCAAACAAAACCATGAAAACTCTGCTGACAATATTATAAATGAAGTATAATCATAAGGAAACCAAATTACACAAAAAATAAATATAGTGATAAATCTATTGCCCTTCAGAGTATTTCTTCCCAACGTTTCCCAGAAAAGTCTTTAGTCATGTCTCACAGTCTAAACTCTTTTCTGTAAAGGCTAAAGACCACCTTAAGACATAGAGAGTTCTTAATCTGAGATGCCTCCATCACTTCCAACTTTATTTTACTGAATCTATGATGAAACCTCAAATTATCTGCATAGAAGAACCTCCAAGATGGTCTCAGGACAGCCCTCCATATTATAGAAGCAACAGAGACAATGCATTTCCACTGAATATGCAAACTGTTTTGCTGAGCCGTGCAGCTCCTGACTTGTTGGAGCACAAGGCGGCGCATTACCTGCTCAGTGTTAAGTCTGAGTGCGAGGGTGGCTTGTTCAGATTCACACTCTGCCTGGTCTGAAGCAAGAACATCTCTTGAAAGAATGTTCAAAATGCCACATCAGAAAATTCATGTTTTGCCTGTAGTTCTGAGGGAGATAGCACAGAATTTCATTATCAGTTACAAGTTTTAGGCTTTCCAGTTCCTTCAATGCAAAAGGAAGGCACCCTTCTCTTTGAATCCTCCATAGGCATTGAAACAACCCCTGGAGGAACTTCTGCTTTCCAAAACTGAAAATAGACACTGCTTTTCTTGTCCCACTGCCCTGGTTGTCTCCAGAAGATTAAATTCCCAGTGAGCCTCTAGTGGCTCCAGTTTCAAGGAACCTGTACCTTTCCGACTGAAATTCCTATACCTGAAAATAAAATTGTCCGTGTGTTTCCAGAAGGTGCAGGACGAAAATACTCCGTTTAGGTGGTTGATGTTAGTGGATGCAGTGCTTTGCGCCCTCAGGCTAAAACAAGAGCTCAAGGAAGTTCTCCTTCCTCCACCCTCTCCTCCCTTTAATATTTTCTTATTACACACAGGTTTCCAGTCATATCACTTCTCATGTAAAAACAATGTCAACGTGGAGAAGGCAGACAGAAACCTCACTTCAAATGCTAACATTAATATTTTTCTGATGTTTATTCCATCTGGAATGGTCTGGAAAGGCACAGTTATTTACAGTGACTTATTACTTCCATTATTAGGTATGATAACCACAGAGAATAGACTGACATAATTCAAAATCCAGAGAAAATGACAATGAACATCTCTGTGATGCCAGCTGGCTTTAGCCTTGCTAGAAAGGCCTTTTCCATCCTTTGCTTACCCATATGTGCCATGGTAGAGCTGGATGCCCAGAGGATTATGTCCATAATTCCAGTACCACACCAGCCCATAAGAACTGCTAAAAGGAGAAGAATTCATTCAGGTGATCCTTATACATTTTTTGGATAAATAAAACTAAAATTGGGAGAAAAATGCAAAGGAATTTCTGAGGAATTATGTTTTGTCCTAAAAAAGCCAATTTATGTAAAGGAGGCTGAAACTGACAGCCTAAATTACTGACAAAGTCCAAATGATTTCTGAAGTCTAGACTCACAAAAGTTTTGGTTTTCAACTCTTGCCTTCCATTATTATTTCTTCTCTTTTTGGCTTGAGGACACATTCAGAGAATCAACAATTTTAAAAGCACGGGAGAAGGACAAGAACAGATGCACGGGTTCTTTTCATGTATACACAAGTTTTAAGTACAGGTAGAACTGAGCCTTCAGCCAGCCAGAGGTCTGTAGAACATCTTGTCTCTCGTTTTCCCCTGTGATTTTTTTCTTTTTTGATTATCAAGGAAATCAATAAGGTTATGTCCAGTGATGTCTGAGACTTGTCTATCAACTCTGTATGCATGAAAAGTGATCGATTTCAATGATACTACAGAAAAAACAGACTGCTGTCATTTTTACAACCCAGGCTCTACATCTGAACACGACCAAGGCAATCAGTCTGTAATCAAATGCTTGCTGCCTCTTTAACACCAGGAGAACCCATTTCAGCCATGTCGTGTGTTTACCCCTAGAATGGAAAAACACAGTATTTCCCACTTTTTCAAATTCCAGTTGGTTTAACAGTTTCAAAACAGCCACTTGACTAAACCAGTTGATAAAGTTGAAAAGTTAAATGAAAAAATGTTTTCCCTGTACTGCATCAGAAGCTCCAGTTCCCCATAGTGAACCAGCGTCTTCCAATCATGCCATGACCTGGCTCTCTTTAACACTTCCTCGGTGTTGAATTTCAGTTTTTAAGTTTTCTCAGCATCTGTAAGCCATGCACATAGCATAGCTGGGATCTCTGCTGAATGAACTGGCTCTGCGCCAGTGGGGCTACAAAACAGGCAGGGCTCACGCACCTCCCTTCTGCCTCCTGCATCCCACCGTAGCCCATCCTGATCCCAGCCCAATGCATTGCTTTGTCACATCCATAAGGTGCCGGACAGCAAATGCGGAGAGCCAGGTCAGTTCCAGGTGTGTAGCTTTGCTTCTGCCAAGTCAGCCCCATGGATGAATTGGTACAGAGACATTCTGAAAAACGAAGTGCAAGGCTGGCACGAAAAGCTGCAGCACTTGCAGTCATTTCTCTGTGCGTCCAGCCACTTGTGCTGCCTTTGGCCTCCAGAAGAGCCTGGGGAAGGGTGTGATCTCCATCCCGGGGTCTGCCCCATGTACTCATGCAGCACAACATGAACACACGTCATGGGATATGCCTCTCTCTGCGTGGGCTCCACCGGCAGATTTCTGACTGAGCTCCCTAATGAATTGATAACTAATTTCTTCCTCCTTTTCCCTGACCTACGGTGTTCTCAGACCACGACCAGGCAGAAAAGAGGGGCCTTCCAGCTCTTAAGTGTTGGCTTGCCAAGAAGCCAATCCAGCTTTCTTCTCTGTTTTCAGTGGAAGCAGGAAAGAACTGATAAAAAGACAACTTTCTTTTGTTACAACTAGGAATTCAGCCATAGTTTTCTCAGTATCTGAATTACAACCACCACTGGTGGTGGAAGACTACAGAAAGGTGAGATGACTTGCAGCACAGTTTTCGTTATTATCCCAGTATCAAGTGTTTGGCAGGAAGATGCTACAGTTCATCATTTATCACGACATTTAGTTATTTATTATCATTGAATTTGTTATTTAGTCTTTACATTTCAGCATTCTAATTTGGTGAGAAATTTGGTCCTCATTCGAAATAGTATTCATAGATGTCATGAGCTCTCCACGAAACAGCCCTATAGTGAATCATCTGACAGAAGCCTCTGATTCAAACAACAAATACAACCTTCTACTAAATTAATCTATAACTCTTTCAAAAATTAATCCAGACTGATGTGGATAAAAATCCTTTAGAGAGTGAACTACTGTAGTCTTGGAAGTAAAGTGACAAAACAGCCTGGGTGTTTTGGCTGCTGCATTTTCAGTTGAATCATTTTTCCCTTTTCTTCACACTTGTACCACACTTTCAAAGAAGGCACTTTACCTGCCTCCAGCTCAGAGTAGTCTTACATGTCTGTTATATCACCCATCCACTGAGAAACCATCTGCCCCAGTAACATTTCATCAGCAAATCTCTCTCGATTGTGTTCAGCTTCAAGTAGCATCATTAACTTTTTTTAGAAATACAATTTTTTCTAGTAATTTCTGTACTTTTACTCATGAATATGCATTTTTATGTCCTTAAGAAAATCCACAACAGCACACACACACTAGAAAGAGGGGTCTCATTCCCTTCTGCATTGCAGTGCTGTCAGTCATTCATATCTGTGCAAAATAAGTGCAGCATAAACGAAGTGCCAGGTCTGATCCGACATCAACTGTGCGAGGCATAAATAAAGTGCAAAGCAGGGAATGACTGACCACAGAAACTTTATATCACGTTGCTGGGTAGGTGCAGAAGTATGGAAATTCTGGTTGCCAATAACTTCATGTAAACAGGTTATGTAGAAATATAAGGCTGTATTTCCTACAGGTATACAGTATTTCTAGTACACGTCACAGCTCCCTTAATACATTATGTCTCTGAACATACAAAATTGATGGTTTTACACCATCTGTACCTAAAAGATGTACAGGACAGCAGAAGGTACAACGTCTGATACAAAAAAAAAGTATTGAAAAATGAAGCCATTTCCTAAAATCCAATCAAAGCTGATTTCTAGCAGAAACAGTAAAGGAATACCTCAACATGTTTATTCTTGAAAATATTCTCACTGGAGAGGTGGACTGTCTTAACTCTCGGTTAACATCCAGGCACACTTTAGAGCAATCCCTGCACCAGTGGCAACAGCAACAGTTTCTAGCTTTGTCTGTACCTGCACTCCACCTACTCACATGCTCCATCGCTGAGGGAATCTTTCCTTTTATTCTTATTTTATTTTCATATACTTACTTCTAGAATAAAAGACACAGCTGCTAAGGAAGCAGCAGATTCTAGTGGGATCCAGACCAGAGCAGCAGCAAGGAGATGAAGATTCAGGTTGTAAGGCTGTGCCTGCCTTGCTATACAGTTTGTTTACTCACCTGTTTATCAACTTAGCACCCCATAAAAAGGATGCATTAGTAGAAACCTCTCCCATCTAAACAAGTATTAAGCCTTGCTATAAAACAGGAGATACGGTATAGAAACGCACGAGTCAATACACTTTTACTGAACTTCTAACCTGTTTCATTGAGCTGTGCTGCTTCTGCCTGGCTGAAGCACAAGAAGGTGCATTATCTGCTCCTCATTGAGTCTGGGTGTGGACACCGTTTGTTCGTTCAGACTCACGCTCTACCTGGCCAGGTGGCCTTTTCAATTCCTTATCTCACCCTTGTCTGAAATCTCCCTCGTGGGAGTCTGCACCACCCACTGAATCACTAGGAAAGATAAAGTAGATTTGAACTGGTAATTCAGATGAAATAAAGAAAATGGAAAAGAGTCAAATACTTCAGGTTCCCCTTCCTAGCACTGAATAGCCCTGATGACCTCCTGACACACCAGGTAAGATGAGGGCTGCTGGAGCCATCCCACTGGCTGCCCATGGGCAAGGACCGTCTGCTGGGATAGATCTCTGCTTTGAGGGTACTGCCTCCTCCCCTCTGCACGACATTGTGATTAATATTTACGATATGAGTATAGCTGATGCTGAGCCCTGAGGGTCACAAAATGCTACTCAAAGCAGAACAAAAGCCCTCAACAGCTATTGCTGTGTAACTCAGCATTGTAACATGTACCTGATTAGCCAGAGGGACACCAGGAGCCTCCTCTGCACCAGTAACAGACAAAACAGCTCACAGTGGGAGCCAGAAATTGCACACTTTCACAGAAGAAAGAAGCAGAGATGGTAACAGGGTGTTAAAAGGAAGTGTAGATGAAAACTTTGGGATATAAAACTTTCCTCAATTTAACTGCCGTTAGAATATGAGTGTGGAACAAGTGAACTGAGCTCAGAGAAATAAAAAGGCAGGTGAGTGGGAATTGCGTTGGGTCCAGAAGGCAAACCATGAGCACATATTTGTCTGTCTTAAATAATTCTCTATATTTGACCAGGCCTTAGTTTAAAATATTGAACACTGTTTTCATGAAGAACCATTGTAGGTTCTACTAAGGAAACATAATTTGTCAGCCTCACCTTCATAATGAAATTAACATACTAAATTCTACTTAAGACTTGCATCTTAGTAGAGTTTACTAAGCAAATGCATAAATAAAAAGTTTTCATCCATCATCTCTCATAATAATAAATGGGATTAAGCATTCCCTACATACGGTTTTATCAGGTCAGTTTACAAGAGCTCAGTGGACAAGTTCTCCTGAATGGCAACTTGCCTTTTCCCACTCTCCTTCCTTGAGCACTTGGTTTAATACCTGAGCGAGGCAGGTACTTGACAGTCTGCACTGCGGAGGAATCCTGATGGGGTCCACGGGATACCACTACAAACAAAGCTTTTAGTCTCTAAAACAGGAGAAGGGCAAATTATACAGAAAAGGAAAAGCAGGTTAAAGACTCAGTTAGAAAGAACTGAAAAGCACAAGTAAAAGTTGTTCCCCTACTAAATCTGCACGATGAAAATGCCATTAGGTGAACACTACAGTTTTGCACCAGAATGGAAAGAACAGAAGAGCATTCACCCTACAAGGCATGTAAATAACTACATGGGACAGTTCAAGTTCAAGACCAAACAAAGGAAATTCAACATCATGCTTAATACCAACACCTCTTCATTTCTCAGTCTTCACCTCCACCCCCAAAGAGGCTTTTCACCAGATTCATTAGCTGTTCAATACTTGCTGATCAGCAGATACACAGAGCTGTAGGGGCCCTGCACAGCACCAAGGCTGATGCTCAAGGCCACAGGTGTCAACAGATTGCTGATACTGCGTATCCAACCCCGAAACAAGCATGAGTACAACTGATGACTCCTCAGAGAACACAGGTGAAAACAGACCATTAAAGCAGTTCAATAACATCAGGAAGAGGCACTGCGAAGAAAGGAGGCCAGAGACGGTACAGCTGCCTCGTTCTGGTAACACTAAAAATGTGACAGTAACCACCACATCCAATGTCCAAGGCACTGGCTGCAAAGGTTCTCCAGCTGCCAGAACTGAACTTCCAGAAAGAATAGATCATAACTGCAAGGAAGTGGCTTCCTCCCCAGCTCTCCAAAATAGTGCTGACATTTGAAGGGGACATAAAAGCGAGCCCTCCCAAAGGAACAGTGATAAGGGTCCAAAGAATATTTGTGTTTGTATGTATTCTCCTACGTATGTGTGGTTTTTCCCTTTGCCTTATTCTTAAAAGAAGACAAGATTGATCTGATTCACATACAATCAAATTTTCAGAATCCCCCAAAGAGTTCAACAAAAGAAATCCCTTTCAATAGGCTCCATGCTTTTGTGCATGTAAAACAGTCCTCACAATGTCTCAGATAAACCCCCATTAGAAGTATGTGAGTCTATTTTCAATTATTCACAAGAGTAGCATTTTATTAATAGATTAAAAAAAAGTTAAAACCCTAAATTGAAATTTATGTTATCTCATTGAAGACAGAGAAAAGATTTGAACATATTTCCACATTTCTTCGTCTTTGGGAAACGTTGTTTAAGCTCTGTGCACATTTTAAACCTGTTCTCTACCAGTTCAGTATTTTGGTTTTATATCATCTGTACTAGGTTTGCGTGGCAAGGTTTAGTGACTTCTGTGAGAAGCTGCCAGAAGCCTTCCCCATATCCAAGAGAGCCAATGCCAGCTGGCTCCAAGATGGACCTGTAGCTGGCCAAGACTGAGCCGACCAGCAAAGGTGGCAACGCCTCTGGGGTAACAGTTAAGAAGGGAAAAAAACTGCTGCAGGAGTCCAGCCCCAGAGAGGAGTGGGAATATATGAGGGCAGTGGCTCTGCAGGCACCAAGGTCAGAGAAGGAGGAGGGGGAGGAGGTGCCTCCGGTGCCAGAGCAGAGATTCCCCTGCAGCCCGTGGTCAAGATCATGGTGATGCAGCCTGTCCCCTGCAGCCCATGGAGGTCCATGGTAGAGCAGATCTCCACCTGCAGCCCATGGAGGACCCCATAGTGGGGAAGATGGATCCCCAAAGGAGGCTGTGACCCTGTGGGAAGCCTGTGCTGAAGCAGACTCCTGGCAGGACCTGTGGGGACAGGAGCCCACGCTGGAGCAGGTTTGCTGGCACGACTTGTAACTGCCACGCTGGAGCCTGCAGCCCATTGGAAGGGCTCACATTGGAGAAGTTTATGGAGAACTGCCTCCCATGGGAGGGACCCCACACCCGTGAGGTAGAAGAGCTGCAGAGACAACTTGTGATGAACTGACCGGAACCCCCATTCCCTGTCCTCCTGCACCACTCACAGGGAGAAGGTGGAGAAATAGGGAGTAAAGTTAAGACTGGGAAGAAGGGAGAGGTGGGGGATTCTGTGTGAGGATTTGGTTTTATTTTCTCAGTACCTTTCTCTGATTTGATCAGCAATAAATTAAACTGATTTGCCCAGGTCGAGACTGTTTTCCCCTGAAAGTAATTGCTGAGTGATCTCCCTGTCCTTATCTCCACCCATGAGCCTCCCATTATCTTTCATCTTCTCTGTCCTGCTGAGGAGGTGGGTGATGGAGCCGCTTTGGTGGGCACTGGGCGTCCAGCCAGGGCCAGCCGAACACATCATCATATTATTTACTTTTTCTTTCTTTTTTTCACCTGTGATTTGCTGCTCAAGTTCCCAAACAAACAAAAAAATGAAAACAAGGAAAAATAGATACATCTGGCATAACATTTTCAGCTGTGCAACCACCAACAATGCTGTCAAGACAGAATTGGTATTTTGAAAGTGAATAAAGTCTCGCAGACACAAGCCTCAAAGCTCAGACCCTGAAGGACTCTCCTAATGCACAGATGTGCTGGACATTGCTCT
This sequence comes from Tapera naevia, assembly GCA_033556795.1. Taxonomy (NCBI): domain Eukaryota; kingdom Metazoa; phylum Chordata; class Aves; order Cuculiformes; family Neomorphidae; genus Tapera; species Tapera naevia. The sequence continues at coordinate 244,103 of JAUMJJ010000149.1, read as the reverse complement.
CCTGCTGGATATGTGATCACAAGGAACAGCCTGATTTTGTAAAGGGCTCAGCTAAGCTTCTTCATTCCTACCTCCATTTTTTTTTTTTTTACTAGGAAGGGTGATGATTCTGACTTAACTCAGTAAAATATTTTGAGATCAATAGATGAAAAGGTTGATATGTGCATTTAGAAATATTACTGAGTACTTTGCAGCTGATCGCCATGTGCCTGAAAGCATGCCAAATGCCCCATTTCGTATTCTACAGTTTAGAATGAGCCAGCGAATGCTGCAGGATCATGATTAAACTTTTAAATGTCACATCTCCTAAACTGCAATATCAGTCAGTCACTGAGACAGTGTTACATGAACTTAGCTCACATCAGTGAATGAATTATACAACTCTTTTCTCATCATTTGTTTCAATAGGATACGTACACCTCTTAGCTAGAGTCGGTCACTGTGTTCCTTATTTAAGGAGTGTGATAAAATAAACAGCCTTTATTCAGCTCCACTTCAAGGAAATAAATACATGCATTTTATACAGTGAACAGCACAAGGTATTATCTCTACACACATCATCTCCTTGGGAGTTCATGCCTATAAAAATCAATAACAATGATGTCAGACTGAGTCTTGACCTATTTGCACCACAGAACCGTCTCCTACAAACTATGAGAAATGATGAGCTGCTAATTATGAGACAAAGTGATGCAAGACTATTTTGTTATATCCTAACTTTTTCTTAAGATTTTTTTTTTACTTCATTATTAATTTGTCTATCTAAGTTAATGCCTTCCTTACCAAACAGTATTTGTATTCAGATTTAGAGAGACAAAACCATAGGATATAGTTCATAACATACCATCTGCAGCATCACAGCATTGTAAATATCAAAAATCAATCAAAAGAGAAGTCAACTGGCTTGATGTGCTCACTCACAGATCAGAGCCTTTGTCTGATCTCTGGAAACAACCACAAAAATCCATCTTAGAGCAAGGAAAAAAAGGCATTGTTTAACTTTCTACACTGCTCTACCCCACAGTAAATGCTCCTTTAAAGAGGGTTCTCAGTTCCTGGCAGAGGCTGCCCAGGGAAGAGGTGGAGTCCCCATCCCTGGAGGGCAGACGAGTTTCTCCAGGATCTAGTTTGGTAGTGGACAGGTACGGTTGGACTCAGTGATCTCAAAGGTCTTTTCCAACCAGGCAACTCCATGATTGGCAGAGATGGGCATCTTCCTACAGCTACATTCACTGACAGTCACTGGTAGCTGAAGTCGAATAATCAGAAAGAATTCAGACTCAAATTGTCCTAAACCAGTTCAACTGCACTGTATCCCAGCTCTGCCTTTCTCCAGCCACCACTACTCATTCTGATGCCGGCTCCGAGCCCTTCACCAAGACAGCCTGACTTTGCTCACACCGCTGCAGCCTGCTGCCAGGCTGCCTGCCTCTTTGTCTCATCAATGACAAATGAACATCCCACAGACAAAGCAAATCCAACACAGGCTGGTTCTCCTTGTGGAAAGGCTGTACTCTAAATACCTGCAGACACTGAAATGAAATTCATTTCCAAATGGGAAAAAAAAATAAAGGTACCTCAATGCTTTTAGCAACTTTTCCTATGACTTAAATGTTGAATCAGAAAGTGATGCATCAGGAAATTTCTAGTCAGTTGAAACAGCCCATGTCCCCTTCTGAACAACCTCCAAGGAGCAAAAGTAAAATGTGTTTAGTTTTGTCTGAAAAACAGCAAATTGTTTTCTTTCTTCTAAGTCTATTTGATGACAATAACAAACTCCCCTGAGATTCTTCTGAGGTTTTCTTTGGCCAAAATCCGCAGGGCAGTGTATTCAGCAGAACAGGAACAGAAGAGATCTCTCCCAGTGTCTTCCAGAAGCCAAACTCTGACCTTGATTTGGGGCAGGTTCGTTTACATGTCTGGAACAATTTCTACGTCTCTACATAAGACTGGCAGCAAGGAAAGCCTTAGAAGTTCAGCCAAAACCCTGCCTGACCTTGGGTTGTAGAGGTCAGTCAAGCCCTGCTGGATGGCAAAGATTTAATCCTATGACAGGGAGGGCCACAAATGGAAGATAGTGCCAAAGTCTGCTCTCAGCCTCTGTAAGGCTTGAGCAATTCTTTTTATATTCCACTGCAAAAGCAAAATTTGGAGCAGTGGCCTTTGGCCTTCCCCAGCCACACATCACACCCCCTCCGTGAGGTGCCCACGTGCTGCTGCTGTCAGCACTGCAGGGAGCAGAGCTCCCAGAGGCTCCCTTGGTTCCACCATCTCCCCTTCCCTCCCACTGCTCTCTAATTGTGTTTTTAAAGGAAGCACACTAACAGCTAGGATGCTGCTAATTGAAGGCATAAATGCCTTCAAACTGCTTTTAGCTTTTTCTCTTCTTGTATTTCTAAAGCCTGGAGGTTTAAGATGCAGAGACCTCAAATAATAATCGGAGCTGTATGACTAAATTTCTGAGCTTGTTCCTAAAGAGCAATTTTTTGTCTGACTGACAAGGTCCTTCTCCCTATGAATAGCGGGGTCACAGAAGCCATCAGTCAATTACTCTCTCCCAGGCCAATGATACCTTTTCACCTTTCTGACTGAAAGGACTTAACAGTGTTAATTCACACTTCCACAAGTGTAAAGCTTCTCATGGTCTTTATGGATAAGAGAGATTCTTCAGATAGAGGCTGGAATTCTTGTGATGTACTGCTTGCTTTTTGGCACACTTGCACTGCTCTATCATAGCACAGGTGCAGTTACAAAGTCACCAGATGTTCTTTTATTCTTATTTGTTCCTCAGCCTTTTTTATTTCCCATTTCTGCAGCGGCCTCATAGGCTTGAATAATAGAGAGAAGGAAAAAGCACTCAGCAGCATATGCATGCCTAGCTCCGTTCTCTTTACTGGAACCACACTAGGGATGAATTTAGGCATAAACTCTTTTCATTAGTTGTACAGTAAGTAGAGACGCTAAGCAACACTGGTCCAAAGATACTCAATTTACAAGCCACAGCTCATCACAGTATAATTGCACATGATTATGCTACACCCATAAAGAGTGGAACTAGAATTAAAATAGCTGGACACAAGAAGCCAAAGCCCTTAACCAAAGGGAGACAGTAGTAAGAGATGAGTTATGGGTCACAGGTATTGAATTATAGCATTTATTCTGATACTGCGGGCTGCAGTAAGTTTGAAAGTTGTATCTTTGAAGCTTGATCACCAGGTCAGCGGCTAAAATCCTCACTCCCAGTCAGGCTTCTTAAATAATAATGGAAGACAACGGAGAGAATGGAGTAAGTGTTTAGCTGTTGCTACAAGCACATCACAAGCAGATCCAGATTGCTCACAGAAACCTGACAGCTCTCGTAAGTGCCATGAAAGGAAAATGCCCGTGACTTGTGCATTTGAGAAGGTATCTCTTGTTTTACATAATCACCTTCCTCTCTGCTGCTTGCACATTGTTCTGGCATCACTGGTCCGAGCAGTGTCCAATATTTCAAACTGCTGTGTACATATGGTTTCAATGATGTGGAATGGCTATCTCATTTACATAAAGGTCAAAAACAGAGGTGTGCAAAGTGCTGCAAATACAGAGCTGACAGGGCTCTCTGCTTCTATTTTCTTTGAAAGGCAAGAATCTTTTCAGACAGAAGCAATGTTAAGCAGTTACTTGCCCTGTGTGAAATCAAAAATTTCTTCAGCAGTTACAGACTATGTTTAACCACAGTTGCAACCGTACCGTAGTAGAATTACCCCAACACTGATTTCAACTCTGTTCACAGAGTAACTGGAGCAACCACTTGATATCTCAGGTTTACAAGGTAGTCATTATGTTCAAGCTTTCAATTCAGGTTGTCTGTAAGAGGGCTAAGAAATAGCCTTTCATGGAAGACATAATATCTCAGAGTGTAAAGCAAACAGAGAGAACACTTAGGTGCACTCATTAAGATACGCTTGGATCAAATATTGCCATGAAGCTGCATTTGATTCTGTATCAGTCAACTCTAACTGTGAGTGTTCTAGAAATGTATTTGCATGAACTGTATGAAAAGAGACTGGTAAACCTAATGCGCTCATCAGTCTCCTTAGCCAAAACTTTGAAAAGCAGTCTAACCCAAAGAGCACACCATGACTCACTCCTCAGCTGGGGCTTCTTCAGTCTATAAATGTGTCTACTTCCAAAGACATTAGCAAAAAGTTAAAAATAAGTAAATTCAGGCATACAAGACTGCTAAGATGTGAGTTCACACAGCTCTCTTCTAGAGTTGGTAAAAGAATGTAGAGTCCTATTGTTGAGTCCATCTTGTAGCTCAAAACTGAAAAGACTAATTTATTCATTTTTAAATATTCCAATTTACTTTTATGCGGATTATTTAAAACACATAGGTGGCTGCAGAGGAGAGTGAACACTGATGGGGCTGGATAGGGTCCAAAAGGAAGTGAAGTGATACCAAATGTGGTTCTTCCTGAGCTGATATATAACGTGATTTTTCAGAGTAAAATGTTTAAATATATGACAGATATTTCAGATGCCATTCTCCAACTGAATGAAGGCAGCACATCTATATGAGGCCTGGCTACAGAGCAGATAGGAAGTTCAAGATTCAGGCTTCCCTGAACAACTAAAAAGTACGCAGAAAAATACTATTAACCACAGTTTAATATTGTGGAGAGGGTGAGAACTGTGACCATGACTGTTGTGCTGAATCCAGCAGAGGCTGCACAGAAAGTGAGCAGATTGTACAAGTCTGTACTGGAGATTTTTATCATCTTTGAGACTACTCTGAATCTAAACCAGTGTGACACATGACTGCCAGGAGCTGTGAAGAGAAGGGTCTTGTGTGTGGGCACACAGCATCTTGAGCAGGAAGACAGAACTACTTACTGCCTTGAAAGCTAGGAGTTTTCACTGCAAGTCATTTCCTAACCATGTTTCACCGATGTAATTTTCAAAGCTTTTATTTTTACAGGTCATCATAATGCAATTCCTTTTCTTCTCCCCACAAAGGAATATGTGTATAAAGATGCTACTGGGCCTCGGGGCACTCACAAATTGCTACACTCTGCCAGCAGCAAGTCACACTGCCCCTTGAAAGAGTGAGACAAAGGCAGAGTAAGAGATGCAAAAGACTGAATGAGATACGCTCAGTGCCAGGTGTACAAAGCAATAAGCACCCCAACACTGACCCAGAAAAGTACTTCTGTTAAGGTGAACTCCAGTTGGAGAGCAGTATTGTCGATGTCTCCACAAGAGAAGGCTGAGATTGGATATCAGGAAAAATTTCTTTACTGAAAAAGCCGTGAAGCATTGGAACTGGCTGCCCAGGGCAGTGGTGGAGTCACCATCCCTGGAGGGGTTCAAAAAGTGTGTAGATGTGACACTTCAGGACATGGTTTAGTAGGTACAGTGGGGTTGGGCTGCCTTGATGATCTGAGAGGCCTTTTTCACCTGTAATGATTCTATAAATGTCCATAGGTAATCAAATCTCAGCGTGTGGAAGAGTCAGGTAATCCATGATCTGACTCATGAATCCCTTATTGCTCACATTACTATTAAATACATTGCATTTCCATCCCTTACTATCATTTTTCTCACAAACATCACCTTAAGAGCAGAATGAAAGAGGACGGAGAGATCTTCTTGCTTTAGCTAAGGAGATAGTGAGAATAGTTAAAGCCACAAAGACCTTCTAAATCCTGCCCAGTATTAGTCAACCTGCAGATAGTCACATCTGTGAGGTGTGACTTCTTCCACATACATAAGCAGCTCATCCTTAAGCATGAGAAGTAGATTAGCAGGGAACTTCGGTACCTCTCTTCTTGCAAGCCTTGAGAGCTTATGCACAAAGCAGGTGACCTATTCCTCACCACAGGCATGCAAATGCCAGACATCAAAGAACACTTCTAACTGAATTCTCAGGGTAATTAATTTTCACCTGAAAGTATTTTAACCTTTCAATCCATCTAAGCTAATAGATAGTAATGGCCTTCATTATTGCAACATCAGAATAGCTTCCCATCTTTTAACATACAAGGCCTGTCAACACTTTTTGTGAGGTGAGGAAGGACTGACCACGCTCTTGCACAGAGGTGAAGCACCAGGCAAATGCCAACTAAATAAACTTTTCAATATCATGTATGAAACTGTACCTGATAAGGCCACCATTTCTGGCGGATGCCTTTCTCTCCCTGGAGAGTGGTTTTGCTTGTCTGAGGAGGAAAGTCTGTCAGGCCACCACTGCCCCCTGACACCAGCATCGTTGGTGGGAAGGCCACCTTTCTCCCAGCTCCGCAAGCAGCATCATAGCTTCATCCTCCTCAGCCACAGTGCTCATTTGTGCACTGCACAGGGAGTGAAATGTGCCATTCCTTCTCAAAACAGATATTGCCTTCCACAGAAATAAATTTTGGAAGTTTAAAACCACTGTTTCCCATACAAAAATTGCCTGTCTTCTCACCATCTTCACAGGAAAGATGCTTGCTCTGGCTCCAGGAAGCTGAGAGAAACCTAAGAGGACCATTAACACCCCAGAGAGATCTCCCAGTTCCTCCAGTGCTTAGTGTCAATAGCAGTCTGGCAGCATCCTCACAGATCAAAATGACCTCGAACCAAAACTCGAGATCTAAAATAACTGAATTCCCTTTGCCGTGATAAGTCAGTGCCTGGAATTCAAAACAGGATTCAAATCCTATTCTGCAAGTTTGATACTTGATATAATGAAGCAAACCAGTGCCTCTGACCTGAATATCATGAAAGGCACCGTCCACACCACCCTGCTAGTGGGGCAGCTCAGGGACAGCATGGATGCTGCAGGCAGTCATCAATCCCCATTGTCAGAAGGAGGCAAAACAGTTCCATAATGTGAGGCAGCGCTCAGCAACAATCTGTTCTCTACATCTTATACTTTCAAGAGGAGAAAAAGTCACTACAGTAATTCAAAATCAAAGAAGTTGTAAAGGGTCAAATGAAAAAAAAAAGCCCACTCAGTATCACACCTCTCATTTCTTCAGTGATTCACAATGCATGAGGGGATTTCCGTTGTCTTCCAAGTCTGACAGCAGAGATTGGATTTATGTAAATTATAAGGTTAAAATAATTAGAGACAGGTCAAAGGTATAAACCAAAGAACCAAAGCTGACATGTCTAAAATTCTGCATGCTAAACAAACAAGTCAAAACATTCATTGGTGCTTATTTATACAGAACAAAATTTAAGGAAGGATTTGCTAAACCACATGGTTGATGAAATAAGTTTTAGTTTGTATATTTTACAGGTCTCACAAGGGAAGACAAAGTCCCACTCTCATCTGTACTGCAGCACAATTAACAGCTACGGAGTTGCAGGTGAAAACTTCAGTCCCTTTCCCCATCTCTAATTCAAATACAGCAAGCAGAAATTATTTAGGAACAAAATGCTGCATCAAGAGTAAAGTTGAGAAACAAATCCTTGAAAAACTAAAAGTATACATAATTCAGTTATGCATGTGCTGTGTTGCCTGCACTCTGTCAGAATGCTATGGCTGAAATGCTGTGTCCACAGCCAGCAACACGTAAAACAGGAGTCAAGTTTTGCTCTTTCACACTGGTCCAGGTCTACAGAGACTACATCAAAAAACACTCAAGAAATGGATTTTCACAGCTCTGCAAAACATCTCAGCCACAAAATGAGGGAGGAGGGCTGAATGCAAAGTCCTAATTTAAGCAGGTGAATAAAAAACTGCAATTCGACTTTTTAAAAATGACAAGTGGTGTTGCTCTCTCTGGAAGAGTCACCATTTTCCTGGAACTAAAAAAAAAAAATCAGACACACACACACAAAAAACTAAAACAAAAAACCCAACATTTCATCTTATAAACTAAACCACTTCTGTCCAAAGTGCCCTTTCACCAGTTGCCCCACCCCCCCAGGAGCTCCTCAGAGCAGCAGAATCAGTCCTATCACACACCAGGCATTTCAACGCAAAAGGAAACATCCAACAGCTGGTTCATGGGCAAAGTAAAGCACTGAGGAGCTAAAGTACAAATTCCAGGAAATCATAGCACAAGATGAAATTTTTCAATTTTGGACTCAGAGATTTCAGGAAAGGAAAAGGTATTTTGTGGTTAGCTGTAGTAAAAAAACATTTGCCGTGGAGTAAACTTCGTAATGCCTTGCTTACACTTGGTCCCTTGTTTGCTCATACTCATTTGATCAGTGTCCTATGAACACACAGATATAGAGAGGTGCAAGCAGACACATGCAGTTCAGCTGTGCATTTGTGTTACCTGAAATTATATGCAACGTTGTCAATATGAGATAATTAATAACTCTCTTGCTTAGTTTACGAGTGGAGTAGAGGTTCATATAACATCAGGTATTACATGGCAGAAAACAGACCCCTGTGTGTTTCATGGTGAAATAAATTACCAAAGACCTGTATATTGACTTTTGCTAGCTAAGATAGTAAATAAATAAATAAATAAATAAATGCATCTTTTTGTAGTCTGAAGGTTTTTGTCAGGTGAAGAAAAGATGGAAAATAGAGTCTGAGTTTGCTTTATGACTTTTTTTTCCCCCACATTATGCCTGAAATATCAGTGACTGATAATGGCCTGCATTTCCTAGCAAATAGTGCCTTTTTCTAAACCTGAACGAAGTGGCGCTCCCGAGCTTTGCTCTCTTCCTTCTCACAGCGTGCCATAATAATTTTCTTCAGACCTGATCCATTTTGTTTCTCCAGTTCCATTTCTTTTTTCTTCCCTCATTCACCTCTGTCCTTTCCTCCTATTTGGCTCCATAGTTCATTAAAACGTTTCCTGCTTCAAAGACTCTTTAAAATAAAATATTACACATATTTACTTCTCCTTATATTAAACTATTTTGACGCACTTTTTGTCTTACAGTTTTCAGGTGACCTCCAGCTCCCACGCTCAGGTCACTTTCCCTGTGACTCAGATCCTTTCAATGCAATGTGCACACACAGCGATTTAGGGAAATTACAGAAGAAATCTTGTAAATACTCCAGATTGGAGAGGGAAAGTTATGCTGGAGCAACGTGAAGGTGATCTCTGTCTATTACAAACATCCTTTTCTTGCTTTTTCCTGACATTGTAAGAATTTGGTTAGAATTGAGCTGTGCAAATGGTTCACAATGAATAATTTACTTGATTCACGTAATTTCTTTTCGTTGGAATTATTTGTGAGCAATTTACAATTTTCTCAGTAATTATTTGAAAAAGTTTGATAAATAATTTCATGATCCATCCATGTGCGTAAGCTAAGCTTTGTAAATACAAGCTTTGGGCGCAACTCCAAGCACATCTGAGACTTGGGGGGGGGGGGGGCATTATTCTATAATTATAGCCATTATTCTAAGGCAGTAAAGGTCCACTTTCATGATCCATCCATGTGCATAAGCTAAGCTTTGTAAATACAAGCTTTGGGCGCAACTCCAAGCACATCTGAGACTTGGGGGGGGGGGGGGGCATTATTCTATAATTATAGCCATTATTCTAAGGCAGTAAAGGTCCACTTAGAAGAAAATACTCCAAAAATATAAAAATTAACTCAGTTCAAAGATTAATTTGAATTTAGTATGAAAATTAAGTATTTAATTTAGAAATATAAAACTCACATAATTCAATTTAATTACATCCCGAATGAATTATATACAGAATTGATGAGGTAGAGGCACATGTGTTTAGAGAACTACTTTTCCTTTTTCCAGCTAAAGAAAGGCAGTTGAGAAGAAAAATCACATAAGATACTTCAGGGATGCCATTCTTAAAATATTAAAGGTACTTTATTTACTCCTGCAACATCTTTAGCAGTACTATAATAAAAGCTCTGTCTGTGATTACATTCTTTACCCAAACTTCAAAAATTTTATGTATAGCACTAAAATGTCCTGTGGTTTAAAATTTAGCTTGGAAATAAAACATGAAAGGGAAAATTTGCTTAAAAATCTTACAGTTACAGAGACAGCTTGCAACTCCCTCCTGGGGAGAAAGGCCGTTTTTGTTTTCTTGGTTCCTCCAGTCAGCAGTTTCTCACTGATCTCTAAAGCCTCAGCTTTTGAACATGACTCAAAAGGCACAAGTTAGACACCTCCAAACAGGTTTGGGGTTTTTTTTTAAAAAAAATGAAAGATTTGAGTCCTTGAAGATTTTCAGCATTTGACAGAACAACATCCTGAGCAATTCTTGATGTGACGTTAGTCCTGTCTGGGGGAGGGGCTGGACCAGATGACCCTTACGGGTCCCATCTAACTTACGCTTTTCTAAGATGCTGCAAGTTATTTCAAATTTAAGCTGTTATATTTTGATTTTTTTTTGTAGATATAGCCAGTATCCCTCTAATGAGAGAACTTAGCTGCCATTTTTCTTCCACAAAAGTGCAGTTTTGGTGCCAAGATTGCCAATGCTCCCGTAATAAAGTCATAATAAATACTTGGTTTGTTGGATTTTTTTAACCTAGATAGGCTGTAGACTACCAGCCTGCACGATAACTAAAAGCTTTGAGCAGTTTGATTGGAAGAATTAATAATTGTTATTTCCTGACTAGAGACATTTGATTTAGAATGCTCGTAATATACTTCACTTTTCTGAGGCACCTAACACCCAAGATTCTAAAAGCTGTTGGTGACATTTATTTTTCTCTTCAAATACTTCTGTAAGGAAGGTGAGAAGTGAGGTTAAGAGGGGCTCAAAACACACCAGTGAGAGACTCCGTGACATTTCCAACTTCCTATTCTTCTGCTCTAGCCATGAGAATTATTCCTGTACTCAGGTCTAACACCTGCACTCTATGATAAACCTCTGGTGCTACTGTAGCCCATCAAGTTAATGACATGCTTTTTAGACGGTTCTTTTAACCAGGCCACCATCACTATCAAGGAGCAGTTAGGCTGCAAATGTAACAATTCAGGCAGCTTTATAAGGTCCCTAAATGTGTATTTACATGATAAATGGTAATAGATTCACCACACACTCATCTGTGCACAGAGAAAGCAACAGCACACCAGCCATTCCTAAGGCTTAGGGGAACTCCTCCAGTTTCAGCAGTAGCTGCAGATGGGCAATTTTTGCCATTTAGTCAACCTTGATGCTAGGCCTGTGCCAATAAATCAGATCCCTCTTAATGCTGTTCTACATCACCACTGCATCCGAGCCAACTCCGCTTCCCAGGCAGTTTAGATCAGATCACTCTTAGTGTCACTCTACACTCTCACTGGTTGCCCACAGCTTTGCTGAAGAACTATCGAGGTGTAGATAAAACACAAGTGCACATGTTAACATATAAGCTAAGGTGAAAGAGCAGCCCAGGAATTCCCGCAGTGTTACTGCACTACGAGGCAGCGCTCCTGCAAAGCAGCCATGCTTTGTTCGACTCTTTATTCAGTCCCTTGGCAGCTTCTCGGTGAGATGCAGGTCTGAGTCCCCCACAGCACAGCACACTCACAGCTGCCGATAAAGCCTTAATCCTTCCCCAGGCTATTTCCTAACAAGTTTCTTGTGCCTGTAGAAGTCTTTTGAGGAGAATGAACCGAGTCGAGAGCCAATATGACGGATGAGCATGGGTTCTCACTTCGGCTTCAAGTAGGTCTTTGATTGGAAGAGCTGCTAGAACAGACCGGAAGCTCAAGGTAATTCACTGTAAAACATCCAAACCAACCTGGAATGACCAATTTTCCGAATTTCAGCTTGAACTTCCCTGTTTAAATCCTTCCTTGACTTACAGTGTGTTTGCCTTCCTAATGCCCTCAGCTTTTTCACACATCGAGGATGCTGGACATCCCAACCCCATTTGCAACTCCCTCTTGCACAGGGGTTCACTTTTTTAAGCATTTATTACTTCTTTCTTATCTGTTTGAAAGCCACCTACACACCGTCCACCCTAATGCCATCTGAGAGATCCCTGGGGTACTCAAAGCTAGGCAGGACCTCTGTGAACAGCAGTGTGTCTTGTAGATACTCCAGAGGCTACACACAGTCACGTCAACGTGCCCGTGGTCAGTGCCACCACTGCTTTGGTCAAGGCCCACATTAAAGTCTCTCCTGACACCAGCACATGCCTATGAAGTGTATTAGGCAGCACTAGAAGGCAAAAATAATATTTTTCATCTGCATAAATGACCATCCAGAGCAGAATCTGTACACTACACTTGAAATCCTCAAGGCAAAGATTAAAGCTAAATATGGTCTCTGGAATACTAGCCTCCTCCTATCTCATAAAGAACGGCACGTATGGAAATAAAACAAAAAAAATATGGATTCTCCCCTTGATATCAGGCAGCAAAAGAGTGACTATCTAGGCTCAGCAGACTGAAAAGCAGAAAGAAACTACAAAAACATGTAGAGGGGTTCTTTCCTTTCTAGCGCAGTGCCCAATGGAATAAAAGGAGCTCTACACATCAGCTTACAATTCCAGATGACCAGCTACACACAATCTAATGAGTCAAAGACTAATTAGAACATTTACTTTACGGCCCATTTGCTTCAGGAACAATGAAACATTATCTAGATCCAGTTCCTCCTGCAGGAGCCAGGAAGGATCTGCCTTTGACAGACTTTAAATGAAAGGCAAACTGAAATTTCTATTAAACCTCTTCATACGCAAACGAGATTGCATTCATTCCTGCAAAGGCTCACAACTCCAGCCCTGATACAGCAAAATACCGAGCACATCCTAAAGATCAAGTATAAGGTGGTTTCAGCATTTGCAGCTCTTACAGTGTTCACATTTTTAAAATTAGGCTCATCCTTAAATAATTTCAGAATTGAATCTTGCAGCACTGTGACTTCAGCAGTCGGAATGGTATCTGTTGGCATGTGTGTTCAGAGAAGAAAGGAAAAAGAAACTAATCAATTTGCAATTTATGTTCCTTCTTGCCTGTTACATTGCTGACACAATTCCTTATAATTTCTAATTATCTGGAGAGAGGGGAACACTTGAACCTTCCTGCTGTCTGACATCAACCTGTCACTTCCTGGTTTAGCCACTTCTTGCAAATGCTGGAGTTATGCAAACAGACGCACTCCAAAATTCAGAAGATGCTGGAATATGTACATTTTAATATTGTTTTTTTAAACTACATAATCAGCTTTAATAGTCCTCTATTTTTACTACTGTATCACTAAAATATTTCCAGTACTAAAGGACAGGCCTGGCACTCAAACCTAGACCCTGCTTCTCCATTTGTCATTCCCTCAGGATTGCATTTATTCATGTTTAGATGAGAAACACCCGTTCCACTCCCCACATCTTCCCTTCTCTCCCAATTTGCCGGTGTGGAATAAGCACACAGTACTGCCTGTATTTTTCCCCATCTGGTCGGCCAAACAGCCCCAACAACACTTGTGTCAGCGCAGCTGGAGGCAGGTACTGTGGAAGGAGAACAAGAAGCAGGAGGGTAGAAGCCAGCATCTCCTTAAATCAGAGCCACTGCTACAGAAGACAGTAAATGAAGTCTTAGTGCTAACCTTTACAAAATAGGCAGGCTGCAAACAAGAATGATTTTTATGGGCCAGACCCTGCTGGTTTTACTCATGTTGGAAGTCCTATTGCCATTAAACATGACTGCACATGTGAATTAAGAAAGCAATATTTGGATTTTTATTTATGTTGCCTCCAGTGCAATAACCCTGAATGGAAGTGCATTTGTTTATTTTCAAATGCACTCCAAGTTTTACTGTTGAGTGGCACTGCCTCCACATTGCTTTTCTGCAAAATAAATATACTGTCTTCCATAAATACAGTCTTGCTTTTCAATTCCTCATTACACCTTCAGATTTTAATCTACCATGCAAATCAGCAGTTTAGTGGTCATTACACACTATGTTTCTATTATCTTCCTGAGCTTAATTTAAAACAGATACATGCTGTCTTGTGAATACATTGGTTTTCGATGTTCTAAATAGATTTTTAGTGTAGATACTTGTTCCTACTCCATTATTTTCCCTTTCACCCTAAATAAAGTTTTCCCAGATCACTGTCGCTACTGCAGAGAAATGCATTTTCTATTTTGCCTTGAAAGAAATGTGAAAAAGGAAAATGCTGATGGCACGAGAAGCAATTTGAATCCCATGATAGAAAACATAGCCTTAGCAGACAATGCACAGTAATAAATAATACTATAGGAACACTTTTCTTTTTTTTGTTATCAGAAGAGAAATGCAAGGTACACATTTTTAAACAAATATATGTTTGCCCTTTTTTTTGGTACAAAAGAAAGGTGGTAGGAGGCAAGAGAATAGATCTGAAAAACGCATACTCTGTCTATCATTCAGGAGGTACAGAATTGGGTTTGGTTTTTAATAATATGTATTGGTTCCACTTTGGTACAGGCAACATATAAAGGACAGACAACAGATAGAGGTCAGGCTCTATTACAAGAAGTCATTTTCCTCAAGGTGTTTTGGTACAGTTTGCTCTTATTTCCATTGTCATTACCCCGTGTGCAGAACAGCAAAGGAAGCCGTATATCTTACTGCCATGAACACACTGGGCTGTTTGTTTTAGGTTTTGCTAAAAGTTAATCAGATTTAGTGAGAGTGATTCACCAGATACATGCTCTTCCTTAAGTGCAATAGCGCTGCACAAGATGTGGAGCTTCAGGGATGACAAAGAATACATTAAGTTTTATCCAAAATGATAGTGCGTGTCCTCTATGACTACCAGAGCTTATTACATCGCTCTTGATGTAACAGGGTGAATTTAAAACTTTGTGAATGCTGCCTTGTGACTGGCAAACTACTTCTGACACGAATCTGAGTGTTGCTGCTGTTTAATAGCTCTTTGGTGACCTTTCAGAAAGGAAAGGATGGCCTTGCTCCAAGCTCTAGCACACAGACACACAGATCACTACCACAAGTAGCTTCTGCTCTGGAGGGGAATAAGTTCAACCGTTCTGTGGGTGGGGATTTCCTAGTCAGACCCCGTCTCCCAGATTCACTAATCACAGCTCAGCTATACTTTCTCATTCCATTTCTGGGTGTTACAACTCCGCACTCAAGCTCCATGGCAAATGAGGTTTAGACGCATGGATAATGATGACAATGCACATATCACAGGGCAATACTACTTTTCTCATCTAACTTCTTATGCAAATGATCATAGAGAAAAAACAACTATTATTGCTTATGAGTCTTATTGCTGTCAGTTTTGCAGACATTTCCCATCTTCGTTGGCGTGCCCTGCACTATTCGATTGTTGCCTTGCCCAGGCAGGGCTACATTTCCACACTGGATTAGGTAAAGACTGTAAAGAAGCTCCATTCTGTATAGTAGAATCTATTACTGCTAGTAATATTTTTAACACATAGTTAACTATAGAACACTATAAAATGCTGACAGCTCAAGTCTGGTCACCAATGTTGCAACAAAATACACTTTATTTTATAATAAGTATACACACTGGCTCTTTTGTTTCTATTTATCACCAACTATTTGCCACATCAGAGAAAGAAATAGGCAATCTGTAAAAAGAAATAATTCTAATCAACAGAAATCATCTGTTTACAGCTGAGTTTGTTTCTTTGAGTGTGAATGGAAAGGAATGTATAGGAGCGATACAACAGCAGAAGAGCTTACACAGACTGTTTTTAATGGAGTCAGTATCCAGTGTATATAGACTGGAAAATATGCAGACGTACACAATGCAGCAAAGTACGAACAGCCTGCTTAGAAATCACGGGCTAGCAGTGACCATTAGGTCATTAAATATGAATAATGTCCTGGCCAGAAAAGCCAGTCACCTCCTATTCGATGTCTCAATGCAGTCGCAGGAACACAGAGGCAAAACGCAAAAGCCAAAGCACAACTATAAATACACAGGGAAAGAGCAACATGCACTTGCTAGATACATCAGTCATAAGCAGAAAGTGTCAGTCCAGGGAAACAAATCAAGTAACAGAAATTGTTTGTGCTGCTTTGGTTCAAACCCAGGCCCACTGGTGTTTTAGCTTTGAGATCAGTGGCAGGCGAGCGTCTAAGAGAAAAAGGCAAATGCAGTGCCTGTCTCTAAAGAGCAGCATGAGGACACCCCAGGCTATTTGTGACTGGGCTGACTCCTCCAAAATCAGGAAAGCAATTGAAAACAATAAACGCCCATAAAGCAACAGGCTTCCTGAAAGTCAGCCTGCTTTCCTTCTAGGACAGGTTAATGGGCTTCTGAGCTCAGGATTAGTTTCAGATTAACCTCAGAATAGCTTTTACACGATCTCTTCTGATACTGTCAAACACAAGCTAAAGGGGTACAATCTCGATGAAGTTATTGCACAACTACTAAAAAAATTCCTGCAGAGCTGTTGGTTTGCTACCAAAAGGAAATGATACGTTGATTAAAGCCCCTGTAAGAGCCTAAGCTGAGTGCAATGCTGCTCAGCATTTTTGTGACTGACTTTAATGATGGAATAAAACATGCAGTAATTAAATTTGCAGATAATATCAAGCTGGAAGGATGCATGAGGACTGCAGAGGACAGCATTAAAATTCAAAACTTATCTAAACAAATTGAAAATACAAATAAGATACAAATCTGTGAAGACAAGTGTAATACACTGTATACATGGAGAAATCATCAGTTGCACAAATACAACACAAGGAATACCTAATTACTGAACCATTGATTAGGAAAAAGACGTGAAGGCTGAAGGATTACAAACAGAACACGCACCAGCACTCTCTATCTGAGACAGATAGATCAGAATAAAGAATCAATTGCTAACAGAAAAGATCATTGTGATTGTTTATCTTTAAATTTATATTAAAGGCTAAAAATTTCCAGAGTTACAGGTGAACTGCAGAAAATACCAGGTTACCCTTAAGTTACCCAAAATCAGCAGTCATTTTTTAGACTAAACAATGCACATAGACCTAAAAAGGGGAATTACTGCAATTACTGCAGCTGTGCAGTTGAAGCAATGACAAGTTTGAGGGACCAAACAACAGATTCTAGATATTCTGATCATTTTATTATCATCTATCTGCCCATTTTAAAAGTCTACACAAAATATCAAAGGTACTTCATGGAGGGAACTTAGGCCAGAGCTCATCCAGGTAAAGCATTAACAAAACAGACGACACTGATAATGAGAGCGCTTTGCCCAGTGGAAGGTATTGGGCCTGCTAAAGCATTCATGACAGGATCCATAACGCAACATATAAACATATAAGGACCCAAAGATAGAAAGGTAGAAATGAGTGGTAGTTTGAATTCTTTGGATGAAGGATGCTAGAAAGCTGGACGGTATCACATGCTGTTTGGGTGTCTGTACGAACACCATTGCATTCAGAACACAGTCAGCAGCGAACAAGGTATCACTGTAAGTATGGTCCTGGAAAACAGGATCAGAAACCAATCCTGGAGTAGCTGGCAGTGGCTTTTGGGTGACCAACTGCACCTTGAGGTGCCAAGAGCCTGGAAAACCCAGAGCAGCCACTTGCCAGTACAAGCAGCAGCCACTGGGAAGCAGCCAACTCTGAAAATCTTACCTAAGAGTCTTCCTCTCAGCAAAGCATTAAGAATGAAAGCACTCAGAGAGCTCAGCAGAGTGTTGAGTTTGCTTTAGTCCTTATTTTGAGTCTGCTGCCTTTTAACTGAAATTAAGCAATGTCACCTGAAGCACCCCTCTCACTGCATTTTACGGCAGACTAAATGGGACAACTCACCTCACTATCATTCACCTATTGTCCCATGACAATTGCCCCGTAGCACTGTCTTAGATACCCTCGTGTTTAGTTCTCCAGGAACTGCTTTTGTATTTCTGCATCAGTTTAGTTGCTCTCTTTAGGACCCTCTGTATTATTTCATATGCCTTTTGAGGTGGAATGACTGAGATTGAACACTTTAATACTGGCAAAGGTGTACTATAAATTCCTGTAATGATACTCGTTTTGTCTTAATGCAATCTAACATCTCAATTTCTTTCTAGACTGCATTGAACTGCAGCCTTCTCTGTGCTGTTCCTTGCAATGACCAAGTATTTCTCTTGGAGTCGTTACAGCTAATTTAGAACCTATCAGGTAGTATGATTACTTCCAATTGTCCCTTCAGAATCAGTTACCATCAGCTGTCTACCCTGAAGCTCACCTGTCATTTATTACTGCATGCTCGATCACTGTTTGATCCTTCTGCATTCTCTGTATCACCTCATAGCTAACAAGCCCCAAGTCATTTCACCTTGCCAAGAAAAAAAAATAATAAAGTTCTACTTATTCCCTTTCCAGACAATTTTCACCAGTTCCAGTACAGGTCCTTACTCAACTCAACTATTAATCTCTTTCTCAAGTCCTTATTTCTTACCTTCTTAGAGCTCCCTAATCCACAAGAGAACTTCCTTCTTACACTGAGATCATATTTTTAGAGTAGCTTTATCCACATAAACTGTATTTATTATTGTGGTTACAAGATTTCCTCTCTTTACATAATGAAAGAATTCTAATAGGTTGCAAAGATAATGTTTTCCCTAACAGGAACTGGTTTGATTCGCTCCTTGATAAAAGCCTTATCAAAATGTTTCACAAATTTCTATGCCAACATAGTCTCTACATTACTCGAAGGCAGTAGTCACAAGGCTGAGATTCACTCACTCAGACCATTTGTACTCCTTACATAGTCCCCTCTTCCCTTTATCTATTTGCTTTATCTTTATGCTTGCCTTTCACTTAGATTTTCAACTATTTGAGGATGGCTTTCACTCTCTTTTATATCTGGACACTGAACAGCACAGTAGGACTGGAGCCCACACATACAAGAAGCACCTTAAAAAGACAATAGTGACTTATTGCATGGAAAATGTTTCAGATAAAGTGATTTACTGCTTATCAAGTGAAAACAGACATTTCTATTGCTTCTGCGCAGGTACTTCTCTGCTCAGCCCTTCTACTAATAAAAATAATTCTTTTCTTTCCCAGTGATTTTCTACCATCAACACTGTACTGATCCACCAGAATGCTATTCTTAGATTAACTCTACTGGATATAGAAGAAATTAATCTGGAGACCTCTGCCTATGCTGCAACCATCCTTGGACTTAAGATGATATCAATTCAGACAATGATTTTTCTTATCTCCACTTTGGAGTAAGTTTTCTCCTTAACCCAAGAAGTAATTCAGTATAAAAAGTCTGACAATTCCATCATCTTGGTACACACTTTTCTACTGTAAATAAAGTGAACTTTTTGTTTGCAGAAGTAAATGATGCTTTAAATATTTTTCCCAAATAAAATGCTATTCACATACAATCGCAAACAACCTTAGCTGATAAATTATTGACACTAAACACTCGTAGGGGTTGCACCTGGCCACAAAGCTACCTTAGGCCACTCTGTTGTACACGAGGAACAACTAGGACATTCAGCTCTCAAAATTACTATTTAGTGGTAAATAACCAACTATGGTAGATTCTTACAATCCTCTGTGTGATTGTGCAGTAGTGGTAGGAAGAGTAAAGAATGAGACAGAGCACATGTCCAGGGTGTGCCTGGAAGGTGACAGGGAAATAAGTCACTATCAAGGACCCTAATTCCATTTCTACAACTTCATTTGTCAAAGGCAGGAATACAAAGTCAAAGACCAGCAAATAAAGAGCGACAACTCATAAGAAGATAGAATGGAGGTCAGCTTGCTGACAGAGGAGATTCCAGGAGAGTCTCCAGAGAAGCGGCATCTTGCTCAGGATCAGGGACTGGTATGACTCAAGGAAAAGCCTAAAGCAAGCTACGTATGTCATCACTTGCTGTAAAGATGCTTTAGGTGAACACTGTGCTTTAAAGAAATGATACAGGCATTGTCCTTAGAGAAAGCAGAACTGCAAGGTCTGAGATTAAGACAGATTTCCTGCCTACCCTTCAGAAGAGAGAGAAAACTGTGTTTTTTCCTCAAGAGAAATGCTAGATAGAGGCTCTGTCAGAGGACGCTCGATCTGAGATGTGATTCAACACCCTGTTAACTATCATAACAAAACATAGTTATTTTGCCAGTATCCGCCTTGTCATGTAAGTGCAGATCTGAGCCCTCTTATCAAATCACATTTGCCCATCACTGACATCGCCTGGTGCTTCCTTCACTGCCAAGCTCAGGAAGGCTTGAGCAGAAGGCAGCCTAAACATCCTCTCTGCCTTAACAAAAGATTGAGTTCACACTTGCAGGTCAGGCCTGGAACAGGCTAAGCAGACCAAGCTAGGAGCAATCCAAGCTTTCCTCTTCTTAAACACTCTCTGGACTAATTAAGAATGTCCACAAATATTCTTATCTCTGTATAAAGGCTGTACTGGAAATAGAAATAGCAAATGAGTCATAGAACTCAAATAGTTTGAAATTCTTTGCTTCCTAGTGTACACATAGCCTGAGATGCCATTCGATGGTGACAGGGATAAAACAAACACCCACAGCCAGAGCCAGCAGTCACCTTCCCTCGTGGGGGATCGCAGGCTGGTGGTGCAGCTGACTGTTATCACATCAGGACAGACAAGGAACTCCACTCATCAGTGACAGATCTGAAATCTATTGTTCAGGCTACAGATCAGTGCCAAGATGAATCACTCCACTTTTCATCTCAGTGTCTGCAGACCTTTTAAGTTTTATACCTCAGCCTACTGTGGAAGAAAGAAAATATAGCACTGGAGAAGAAATGAAATAATGTTTAATGAAATGAGACCATTTCAGGATAGTGAGAGGGTCCAGCAAGCACAAGATTCAGTGTAATCTTAAGATCTAGAGCACTTTTACCAAATGGTATGTTACAAAATGTGGGAATAATGTGTTCAAATAGCGGGAGACATTGGGATCGTAAGCAACCAGCTCTATCAAAGATCCCTAAAAGCTTTGAACACAATGGTTTCTTCTAAGAATGTCAGTGTAAAATGAACTTAAGAAAATGAACTCAAACAAGCAAAACAAAGATAAATATTTACCTCATCATATCAATCAACATATGGTTGATGGACAGATGGTTTATGATCATACCATAAACACTAGAATCTGGTTCTGGAAATGACCTTGCGAAACTGTTTAGCTGCACCTATTCCTATACAATACCAATGAGTAAGATTTAGGATTAACAGGTCCAGAAAACCTCAGTCATTGTTTACAAAAACACAGGTTTTCACACAAGTATTTCATATACTTTTCAGGATATTTTGTACTTCAGTATCTGATGAAACACATTATTCTCCTATACATAAAACTACCGGGAAATTGGCAATAACAGCTTAGAAAGGTACACGTTTATGAAGTCTCCACTAAGCAAAGCTTACAACTCATAATTCACATAAAACCAAAAAGCACTTTCAAATAATTTCAATAGGATCTTCATTTTAAATGAAGGATAAGTGCATGTCAGCTCTTTGCTTGCATGTATTGTTTGTTTCACAAAAGCGTAGGTTAAAAGAGATCTGGAAATACTGATGAGAAGCCAGAGTCAGAACTGATGTGGCATTTTCTTTCTATGCTTCTGTTTTCAAAAATAGCAGCTTTGAACTTCATCGTCTGGGGAAAATCGCTCATGCTTATTCTCAATATAGAGATAAATGATTCTTGAGCGAAAATTTCAAGGAAAGCCATCACCACACATATTAGTTAGCAAGTGTGGGGAGTGCACCAGGGGCTTAACAATGTACTTCAGTGCATTCCTCAGACCAGTGGTCACGGTCCCTGCAGCAGCCCTTCCTCTCTCGTTTAAACATATGCATGAGGCAGGAGGGGAGTGGCAAATGCAGCTTACAATCCCTCCTCAAGACATGGTACTAGGTTTTCAAGCCAAGGATATAATCTTAAAATTATATACACACTGTATATTATCAATATCTCTGAGCCAGAGCTCAGGCTGAGTCTGTATTTGATACACAGTGTGCATGAACTTTGTCTCAGCTGGACAGAGGACGATCAAACAGGTTCTTGCATTAAAGCTTTAAAAGAGATATCAATAGCTCACCTTATTCTTACTACTTATTAATTTAAGTAGCAATAATTTTCACATTTTACGCAGAGCTTTCATCAGTAGATTTCAAAACACTTTACAAAGGAAGTCAACGATATCATCACCATTTTGCAGTTGTGAAATTTGAAGTAAAGGGAGGTAAAAAGCACTGTCAAGAGTCACCCAAAAAACAATGGGCTGATGGAAAGGTACATTGAGTCTGGTGCACAGACTGTGTGGAGAGAAGGATAGAACACTACAAATGCATTTGTGGAAAAGAGGTGCTAAAGGAACACAAGACCCTAAAAGAGCAAATGAAAGGGAAGGGCAAATGTAGAGACAAGGATTATCCATAACTACAATCTTAGCAGGGAGCACAGGAACAG
This sequence comes from Tapera naevia, assembly GCA_033556795.1. Taxonomy (NCBI): domain Eukaryota; kingdom Metazoa; phylum Chordata; class Aves; order Cuculiformes; family Neomorphidae; genus Tapera; species Tapera naevia. The sequence goes on along the minus strand of JAUMJJ010000149.1, from coordinate 221,826 downwards.
TGCAGTAGGTACGAGTAGACACAAACGAATTATCAGAGCCAGTGAAAAGGGTGGCAAGAGGGGTATGAGAACAAAAAATGTAAAAAGGAACTCTTTGGTAGGGACTATAAAGGGTCCTGAAAGGCCAGAAAATAAGAGGCTGTAACAGTCCAGATAGAACCAACGACACGTGTCGGCAAAAGAGGGTTGAAGCTGTGCTCAGGTGGTTTCTGACCTGTGTGACTCAAGGTTGTGGTTTTTTTTAACTTCAAGTTGACACTGATGCTGCACACCGAGGCTCTGCCAAGTGTGAAACAAAGGAGTCCATTTGCTTTTCATGTTTCTCTTCTGCTCTAGTTAGGCTTTTCTCCAGGGCAGTTTTCTCTTTTGCACTGATTTATTCTCTCTCCCATCACACTTTTCCCCCTATGCTTCTCTTTAGTATCAAGTTCGATGTTTCTTCTTAGATTTCGTGAGAGTCCCTCCCTCCCTGGACAGTACAAGGTTTTTTCATTTAAATTGATTTAGGCTTTAGTTTTGCAGTAAGAGATTTTTCTTCCCTTCTCATCCCTATGACCAACACTCTGCCCTTTAGCTCAATCAACGTGATAATGGCATTTGTGCTGCTATGCACAAACCACCTAGCCTTTATGTCAGAATATTTTGTGGAGTAAAAAAAAAAGCAATAGAGAATTCATCCATTTCAGATGAAAAAAAAAATCAGGAAATTTTCTCTTACTCTTTATCACTGAACATGCCTGTGCATTTCATATACCAATCTATACATCAATTTAAAATGAGCACAATATGAGAGTAATGTCTTTGCACAGAAGCAGTCTTATTCATTTTTGGGCATTTCTTCACTGCTGGAAAGCAATATGTAGGTGTAAGGTCCTGTAATTGAAATTGCTGCGGTGGAGTGCAGTAATTTACCTTATATAAGCCTGTGTGCTTGTATGTACATGGTACACACCTTTAATCAGTGTGTCACCTAAAACACGTGAGTTATAGACCTTAACACTATGTAGAAAAACAAGCCAAAACCATCTGTGGTTCAGAATTAATAAAATGCTGTCCCCCCTGCATGAAACTCCAAACATTTACTTCATCATAGTTGTCTACAGAGGATGTGAAATACAAGGTTCACTATTTTGTTGTCCTCTCTCCTGTCCACGTGCAGACAATCAGAAGTTTGTTTATTGATGCTGCCAAGCACATTTCATGCCCTTGACACTTTCAGCGTGCGGGGTTCCGCTGGCTCCCTGGCCTGGGTGTCTCACTACATGAGGGTGAGTGTCTCTTCTTACCCATTAAAAGTTTAAGGTGCTTCTGGAAACAGCTTTTCTAAGCCACAGATCTCTGGGTTTCCTTCTGTGTACCCTTTAGGAATCAGAAGCCAAAACTAGCCAGATGCTAAATTTGCTGTCAGAGTATTTACTATTTCCAGTCTGTCCCATTTTTAACAGCTCAGCCAGACTGGAATTTAGCAACGCCATCGTAACAGACAAGCATTGCCAGCATGTGCAAAACAACATCTCCTTGAGAACACCCTGTTTCTTCTGATGTTTGTTAAGCATTATCGATATTTTTACTGATTGGTATCTCCTGAGACCTTCTCCATAGCTCTAAAACAATTTTTCACCTTGCACAAGTATAAGCATTAGGCAATTCCTCTCACCACTCCCTTTTTGCTGTCACAGAGTATGTTTTCTAATGATGATCCACTTATTCTGCATTTTTAAATTTGTTTTGTTAATAAATTAATTAAAGCTACTGTGGATTGACATTGATAGCCCTCTGCTTCTGCAAACAGCCTTTCTTCATGAAAAAAAATATAAAAGGAAAACCTCTGCACCCTTCTACAACAGTTTCATGGGTGAAAAGCCACTGGGAACTTCAATAAACGTGTCACCAGACACAGCTGAGAAATACGCAGGCACCAAAACATTTTTTGCACATAGTTCCTTGAGTAAGTGCTTGAAGAACCATTGCTCCATCCTACTCTAAAGGGCTGGCCTTGGTTGTAAGTAAGTTTCATGCCAAAAAAGAAAAAGCACCAAACAGGATGTGTAGTGCCAAGCAGGAACTCTGCAGCTCCTACCTGCTCGGAGCCTCTGTGACTCTGTGCAATCTACACACAAACACATTTTCACCAATTGAGTAAATATTCGCTTTCATTTTTATACTTAACTTGAGACCTTTTGTATCTGTTTTTCAAATTACTGATGAACTGCTGAGCTCCTATAAGAGCTCCAGGCTTGCTACTCTGCATCTCAGGTTGGCTGCTTCACTAGTGAAAGTCTGTCCGCACGACCTTTAGCATCACCTTCCTTACATCTCTCTCCCAGTGGTGACTTGTGCAGTCAGTATTTATAAATGCTGGTGAAGCACAAAGGCTTTGGGTGGAGCTTCCTCTATGAAGGGAAAATACTACTCCATCCCTGGGAAAATTATTCCTTCTACTATATGATAACAGATAAGTTAATAAATGACAGGGAAAAAAACTTCTACAATGGAAAAATTTTACTGAGGAGCCAATTGCCAATAAAGCCTTGGACAGTTTCACTTAGACATCACCCCCGTCTCCTGGGACGGCTTCACACTGCTGCAGGCATTCTGGGGCGTTGTCTCTGAGCAAAGCCATCACCTTCTTTCCTTCAGAGAACCTGTACTCAGAAGGTCTACATTTTAATGACAGTAAATAATCTTTTCTCACACAGCTCACGCTATCAAACTCTTTTACGGATAAGTAAGCAAACAGTAGCGTTTGTAAAATGTAAAAGTAAAGTAGAAACCCAAATCAGAGGAAATAATTCTTCAAATATGTAATATTCTAAAAATTATATCAATATGGCGGATGATTTGAGACATATAATATAATATATTCCTACATATCAATATTTGATTTGCAAAGAATGACATCAAAGTCATATATTGTTTAACTTTTTGAAATAGTCCACTTGTAGGGGCTTTTCTCCTTCTCAAAAGTCCTTGGGCTTCTTTCATATGAGTCACTTTGGATCAAATAAAAAAGATTAAAACTTAAAGAAACATTTTCACAGTCTCTGGATCTTCTGAGCTGCGCAGGTATAAAAAGAAATTAAACAAAATACAGCACAAGTTGAAATTAAATAATTAAATCAATTTTTTTACTTATACTGTGAGAAAATACCAATACTCCTGGCAAGCACATGTGACAAAATCAAGAACCATTTTTTAAAGTTTATATGCAGAAAAGAATATCAGGGCAATGCCAAAAAGTGTCACTTGCAATTTCTGGTATCGAGTCCTCAAGAATGGGCATCCAGACAATATATGCCTAAAGGTAATGAGCAGGAACGAGTAACACAACTTCTGAAACACTGCCTGGCCTCTCCAGCTGTTCGCGCGCTCTCTTTTCACCAGCACCACACATTTCTGACAGACACATAAATAACCATTAAAGAAGCTCAATAAATGACACAGCTTGGACTACTTTCTTTTGTGTGTATTTCACTACAAACGCTGATCTCTCAAAGGAGATCAGAAATTAAGCTTTACTTATATAATGATTTAATTTAAGAGCAAGTTATGGAAGATTGCCAGATACATCTGCTCATTAAAAGACTGAAACCCCCTCTGTTGGTTGTCATGTCCTTTTCTTTCAAGAAATCCCAGGAGATAATTCTTAGAATGTTTGTTTTCTGCTTCATTTGTATGTTTCCTTCCACTATAAAACCACTGTGCAAAGTGGATGAATATTTGCCATAAATCACTACAAGTATTTCCAGACCTTGTTTTCCAACTTGCTGAAATAATTAGTGAATCTCAAATTAATCCAGACAAGAACACGCCTCTTCAGTTGTACAGTTCCAAAAAATAGCAAGAGAAAGGATTTAATAAAACTTGTCAGTGAAGGCTTGTCTGCCTGGAGCTGTGAGGCTCACAAAAGGAGCACAGTTTTAATATTGAAAACAATATCCGAAATTAAAGACCTTATGTGCAGGTCTAAAAATGAATGTATATAGAGGATTTACAGTCAGGATATGTCTCACTGGCTCTGCAGTGCATAACAAAGCATGAGGAAAATTATCTATATTGTAATACTGTGCAAACCCAAGGCATCCAAAATCACTCCATTGCTGAATAAGTTCACTCGATACTCACATTTGAAACAACTCACATTCTAAACTAACTCACATTTTTTAAAAAGGAATTTTTTTCATTTAACTTCTGTCCTTAGGTTCCCTCTTTAGACATTAAGATCCTGTACTTAACGTCACTTAATTACATATAAGACATTATAAGAGAAACCGAAAAGGTCTTTGGAATTATGCTTATGTTGCTCATTTAGGAAACCAAAGATACAGGCTGAAGACACAAAATTATTGCAAAACTTCTCTTTCATATATGAATTACAGAAAAGTAAAAGGAACACATTCATTCAGCTGTATTATTAATACTTACCTCTAAGCCTAAAAGAACTCAGATTCTGTCTGTCAGAATCCTGGAAATGATCTTTTTCAAGTCCTCAATTACTGTGCAATGGATTTAAATCTGTTAAAGGAAGATTTCGCTTCAGGTCCATAGCGTCATATTCAAGTCATCCATGGATACTTGAAAATTTAAGTCTGTAGCACTTTCAAAACTGATTACTTCAATGGCATTTTAGATAATACACAGCAACTGTTTGGAATTACCTGTCTATATCAGCGTCACATCAAACTATTCTTTCTTCCTACATCAAGATTTTGTGGCTCAAAATGGGAATCGTTGGGTTGTTTCTGTCATTCACACTTTTAGTGCTGTGCTGTCATTCACCATTTCAGCTAATGAATAAATAATAGCTATTTTCTCTATTTTTGACAAATCAGACTGTTGTCTGTTCTTTCAGATCAAGTGAGAGGAAAAGGGAATCACAGGCAGGTGCTTTTTCTGAATTTGAACTGAGTAATAAGACTATGACTCCTCCTCAGCAAATGAGAGCATTATGCCAACACCAGCACCGTAGGCAAGCAGAAGCAGAGGCTGCTTGACTTCTCTGTCCATCCCTATTTTGTGGCTACAAAGGAAATATTCAGGTCCAAAGGATCAAAGAGACACTAAGAAGCCAGAATTCCACAAGTGCCAACCCTGTGGTAAAGTTCTCAATGTACTTATTCTTTCAGCTGTTCATTCTCCTGCCTCAGGACGCACTTCAGCTTCTCACCCAAAGGGGCTGGGAAGGAACATGCTCCAGAATGGTCTATTATAGGGCAGCTTCTTGGAAAGCCTGCATGTATCTCCCAGCTTCCCAAATCCCAGCCCACATACATAACCTGATGCTCTCCAGCTCACCAAGAGGCATGCTTTGTTCATTTCTCCTACCACTCATTTGTCAGAACATTCCTCCCACTTGTACCAAATTCCACAAACAAATTACTTTTTTTTCCCATGCAAAAAGACTGATATTTACCAGGTGTGCTAAGATAAGGGTGGCATGGTCCCATCTTGTATACATAGGAGCTCCCTGTCCATAGTGTGCTCTTTTCAAAGGCTTCTCAGGAAGAATCCTTCACCCATCTTAGCTATAGCTATCTGTATCTTCCATCCAAATGCAGCAATCAAACACCTGGTAAATCTCTATTCCTTTCTACAAGAAAAGAGAATAACCCCTATGAGAACTGGAAACAATTCTTCAAACTGTATAGGCAAAACCAATCAGAATTAGTGAAAACCACCATCAAAAAAGGAACAGATGACTAGAAAATAATCCTTGCCCTGCACTGTGTGAGTGGGGAACCTCTTCTTTGTTCTGCTAATAAAAAGACCTACTACTACTGCAACTTACACTGCTATGCTTTTGCCCAAGATTAATCATGCAATTTTGTGTTACATCCATGTTCTGTGATTACAATGAACATTTTAGATGCTACCTGGACCTTCCTTCCATGAATCCAGCTCCAAGCACCACATTGACTTCTAAGGGTGCAGCTAGTAACTGTTGTAGCTGAAACGCTGCAAGCGAGAACTTACGAGAATCCCAGCTTGAGACTTTATACCTTTCGGTGATGTTTAGCCATGTCCAGTCTTTCATTTTTAGAAAACATTATGATGATGGTTGTGACAAGACAGCCTTGTCATCTAGGAGTTTACAGACCCCTCCCCGCCTTTCCACCTGGCTTTTGAGTTAGCTTGTAGAATATCAGCAAAGTGTAGTACGCTCCTTGACAACTCCCTACAGTCACGAAGCCGGGAAACTGCTGTTCATTTTATCAGCACCCTATACTGGTGATGATACTGAACTATTTTGATACTGGATCTTTTTAATTCATCTTCTTGTTTGTTGAACAATTTACACCTAAGACATAAACTCCATAAACCACTTCCAAGTCACAAAAGAACTTGTAGCATCCACAAACTTTAGTTACATACTCCTGGTTAACATAGCTATGGATAGAAGCTAACGACAAGCAACAGAAAAAAACCTTTTACCTGTGCTTGGAACAGAAAATAATTTAAACTACAGGGAAATTTAGCTTTTTAGAAATCGTGGAAAATGTATGAGGTGTTATAGCCTAAATGGCTACTAACAAATTACACAGGCACCTACGAAACCCATGAGATCACAACAAATATTCAGGGATTTTCCATCTAATTTAATTCTTAAAATTTAAGTTCTAGGGTGGATCTCAAATAAGAAAGAATATTTTTCATTATAAATAGAAAGATGTCCTTTTCCTGGACCTCAAAGACTTACAACATTTAGGACCAAAAAATCTTGGGAGAATACCACGTTAGAGTTACACTTCATTCATACTAAGCCACAACCTTTATGTTCATCCTCAAATCTTACTACTCTGCTCCTAATCCTAACCTGAATCTAAATTTTCACAAAAGATATTAAGGGATAGGCTGCTCTAGCTCTGTTGAATATTGTATCTTTGAATGCTTGATAGGATTTTATTTCAGTCTTCCAATTACAGTAATGATGAAAACATGCACACCTGATAGCTACTTTTAAAGCTGTGTCCTCTACAAAATGTTACTCAACACAGTAATGATCAGGCAAAACACATCTATGGGCTGTCACAAAGCATTTTCAAAGGTCATAATTTGACACCGCCCTGAATTGTAATGAAACCAACATCCCTTTGCTGTTCTCACTAAACTTGTCGTATTATTAGTTATCTCCTAAAGCAATTCACAGACAAATGATTTGATAGCTACTGCTTTCCTGCAGTACGGAAAGATTTACCTCCTCTCTCCACTCCGAGCTGCAGAAGTGGCATCCGCACCATCTCCAACCCCCACCAGCACCTTCCTGACCAGAGGAATCCTGAGAAAAGCTTGGCCATGAGAGAATGTCCTTCCAAAACCAAGCCCCTTGTCTCAAGTGCCAGTCAGAGCAAGATACACTTCAAACACCAACATCTAAATAAATGCTCTCCCTACTATATGGAAGTAATTTTTCCTTAGATTTTTTTTTTCTTTTCTGAAAGGATTTTATTTACCTTCCTCTGCTGATTTAGTGGAATTCCCTCTTACACGTGCTCATTGTGGTCAGGCAGGCGCAGGATAACCGTTCAGAGCCAAAAGGGTGCACTCAACTAAGTATTAGTGCTCCTAGAGGCTTTCCTGGGGCTTCTTGCTTGGACTTTTCCACGTACTCTGGGGATAATACCTCTGGCATTAACCCAAAGGTGCAATGCCCAACACTAGGGAGCAGCCAGGTTTTCTCTGCATCCTTTTCCTTTTCAAAAAAAAGGGAATATCCCCCACAGCCTTTGAGTGGCCGCCTTCACCCCAGGGGACACAGAGGCGCTGTGACGGCAAACAGCGCAGAACAGGGCCGTGCCCACGGCCCCCATTTGAAGGGACAAAGACTCACTTTTTCCTGCAGAGAAGCCCGAGCAGCTCGGGGACAGCAGGCGCTGCTCGTGGCCGGGCGCGGCCCCTGGCGAGGGAATCCTGGAAGCACAGAACGGTTTGGGCTGGAAGGGACCTCAAAGCCCACCCAGTCCCACCCCGTGCCACGGGCACGGACACCTCCCGCTGCATCCGGAAGCTCCAAGCCTCATCCAACCTGGCCCTGAACACCTCCAGGGATGGGGCAGCCACAGCCTCCCTGGGCAGCCCGGGCCAGCGCCTCCCACCCTCATCGTGAAGAATTTCTTCCTAGCGACTAATCTAAATCTTCCGCTTTCCGATTTAAAGCCATTTCCTCTTGTCCTGTCACTATTTACCCCTGTGAAAAGCCCCTCCCCAGCTTTCCTGGAGCCCCCTTTGGGTACTGGAAGCTTTCTCTTCTCCAGGCTGAACGACCCCAACTCTCCCAGCCTGTCAATGGCTGGAATGGCAGGAAGATGCCAGAGGAGGGTTAGGTTGGACATTAAAAGTTCTTCCCCCCAGAGGGTGGTGGAACACTGGAACAGCTCCCAGGGAAGCAGACACAGCCTGACAATATTCCAGAAGCTTTTGGCCAACACCCTCAGCCACACAATGTGAATGTTGGTGTTGTCCTGTGCAGGGACAGGAGTTGGTCTAGATGATCCTTGAGGGTCCCTTCCAACACAGGATATTCTATGATTCTATGAAATCCCAACATGGGCCACAGAGACGTTTGGGAGCAGCTAGGGGAGTAGGAAAGCAGTCTGGGACACTGTCTGCGAGCAGGGCAGGCTCCCCAGTCTCAAGCCAGAGCCCTCTCCCCTTACTCAGCTCCTGCTCTACAGGAGGGAAATCAGAGAAAGAATAATACATTCTCCATCATCTCTTATCATCAGTTTCTATCAGTTTTGGAATAAAAATCTAAACTGCTGTCGTGAATGCATGTGTGATTTCTGTAGGCAGCTAGTGCTACACGTCCTTGGAAAGACACGTCCAGGGGCAGCATTTTCGACCAATGTCTTATACCTGCAGTGGTCTCTCAGGGGACTGTTTCTAGGCTGTTCAGGCAGCATTGGGAAGGAAGTAATAACTGCATTCGGCTTACACAATGAAAAAATTGCTTCCTTTAGTTATTACTCCAAGATAGAACGGAAAATATTTCATGTTCATTTTCAGAGAAGATGGTTACTGTCAGCTTCGCATCAACTACAACCACCAGAAATCAAAGCACTGCTATCAGAAGTTATTGGAGTGGCCTCTCCTGCTCCCATTTGTTTCTGAATGACCCTCAAAAACAGTAGGGACTGTTTGTATCTCATCGCTGCATTCAATGAGGAAAACCAGGAAGGTTTTCAATGAGGAAAACCAATGAGGAAGACCATATCTGGGACAGTGGCTGGAGCCAGCGAAATGGAAAAGGTTTGTTCCTGTCCATGCTCAAACCCACTCAGATCACAGTAATGGGAGTTGAGTCACCTGGAACCGAGGATTGCTCCCTCTTAGCAAGATTTTAATTTCTGCCTGAGCTGCTGCCTGCATGTATGCAAACACTAAGGGTGACAGAAAAGCAGTCACAGCTCTGGCTGCTGGCAGTCCCCTGGCTCCCCTGAAGTGCAGTCAAAGCCAGCAATCTGTCAGTAGGCATGAGGCCAACATATCTTGCTTTTTGTGCTTGATAAAGCTATTTTTCTTCAGACTGAGAATTGCATGGTTGTTCTCCAACAGAATTACATGAAAGATCACTTGAGCATCTTTAAGAGGACAGTGGCTAGAGGAGCTCCAAAGTGTTCCATGATTATCTTGCAACCTCCGCAAAAGACTGGCATTTCACAAGAGGTGACTTAATGCCATGTCTGCTCTACAGATCTCAGGGCAGAGCCATTTCATGAGAATACACTGGAGGTTGTTTCAACTCCTATGAGCTCAAAACATCACTGATGATAGTTCCACCTTGGCTTTCACATAACAAGTTTTGGTACAGAAAATTACCCCTTTCAGTATTAAACAGACAAAGTATACTTAGGATCCAAAGTGGGAAGGATCGGTCAGATTGCAAAGGAAACTAATGGTACGAGGAAGCACTTTACTCAATTGTACTTATCTCTGTGCAAAGTAGGAGAGAAAATGTGCCCTGCACAGTGCCACTATGGATAAAAAGCATCTCACAAAAACAATGTGAATAGGAATATGGCCATCACATAGAGGAGACCAGTGTACAGGTCACTTGCTCACAGCACCACAAACCTGGGTGCAAATGTTACAAACACTGCCATGAGCAACTACCTCAAAGGATTTGAAATGAATCATCAGCTGTTTTACAATTAGGTTATTAGATCAGATTTAACCTAACCAGAAATCTGGTTAGGGGTTCAGAACTGGAAGATTAAAACCTTCTCTTTTTGGAGATTTTTTTTTTTTAAATAAAGAGCTTGTAGCTGAATAGTAAATAAGGTTTAGACCTGTTAGAAGATTAAGTGTTCTGCTCTGTTCCTAAGCTTATACTTAAGGCAATTAATAGTTCTCAAGGTCTGAACCATAGGGATATGCATGAATTTTCTTAATTCCACCAGCTGAAAGAGATCTGAATTACTTTTTCCTTTTTTATTGTCACACCATCACTGGTACAGCTTGCAGTGAGGTAAACCAGCAGTAGCATAAGATTATCCATCAGTGATTCATTAGAAGAGTAATGCATCATAATCTGTCACAGCAGATTAAAAATGTGTAAAAAAAAATCCACTACAAAACTCATAGTAAGAATGGGGGCTGTTTGTTTTTTCCTACTTTAACTTCCCCTCTTATATAACTTTCCAGTTAAAATGAAGTTTATGAAGAATTAAGTTTACAAAAAAATAAAAAAAAAAAGGTGCAAAACAGCAGATTTACTCCCCATCTGCATTATATTTGTTGCTTCTCAGAAACATGAGGCTTATTGTGCATGGGGTATGTGGCACAACATGTAGAGAGACATGTATTTCCATCCTGGAACCACAGGCATAAGTGTGGGTACAACCTCAGTTTTCCCAGGTCAGGATCCTGAGACCATTTTTCCTGCCTTCCTCCTCCCAGTCTTTCAAAACCAAGAGTGCAACTCCATGTTCTTCTTTTTTCACTATATATACTCATTTTGTCAGTCTCTGCTTCCACATCTGGAAGAAGGAATACAAATCAAGCAGTGTTTCTAGGTGATCAGATGGAAGTCACAGATTGCCCTCGTGGCCAGCTATCATCAGCTGGATGACACTGTGTAGCACCTTTTCTTGGAATTCAGCTTTAACTGTTAATCTGGTGCTCCTCGTGCATGAATCCAATGTGCTTCATGGGCCAGGAATGGGTCACACAGCACAGCTGTGTTCAGGAGGTTCACAACCACATGGTGGTAACAGGCAGTTTTGTCTCCCAAATAGTGAGCCATAACGCAATAGCAAATACAGAAAGCAATCATTACAAAGTGGCCTGGTTAGGTTTGCCATATACTTGCTTACAGTGTTATGAATCACTTTGTCAATAGGCAATGTACCTTTATATAAATTTCCTACTTTCTGTAGTAATTATAGTCTGAAATCCCTGTACAGTCAATTCACCTCAAGAAAGGTGAATTCCACTGTTAGCTTTGCAGCTTGAATTGAAATCCTCAAGTTCTACTGCACAGAGAACACATGTCCTCTGGTGAGACACTGTCCTTGAGGTAGACCCTTAAAGACTCAGGGACAACACCTGTAGCCACGTTAAGGATTTTTCTTGATAATATTTCACCTTTTTGTTTTTATAATAAGCCATGATCTTTCTTCCCAATCATTGAAATAGTCCAACAGATACTATGAATGTCTGCAAATACAGAAATTCCTCCTGACTCGTTGCTATTCGCTCTTCCCTTGAAAGGTCTGTTGGTCATTCTGCTATTGCCTGACCTGCACAAGGGGAATTGCTTAAATTATGCTTAAACATATAGCACTTATAATTACCTGATAATGCCATTCAGCAAGCTCCTCAAATAAGCATGTAAGCTACTTTCTCGGGACAACATATTTTCATTGCTCTTCAAAACATTTCTGCCTTCAGGAGAACAAATTTACCTGGTGAATTGCCTACAAGTAAAGAAAAGAACGGATACCTGCAAAGTATCCAGCAGATTTTCCTCTCAAGAACGTGTTAGTGAATACCTCTCACTTGTAGTTTTACAGTTGTGCCTCATTTTATCAGGAGATTCTAATTAAATTCTCATTAATGTCAGCATCATAGAAAAGGATCTTTAGCATTTCAGGTGGGTGTTAAGCTGCATTAGGACTTGTATGATCCTTCTGCCCAAGTTATTATTCAGGCACAAAGCATTGTAAGAGCTTTTTCAAAAAGTATGGTGTTGCAGTCCTTGTTGTAGAACTTCTTCATGTGCATTTTGTCCTCTCCATGGTGTCAGTTACAGAAGAAAAAGTCCTGCAGTATCACATCAAGGCAGTTTTCTCAGTTCATCAGAATATTGTTCCACAAATCCAACCAATCTATCAAGAATAACCTATCCGCTTTAAGACTCACTCTAAACATATTCTTTCACACTTTCTTCTGGAAAAAATCCTGTGCTGGGCCTGTAAATAAGTTTTGCTCGAAAAGGTGTTTTCAGAGGACCAGGAACACAAACATGTATGTGTTTTAATTTCTGGGATTATTTTTTAATTGTGTTTTATTAATAAACCTTATTGACTTTGTGTTCTATTTTATTATTTAGCTCAGGTTTTTATTTTCTTCTGTCTTGTGAAAACTGTACTTTTATTCCGTGGGAAATTAGAAAGAGGACTTCAGAATTTGGTTCCTGATTACTGTTACTTGTTTTCTGTAACCTTTGTTGAAAAGGGTAGAAGACAGCAGCCTTCCTTTCCAAGTGTCTACCAATACTGCTGTTATCTCATGTTTTAGGCTATGTGACCCACAAAGAACCAAGATGACAGACACATAATAATATCAAATCTTTACTTGCTTTGCATACATAAATGAATCATTTAAACAGCTTTACTGCAAATTTGAGAATAAGATTTTAATCAGAAGAACATTTTCTTCTCAATTTCCTGATGGTTTGTAAGAACAAACTTGCAAAGAACAGTGATGGTGTAAATACAGCATAAGACTTTACAAATAAGACTATTATTTTCTTAACTGTAGTGGACAGAGTGACTTCCAATTTACTTTCTGAATTTGAAAAAGTGGCACACATACAGCAGAAATGTAACTGTCTCTACTGTACTTTGATTTTACACTAGTTTGTTTCTCTAGAACAGCTTGATAAGTTGATTGTGTCACAACAGTTAGATCTTGTAACACAGCAATCTCCCTGCAATACAAAAATATGTAACTAAAAGATGTCAAGATTTAAATGTTTCTACCTGCCAGAAAAATCATACTAACCAGTATTAGCCATAGTATTTACAAATTCTCTTAAAACTGACCCATATGCACAGTTTTTTCTTGTATTGACTATGCTAAAAAAAACAGTGTATGAATTTTTCAAATCAATATTAACATTTTTTTCTTCAGCAATAGAAAATGTAGTCTATTCCTGTTTGGGAAGTATTGCCAGGCAAGATGATGTTCTGCTGGATGCTGTTAAAGCTTTTCAGTGCAGTAAATATTGTTGATATCATTTCACTGACATATGGATCAGAATTATATAGATAGTTCATAACCAATGGTTTGAAATACATTTGTGTATAAGTGTCTAAGAAGAGTGGGAAATAAAACAAAGCTTGTAAAACGTGCTGTTAGCACCTAGATCAGTAAAGAAAGAGGTGATTGAAAACATACCATATAGCAGATAGATCAGTAAAGAAAGAGGTGATTGAAAACATACCATATAGCAGATAGATCAGTAAAGAAAGAGGTGATTGAAAACATACCATATAGCGGAGAAAGGATTGCTATCTTACACAAGGTCAAATACATAGAAGAGAAATTATCGTGCTTTATTTGAATAAAGTATAAATATTGATCAGATTTAACATAAGAGCCTGGAAGTAAAATAATTTCTAAAAAAATGAGATTACCTATTAAATATTCACCCAAGAATCAGAATAATAAGGTGACCAAGAAATGGTCTGGTACATAAACTGGAACAAACAGAGAATTTCAAGCAGGCTCCTTGCAGTGTAATCGATCAAAGACAGTTGCACTTAAAGTTACGAACGTGAATGCACGCTGACAGGGCCCATCAGCAGCACAAACACAAGAAATGAAATAGCCATTTTCCAGTGCACTGCAATCTTTGCAGCTGATGACCACCTTCTTGAAGGTGAGTTTGCTCATTCCCTCTGATCATAACCCTCCAAAGCTTCAGGTCTTGGAGAAGGAAGCATATCGTTAGTCACAAAAACGCTCTGAATGTCCACGTTTCTGTCACACCAAGAAGTTATTTTTGCCCCCCTCATCATAACAGCAGTCAACTACACCTGTGACTGACAAACAGAAATTCATGACCAGTAAAAAGAAGAATGAAAATATAAACAATTTATCTTTGGAAAACTGAAAACAGGAAAAAATTTTATCACCCCTGATTAAATTATTCAGTATATTTCTAAGGTCAAGTATTTTCCAAACTGTGGGAAGTGTCCCTTCATGGGTCAAGCCAGCGCAAGAGCTATCCTCATGTGGACGTGGGGTGTATGAGGAGAAATAACTATAATTCATTGACAAATGCATCAATTGCAGTCAGGACAGTAGAGCAGACATGAAAACTACAGCTCACTTTGCAGGGTGTAACTGAATAAAAACAATTCCCTGTAATCAGGTAATCAGCATGGCAGGCAGTTCTATGCTGTGCTTCCACTGAAGGACTAACATGAGAGACTTGAGAATATTGAAAGAGAAGTATGCAAAATGTCAAGGTGTTTTGTAGACTGCAGCAGCTTTTGAGAAGAGCACAAGGATTTTTAAAAAATCTCATGTAATTATTTTTATTATAAAGTACCCAGGCTAATGCAAACACAGACCCATCGGCAATGAAGAGCTGGTACATGAACCATTAGAGGAGTCTGACCAGTACAAACCAATGGGCCCTGACAACATTCACCTGAGGGTGTCACCGACATTGTTACAACACCATTCTCCATAGTCTTTGAGAGGCTGTGGAGACTGATGGATGTCCCAGAAGACTGGAAGAAGGCTAATGTCACAAGAAGGGCTTAAAGGAGGATCTAGGAAATTATCCTCGATCAGTCTTGCTTCAGTCCCTGGGAAAGTTATGGAATGAACCCTCCTGGGGGCCATCAAAAGTCAAATGAAGTATGTGATTGGGAAAAGCCAGCACAGATCCACCAACGGCAAATCATGCTTGACAAACATGATTGTCTTTTGTGACAAAGTAACCTGCTCAGCTGGAATGGGGCAAGCAGTGGACATTGTCTACCTGGATTTCTCCAATGCTTTCCGTGCAGTTTCCCCACAGCCTCGTCCTACAGAAACTGATGTGTCACAGTCTAGAGAAGTAGTCTGCATGGTAGGTGGGGAACTGGCTGACAGTCTGCTCCCAGAGGGTGGTGGTAAAATGTTCCTTTTCAAACGTAACCAGTCACAAGTGGGGTCCCCCAGTATCGACACTGGGCCCAATACTGTTTAATATCATCATAAGTGAGCTGGATGACAGGATCAAGTGTACCCCCATGACACCAAAAGGAGCGAGGAAGAAGATACCTGAAGGAAGACCTAGATAGACTGGAAGAATGGGCTAATAAGAACCCTATGAAGTTCAACAAGGACAATTGTAAGGTCTTGCACCTGGGAGAATATAATCCAGGAGTGCAGCACAGGCCAGGACCCAGCCAGTGGGGGAGTAGCTCTGTGGAAAGGGACCTGAGGGTCCTGATGGACCAGCAGCTCCATACGAGCGAACAGTGTGCTGCTGCAGCAAAGCAAGTGAACAGGGTGCTGGGTGCCTCAACAAGGGCATCTCCAGCAGAGATAAAGAAGTCATTATCCCACTCAGCACTTGTCAGGCTGCACCTGGAATACTGTGGTCAAGTTTGGTCCCTGTTATGCAAAAAAAGATGTGGCCAGAAGGGACCACAAAGATAATCACAGATCTAAGGAAGCCTGGCACGTGAGGAAAGGCTGGCAGAACTGGCTTTGTCCAGTTCTTCTTTTCTCAAGGAGAAGGCTTTAGGGGAAAAGAAGGCTTTAGGGGAAGAGCTTGTCCCCATGTTCCATTATTTAAAGGGCAGCTACAAAGAAGATGGAGACTCCCTTCTTACAAGGAGTCATGTGGGAAAGGTGAGGGGTAATGGGTACTAGTTATCCCTGAGGACGTTCTGACTGGATATAAGAGGTCGATTTTTCTCCACAGGGAACTGGTGAATTCCCCAACAGTGGACACTTCTAAGATTCCACTCAGCGGGCTGCTGGACCAAAGACTGTGCCTTTGCCAAGAAAGGCTGGACCAGATGATCCTTGACATCCCTTCCAATCTGGTATTCTATGATTTTTGTCTCCCAGCATTGCTGTCACCTTCTATAAACAACTGAGAAAAGAAAGATGTACTAGAAAATGTAAAATAAGCTTAATTTAAAAAGTGTCTTTCTTTCTTACTCAGGCTCATGCATGTATCTTGTCCCTAGGATACAGCACACATGCCATTTCCTTACTCTGCTAATTAGAGACACCTTATTCCCTGAACAGAGAATTGGAGGTATATTCTCAACTATTCTTTTTTGAAACAGAATGACAGTAATATTTGTAACCCAGAAGTAACAAGTATTCACATAAACACAGCCTATTTGCACATAGCCACTTTAATCAAATTGACATTTCACACCTTTTCAAAACTAAAACTATTCCAAAAGAATAGAGCCCTGGGCCCTCTGGTGTCCTCCTCTGCCCACATTTCAAAGGCTTCTGCTTGGTACCTCCTGTTTCCATCACCTGCTTGTGTTATGTTTTACTATAGGGTCACAGATAACTCACTCTGTACTAAGGACTGCTTGTCATTACTGCCTGATAGTTAATGTCATTATAACTTTGCAAATTAAACCAAAACTCCAGTCCCAAGGCTTGGCCCTTAGCACGAAGCCTGTGGCTTTGCTACTTTGATGGCAACACCGTATTCACCGGGCTCCCAGGCTGCACAGGCACAGTGCCTCCTGAGCACTGCTGGCCACAGAACAGGAATCCACGCGCTTAGATGTCTGAACAGCATTTTAAGGCTTTTGCCACTTCTAAACTTCTTTCTCAACACCAGCCAACACCTCCATCTTTAATAGGAAGGACAAACTCAATGTCTCACCAGTATCACTAATAACCTTGCCAGACACATTAAATGGAAAATGTCTGTAAATATGTTGACTATTAGAGCTGAGTGTTGCCCTTCACATAACAAACAGAGCAAAGCTATTTAGGGAGGGCATTTCCATCTAAGAAAAGTGCCAGATATCTTGCAACATATAATTTGCATAACCAAGAGATGGCAGCACTCCATCAACCATTTCCCTGAAGCATTTATTTGAAAATGATTGTACATCCCTAAGCTTGATACCTCAGTGTATGAACAACACCAGAAGACTGAAACAATGGAATAACAATGGTGTGAGACCAGTGATTATTATTCTATTGCTTTACAAAGGTCTATAAAGATGAAATTCATTCACTAGTGACTTGAATTACTTTCTACCCAACTTATATTAAGAATAAAGCACAGCAAGTGTTTTTATCAATTTGATTGTCTCATAGATATATCTTCTCAAAACATGTTTCATAAGATAACAAAGTGACCTAACTCCCCTTTCACCAAACCTTTAGGAGCATAATTATATATATAATATACACTTCCATTTAAAGTATTCTCTCAGCCGCTCAAAAAGTTCCCTGGTAATCTTAATGATCAAGACACCTTTAAAAATGTAATTATGTTATATGTGTGTATGTATATTGCTGATTGCCTCCTGCAGACAGATGCTGACAGAAACTGGGCTGAAAAGGAAATTGTTGAACTGAGATGTTGCTGTTGGATGAGTTTTAAGAACAGCATTTTGTAACTTAATGAGGGGATTCACAATTGACTAAAGACAACTGTTTTCCATCTCTACTCCTTATTGCTAGGACTCATCTTTCTAAGAAAAAAAGCCAGGTTCAAACAACTTTGATTATATTTCAGAAAAATATGTCACAAATCAGTTACATAACTTCAGTAAGGATCTTACTATTTTTTGCATCAAGAAGACTAGCAAGTGAATTCAGTTTTATTTAACCAAAATACCATGCTGCAGGGGTATCACTGAAGAAACAATTCAGTATTTCATCAAAAGATCCTAAGTATAGGACGTATCTAGACACTGGAACAGTAAACATGTTTTTATTCATCTTTAATTCCAACATAATATGTACGTCTTAAATTGTAACGATCAGACCACATGAAACTACAGCTGTCATGAGAACAAGTCTCTTAACTGATCATCTCGTTCTGTTTTTTTCCCTAAAGCCTAAGGCTACAGCATCAACTTTCTCCTCTTTCTCACACAAATTAATCTGGTTGTCTATAGTGAGCTCCAGTGTCACTGGAAGAATATCCATGGCATTGAATGTACTGGCTAGATCAAAACACTCCAGGAACTGAACAAGGTCGCTGAAAAAACAGATTGGAAGCTAAGTTTTTCTGACTCTCTTCCTATTTATGGGTCTAAAGTCCCCATTCATTATTAGTTCAATATTTTTTCAGAGGGTGACAAATGAAATCTCAATAACATACATTGCAAGGAATTTGTAACAGGATGCTTCTTGAATTATGATTAACTCAACAGAAATCCTGCCATGTAGAAACAGGCTTTAAAAGACCAGACAAAAAAAAAATATCATTCCTGGCGATAAAAATAATTTTTCTTTTTTTTTTCTCTCTGAGATGAATAATTTTTCTGGAGATTCTCTTCCACTCACACTGTGATGTGGTCGTATCAGAATCAATAATCTATTTATAGATAAAAGGTTGATACTTTACTTAGCAATTAGTAGATTTCTACTGCTTTCAGTTGTATTTAGTATTCCTTTTAAGTTCCTCCAGATAGAAAACTTTAGACAACTACTTTGAAGATAATTCCCATATCAAGTTGAAAGCACAAATGATAACTGAAGTTCAAAACTTTAAGTTCTGAATTAGGGAAGATAGGACAGCTCACTTCTTCCATTTCGTCCCAACTCCCAACACAGGGACCCCAGGGCTGTTCTGAATCAGTGCTGTTTAGCTCATTGTCTTTCTCTAGTTTTGTACTTTCTACGCTGTAACTTTGCTTCGGGTTCCATTTCCTGGTTCACACCCACAAAGTGCCCCCCCCTCCCCCCCCCCCCCCCCCAGTCTCCTGGGCAGACAATAACAGCTTTCTTTTCTTCATTTCTGTGATGAAGACTGAAGTGGTCCAGGCCCGGTTCCAGCAAGATGTGCTCTAAATGCCATATTGCCTACATGACTTAGGGATTGCTTTCATTAATTTTTTACAGGAAAAATATAGGAAAACATGCCACTGTTAAATTTAACACAACCCTTTCACAAATAAATTGATGGCACCTCATAAGTTGTATTCCTACTATTTTTTTCAAAAGGGCAAAAATCTCTCAATTCACAAAATGCTTAAGAGCAAAGGGCAGGACAACATCAGCGTTTAGACACAAACTTTCCAGAACTATGAGTTCAGGTTTAAGTTTTGGGTCGAACACTCCAAGGCGCTGGTGTCACCTCTTGTGTCACAAGGTGTTGGTGTCATTATTCGGGCTATTTGAAAGGTACATCATGCTTTGACTTCTCCAAGTTATTTCTGCTTTACAACAATTTGAAGACCATCATGACTTTCAAGGCATTATTTGATGAAATTTAAGACCAATGTAAACTCAAATCAGTAGGGATAAACACATGCCTAATGCTGAGAACATATACAGACCTTTGTCTGTTCAATAACTAAGTGAAGGTACAAGAAGGATATTTTGATTGTGTTTCATGTAGAAAAATGTTTTCACTATTCTTATCCACACTAAGAAAAACAGTATGCTGAGAGAGATTTAAGTATAAAGTTCAAATTTTCAACTCATTCACCAGAAAGCAAATGTACAGGATATGTCTGAAGTAAAACTGGACAATATCTTATTTGAATGCAGCCAATAAATAGCATCATGTTGATGCAAGGAGTGTTCTGTTCTAAACAACCTCATAAGCAATCAGAAAACTGGACTAACATTTGGGGAGGCAGAACTCAGCAGTGGCAGCCCGCCTCATGCCAAAACTAAGCTGAAGGAAATTTAGACAAGGTCAATTCATACATGTCAAATTATCTTGGACAATAATTTTGCTTTCATCGTGCTTTAATAAAATAAAAGCTATGATCCTGTGCCATGGGAGAGAGTGATGGTTCTATCCATTCCTAAACTAAGGTGGATTAAAAGATTAAAAATGGCACTGGCTAATACAACATTGAGAAGATTGTCTGATCACCTGCAAAGTGATTTCTGAGTTCCGTGAAGATAACCCCGTTTAGAATTAAATGTTTCTCCATTCACACTGAGATCTCTGCCCCTCTGTCCTACTTCGCAGACGATTGACTGTGAATTGTGCATTTGCACTGCATTTGTTGACCGGTAGTGCGACGTTTACCTTCACTTACAAAGGCAGGAGCTACCTGCTGGCAAACATCTCCTCAAAGCAAGTCCTATCAATGAATGATGCATCTCATTAAAGAGGTGCACACTTCACTCCGAGTTAAACACCAGTTTCGGTGTCTCTGCGCAGGAAGCCGCTGCCCACAGGCCGCTCAGAGCATCCTCGCCCTTGCCTGGGGTCGGTGCCCTCCTGCCCGCAGCGAGACTGGGAAGGGAGCGCGGCGGGACCTGCCTCTGCCAAGCACCCTCGCTCCTCAGTTACTGTTGATCGCTATAAGCAATCATCTCCTGGTTAACGAAGCACACACCGAGCCCTACGGCCCACTTTCTGCGTGATTTAACGTGTCTCAGATAAACTCACCGTCCCGCGCTTCCCCGGGCAATGAGTCACATCTTCCTAAGCACTGCCTCCAAGTTTGTTTATAAAAACATCGCTTGTTGCATGGGGCAGAGGGGGGGGGAAGGAGGTGTCTGGGTTTCCTTTCTTTATATATATGTATATTTTTGTAAGCAAATGCAACTGACAAAACTGTCAGCTCTTTTTATTGTTTTCAACTTACATAAACAGAAATAAGCTACAGGGAGTCTATTAATAAAGGCCTACACAACAAAACCATTCACAATCTTCAAGGCAGGTTTTAATCTCCCTGAAAAAAATCAATTTTATTTAGAATAAACTAGGAGAGAATGGAGATTACTCCAGGGAATTAGTCTTTAAAGTATGATGGAGAAACATAGATTTTCTTCTCTACAGGAGTATGATGTTGCAGTGCATATAAAATGTACCCTAACAATTACACAAAGACTTCTTTAAAAATCCCAGGCTTATTAACCCTATAGATTTCTAACAAGAAGTACTTCTGATAATACCAAGAAAAAAAAAAATCTAATTAGAGAGACAAATACCCGCAAGAAAAAGCTTGGAGCCTTGAGTAAGTTCCATTGCATTAATAAACCACTCCATGAAATCCCAGGAGGGCAAAATATATTATGTGTGTCAACTCCAGTGCAGGAGAACTAACCTTGTGCCCTCGCTTTCCATATCTACAGCACCTCCAAACTGTCACAAAGGGATGGACACAGAGAGTGCAGATATATTAATACAAGTTAAATGACAACCTGGAATACAGCTGCCCAGACCTTTGCTCACAGATGGTGATGCTTTGTCTTAGAGACTGAACCTTTTTAAACAACCCCAAGAATGCAAATTCTGGTTTTGGTTGTACCTGCACCGGTGCATGGCTGAGCACATTATCAGCTTCAGCGGAGAGAATGAAGCTGGTTTTAGTGAACACTGATGCGTTTTCACTCCAATGTGGACACTACTGAGTGTTGAACATTTATAGCTTGAAGATATCAGAATGAGTTAAAGTCCTGACACTCTACGTTTACCTGTGAACAGGGACAATATTTCACTTTTTACCTCTGGTTTATATTTGTCTCAGCCAGATAAGTGAGACCTGAACTCTGTGCTTGTTATTCCCACTGCAAAAATTTAAATAACCTTTTGATTCACTGAGAAACAAACAGCATGATGGCTGTACTACTTGAAAAAACACTTCTCAGCTCTTTACAGTCTTTAACTGTCTATGCTCCAAGATCTTCCTCGAGTATCAGTGAAAGCCTTCTCCTAACACTTCATTAGGGAAAATTATAATTTCCATTTTGCAGAAACTACAGAGCCACAAGTGCAGTGACAGCCCAGGGTCATGCATGGTTAGGAGAGTTTAGTGGTCTGGTGGAGTTCACTTATAGTTTCAAAAGACATTTGGCTTGTTTTTATTTCTAGAGAGAGGTGCAAGGTAAACACACAAGCCTGAACACTTCATGACTGTTAGAAATTGCTTTGTAGCAGTCACAGCCGCTTTGGGCAGAAGAAAAACCTGACTCTGAGCAAGGAGAAATGTTCAGATCCAGAGCTGAGCTGAATCTTGTAACCTTCTTTTTATTAAATTCAGATATATTCATGAATATTTAACAGTTACCATTTTGCTATTACTGCACAAACATTACTCCTGCCTACAAGTTGTTTATACATGAATTTGATTTTGCTCCAAAGCAGTCATTTTCTATTTTTGCAAAGAAATTCAGTTTTCTAATGGAACCAACCTCCTCTCCACCTGTAGAAAATACTTGTTGGCCTTACTGATACTGGAGCTTTAACAACAGCATCACATTACCAGCAGTTAAACTAATCCTGGTGTAAATGACTTGCACTAGAATAAAATGAAGCAGATGTAGATGTGGTTTATATGATTTGAAACCCAATGCACACAGGTGTTGCAGATTTGCATGGGAGGGTTTGAGCTGGTGTAACTATCACTGGGGGGGGGGGAGCTTGCATGGTTTTCATCAAAAGATATTATGACATCTTGCTTGCGGGTATGGATGCACACACAGATCTGGTGGCAGTTAACACTTCTTCATACACCTACACTTCTGAATGAGGTTGGTAGCTACGCAACAGCTCTGCTCTTAACCCCACAGCAGGGTCTCTGCCTGCATTGTCTCTGCAGCATTTCCACAGCGGCTGCCTTCCCTCCTCCTTCATCCCAACTCCCCTATTCTTTAGTGTAGGAAATAACTCTGACAACAGCAATGTCTCTTTTCCTTATTGGTAAACATTCTCTCAGCACATCTGCTGTGATGATGATAAGGCAGAGGCCTGCTCTCAAATGGGAAAAGCAGAATGTCAGTTTACATAATGGCCAGAGTACGAGAAAGAGAACCCACGCGCGCGACCAGTAAGCCTGTTTCTGTCTTGCTTCATTGTCTTAACAGGATTCTTATTGTGTTTATATTTAGAGACATGGGAAACTGCGCTAGCCATGCTACCCATTGTTACTTAACCTCAAACAACCTATGTAATGCGCTGTCCGTTGAGGAACCTGAACACAGACTCTAATCAAGGTGGCTAAACAAGATACAGGAAAATAAAGCTCAGTGCTTCCTCCTTGTTTGGGAAAAAACAAACAGGAAGGCTCCCTCCTAGATTCACCTCTGCAGGAAAGAATGGGGAGTTCAGGTTTGTTTTTAGAGGCTCATTGAGGATTTCAGCAATCTGTGATGTACCTGTTTGCATTTTCATTATTCACACTGCCAGTAAATGGATGAAAACACCTCCAACTTATTTCTCAACTGGGAAATTTTTTTCTTGTCTTTATTTTTTTAGGGACAATGTTATTAGAAAACTGTTTAAAAACAGGGGAAAACTGACATAAATGTGATGGCACTGGCTGATAATCAGCAAGTTGCTTTTGATAACATATTAGTGTGTTGCACTTGGGTAGGCTTGCTTGAATGCTGTACAGCCATGAAACATTACCAAAAACTTGAATCCACATAACTGATATTAAATTGAATATAATGTTCCTAATGAAAACAGAGCCTCAATTGTTTAAGAGTCCATGACTCCAACTCAAGTGCATCAGCATCGCAGAGGACAAACAGATGTAACAGAGCCTGAAATTCTGAATGCAAAACCATTTCACATGCAAAAAATACTTACAATGGCTCCTGGCTACAAAAAAAAAAAAGTGCATTTATTTAAACAGCACCTTTTAGTCTTACTTTGTCTTTAGGAGCCACAATATATGAGCCTCTTAAATCAGACAAGGATGACAATCTAAATCCTTTAAACCTTTGAACTGGCAGATTTATATAAATAGCTTTTGCTTCTTACTGTGGTGTTCTGTCTTGTTACCTATAACGATAGCACTGAGGTTCTTCAATAATTATTGGAGTTTACTATAGAAATATTCAAACTTTGGATGTTTAATTTAAAGTAAAGTAACAATAGTCTCTGGTATACAGCCAAGAGAAAGATATTGCCATCAGAAAGCAGTACAATTTTTTTTTCTTTGAATTATTGGGCCCTGATGTACATAGGGGCCATGAAGACGACCTGTTGGGTATGTTACAGGATATGGGAATGCACTCTGGAAAAAATCACTCTGGACAGATAGGAGGCTAAGTTGGTGTCCTTAGCAAACATGTTCACTTGGTCAGCAGCTTCTTGCTATCTTGTCTTATCACTCAGTCATCAAGCCACCTGAGGTTAATGTAAAGATATAGAGAGTGAAGAGACTGTAGCTCCTCCTTACCTCTCCGATCATTTTCCGATACCTCTGGAATCCTCCTGTGCAAAGGTCAACAGCAAAGTGGGAGGCATGCAAGAGGAACATCAGTGTCCTGGGAAAAAGTGATCCTACATTACACCTTCCTACTCCACATGCAAGAAGAGAACCCCTTCCTGTTATGGTTTCCTTTCTCTGCTGCTCAGGTTCCATATGCACAACACCTTGGATTTACTGCTAGATGAAAAAAGTCAGATTGCTGGAAGAAAGGCCAAAGAGCGGCCTCATTAGGAACATCTACAGAAGGACTTCAGTTAGATTTAAAAATAAGACCTTTGCTATTGTTTAATTTAATTACCCTCACTGCTTTCTCCCCGACCCTTAGAGTCTCCCTTTCTTTCAGGTGGTGGCACTGCTGCACCATCTGTGGTTCTCAGTGCAGCTTCCTAAGTCAGATTTTAGAGAGTATCTTCACAAGTAATTAGAACAGTTTTCACTGGCTCATGCTGTCGGCTTTCCAGCTTCTGCATGATCCAAATGGCTCTCAGGGGATGTTACATTATGGTTGGTTTGTTATTTTTTGTTCCAGGCCAGTGCCACTAGACAAAAGCTTTATAAAACTGGTGAGTGGTATTAATCACAATTTCTTAGGTGTCTATGTCTGCAATACCCCTATTCTCACTTTCCCATTTTTTTGCTTAGCTTTCATTTTGTTCTGAAAGAATAATAAGGATGCAAAGTACAGAGAACTTCTCCACATAAAAGCTCAGCAATAAGCTGAAACGTTTGTAAGGTTAAATTAAAAAAAAAAAATCTGAGAGGAAAATAAGCATTGCATTTCAGTGACTCCATCTCTTTGTTAGGAATGACTGGATTAGTACGGAGAGCTTCCTTGCAAACAGCCAAACTGCCAACAGCTTTGAGTATTCCAAGTCCCTAAATTCAACTGAAGCTTAACTCCTTACCCATTGTGTGTCTCCATATCTAAGTTGACTTCAGCATACAATGCAGAACATGCCCTGCTGTGCATCCTCAGAACAAGGCCCTTTGAAAATAGTGTTTATTTCAATTCAGCTAATCCTTATAATTTAAAAATTCAGTGAGATGTCCCTCCATCCCCGTGTCAGGAGACAGGCGTTCAATAGGTATCCAATCATACAGGGGGAGGAAAATAAACAGAGTAAATATAACTTATTCCATTTCTGATCTTATTGATTCCAGGTCCAGTGGGCTTTTAAACCCATTAATTGAGACAATAATAAGTAATAACTTTAGCCTGTCTCCCTCCTGGGTCTTTTCAGTAGAATGGTGTGGCTATTCAGCATTATCAAACAATAAGATCTCCAACTGAAAAATCCATCAAGACAACTGAAGATTCTCTAAAAATATGAAAAAGAAGAAACAACCTCTTTCACCAAATGGCTAAAGGCAGCTGAGGGTTGTTAAATGGGTTTTAGAAGACTACCGTGAACCTGGTAAATTGACCAATTTAGCAATAATAACAAGCCTGCATTTACACAGTGCTTTACATCTTCAAAGTGTTATGTAAACATTAACTAATTGATCTAGTCAGAAAAACAAATGCTTCCAGTGTAACATCAAGTAGGTAGTCACAAGAGAACAAGTTATTAACTAAAGGAAGCAATTTATTTGAAAATCTATTATCATAAATTATACTGATATTTTTTCTTCATTTTTAAGTTATTCCCTCTGCAGTCTGATTAATGCCTGGATTAATTTGCTCATGATTTCTGGAAATTTAGTAAGTGCAAACTTAATAGGAGGCTGATAGAAATGTGAGAGGTAATTGATGCTTTAATGGGTATGAAATCTGCAAAAGTACCCCATCGGAATAGATTCACAATGGCCTTTGTTAAAGCACCAGGGCAAAGGCTCACGTGTTAGATCACTTGTTTAGACAAGTTCAGTAAATTGTGTACCATGAACATTCTCTGCTTCCAAAACTTAGAGGGACAAAAGACCTATTAAATCAACATAGCACTTCTCTCAATAACTCCACATATTGCACTATTACCTACCTCTTTTTTTTTTTTTAATCAACACTTTCAAATGATGGCATTTTGAACTGAACAGTTGCATAGAAGATTTATTTATATTTTTGATAAGTAGTTTGCATCATGCCACATCAGGACAAAAATTATTACACAAGTTGTGACCATTCTATTTATTTATTATTCCACTACTTGGATTGATACAAAAGGTTTCTGTTCCCATTCTTGGTTTGACTGTTCCTTTAAAAAAGGCCCGATGTGATCTCTGAATCAGGTAAATCCTATTATTCTGTTTCAGTCGGGAATACAAAGGAAACATTCCATAATCTGCCCACAAGAACCTAATCCAGGTCTGTTTCTTAATGAAATATGCACACAATGGTAACACATATATTGTGTGTTATCAGGAGACAGATACCTTGATCTGTGAGCGCTGCTGGGTGTAAGCGCTCTGTTTATCACTCGTGTGTGTTCAAAAGGCTTTTTTCTTTTCAGGAGAAATAAAATTGGAAAGACACCACTGAGTCTCACTTTACCACAACAGACTGTAGCACTCCAGTCCGCAAAGTCCTTGACGTATATTCAGAGTCAGCTCTCAAGTTCCTTTCCCTCTCTGTTAACACCACAAGTTCTGGCTGCTGCACTCCCTACCCATCCTCACATCAACTCTTGTACTGGCAATAAGTAAAAACCATTGTAATGCTGTCTGGCTTGTAAATGAGAAGAACAATAAGGAAAGTCTGAGCCTGACAGCCCACAGTCCATGGTGATTATAGAGAAAGGGGACTGCATTTTTTACTCTCTTTTTGTTATTGTTATTAAGGTCAGTGTCATCCATCAAGATGCAGAGTTATTTCTGACACAGTTTCAAAGGTCAATTGGTCATGTGCAAAGACAAAGGAGATTCATGGAATAACGTACCCAAAAACTGGGGAATGTGCCTTTTCCCTTTCTATTGTCATGCTCCTGCTCATATTTCAATGCCAGAAATCAACAGAGAGAGACATTTGAAAATAGCAGGTAAGTAAAAAACAAGAAAAAAACACAAGTAACTCATTGATGTATAATTTGAAAGCCATGGAAATTTTCCTTCTAAGCTACCATTCCCTTTATTACAAATATTCAGTCAGGTTTTACCCAGGAGAACCATTTCATTAGCCTCCCCATGTTTCAGAGCAACAGACTTTTTAAAGAGGCTCCTGGTCATACTCCAGTGAAAGTTCAA
Source organism: Tapera naevia (assembly GCA_033556795.1). NCBI lineage: Eukaryota > Metazoa > Chordata > Aves > Cuculiformes > Neomorphidae > Tapera > Tapera naevia. Next base: position 194,077 of record JAUMJJ010000149.1, on the reverse strand, counting down.
CAGCAAACCTCCAAGTACAACCTCTTGTACTACGAATGCCTTGGCTGACATACCACTGTCTTTGTTCTTTCTAATAATTTGCAGATAAATCTTTTCCTGAGTTTTAATTCAGGGGAAATCTTGGGGAAAGCCCACAGACGTTTCCTCACCCTACCTGCCACATCCCCACAGTATGAACTGCTGAAATGGTTAATAAATGGGCAAAGACTGAATCCAACAACCAGCAGGGACACTGAATGAGACAATCTACTATTACCCTGCAATGGCTGCACAAAGACAAAGCTGCAGTACCTTGTGCCACCCTCATCCATCTCTCTCTGACAGGAGAGCAGGAATATCAGTGCTTCCCATGTGCCAGGGCCAGGCAGAGGAGAACACTCTACCTCGCATGGGAAGCCAATGCAAGACGCCCCGACCTCCTGTACTGCACTCCTGTGACAGAGAAACTGTCTGGTTTGTTGTTTCTCTGTAGAAAACTTTGGAAAGGACAACTCCTTCTCCTAATGAGTTACAAAGCCCAATTCTTGGGGAATATGAACAGCATGATTGAAAGCTACAATCTGTTTCTTTGAACTGATCTGTCTATGCCATCTATGAACTACTCAGCATAGTGGCACTATCTTTCTGAATTTACAGACAGAAATAAGCATGTAGCCAGGCTAAACAACTGCATTACTCCCCTGTGGCTTGAACCTGTACCTTCAGTGTTGCCAGTGCAGTTTAGCTTATTTCATTTGATAACAGCTTATTTGCAGGCCACGGGCATAACACGTGTGCTCCTGGCACTCATGCCCACTATTGATCATCACTTAATTGTAATGTAGTACCACAAAGTGGCATAGAAATTGTATGGTAAATAATTACCAAGTAAACAGTTGCATTTGTTTCATTTAATTTCACAGCTTCACAGAATTTGTCACATCGTAGTTCATAATTTAGGCTTAAACAGGTACTACGAGTGTTAACAAAGTGTTTAGTATAAAAGGCTGCAGTGAATTTCTTCTTGCTGCTAATGCTTGCAGCATAAAAAACAGAAAACATGTATGGAGGGATGCATTATACCATTAAATCTGGAAAAGAGAAATAAATATACAGAAGGATTTAAGTGGAAGTGGATCTAGGAGGTACAAGACAGTTGTAATCTCCCCACTTGTGCTAAATCTCACTGTTCTCAGCCACATGGTGTCTTTACCCAGCCCTGATTTACCAAACTAGAATAAATACAAAACTGATATTTTGAATCGATAGCATTATTCAGTAAGACACAGCCAGTTTAACAGGAATCAGCCATATATGCACTAGGTCAGTGATTAACAGCCTGGTTTAGAGTCAATGACATACTGACAGACATATGTGTTGACAAAACAGCCCCTGACAGTAAAAACATCATTATTTAACTGTGGAATCAAAGCAATCATTAAAGAAATTGGATTCTGTAAAGATGGACTCATTTCTATCTTATCTTTGCCAAAGCTGGCTCGTTACCCATTAGGATGGGCAGACATCACTTTTTCAAACATTGCACACATTGCCTGTCTCGACCAGCAAACACTGAGCTCTCCTTGGAGGAAGAATGCCATTTAAACACTCAGAGTCACAAGGGGGATATTATTCTGTATTCTCAGGGTTTGCCCTTCTTAGATAAAAGCAGTACTGTAAACTTAGCAAGAGATTAAGACAAAGTTCCCAAACTCAATGGCTCAGCTATTGTTCCTTGATGGCTCTCAAGTGTGGGCTCAAGATAAGGCACTTCGCAGCAATAATTTCTTTTTTCCTGCTTCTTCAGTCTCCCACTGCCTTTTACACAAACACACTGGGTTGCTGCATTCACTAGCCAAAAACACACAGGCTAATATAGAATATTCAAAAAATGACTACAGAGCAGCTACAAATTCTGTCTTGTCTTTTCAGAGCTTTGGTAGTGATCACGTTGGAGGTACAAAATTTTACAACAGCATTATAGGCTTTCCAGTTATTCTCTCAATTCCCCCGTTGCACTGCAATTCCTTCTATGAAAAACATTTAAAATATTTAATTTTGCCTTCACAAAGACAGAGAGAACCTGTGCTATTGAGAAACTGAGGTGCACAATTCATTTTTTCTAACTCCCTGTATTCTTCTCTCCTAGGCTGAGCTCTACAGAAAAAGGGCTACTATTTCTGAAATGTCAGGCATTGGGGGGGGTTTACAAATAGGCCCCAGGAGCTCCACTGACTGAATCTCCAGGCTTTTGGTCCCTACCTGGACTATTTTATGTGTATGGTCGCCTCCAGGCTTGCCTCTTGGCTGGACCTTGGATGCAGGTGATAAGCAGCATGTTCTCTTCAGGCACACTTCACCTGTCTGCTATAGCTTGTGTGTAGCCCTGTCTGGGGCCTCCTCTCCCAGCTGGGCCTTGGACACACAATGCAGCCTTGTCTCCAGTCCCGCCCTGTCCCCTTTCACCCCTGACTGGGCTCCCTGGACGAACCCTGGGCCTGGCTTATCGTGGCCTTGCCTGGGGCTGCAGGTGGACCCTGTTACCAGCTCCCGACTCTGACACCATGGTCAGACCCTGTAGGACTGTGCCCAGAGAACAGTGGCACCACCCGGGTCCCCCTCGGCACCAGGCTCACCTTCTTTTAAGTGGCAGCAGGTCCTTGCTATTCCCTGATGTAAAATTGTAATCTATAAATATGCTCCAATAGCAGTAATAATGACTTAGTTTTCAATCTTAGAGAAAAATAAACCAGAAACATGTGGAACTTACTTGGGTTTCCCCTTTACACAACTGAAGGTGAAATCACTTGTTCTGAAGTCCTGCTCAACTCTCTCAACAAAGTACCTTCTGTTACAACTGATAAAGACAGATTAGCTCCCATAAATATCATTTCACAGGATGTGCTGTAATTATCCTAAGTCACAGGTTTAACTAATTTCTGTTTTTAACAGAAGGACACCAATCAGTTACAGCCTTGAAGTTCCCATCTGCTAAATATCAGAGCTCCTCCAGATGAAAATTAAGTTTGAAATTTTCAAGCCCCAAAACTTTCATCAAATGCAGAAATTTGCAGAAAAAGCACTGTGAGAAACACTGAGGTATCCAAGATGAAATTCTGTAATATCTGTATGTCTGCCCTGTAGTCGCAGAAGTTGAGAATGGCTGGCAGTCATACCCAATGTTTACTTGTCTCAGAAAAAGAACACTTATTTTTGGTAATATACATGCATGAACAGCCTTGGGAGCCAACAGCATTGACAAGTATAGAAAAACACACATGTTATTAAGGGCAGAATCAAAAATAATGGAAAATGAATTAATTTTACCTGCTTTGAATATGCCAACCATTACATATCAGCACAATGCTGACAGAAGATAGAGATTTTCCTAGGTTTTGTTTCTTTTCCACAGAACAGTGCATTTAAGTTGCACAGAGCACCCTGATGTATGAGGGTTTGCATTGTCTTGTACAATTTGGAGGAGATAAATGAGTCAGGTGTCAAATTTTCACTAAGCAATGTTGCATAGTACATAATACTTATCACTTATTAGCACAACAATTACTTATAAACTCAATATATCAGTATAAATAATCAGTGTATATGTGTTGACATGAGCCCACAACGTGCACTCGCAGCCCAGAGGCCAGCTGCATCACAAGGAATGTGGCCAGCAGGATTCTGCCCCTCTGCTCTACTGCCGTGAGACCTCACCTGGAGCTCTGAGTCCAGCTCTGGAGCCCTCAGCACAGCAAAGACGTGGAGCTGTTGGAGCAGGTCCAGAGGAGGCCATGGAGATAATCTGAGGGCTGGAGCACCTCTCCTATGGGGACAGGCTGAGAGAGTTGGAGTTGTTCAGCCTAGAGAAGAGAAGGCTCCCAGAAGACCTTAGAGCAGCCTCCCAGTACTGAAAGAGGGCTACAGGAAGGCTGGGGAGGGGCTTTTCAGCAAGGCCTGTTATGACAGGACAAGGGGTAATGGTTTTAAACTAAGGAAAAGAAGATTTAGACTGGATACATGGAACAAATTTTTTACAATGACGGCTGTGAAACAGGTTGCCCAGGGAGGTACCGGAGGCCTCATCCCTGGAAGCATTCCAGGTCAGGTTGGATGGGGCTCTGAGCAACCTGATTGAGTTAAAGATGTCCCTACTCACTGCAGGGTGGTTGGACTGGGAGGCCTTTAAAGGTCTTCCCAGGTCAAAGCATTCTATGATTCTGTGATTCTATCTAGATATGCTGGTTAAACATTTTTGTGGCACAAAATGTTAGGCCTCTACCAGTCAGTGAAAATCTAAACTCCTTTCATGTCAGTCACCTGCATCTGCACCCAACAATCCAGCTGTGATGGGAAGAGTCTCTTCCATTAAAGCTGCATCCTGCCCCATTACACACTGCTGTAAAGTTACTCACCCCACTGGTTTTAATGGTGTTATTTCTTCATTACATGACCACCTGAGAGCAGAATTTGCTACTGCACGACCTCAGCGTGTCACTCTATATTGACAGAGCTTCACTGACTGTTTGCCAAACATGAAATTGGTTTTTAACGTTGTTTTAAAGGCCTACAAGGTTGTGCGTAATTTCATAAGTCGTCTATTAAAGTGAATTGCTGACTCTAAGCCACTAATATCATTCAATACTGATCTATTGATCATTCAAAAAAATGCAGGCTAACAGTGTGTGCAACACTTGCTATAAATTTCTGTATACCAGACACACAATGCACTGCTGGTCAAGGTTATGAAATCTAAGTGAACATGCTTGTTTCAGTTTGAAGATCTCTGTTGCTGATAACTTTATCCTCACAGGCAACAGAAAATTTTGCATCACAGAAACACAGCTGTGTTTTATTTTATTATTGTATTTTATTTTATTAGAAAGCACTTTGGACTGTATGTGTATATGGGAACCCTTGTACATCTGAATGTTGAATCATGGTTAATTGAGTCACACTGATAAATTATTTTCTTTGCAAGATATAGCACAGCTCTCACAGACTGATACTCATTTAAGTAAAAAAGCACCTACATTTCAACTTGAGAGAGAAAATAGAGATATTCTGAAAGATAGATACTCATGTTTTCTGTCACGTTGTTAATTACATACATGCATAGTAAATATGACCACACATTTCCATTCATAAATGCTATGATTTTACAATGATTGCCATTGTGTTGTGACCTAAAGATCATAAGCATATTAGAGCATTCCAGACACCTACAGAATTCACTGAAATTACAGGAAAGATTAGCAGAATCAACAATTCCAACCCTTCCAGGCTCTCTTCCTAAGTTTGTTTAAATAAGGGAGAAGATGGAGACACTGAAAACAAATGGAGAAGTTGCAAGCCTGGCAGAACCCCCTTAACTGGACACTCTCTAGGCTTCCCCAGTGTCCATCCAAACTTGCCTAAGCATCAGCAGACGCCTGTTGTTTGGTTGATCTTTTGGACTATGGTGTTCTCCGTTTACCATCCCTTATCAACAAGCAGCTCAGGAATCCCAAGCCTGTTTGTTTCATGTAACTCTTATTTTCTCAAACAGGTTCCCAAAAGCAATTGCCATTTGCAGTTCTGGACAAAATAACACATTATTACTCACATTTTGAAGCTCTATGTTTTCAGCTCTCCTGAATCTTCCTTAGAGTTCACTTTGGATCTCTAAGAAATCCTGATCTCTTCACCCTAAGTTTTTGACAGTTGAACAATGAACATTCAATCCGTCACCCACTGTTGGTGCTCTTCCATTTTTCTGTGTTCCTCCCTCCCCTGAGTTCCCCTTTGCTCAATAACTCCATAATAAACATCAGTGGGTGAGTTGTACTCGCATTTAGCAATCCATGCCAAGCATGATCAATGGACTTAAATAAAGAATGTTTCCGATGTCATGCTTTGGTATAAACATCCATTGCCACTGCTTAAGCTCAGGAAATGTCCTCTTTACCCCTGATTTGGACTGCTGCAGGCAGTCTTTATCAGGGAGACAGGGGTCACTGCTTTGCCTCCTGCTGTCACTGAGCCCCTCGCCAGGCAGTGCAAGGCTGCAGCGCTGCACTCTGGGCCAGACTGGTGCCAGTTCCCAGCCAGCAATCCCAGTGCATCACTGCCCTGGCAGTGAACAGCACTTACCCTCACTGTGCACAATGTGACAGAGGCCAGAGAACAGCCAGGGAAACATCAGGTCCAAACCAGCCAGAATAGGGGGGTCTGGGTAGCCAGAAAGAACTTTGGTGTCGCTACTGATTGTCTTGCTGATTATTTCCTTTAGCCTCCCTCACTTTCTCTATGCCTCAGCTGCTAAAATACTCTTCCTTTATTTGTCTCCCTTGCACAGTTCCTTTACCTTCCACTGTGCAGATTCGTGCTTCTAATGGAGTCCATCTACATTTCCCCTCTCAAAAAATTCAGGGTTTCTTTCTAGCCCTCAAATTGTTCTTCTCTATGTGTAACACCTGCATTGTGCATGTCTGACTTGTTTTATATGGTCCTTGGAGCATTTCGATTGTGGTTGTGAGCATGATTATAATAATAATAATAATAATAATAAATAATAAAAGATATTTTAATTGCTTATGAAAAAGTATTGCGAAATGTTACCGAGTGAAATGTTACCATCCTATGGTTGTGTTTTACCCCTAAAGAAGACCAGAGCTTGGACAATAGGGATAAATGCAGACCCAGTCTGCAATTACACAAAAAGCTGTCAATAACACTCCACGACTGTCACTTTTATTACCCAGCTCCCCCTCCCATAACACTACCTCATTTGTAGCCATGGTAAGAGGCCAAATTGCTTTATTTCCGAAGTGTACGACTACATTTTAAAAAAGCCTTTCTGTGCAATATGTTGGACAGTGCTCAGTCTCATTAGTATTGTCTCAGCATGCATGGATTCATGACCAGCATCCCTATTTCATATGGAGGCATCCTTTAAAGAAATTGAGTGCTAGAGGGTCTATACATCAATGTTATGAATCTGTATTTTTCATGAAATCTGTAAATAAGGTCAACAGTATTCCAGATGACAGAATCCCTAATAGTTTTTGAGGAGCAGCCTGTTTCCCTCTAAAAAGTCAATTTGCTTTTGACCCATGCCTATGGCTTTAGATAAATATTGTTCAGATGATGTATGCAAGACGAGCTGCCCATAGCTGGAGAAGGAAGTAATGAGGACTCTGGATCATTGTAAGTGGCATTGTTTGACTCTGTATTTTAGGGTCTCAAACATGATGAATTCATAACTAAAAGAATACGGCAAAAGAGAATGAACAGAGCGCGTTGGCCTTGTGAAAGCTATAATTTAGAGAGCCAAGAATGCCATTTCTGTTGTTACACTTGAAAATTTAAATAGCTTAAGCTTCTTTAAAGACTTTGGACCCAATACTGGTTCTCTTGGAATCACTGACTTCAGTGAATGGAAGGTCAGACTGTTTCACAATAGGATTTGCAGTTTCTTCTCCCTGCCCCTGTCAGCAGCTAATCAGAGCCCCTTCCAAAAACAAGCACTGAGCTCAGGGCAAGGGTATGAAAGGGATCCACCTCACTCCTGATTGAAAGCTGCAACAACTGGGCAAAGTGAATTGGGGTGAAACCAGCTCCTGGTGGAGAGCTGCCCACTATACAGAAATCATCACCACGAGAGAGAGGCCTGAAAGGGGAGAAACAAAAGCTAATTGGAAAAGAATACAGAGGTGTGAAATAGAGAAGCAGATATGTAGGGAATCAAATGAGGCAGGCAAAACTGGAGAATGAACTCCAATATAAATCATTATAGTTTATGACATAGTAGGGTTTTTGTCCATCTCTAATACCAACATCCAACAGCATGCAGGTCAGATACCCAGGCCAGTATCATTCTTTGTCTTAGCTTGAATACAGAAAATGAGAAAAGGAAAACTAAATTAACATGAACAAAAGACAGCAGAATTACAGTGACTAGAAAGGGCAAAATAAATTAGATGAGATTATTTATAACAAGAGGGACATAGTTCCACAGTCCATCACACACCTGCTTCTATCCCATTCTATAAAGTCCCCTCCCTTCTGTCACTGATGGACTTGGATGCTGTAACTGTCCCCAAAGCACAGGACATGGGAACCACTGACGAACACAAAATTGGTTGGCATTAATAACAAGGAAGGTCTGTATTTCTGTTAATGAATTCTCATTGTACCAATCAGTTGGTCCATAGCAACTTGAGAACTGGTTTCTTTCAAGAGGCAAACCACCAGCCAGTGGACCACTGGATCTTTAAATTGTCTTAATCTACTTTTATTTACAGTTCCTTTTGGCAATTCTGTTTTTCCATTCTAGTCCAAAACCTCTTCCTCTTAAAACTGAATTTAAGCCTTGTCTCTTTCTTTCAAGATTTTATCTCAGGGCTCAGATTCTCTCTGTGATCACATCCAAAACTGTTTAGGTTCCTTTTGTTCTGAGGTGCAGCCCAGTGTCCCAGCGACCATTCAGGTGGGGAACCCACCTGCTGGGCCCTGGAGCCGGTTTGACTGGCATTTCCTTTCAACACTAAAGAAGCCCATAATCACCTTGTCACTTTCATGGCACCTATTTTATTGCAAAGGACTTTCCCTTTTAGAGAACCCCCCCAATTCCTTAATTGCTGTCTGCTAAAGACCACTTGTTTTGCAGTACTGATCAGCTTTGGCGTTTATATAACCCTTTGGCAGAGGAAAATTTTTACATCAACAGGGCAGACTTTGTTTTAGAAGGTAAATACCTCCCCTATGTCTTTGGCAGCAGTCTCGTACCTGTTAGTGCAGCCGGCTGAGTCTGTTACCACCACCACCACAGACGAAGGTTTGTGGCTGCAGACCATGGTGGAGGCACACAGAGAACAGCTGACCTACAGAGAAACGATTAGTGGCGTTAGTGGAAGTTAGACAAGTCACTGGGACCATCAAATCCCCTGTTTTCAGGGGGTTTCAAGATTCCAGCTGTGACTTTTCAGCGATCTCTTGTTCCCAAGAATCCTGTGTGTGTCTCAGGTTTCTATCCACACCTACCACACTCTAATTGAATCTTATAATCTTAACCAGTCTGCTGAGTAGTTTTACAGAAGAGACAGCAGCTTTAGGCAGGGCCTAAAGGACAACATCTCGCTTGTGTTCTTCATTGCTACTGGTATACCAAAATAATCAATTTTCTACATAACCTTTTCTGACCTAATCCTTCTGCTGTGTGAGATGTGATGCACCTTCATCAGCCACAAAGGCCGTAATAGTGCCCTTTCCATGACTGAGACTTGAATCCATCTCCCACTTTCTGCATTTTAGTGCTGTTGTGTGGTATCTCACTCACCACATGGTAGTTGATGTTTATTAGCAGAATACAGGAATTCATCCTATTTAGGATTATACTTCCTGGACAGGCAAACAAGTCCTGGGCTGTTATCCAGGAGTTCTTCCAGCTTTCGTCATCTTCTGGGAGATATTAACCATAGGGACAATGTTAAAGAATTGTCTATAACTTGCTAATGCTTTTACTCATTCCTAAGTATAAATAGCAAAGGAATGTTGGCAAATACAAGTTTACTCTTGTAAGAGTTTTTGCTGACGTTAATATTCCCATGGAGAACAGGAATAATGGAGCAATATCTTCCAAAGTTATGGTGCTGAAGGAGACCTGAATTCTGCTCTCGGCTCCTCTGCCATGTTCTGGATAATTTTCTCAAACAAAATAAAATAAAATTACTTCCTTGAGACTCTGTGTGTGTCTAACAATCCTTCAGCACCTTTTAAAGCACATGGGCATCTATGGTTAAGGAGGATTAAACAATTCTAGTAAAAGTGGATTGGAACAAATGTGACTGGGTGTCAAACTCCTATGCTTTATTTTAAACAAACTCTGGATAGAAAGCTGTTACACAATTATTAAAGTCAAGTGGAATTCTTTCAAAAAACTTAATATCTGATTGGGATGACTGTTTTTTTTCAGCATTTTATCTGTAATCCAGTAAAATAAAAATGTCTTTAGTTTGTATGCCCTTTTTATATTCTAACAAAAAAATATTTAAAAGTCTTATCTTGATAGTAATTCAGTCTTTGTTGGCATTTGGTATTAGATTTCCTAATGTATCTCTTGGAGCCCTTCCAAAGAAGAAAAGAAAGGGAGAGAGAATGAGAGAAAGAGAGAAGAGGGAGAACAGAGAAGAAAGAACAAAAATCTGATTTATGTTATTTTGCGGGGGGGGGGGGGGGGGGTGTTTCTCTCTAAAATAACACACAATGAATTACAGAGTTTCAGTGATAAATGCTGAAATATTATAAGCAGTTCAAATGGCTGTGGATTCTTCCCATCTGTCATGGACTGCAACTGAGCACTGTAACAGAAAATTGATACTAGTTTCAAACTAAAAATAAATCATCAAGCCAAGTCTGTATCTCTAATCCTACTGACACTGCTCGACCAGCGACCTTCCCATGGCCAGGACAAATCATATTCTATATGGAAATCATAAATTCATTCTTCATGCTGGTTCATTTCAGGTCTCCTGGTGGGCAAAAAAAATCAAACACGTCTCAGATACCTCACACTGAACCCACCACATTGATGTTCCAGACTTTGGCCATGTTAAGCTCCTCTCCATCACAGTGTAGCCAGAATACTTTCCTGTTTAAGAACTTGTCTAACTGGAGTTTATAAGGGTTAAGACATTCAGAGTCAATGTTTGTCCCTGCAGCATTCATGAAAATAAAGGGAAAAACAATGGCACCTAATTCTAGATCTGGATAACAAACCTTTCACAGGTAAAAGAGTGAGTGTAAAGACAAATTCTGCATTCTTCTGCATCCTTCCAAGGCCTAAGCAGGTGGTGCACTTACAGGAACAGTAAAATTCACTGAATGCTGTTACATGAGGAAAGATCAAAGCTGCCTCTCTTTTCCACACAACTGGCTTGGCCAAGCTAGATTAATTTTTGAAGTTAGATTCATCCTGCTATAATCTTCATGACAAATTACATCCATTATGTATAATCTTCATTCATAAATGAAAATGGTCTGATTAGTTCAAATGTTACTTGTTTGAAAAAAGACAGCACTAAACAAACTTAGAAACTGGAATGGGTTGGTAGAAGAAAACAACTTCTTTCTTATTTTAAGAAAATCTCATCAATGGTCCAGAAAAGAGAAGTGAAAAAATGTTCCACACATTGGGCTATTACATGAAAAGAAAGTATTTACGCTATATTGCCTTGCTCTGAGATATTTGGAGTGGGAAACAACTCGAGTTTCTCACAGTTGACAACTAAAATAACAGATATGCAGAATTCCTGAAAAAAAACAGGCTTAAGGTACCTGTTGTGCCTAAACACAGAAGTGGCCAAAAGTAGGGGCCTTTTAAAAAAAATCCTTTATGTGACAAGGTCCAAGGCCAAACAAGACGTTTATGTTTGAATCTGGGAAAGAACTCTGGCTTCCCCGATCCATATCTCAAACAAGAGATTTGCCTTTGTTTGCTTCCTCTGAGGATGCTGATTTGCACACACAAATTAACCAGTGTGCATCTATGTCCATACAGAGCTGTGGGAGCAAATTTAGAGGTTGCTTTCTCAAAGTTAACTCATGAATCCAAACTTATAAGAAAGTCTCCACACAAAAGATAGGTTTCTGAATATAAAGGGTCACAATTTCTAATCAGTTTCATTGATGCTCAGGGTTTCTGGTTGCCATAGTAACCGGCACACACAATAAATGGTGTTTGTTTAATCAGTCATGAGAAAGAAGTCTGGGCATGGTGAATCAGACTGAATCAGAAACAGTTTCCTTTACCATCCTCATCAAAATAACTTCAGTGTAACTATGGGACAATTCAAATCAGCAAGACAGGATCAGGCCATGAAATTCAGATCCCAGCCCTGTTTTCAAACTCCCTTCTCAGATGCTAAGATGAAAGTTTTACTTCTATTTCAAAGGCAGGAATTTATGTAGGTAGGATTTAGTTCAAGGTTCAGATTTTCTCTCTCTTACACAATAGGCAGTTTGCATCGGGCTGAAGTTTACCAGAGACAATAGACGTTCTGAGACAACAAAACTCAATTTCAGGCTCACATATTAACTGGAAAAAACAGACAAGAAAATAATTCTTTAATGCTAAATAAGGAAAATATTCCAGACCTCATAGCAATGCAAATAAAATTTCCTTATGCCTAGTTAATGCTTTAAGGCTTTGATGGCTGGAGGCTGTTTTGCACCAGTAGAAAATAAATATAATTAATATATAGTTATGCATTTTTAAAAAGAAAAAGAAATATCATGTAAATAAAGGGCACTGGGGAAGAGGGAGATTTCTGACATGAACATTCTTAGAAAACAAGTATAGAAGTGGCATGCACGTGCCTGGCCCTAAACCAATTGGAAAGGATTACCTTTGATGTATAAAGATCAAGAAAAACATCTTTTCAGGTAATAAGATCTCTCTCAGATGGATTTCAGTAATATGAACATGTTTTCCATTGCATGGCAATAAAAATAAAACAATGCAATAAAACTACAACTGGGACTAAGTCAGTCGCCTGATTTCCTAGCAGAAGATCAAACAAACTCACAGTTGGTGTTTACAGGTTTTAATGTAACAATTACACATAATGAAAAATTATAAAAGCAATGTGGGTAATAAGACTTGAAATGATTTTGTGGCTATGGTGACTTCATAAGAAGCTCCATCAAGCAGCCTGTGATGTAACCAGAACTGTAACAATTTTTTTCCAGAATGTCAGCTTTTAAAAGAGCTTTGGGAATGTGGGTGGAGAAGGGATATAATGTAAAACTTTTCTTTTTATCTGTTTTCAATTCCTGCTCAGGTTGTGCCTTGTACTTTATTCCCTTCTTTTTTTGACTGTACCATGTCTCTCACGATCTTCCTTCCTGAGAGCACTAAAAACCCAATCTGAACAGCACCACAGCCATCGCTTTCATCACACTTTTACAAGTAACAATATTTTTTTCCAAACAAATATGTTTTCTGTAATTGGGTGTTTGATCTTAGGATTTCCAAGTACTGCTAATTTTTATATATTAGAGAATGTCTCATCACAAGCAGGTGGTAGACAGGTAAGAGAAAAACAGAGGCCCAGTGTGAGAGAGGGATAGAAGTAGGAATAAGACCCTGTGGCTCTGATAGTGAGAATCCTTTCTACCCCACAGTGGTTTCTGAACTTCTAGGGCTCTTCTGCTCAAGCCAGGACAAGAGGAAGGGAGCACTATCAAATGCTGTGCCAAAGCCGAGGACCAAGGAAAAATATAAGAGCAGAAAAAACAATTGTGACTATTAAAGATGTGTTCCTCAGTGATTACAGTACGTTGAACTGCTTTATTCAACATATTTGTAATGAATTGTTTGCAGTGAGAGGCTATGTATTATGAAAGACTATGTTCAGTTAGAAAAAACGCCAAAGAGTTGCTGTTTTCAGTCTTTTGTTTAAATCCTGCTATAGCTCCCATCGGTACCAAGAGTGCAAGTGCAGGGAAACACCTGTAAGTTTACTCATTGCATTTCTATCTATCCAGTTCAGTTACAGAACCAAATTTCCACTGTCTTTGTTTTTTGCCTAATTTTCCATCTGAGCTGGCAGAAGACCAAGAAGGTCAAATGATTTGCTCAGGGTCACATAATGAGTCAGAATCTTGAGCCCTGATTAAATCCAGGATACTCCCTGGCTCCAGCACAAGGGACTTGTCTACTCACTAAACCACACAAGTTCCAGTTGTTTTCCCTCCTCACATGAACTGAATATGAGGAAGTTTGTAGAGAACATGTCTTAAGCAGAAATTCAGCCAGCAGCAGGCTTTCTGTAGTCAAGTGCTGGATTTAAAGTGGTGTTAAATCAATACTCAGAACTCACTGCTACCTAGTACGGTTCATTTCTTATTCTCTTCAAACATCTGTCCCTTTTCCTTCTTGTGGTTATCCAAGAAATAAGGAAAGGAGTTTTTTTAAAATCTTTGTTATCAGTGGCCTCTGAAGACAGAAACAAACAAACAAAAATAATATTCAACCACAGAATAATTACCTGCAGGCACTGGAGCAATTTCTTTTATTCACTTGCAGAAGCTGCATTTCTATGTAAAATCACAACATAGGGAAAGCCTAATCTAGCTGAATTACAAGCAAGACTCAGTGTTTGAAATAATCACCACAGCTACAAATGAAACTTCATGGCAGAAAGAGAGGTCAGACAAGTTACTGAAGATTACTGAAGGGAAAATAAAGAGTATGTGTAATTTCTACTGTAGTAAAGTGGGAGCAGTAGGAAATTATCATTGCAGCTTGAACATCCCAATTTCTTGAACATCTTGCCTGAGTTAATATATTTGAACTTTAATTAGGTAAGGGATGAAACTTAACTTGCATGGGAGACTCTTTTCATAGTAAGTAAAAAGAAGATAGGGAATCCAATGCTACTTTACAATCATATTCTGCAGCAGCCTAGAGAACTAGGGTACACTTTATGTAATTAATCTATTACAGTGTTAATTTAAATTAAACACTATTCCAAGTATGAATACCTTTGCAAAAAAAATATGTATGTTACAAGAGAACAGATGAGGGACTCCTGATTTGTTCACAGACAGGACTGTTTGGCCAGTCCAGCTCTTATCACCCTGACTCTCTCAGACCCTCACCTTTGATCCTGACAAACATTTAGTAAACTCTCCTAAAAAAGCTGTCCAAAGGCTAATAACCCGGAACACTTCAGTACCTACAAGCCAGGCTGCAGTCAGCCCTGAATTCATCAGTCCTATCACCACTGGAATGTTCCTGTCACTAACAAAACCCCACTTGCTCAAAGCAAGCTGTTGCAGGACCATCCTCAGAGCAGAGGCGCTTCCCTCTTGAGGAGGCACCTTGCATGCACGTTTCAAGTGTTGCTGTCTGCCTGGGGCTTGGTGTGCAACATAACCCTGGTTTCCCTCAGTTGTGAAACTGCTTCCTTCACGCCAGTAGTGCAGACTCTGTCTAGTCTGCAACGCTCAAGTACAGCGCAGAGAACCCACAGCACAGGAACACCTCCAGTGCACTAAATATAGACACAAATGACACGATCCTCCTGCAGGATCAGAGCCAAGCGGCTGCTCAGAGTCACCTGCCAGCTGGACCACACCAACGCATAAACCGAGTACAGAGGGCCTGGTCTCAGGAAATGATAACGAGTCAACTCACAGCAACACACGTTCTCTGAAACATAGACTGTTGGGAATGAATTAAACATGTCCTGCCTTGACATCCCGTAAAATGATGAATAAAGCTCAAGATCATTTATTTGAATCATTTGGTGCTTTCCAGTTTGCCATCAAGATGTATAAATTATTTTAAATGTTTTTAGGGTAAAAGCTGTGGCCGACAACTTTGTTGCTTAGAAATTTTAGAACCTGATCCTAATGAGGACACTTCTTCATCCGTACTGGAGTGAGAATACTTCAAAGCACCGACACAGGCCTCCAGAACGAGTTCCCTCAAGAAGGGAACCTGCATTTGTCTGACTTTGTTTTCTCTACAACAAAGATCAATCACTGCATGTACACCTATGTGTGTCTGCAGACCTCCGTGTGCTTGTGTCTCTGTGTAGGTATGGACACAGGAACGTGTCTGTGCACTAAAAGCCTGGCAGATGACTGAACCATGTGCAACCTTTGTCCCAGGGAACACGCTGAGAGAAATGAGCCTGGCACAGCAGACACAACACACCTGGCTTCACGCAGAGTGGGAAGGGCCACCAGGGATGAGCACAATACCTGAGTTTCCACAGAACAAACCACCCGCACTTCCACTCTTGGGGAATTCTAACATGGCCATACCTGCCATCAGCAAACTCGTTTTTAAAAGCCATTTCACATTGTTAGAGCTCTGCAGAGGTTCCTTAATTGTAAATAAAAACAAGACCTAAATGTTCCAATTGCTTTTTCTTTTTAAATTAGTAATTATCTCTTGGGGGAGTTAATTAATCAAGCAACACAAAACAGATTAATATGTCCTTTCTTTTTCCGAATAAACACCCTTCAAATGTAAAAAAAGTTATTCTGATTTTGTGCTGAATCAGAAAAGGAGCGAGCCAGTTTTGATTGCACTACATCTGCTACAGTGCTGCTAAATCTCAGTATGTTATTGCACCTAACATGGGCTTCTTGTTTTCCTTCAGGCCTCAGCCGATGTAATTCTGGGTGACACTTCTGGAGGACAGCTTGCCAGTGTGACTTGGGTGTATCCTGAAGATGCAGAAACAAGAAGTCAAATAAAAAGAACTTCATAAGTATGGCAGCTTCACGTTTTCATGATTTAAGCAAATCTTATGATGCTCTAAAGGCTGATTTCTGAGCAAGGGAGGAGAAGCTTACATTTGTGGTTGGCAAAGCTGCTGTGACTTTAGAAATAATGGCATCAGAAAGCTACTCTGAGAAAACCTTGCACTCACAGCCAAGAGAGAGGCAAAAACCTTTGCCTTCCAGAACTCCCTGAACAGCATGAAGAGAACAAATCTCCAGATGAACCCTGGTGGGGACTCTTTCTCTAAAATGCCATCTGCATTTCCATTCTTGGAGAGATGGGTCTGGGGAGCTCACACTGATCCATGAGAGTCATCCTTACAGAAACTATGGAGTTTCTTTGCAGAAGGACATAGCATTTTGTGTTTCCTAACAACTTCTCTCTTGGAAGCCCCAGATTTCAGGATCGTGTGGACCCAGTGACATCTCTCCACTCTCCCTTCCTTTTCCACGCAGAAGGGATAATACACATCTGCAGATGGGCATCCTTACTTGCAGACACAGAGTATGGAGCTGGACCCAAACGATTACTATTTCACCCAAGATTTTACAGGCAGAATACCATCTGCCTCCAAATGGAACTTTCATTATTAACGGCTTTTAGTATCAGGCTCACAAATGTCAATGGGAGTTTTGTCTGAAAGAGTTTTCAGTTGTCCAGTAAGTGAAATAACATAAGTATTTTTAAGTGGCTGAGTTGCGCATCACAAAACAAGAATTGTAAATAAGGAAGTACTTTGACTGGTGCAGAAGACTGATACAGCACCTGACAGCTTTCATTACGTAAATCTAATTTATTTCAGCAAACAAGTGACTGGAATCATGCATCATTTCTGAACGAGCTGACCCTCAGGTTTACATGGTTGGCTGATAGGGGTTTGAAAACAGGAAGCTCCAGCTGTAACATGAGTGACCCAGACAGCAACAAGCTAGACACCAAGCTAAATTGGAAGGCAGGAAGTCAAAGTTCATGCTCATACCACAAACAATACAAAAATAATAAAGTTCCTCTGAGATACATTTGGCAAAGCCAAATGTCATTGTGAGGCATAAAATATAAAAGAATTTATTATATGAATGTTTATAGAAAAAAAGAGCAAAGAATTGTTGATAAATTACCAACAGTCTCCCAACGAGCTAATCCATCTGCATATATTTTCATAAACACCATATGTACACCATAAAGTGACCACTAATTCTAACAGGATGCCTAACTCCCGGAGGCTCTGTTAACCAGTCCATTCAAAAGCCCTGGGACTTAATTATTTTTATTCTTTGGTTTCCTAAACATTTATTTTAGTTCCCTCTCAGTGCCTGGATGCTGCCAGAGTCCCTGCTCTGTCAGGCACTTTTTTCTGGTCATCTGACACTATCTTGTAAAGCACTTTTTAATTATCTAGGGACATGCTTTCATCACTTTTGATCTCTGGAGTCTTCCACAGGCTCACAGCGAGACTTTAAAACCCACACCCAGGAACATCTCACATCCTGCTCCCATCAGAGCTCCCCAGTGATTTCCCTGGCACCTACACTTGGTTCCTTTGCTGTTAATTTCTGGGGACCCCATTTCTACACAAGCTATACAGAGGCAATTGCTGCCTACAGCTGGGTGAAGTTTTTATTTTAGGGGCAGAACAAGCCCATAGAGAAGAAAGGCTAAGCCCTAACATGGGTACTCGCTCTGCAAATCAGGAATAACAGCACTGAAGCAAACGGAGTCCTGAGAGATTCTCATCTGCAGACCCCATGGTTGCCAGGGCCATGATCAAGATCTACACAGAACCCTAAGAACAGCAGGCTGATGCTGCACCAGCATTGCCGCAGTTACACTCAAAAGTGCTTAATTCACTCTGCAGGAAATAATGGAAATTTTTAATTTAATTTCAGGTACATTTGATTTCTCTGGAAATATGAATAATCCCTAGACTCCTGACAAATTAATCTGTCTAATCACCAGCTGTGTATTCCAGCTTCACTTCATGACTCTTCTGCATCCTTGTGTTCTGTAACAGCTTCCATGTGCTATGATCTGTCCCACGGCCTTGCACTCAAAAACTTGCAAGGTAATTCCTGCCTCTCTCTCCAAGAATAACTATTATCTCCATTATGTATACTGAGAAAAAAAGGGTTAATATCTGCTGCTCCCTATATATCCCATATAAAACACTTTTTCTCTGCAGAAGTAAAGGAACTGTAGTCTACAAACACAACATTTTCTGAGGAGGTGACATTTCGATTGTCACACAGCCACAATAGATCACAGCTGATCTAATACTTTGTTTTACCACACAAACAACATTGGTGTTTTCCACAAATCTTGCTTAGAAGTCTTTTTCTCAGAAGTTCCTTTTCAATCTTGCTTGCCTTTTTGCTTTCCAACTTCTCCTGTTTATTCCCTTGCCTTCTTTAGTACAAAGATTCTCAGAAAGCATTATACCCTGGTAAGAGCAGCAACCCTTCTGAAGTTGTGAACCAAGTCAGTGCTCAGCTTGCACAGCACTAATGATGGGCTGAAGCCAGGGGTTCAGCACATAAACACATGGCATGTCCTGTTGAATTAATTTCTGTTTCAGCACATGGAGAAACACTTTTAAATTGCAACATAAAAGGAAAATTTAAACAGGAAAGACCGAAATAAAATACGGGAAATTTTATTGAACAACTTTTTTCACCTTAGTTTTGGCAATTTCTGTATTTAAAAAAGGGGGGGGGGTAACATTTGAAACCTAGGAAAGTACTGATAATTCTCACCTGACAACTACCAATATTCCAATCCACATGAATCTAGCAGCTTTCCAAAAACCTTCTTTCTGCTAATAGTTACTGGATTACACAGAGGTCATTATTACACGCCACCATCATTATTAACAATTTTATTTATAAAACATGTCAAAGCACCTCAAGGAAATGCAAAATCTACAAAAATGAGTGAAGTTCCCTTTGTCATCAATATTTTGTAAATGAAAAATTAAAAGGCCCATAGGATAGAGCCTACATATAGAAGATAATTTGGCATTTCACATTCTGAAGCTTTGTATGCGGATCTTAAAATAAGAGACTTATTTTTCACTATTTACTATTAATTTTGCAAGGACAGCTACTGAACCACATTGCTCTATGATGCAATACTGTGGTGGAGAAGTTCAAAGTGTGAGATAAACTTGTACCTGTGTGTACACTGGTCTGGAGTGAAAATACAGATGTGCAAATCTCTGGAAATCAAACCCAGTATTCTTAAACTGGATATTCAAAGACTGATAGTCATTGAAAAGCTGTAAGTGCTCAGGCTGAGCTTAAAATGTGAAACCAACTGAAGATCTAGGGACAGAATGTTGTTCTCCCAGACTACGACTACATACTATTAATGCAAATGAATATGCTGGAAAATATCTCAGTAAAGTATTCGGTGCAACTTAGTTTATCTTAATTAAATGGTAGCTTTGCATTCTTCAATAAATGTAATCAGTAGCGTTTCTATGGTTTCGGTAAAACTTCTCTGATATAGTTACATTGCTTTAAAACTTTCTTCTACATAATTCCACTTAAGGTAAAAAGTCTGCAGACTTGGTGAGTGGGGAATGAAAATAACTGTAAAAATGGATAAATGGATTTAATGACAGGTTCATTTTTACTTATGCTTAGTATTTTTACATGTTGCAATATAAATTGTGACACCGCTTCTATTTGTTTCCACACTCAAGTAATTGAAGTTGCAATACTGTTTCCTGAATTTGCAATTTCAGTTTGCTCATTCTTTGCTCATCTTTCCTCTTCATACTGAAGGTTTACAGAATCAGCCAAAGATGCCTTGTCTGTATCCCAGATTAGATCAGTGAGGGTTAATACAAAATGTTCTGTACCTTACCTAACTGGGCATAAAGAGATTAGAAGCGTTTAGGAAGGGAAAATAATTATTATCCTCTGTGTTTAAATATGATGATAGATTACTAAACATCACTTCAGGAAAATATATCTTTTTGCTATATAAAGTTACGAATTCTAATTATATTCTAACATTCTTGGCATATTTAATCATCATTTTGTAATTCCACAGGTCGGCGCACACTGAGTGCATAGGACACACAACTCAAAAGTTATATCAACATTAGACTGCAAAGAGTCTTAATTCAGTGCTGATAGGTGCAGATAGCAGAGTTCAGGTCTATTTGCTATTACAGATGCTTAGAAGTTTGCGGTCATGACACACAGTACTCTATACAATTATATATATTCAATTTCCTCTCACAAGCAGGATGGCTTAGGTAGGATTCAGTATTATTACATAGTTAAGGGCAGGCTTTCGCACATATATACCTACAGACTAAGGTACCACATACAGGCAGTGAGATCGTACAGCACGATTTCTCACTTATCCTCAAGCATGCACACGGAGTATGGTTTATTATTTATCCACATACATGCACAGGTATTGACACACACTTACTCTAGACCAGTGGTGTCTGCCAGCTTTTGTGATGCTTCATAAAATCAATAAATATAGTTTTGCTCTCTCTAATGTGCAAACAATCACAACAAATCCCAGCTTAACCGTTCAGTGTGTGCAGCAGATGGCTCCATCAGGCCACTCGCAGTCACTTCCAGCTGGGGGCCTTGGGCCGCTTGGTGGCAAGAAAATCTCACCTGCATCCAGTCTTTGTACCTCAAGTTGCCCAACACCTCTAAGGAAGCTCTTGCCTCAGACCTGTTGCAGCTGCACCTCTGTGACACAGCACGTGTGGGACAGCGCTCACAGGGTGCACAGCCCCTTTTGGATGGCTCTTTCCAGTAGCCAGTGTGATCTGAACCCAGCACCCTCAAACAATAAAAAGGTGCTTTTCCATCACCTGACCAAGTGGAGCAATTCAGTAACCTGCAGACAAGCACACGAGCTCTCAGGGTGTTTTACTGATACGTTCCCCAGTCTCCCCATGAACTAGGATCACAGCAGCTCTGCTACATGTAGCCTGAAGAACAGTCACAGGCAAAACATGTCTTTTATAGTAGAAAATAATGATTTGCAAGAGGCCAACGATGGATTTGTGTACTCAAAGCAATGACAATAGGTACTTTTCCACGCACTGAACAATAGCAGCTCAAGTTTTCTGTGTGCATCTTTATAAATCATCATGAAAATAAAATCTGATGGCATTTTAATGAATTGAGCAGTTTGTGCAACTTTTTCACTTACGTAAAATGAATAAAAAAACACGCATACACACTGCTAAATTATTTAATTTTTTTACCTCAAACATTCTTCCTTATTTTATTTCTCTCTGTATTCTTCCCCATAATGAAATTACTTACGACTGACAAAACAGAGAGAATGAGCAGAAACGTGAAGTACAAAGCATTTAACAGCAATGTTCAGACAACAGCAGCATGTTATTTTGCTCTGATTTGAGACAGAAATGCTTTCAGCAGACAGTTTGGACCTTTTCTTTTTCAAGGACAGGGAGAAGAATTTTTGTAAGTTATTAAATCAGAAGAGCCAGGCTCCCCAGGAGTACAGGACAAGATCAGATGTGTCCAACTCCTCTTCTTCACAGGAAAAGGAGGCCCAACCTGCCAAGCAAATGTTTTATATTGAGCTGGAGGGTTCCAAATGTCTCACAATGGTGTCAGATAAACAAAAGGTGACACAAGAAGGTGACAGGGAAGCTCTCACTCAAGTGTTGCTCCTGTTTCAAAGATGAGTGACAGACAAAGAATTTTCCTCCATTTAACAACAAAAAAAAATCTCAGACTATTCAAGCTAAACACCTATGTGAAATATGAATGTTGTGCAAGATCTTTCCTAAAATAAATGTACAAATATATCTTGTGTGTAAAGAGAAACTCAAAGTAGCATAAATTCTGCTTCCAATGGTAACTTTTAATGAGAAAACCAATACCACAGTAAAAAGATTTCAATAATTTCATTAAATATTAAACTTTACTGACCACAGAGATTGCCCACTTATCAATATAATTTATTTTCTCCTTGAAATATTTGTATCAGAGGATAGTTATTGATTGGCCAGTGGTAATTTGGGGCACATTTAATAAAGGTAATAAATATATGTTTAGTTTCATGCAAAATTACTGTGAAAATAGATTTCCCCAGAAGAAGCATGAGACGTCAAAATTAAAAAGCAAGGGGCAATCAGCAGAATATCCATTTTTTTACTGTGATCGATACTGCTTTACTCAGTTGAATCGCTGAGACTGCGGCCTGCTTTAGCACAGCTATAACTGCTTAAAAGCACCAGGCAGAGCCTGTGCAGCATTCCCACGAGGGCGTGGGGCAGGCTGGGGGTGCCCCAGAGAGAGGGGTGTGGAGACATCAGCCCCTGGATGGACCTGGCTCTGCGGTGCCCGCAGCCAAGCTGGAGACAGGCAGCACCAGTGCAAGGACTGATGGCCCCAGTGGGGCAGAAATAGGGTCCTGTGCCATGGGAGGGGTGGCAGAGGTGCCACGGGGGCTGGCAAGGCCAGGAAGGGCTGTCAGTGCCCCTGGCACTAAGTACAAGGCCTATCTACTGAAATAAAAGTACAGTGGTGTTCACCTCCAACAACAAATTCCTGTGGGAAAGGAGAGGCAGCAGAGGACAGACACAACCATTAGGAGACAACTCATTCTGATAGAACTACAGACTGCTGCTGGGAGAATTACTATGCACATTTTCCATGTTTGTTTTTTGATTTTTCAAATAAATGTATTAAGAGAGAAGTCAGGCAGTGCAGATCCCACAGCTCCATCAGGACCTGCACATAAATGGGAAGCCAGTAAAGGCTGAAATGAAAGCAATCATAAAGCTGTTTCATCTATCACTGAACAAATTAGCTTGCATCTTTTGATGGCTATAAACATTTTCGTAATTTTAAAAAAAATATTCCTAGCATTTCCCTACTATTTCAAGTCTACTCCTTTCAATAAAGTTACTGTAAATTTAAACCCATGTAAGACAGAAATCAAACATTAGCGCAAATGCTCTTGCTCTGTGAATCAGCAAATTTCCCCCTCTACTCAAAGTGAGATTTCACAGTCAATTTAAGCTGATCTAAGACTGTGCTGCTCCCGAACAGGGCAATCCAACTTCCTTTTATCTCCAGCTGCGTGTTCCCACCACTTCCCTTGTGTGGGCTCCAGAGATCATACAGCCAAGGGATAAACAAGATCAGCTCACTGATTCCACTGAAAACTAACACTCAAAAGACTCAGTTTTCTGCCAGTTTCTAAAGAGTTGAAAACATCCCTTTCAGTGACAATCTATAGTGAACCCTCACCTAAATTTTCCGTGAAACCTCAGTGTTCGACAAGGGGCAAATTGAAAAAATTAAAAATTGCTAACTGAGAGAGAAGTGAGGTAGATTGTACAGAGAGACTGGCAGCCTGTTATAGGCAATTGCAATATTTTGAAAGAATAATTTTTATTCCAGTTTAGAAAATCCCCTAATCTACACAGATCCTAACGTACAAGAAGTGAACAGTTAAAATGAAACAAATTACAGCGAAACACTCATTTTGAGAAATGTGTTTCAAATCTACAAATACTTACCTCACATGAGAAACGTAGTGCAAGGAAAAAATCATCACTAAAATGCTGTCATTTTCCTTTTCAATTTTCTTTTCTATTTTTCTTACTCATTTTAAATTTGTATCAAATTTTAACTTGGCAATGGAGTTTTTAATGTGCAATTCTTTTATCAAGTATTTTTTTTTGCTGACCCTGCTTGTAAAGCAATTAGGAAGATCTTCCTTCCCCTTTTCCAGGCTTTCATGTTTGTTAGATTTTATCTGTGTGGTATGGTGATAATAAGCATACTGTTCCTTTCTGATGTTTGTTTCTTGCTGCTTCTGGTTTTATCTAGCATCTAATGTGTGTTGTAACAAGAGAAAGAGTAGCTTTTATAGCAGCTAGAGATACATCAGGAGAATAATGGGGAAAAAATAGGTTACTCTGACTATCTTACACATTTTCAAGAGGCTTAATGTTTACATCAGAGAACAGACAGGTAATATAGATAATTAATATCATCCTAGATAAAAACATTCTAATTAATAATATCAAAATACTGAATTTCCAAAACCCATCAAGGTCAGAAGTGCAATTGCACTTTTTGGCCCTGTTCTCATACTGGCATTTTACGTTCATTTTTTTTACCTCAATATAGTTCTCATAAGGATAGAAACCCATTTGATGAGGTCCATATGCAGGTGGAATTCCTTCAAAAAGAGTGATTAAGAGTTTCCAAGTGTCCACACGCACTCAACAGTAAATTAAGGGACTCTATGAAGTCTGGTAAAACAAGACTTCTACTGCAGTCATAATTATCATGATATAGGCATACAGATTAAGACAAGTAAATGTCTTTAAGAGAGGACTTGTGAAGAACAATCGAACAGTGACAACTGGTTGATACATATCTAAACAGAATTTGAAGCAGGGACTTAAAACACTGACAACCTGTCCCATTACTAATTTCTGTAATATCTGACTTCTTAATGTGTTACTCTTTGTGGTAATATTATTAACTGGATTATTAAGAATTGCTTGTCTGTGTAGCTTTACCTCTGTGCACTGATTTGTATTTTTAATACATTAGCACCCAGTCATACATTAAAAAATTCTGTAAGTTCTCTGCACAGAGCAGCAGGTAAGACTGGTTGTAGGTAAGAGAAGTGGTAGGGCCAAACCCTACTGAAACTGCAGCTTTTGCATGGAATTCTAGCAAAATAGCTGGGGCAAAAAAAGAGATTACTTTCTTAAGAATGGGCAGCAGTGGTCTGCACACAATCAGGCCAAGTTATTTAAAATGGGATGAGCCTTCCTTCAGGTTGATTATGACCAGACTGGTGTTGTTGGAGATTACTCAGAGACTCAGTAAACTCCCTAAACGTGACAAGATGCTAAAACACCAGTGGTTTCTACTCTGACCTTTTCTACTCTTTATCTTTTTGTCTGTTGTTTTAATCGTGTAACCTCTTAGGGAAGGAAATATTGCCTTCTTTTATGTTGGGAAATTGCCCAGAACATTGCAGACATTACCCAAACAAAAAGTAACTATAATAATAACAAAAATAGGAGGAGGAGGTTTACTTGATGGCATACCAGCATTCCCCTAAAGACTCCCATCAAACTGAATGGAATGGTAACCGGGCTTATTGCTGAAGTAAAATTGCCTGTAGTTAATTGCAGCTATATAATTAACACTATCAAAACTGACAACAGAAATAATGCATTGCTATGCAATCAAAGGACAACTGAATATATTTTTGGAGACAGTCACATATCATCATTAATGTAGCCACTTGAAAATTTTATACATAAAGAGGTACCTTTTGTCTTATCCTGAGATGGAGGTCGAGAGACTTGGTTGCCTCTCGGTTCTGTTCCTGACTTCATAATCTTCAACCCGATGCTGTGAGGTGAATCTACGTGCCTCCATCTCATAACCTGTGAAACAGAGATAATGGTTTTCTTCTCAGAGCATTGGGACATATAAAACCAAAATGCTGCATAAGAGTTCTATACCATTAATCCACTTTTTCTCAACTGAATAAAGTCTCAAAGCAAAACCTTTCCCTTTGATCTTGTTTGCTGCAACATGCTCTCTGCCAGGCCCCAACAACACATTTTAAGTAGTGTATGATAAAAAGGTCAATGTAATGAAATAAACTCTGCAAATACCTAATTTTCCCTAGATTTAATTACGATGAATCTTCTCTACTGTGATAACATTTTTCAACCTTTATAATTTTACAAAGTGCTTGTACCAGATTCTGTTAGTCCCTCATATTTCATGCAATATAGTTCCATTTATCTCCCATCTATGAAATATACAGCAAGCATGACATTTCATATTTTAGAAACTTGCAGTATTACACAAGGAACACTGCCTTCTTGTAGCATTAATACCAACATTATGATTCAGAACCACAGCTTCTAAATCTTTCTTTTAGGTTAATTTACTGCAGCAATAAACCAAATTCTTTACTTGCTTCTAGTGCTCTAATAATGCTAAGATTTGAAAAGTATAATATCAAGATTTCAGTTATTTTTTAAATTCTGTTATTACTCCCGTGGTCTTACACACATTACTTTGTGATCAACTATGAGAACATCAGCCTTGTGACTGCTGGTGGGGCACCCCACTGAGATCTGCTTGATTTTTATTGATCTTCATGGGTATTTGGTATATCAGATAATAAAGCAAACTATTTTGTACAGTTATCAGAATCTCTCCTTCTTAATTAGGAGACCTTGCTACATGTCACATAGAGAATGCATATGATAAAAAGCATAGTCTCTATAGAGAAAAGAAGCTGTAAGTATATCCGCGAAGAGGGAATATGTATTAAATAATCTACTGCTATTGAAAATGCTCTGATAAATGACCGAGTGGATGCAGTGGTATCTCTGGCCAAGACTGTATTTGCAGTTCTGCCAGTGATCTGTGGATCTGTCTCACCTCCTGCTGTCCACAGAGCTTTTCTTGGGGAAAACTATCTTCATAGCTGCACACTTAAGCGTGTTTATGGTCAAGGTCATGGGAAAAAGGGATTTGACTCCACATGACTGTTTCTCCCATAAGTCAGCTTTCAGTTTCACTTCTGGCTCTGGACATGACTGCAAACCAAACTTTAAAATTGACGTACACTGAGTGAAAGTTCATTTGTTATATTTGATAGTTTTCGCACTGAAAAATGCTTACATTCAAGGATGTCTCAGATAACAGAATATTAACCATTCTAAATGCCCATATGCAGAAAAACAGAACAAGTTTCTCACATCAGATCAAAATTATTGAAAGCTTCTCATTGAAAGTACTTCAGTTGGCGCTGGTTCAGACAGTGGATATGCATGGAACTTAGCCTTTGAAATACCATTTTTTATTATCTTATAGGACAATCAATCAAGACTGGTAGCACTGATAATAGTAAATGCAATTCTGAGGCCTTTAGTTAAGAAAATGTAGCTGAATCCAGAATTACTTACTATGTGTTGAGCACATTCAGTGGCAATTTTACCTTAGGAAAGCAATCAAAAGTGGCTTACAAAACTGATCTAAGAAATGGAAGAAATCAGTGGACTTTTATTCCCCAAAAGACTCTTTAAATAGATGGCCTGATGAAGTGAAAGATAGTTAATGACTGCAAAAAACATCGTTCAAGAAAATACTGAGACCATAATGAAATAACCTGGCAAAATTCTTAGAAATTTAACCTGTGGAAAGCTCAGAAAAAAGCCTGTGGATAGATTGAGACTTCTCAATCACTCCCGTAGCAGAGAAAACGCAAGCAAAACTAACTGATGAAGCAGGCTTTGAAAGGCACTTGCACCTCTTCTTTACCACTGATCTAGAGGATTATTGTTTTGTTTGATAAAACATTTCAAACATGTTTTACCCATAATTTCTCTGACAAGAAATGAACATCTTCGCTGTTCAGTGTAGAGGCCATTTGGCTGCCAGGGAACCTTGCTGCTTTTCTTGGTAGCCTGTTTGGCTCAACGCAATTTAAGGACCCTTTGTAATTGTGCATCTTCGGGCACAATCCCAGTTGCGCTTTGGAAAAGTGTTCTGGGGAGATGTCCTGGCAAAAAGACTGCAGGACTAGTTTAGAAATTAAAGCTACAATGCAGGTCAAGAGCTGGAAACAGGCTTCCAAACTAAATTATTCTGTAGCACTGTGAAACTTCTGTTAAAAGATATTTCAAAGAACAATGCAATGCATATACAAATAATGCATTTCTATTTAAAGAAAGCTATTCCACAGACGCAAGTATAAATATACACTCCTGTAAGAAACCAGCTGCAGTTCTGGACTTCAGTCCCCCAGGCATTCTGTGAGCACAGTTAATGCATAGAAGACTGTGCCTCTTTGCATTGCTTTAATGTTTAAGGTTGTTGCAAACAACACAAATATATTTGCATAAAAATTGTGTTAAAAATAAAATCAAGCTTTTAAAGGCAAGCACTCAAAATTTACAAAATGACAGAAAAAGGAAGAAATCTAAAAACAAAGGTTGTTTCTCATACTGGAGTTGTTTCTAAACCCATCCTCCCACCCATTGTCTCCTCTCCTATCCATAAAAAAAAAAAATCTAAAATTTATGGGAACATCTATAACCTTAAGGTCATCATACAGAACTGCCATTATGTGTAACCTTGTAAAAATGTTGTTAGCAGTCCCTCTACTGCACTCTATAGCTGGCATTTCAGCCTGTCCCTCCTGCAATTAACAGTCATGGTAATAAGATTTTGAAGTTTAAATCTTTTTAAAGGAAAAAAGCTGCTTTTTCATCCCTTTCTCAAAGCGTACAATATGATTGGCAAAGTATCAGGAATAATAAGACAACCAGTTGACGTAAACCCCAGGAGGAACAGAGCAGCTTTTGTTCTGAGCTCTCACCAAAATCTTGGAAATCTTGCAATAGGAAATGGTGCTGGAATGTAGGTTCTTATTCAGAGTTCTTACACATTAGGGCTGCAATAGCTGAAACCTCTTACCTGCTTCAATAATTACTGCACACAATCTCATCTGCTGCCTGTAGCTGAAACAGCCATACAATTAAGTCTTTAAATTTTTCTTGATATAGAAAATGCATATTTAATTCTCCATTAATGCATCATTATTCCTGTCATCCCACTGAAGTCTTCTGATTGTTAATGCAATAATTGCTATAAAGCCTGCAATAAATGATACAATAGTGAGTACTGCTTTTCATGGAACAAAGGCCTTAAAAAGAAAGCGTAGCCTAAAGCTCTGTACGTGCTTCCTCGACTGTGTGGTAAATGTAAAGTTAAATGTAAAAAAAGCTTTCTGTAGATTAAAACTGAGGGTTGTAAAGGCATCATTACCAAGTCAGAAAAATCAGAACACTCTGCTACATCCACCAGAGAAACAAGCTGAGTTACTGCAGCATTTAAAAAATATATTTTAACGACTTCACAAGAAACAGAATAGAAAACCATACCATTGGTTCTAGACCTCCAAGTATTCACTGCAAACTGGAGGCTTTGGTATGTATACAGGTGTTTTTGTAAAACTCAGTATTTTACAAAACTTCTCAGTTATGTAAGGATTGCTGCCAACTCTTGAATTTGATTTCTTCTTTTTTAAAATAAGAGAAAAAAAGACTAGCTTGTGAAGCTTGCATTAGTTTTATATTTTGCTGTGCAGGCTCTCACCAAATCCGTTTGTAAGTATGCACTGTCATGTAATTCAAGGTGTCTGACTTGAGTAACTGGAGTTCCTTCCTTCTAATCCATCCGGTAGCTCAAAGGCAAGCACTCTATAAACGCCACTTGAACTGCTGTGCTCTTACTCACACTGCATCCCACCTGTGTGCGGTGCTAAGGTTTCTGGGGACATCTATCACAGATATGAATTCAAGTGGTTTGTGTGAGATTGCGTGTGCTGCTTACAATCACACTGAAGTACCAATCCACTCAGGTTGTAAGCAGAGTTAATAAAAGCACTGGTTATTACTTGCTGGCTTTGCGTTATTTAAATTCTGCAGGAACCCAAGCAAATGGATCAATTAAACCATTCACCTCTTCTGTAGACTCCATGAAAGTAAAGAAGAGACTAGACCTCAAAATGCCTGCTGTGACCACAGAGACACGTAATGTGGTTCAAAACATTCCCATGTAGGAGTGTGGCAGGAAGGGATTACCCAGTGAGAAGACTGAGCTGAGCGTCTGCCCATAATGAAGCAGATTTGTTTTGACTGGATGCCTCTCATGTCTTTGAAAAACAGAGGGAAGAAAATGTTATTTTAAAAAATATTTCTTTGACAGAGAATTGATTGTTTGAAATGTGTTTACACTGTTGTGCAGAGAAAAAACCCAGTATTTTTAATAGAAATTACACCAATAAATACTCAGCTCAAGGGGTAAGTGCAAACCAGTTCTCATATACAGTCAAAACCAACACCAGGAAAGCCTTGCAGAGCACTCATGGAATGGCCACACGTGGCGTGAGCTTTTCTCTCCAGAACAGAAGGTGCTTATGAACGTCCCACCTAACGCACCCTTACAGGGTGGGCCCCAGTTCTGCATAAACATCCATTTGACAATACAGATGTACGTACGGATTACTGGAGGCTTCGAAAACGCTTGGTACAACGCCCGGTTTCTCCTGCTCCCAGGGCGCAGAGCGAGGCTGGAGGGGACCTTCCAAGATGGAGGACGGAGGGGAGGGGAGGGGAGGGGAGGGGAGGGGAGGGGAGGGGAGGGGAGGGGAGGGGAGGGGAGGGGAGGGGAGGGGAGGGGAGGGGAGGGGGGGAGGAGAGGAGAGGGGAGGGGAGGGGGGGAGGGGAGGGGAGGGGAGGGGAGGGAGGGCAGGGGCAGGGGCAGGGGCAGGGGCAGGGGCAGGGGCAGGGGCAGGGGCAGGGAAGGACAGGAGCTGCCCTGTCCGGCGGTCAGTGGGAGGTGGACACTGCCTCGCGGAGAAATCATGCCAGCGACAGCAAGAGGAAAAGGGAAATTACTCAAAAACTTGATTTCTCTCCTTTGTTTTCATTCTGTTTGCCCGGACTTGTACCTGTAGCACCAATTCACTGGTTTCAGCTTTCCAGT
The DNA here is from genome assembly GCA_033556795.1 of Tapera naevia. NCBI lineage: Eukaryota > Metazoa > Chordata > Aves > Cuculiformes > Neomorphidae > Tapera > Tapera naevia. The sequence continues at coordinate 163,255 of JAUMJJ010000149.1, read as the reverse complement.
TGTTTTAAAAGCACTACAGTCATGCCACACCTGGTACAGCCAAGAGCTTCAGTTAAACACAGAGAGGGAACATTTTACAGATAAAAGACAGTTAAACAGCTCCCAGATTAACTGGTGCTACGTAGCCCAAGGCTATAAAAACTCCTGACTGGGACAGCAAACTTTGAAGCCTGCATCCTGCCCATCCTCCTGCTACAGGGAGCCTTTGTGTAGGAGTCATTGTTGGGCAAAGCAGCTGTGGCAGCACAGGAGTCACTTCAGGAATTTAAGTCTTTTTTGAAGGGATTATCAGAAGTCATTGTTTTGATGTTTCTTAATTTTCAGTGTTTAAGAGAAGAGTTGCTAACCCACGGTCCAGTTCATCAAACTATATTCTGAATTCATTGCTATTTATTTCAAGATTAAACTGTAAAATGGCGTTTTACAGAGTGTATTAATTCATGCACTGAAACTTCTCAAGATCGTGTACCTTCTGTTTAAATACAATCTCTTCTGTATTTAATACTCATTAAGCATTCTATCACCATAAATACCTAAAGATCTGAATATTATTAATATATGATACTCAATATTTACCTAAAGTATTTTGCTACCCTGTACTTAACTAATCACAATATACCAGAACTAGTTACAATTTTCAGGTCAGTGAATTAGAAGTCGAGGTGCCTCACTGCTTTCCCTGATTGCTCACTGCTTCTGGGAAATAACTGTTACATTTATGCATGGCAGTTACCCTGGATGACTGACATACATTTCCAAATTTCTATGTCAGCCTATGCCAGTCGAAAATCCTCACTCTGCAAAGCCCTGTTCTGTTGATTTTTCCTCATTATTTTTGAAATTATTTATATTTTGAGGGAATATCACATATTTCTTTTTAATGAGGGGCCTCAGAATTTTTCCCTAATTAACTAATAGATACACAGACGGGCACTATTAATACTGAAGCCATTCAGTTTGGATGTATACTGCAAAAAAGGGAGCTTCTGCCTAAGCTACAAATTTATTCCCCCCTAGCTTGTTAGCTTAGTCCAGGCAAACATTCCTCCTAACCCCAGATAAAGACTTTTCTGGTTGGATTGCAGAGACTCCATACTAAAACCAAAATACAAACCTAAGAAGAAGGTGTAATATGTCCTATCTATGAATTCGTGGCAGGTAAAACCTTTTCTACCTTGATCAGTATAAGAATTATTCTTCACCATTTGTTCAGAACTTTACCATAGAAATTGATAAACTAATGTTCTGAGGAGTCCGATTTTCTGTGCCTGCATGTGTAATCAATATTCCGAAGCATATTGCATTGAATCTACAAAGCAGTTCAAACCACAAGAAGACCATCATCATCTGCATGTTCAGTCCTCTTCATTCTTCTCCTCAGGGGCATTCAGTTAGGTTAAATTATTTGTTCCACATGTCCAAAACTCTCCTTCAGTGTCTTTTAAATGAGCGACCATTTCATACTGTGTGATCTCAACTTCCCTTGATGACAGCTCTGTCCTACTGGAACTATGAAACTGTCAACATCAAGAGCAAAATTTAGGTGTTCAGAAGAGAGAAATGGCTCAGCAGCTATCTGACAAACTCTTTCAATAGAGGTCAACAACCTCAGCATCTAGGGGGAAAACTGCAAAATTCAATATTTCCATCAAACAGCCCAAAATAACATGGCTAAAAGTTTCTTGCTGTCTGGAAGTAAAATAAAAATATTTTGTACACATTACAGTTTCAGAAAATGAGTAGAAAGAACCATGACAGGTGCAGAATAAGACAACAGATCACCTTGATTTGGTAAAGGTAAAAGGTAAATGGTCAACCTTTGGGCAGTAATGCCTTGTCATAAAAATGAGGTAATATAAGGCAACTTTGCATCTGTGACAGAAGGCCAAGAAGGCCACACTAACAGTTTCTCTTCAGTTCTTAGACGCAGTATGTCACAGTCTATGTAAGGTAATTTAAGGTCACCTTTATCAACAGATCAAAACCAAAGCTGGGGTTTGGTTTTGTTGTTTTTTTTTTTAAAAAAAAACCCAACAACCAACAACCTAACTTAAGAAACATTAACTTATCATGCTTATTTCCTAATATGATGCGTGTGATATGAGATTATTGAATACTCCAGGTTTTCCTGGACTCAAGTACACACACTGTTATCTTCTTTCTGAAAAGCATTAAGCTGATGTGGTGGTGGTTCAATGACTTGCCTGGAGTCATCCAGCACATGAAAGGTAAAGCCATTAATAAAATCCTGGAGTCCCAGCTGACAAGTGCTATAAAGCAAGGATTGGAGTATAGTTCCTCTCAAGGTAAATTAAAATATTATGGTTTATGTCAATAGAAATATGGGGATTTCCACATTGCATTAGACCATAGTGCATGTAACACAGCATTCTTCATTTGACAGTGGCCAGCAATAAATAAAGAAACTCCCCACCCGCCCAGCTGACAAATATTTTGCTTGTCCCTCCATGTCTGCCATTACATTTTCCATGAGTCTCTAAAAATGCATTTTTGCATTACTGGCAAGAAGAACTAATGGCTTGTCCCTCTGATGTCAGGGATCCCAGCAATATAATCCCACCACTTCCTTTGCATGGGCTCCAATTCCACAATGAACCAATTTAGGGATATAAAACATCAGAAGATTAACCCTACCAGAACAAAAAAGTGAACAGTCATCTAACCCTTTTCTGCATGAAACCTATTGTTATGGAAGCAGATATTACTGATTGTGACAGCTGGGTGAATACAATATTTGATTAAGCATTTTCTCCTTTCTGGAATTCTGTGCATTTCTAGCTTCAGTGATCTGAAAATCTCAGCAGCACCTGCACCACGTCTGGCCAGTGACCTCCCCCTGCTACCGGTGCTCAGGCGCACCAGCTGCATGGCTTGCTCAGCCAGAGGAGCAAGAGGTCACCACTATTTTAAGTTCATTCACTGTCCCCTTATTTCAGTCTTGTAAAATTAGAATACAATAAGCTGTTCTACCTAGGCCATTCGTTATTTGATAATTTAGCGCCCTGTTGTTCGTGCTTGTCCAGAACCTAATGGTGTCAGTCTTTCTGTGCTTGCCCTTGTCCTGGAACAGCCTCATGGACCTGCCCTGGGTCCCTCCCCTAAACAGGGACAACCAAAGAGATATTTTGCTTATTTCAAAATGCACTGCATTTACTCAGCATTTTCACTCATTTTCATAAATGCAAACGTGCACTCCAAGAGTTTGATTCTGTATCACTTTCCTGTTCATGAGTTAATTTCATTTCATGCAAAGTCGATACAAAACATAATTATTCTGACAAAGTAGTACTTTACATCCATTCTTTACTGATATAAATGACAGTATCAAGTAAACTGGAAAAGAAAAATCCAACCTAGAAAAATACAAGCATATTAATTAAAACACACTGTCTGTCCCTTACTGAATTATACATTTCTAAATCTTTTAGAAGCATGCCTTTTCAAACAACTCAGGGGATTTGCAGTTGCTTACCAAGCTTTTCATTTCTAGGTCACTTGTTAAATCTACCCCAGGTCAGCCCTGACTGAAAATTATTACTATCTGGCAGCTGTTTCATAGCCTGCATAAAATGAATTAGTGGTTTCATTCCATTTCCTAATGGACAAGTGGCCCCATCGTACACTTTAACTTAAATGACACCGAGTTGACTACTGCAGGGAAAGAACTAAATAAACTCTTTTTACGCTGTAGGTAGATCCTCATGGTTAGGATTGAGGCTGGTGGAACTCTTGGGGCTATTATAGATCTACTCTACAAAAATAAACCCCTCCATCTATGGAGTTCCTATATTCAGAACAGATAAAATGCTGTTTTGGTAAACTGTTGTGGTTATTATTTTGGTCCTAGGAAGATCTTTGCACGTGATTCTGTGGGAATATGCTACAGGTTATCCACTATTACAGTTAAAAAGACAGTTGTCCCCTCTGCACAATTTCACAGTTCAAAGGGCAGAGAATGTTTATGTGTGTATGTGTACTTTTGTATGCATGAAAGACACCAGAGGAATAATCCACAAAGATTTCTGTTTGAAAGTCAAAGAAAGAAAATTATTTCATAGAGATAAAAACATATTTAAAATGTTTAATAACATGGGGGACAAACGGATAAAGATATTTGCAATTTCATGGCAAGAGATAGAAATTATACTTGAATTCTACTCCTGCTCTACTTACACTAGGAATAAACCAGGTTTTCCTATCTTGAAAGCCACCAATCTTACACTTTTCACAAGCATTGCATTCTTCTCTTTTACAGTAGACAGAAGCACAAAAGTGCCAACATTTCTTATTATTTTTTGTCTATTTGTATTTGAAATATTTCCATAATTTTCTCTGTGTTCTCTTGTCTTTTTTCCTTGTACGATCAATAAGTCCCTGTGAATCCAGTGCTATACCCGTCCTTACTGAGCTAGGACAGATTTCCCCTAAGGCCCCTTCTTCCTTTGGTCTTCATTTGTCATTCTGCTCAGCCTGCAGCAATTCAAACAGACCTGCTGTTTGACTGAGAAATCTTCACCTCTTCCTATACACTAGGATAAGGTTGCTTTTCTATGGTTTTGTGACAACTGAAAATGAAACAGAGGGTCTATCAACTTGATCTGTCACCATCTCTTCAGGCTTTTGTCCCTCAATGACTCTGCTATGTCTGTTCCTCTTTGTTTGTTTTTTCTGAACTTAGTGCTCATCTTTCCTTCTCTGCCACTCCCGCTCTCTTCACTCTTTAACCTAACTTTTCCCAAAGCAGCACACACTCCACAAATAAAAACTGTTAAGGTCATGGTGATTTCTCCACCTTGAGAACACCACCAAGATCCAAACTGTGCTTGGCTCCACACTCCTCTCATAATTTACCACATTGCTTTTTTGAAAAGCCACATGCGTAAGTGAGCCTGGCTCTTAGGGAGATTGGATTTCTGTAACTGGCACTTGTGAGTAGATAATTGAGCTGATACTGATCCTTCTGTGATTTTATGTATATTTTTAATTGGATGTGAATTGTTCATAGGAATTTATTTGATTACTATGTGTACAATCATTGTATTTAGTCATATTTTCAAGTTTCCCTTTTATCCTTTACCACTAATCTAGCTGCCCTTTCAATTTTACTCAGTGGGCCTTGCTCAAGCTCTCCAAGAAGGAATTTACTTGTATGGAAAGTGGTTTCCATGTAATGAACATTGCAAAGAATCACAGGCAGGCTCACCAGTGCTTTGTTACCCAGAACTAAGAGTTTTCAGGGACTTTTGAATAAAGAATCAGCTTGAGGCCAGGTAAAAGCTCACTGCCATTTCTTGTCCATTTGTCCCTGACTGGGGTGTAAGAAGTTGCATAAGTTCTGATCTGTAATCAACTGGGCATTGTCCAGAAGCAGAGACAACCTGTTGTTCTTTATTACATTAATTCTATTTCATTCTGTAAATCCAACTTACAAGAACAGACACAAATGCACATTCAAAGTCTACAAAGCATTTACTATTAAAAGACATATTCTGGTAGCATCCAAGCTACCATTCCAAGAATTAATAAAACCAACTTTCTAATGCATTTGTGATTGTGGTTGTATTCCCTAATATTTAACATAATGCATTTGAAATATTTGCTATTCAGACTGCAGCCTTCCCTCATGGGGTACTAATTGAAAAATCAAAGCCTTAGAATACAATTAAACTTTTCTTTTAGCATGTCAGGCACCAGCCTCCTACTAACCCCTAGATTCTGGCTCTGTATGTTTACATTTTGCCTTTACTTGCCTCTTCTTGGCTTTGATTGTCACTTTTCTTATAGGAAACCACCCTCCAGTGGCAATAAGAGACAGCTGACGAAAGGGCTCTTCTTTGTTCATGGGATTTGAGCTGTTTGTGTTTGGTTATTATTCAAAGACTGACACTTTGGTAGTGACTGGCTGCTCTTGAACATTCTCTATAATAGTGGTTCTTACACACCCACAGATTTTGATTGTGTTTTTGTGATAAGCAGCAGTACAGAACATGACTGATTTTATATGCTACTCTAAGATTCATATTTTCAAGGTACAAATACTTACACTTGACACAAGCAGTACGGTTGCTGTATTGGTCAACAGAGACTTGCTTACCAGCTCTGGCATAGATTCATGGCCTGAACACTAAAATCTGACATTTGTGGCTGAAAATTGCTTCTGACTGAGAGCAAAATCAGGATTTTATGAACTACTCAATACTACTTGGTCTTTCAGTACCAGAAGAGGACTTTCTCAGCAGTCATTTCCATCTCACATAAAACTGATCTTGCTACCCTAATAACACCTGAGATACTAAGGAAAGGGAAATAAGCTCTTTAGAATTTAACAAAAATGCATAGTGTAAAAGTTACACAAATGCTTAGATTTTGTGATCATCAGGTATGATATTTTAACTTCCACAGACATTGCAACTATCAAAAGAACAGAATTTCAGATCAGAACCCAGGATAACGGGACTGAACTGGGCTCAACAGCTCCCAACAAATCCGTCAGAGCAGTCAAGTGCTTAAAATTCTCTTTTACTGTGGCACTGTTCCTAAAGCTTTTTCCTCTGACAAGTAAAAACTTTTTCATGTTTTTGCAACATGCATTCACCATGATATTGCATCCAGTCATTTGTGTGCTCATACTGGTCCAAGTATTTCTTCTCCTGTCCAGGTGTCCACTATCCTGACTCATTGTTCCTCTCAACATTCATTTAGTGAACTAAGAAGCTCTCCTCTTGTAGGAGAAGCTCTCCATTCCACACTTCACCCTGATCATCCTTCTCTGCGCCTATTCCATATGAATTATTTTTTCTTGTTAAGAATTGTAAAAAGTATTTCAGGAGACGCCTTTCCAGTGCTCTCTATGGCAGCAAAAGCACTTCTTTCTCCCTTCAGTGTACCCTACATCATACATCATTAAGCAAGGACACCTCATTCTCAGCTGTAGATGAGAAAGTCAGACTCATCCTGCAACTGGCTAAAACGTTTATGTTTTCCTCCCTTCTCTCATGTGTGAGGATATCCCAGTTTCAACAGGGACACCTCATTTTCTGCTGGTAGTGAATTTCAGCAGCTTTTACTGCTTTTTGTCCCAAAGCTAAAGCAGAATAGTAAGTGTAACTGGTTCCAACAATGAACCTTGAAGAGCTCTACTGATTGCCTTCCTGCAGCCTATTTCCCTTTCAGTGTCATCATTGTTATTTCCTTTTATAAACTTTCTCATTAATATTAGATATATTGTATTAATTCCCACAGTCCATCTTAACAACCAAGCTCTTTGACACTCAAATATCATCATATGAAATGCTTTGTTAAAGTCCAGACAAATGGAACCTATTCTGTTTTTTTTTGCCTAGGAAATTAATTAACAATGAAAGCTATTGAGTAGTCCTACTACAATATACCTCATAAACTCAGCTTCCTTCTTGCTCTATTTTCCATTTACTTCCACATCTTTAAAAAGTCTTCCCACCAGAGGTTGTTCTAAAGCTTTGCACGCTAATAAGAAAATTAAAGCAATAATAGCCCATGTTCTTTTTTTAATCGTAGGCCGTGTCTTTGCCATTCAATAGTCACATGACTTTGTCCTGGTTTTGACAGATTTATTAAAAACTGACTGTCTCGAGAGTTCTCATTTAACAGAGCTCTTTCAGAATTTGATGGTGTGTTTTTGATTTGTCTGGTCTAATCACATGGCACTTCTTGAGCTTTCCCTCCACATCTAGTAAGGCAGTTCCCATTTCTAGGTACTCCTTCATACTCATTCATTGGGCAACTTCACCTTTGTTCACTTATTCAACTCCTCCAGTGTTTTTGAAAGGGGAGAAAAATCTGTAATTATTTTCTCCCCTCAGCTGAATTACTCTGCCCCCTCAACTGGACTTAGGTCCTTCGTAGATCTGTATCAAAGCAGCAGAGGAGACTGACAGGCTATATCATGGAAAATAAGTATTCCACTTTTTATTAAAATGCATTTAGGAATCTTTCTAAGATTGACTTGTAAGATACGTGTGAAAAACAGATCAAGTATTTTCTAATTCCTGAGTGCATTTTGGCAAATTGAATTGAATAGGACTGAATAGTCATTTTCCAGATTAGTAAAATGTTATATATTTTGCATTGAGCATGATGCTAAAGTAGTTTCTCAGTTTGGTTTCAATTTTAAACCACATGACAATCAATCCTTCCCAAAAGACTTTATTTTGGTGGAATAATTGTCATCAAGCAATTTTGCTTTAATATCGTTGTTTAAAACAGAAGGAATAAAAAACACAGCTTTCAAACCACAGAACAACCGTTGAAAACTTAAAACCACAATACCCAAGAACAGACTGAGCCTGCGATTACCTAACACAAAACGTGGTTTAAACTGGGCAACACACCAAGTTTTTCACAGAAACCCAAGGGGAAAATGGAGTATGAGTATCCATGGTTACAGTGACCCTTGCTTGGCACCTGAAGAGATCTTTCTAGAAAAAGACAGGTAGAAACATTTATCAGGGTCCTCAGAAGCAGCAAAGCTTCTTCCTGTTTTTAGAAGTTTAAAAAAAAGATAAAATTGCACTTAGTACAAACCGTCCCGAACACAGGCTGCAACCTAGAAATATTTTTAGAATTCCCCTCTTGTATATTTTTCAAAATATCCACTCAGTACTGAAAAATAACCTCAGAAATACAGAACAAGCTACTTAAAATAATGGCAAATTCCTAGAATAAGAAATTAATTTATAAAGTGGATATTTCAAGATTCAAGTCCTTCTTCCCATGTTCAGCTGCACTGAACTCATGAAGGAAGGAACAGGATTGTAGGTTATAATTTTTAATGGAAAAAAAGTTTGATGTGTAAATTCAGCTGAAGTGGAACTATCCTTGTGAAGTGTTTAAGCTCCTACATTCCTTGTAGTTCTGTTCAGCTCTGCTCTGGAGGGTGATGACAAAGTTGAACATGGGCACTTGCCTGAAGGGCATTTTCTCTCACTCCGCCACTGACGCTCGCTCTTGTGTTCTCAGAGTGTATTACGGGAAGATGTCTTTAACTGCAGGCTGATGCATGACTGGATATGCTGAAGCATGAACAAACTTGCAGATATGAACAAATATTCATGAGAAATGATTTTCTAGATGCTTCTCTTTTATGTGCAGTGATCTGGTGAGACTGAATAAAGGGAGTTGAACTGAGTTTGGAAGGTTCCTCTCTCACTGATGGGGAGGAACCCAGCTATTCCACGTAGAGGTGATGGCTCTACAGTTCCTCATAACAGATTTTTTGTGGGATCACCCACATCAGGCATCAGCACACTATCGCTCTTCTGTCAGATCAGCCAGAGCACATGACACAATGTTTGTGAATTCTTCATTCCAGACTTGATATAAATTTTGCTTACGGTGACTCGTTCAGCACACAGTTTGCTCAAAATTGCCGGATTACTTTCTAAAAACTAATTTGAACCAGCAAGCTGAAAGTTTAGCAAGTGCAGTTGTAAGAGATAAGCTCTTCATATCTTTGGCTGGAGCACAACTTACACAGAGATACCCTGAAAACTGGATTTGCCTCCCTGTTAAACCAGGAAAAGAGCATCAATATCCCAATCATTTCTTTAAGCAGTTCTCCTGCTTTCGTAGAGCCTAGTAACTTAATGACTGAGAAGAAATCATACTATGTGGCCTCAGTGGTTATTTACAAATATTAGTCCCCAAATCCTACCTATTTACAAATTTTCAAAAGAGCAAGAGCATCTGTCACAATTCATAACCAATCAGTGCAAAATAATAAGTGTGCCACACCACGATCATTTCCCTGGCAAATAATGAACAGAGAAAGGAATATACCTGCCATAAATATCCCTATATCTCTATCTACATCCTTACATTTGGCTATAAATAAATGGGTACAGCAGAATGTATATGTGTATTTAGTCATGGTATTTAAGCAAGTGGGCTTGACTGCAGCACTGAAAATCTGGCTACATTTAATAATTTTTGGTTGTTTTGGAAATGTTGGGTTATGTTTTCAACAGACATCAAATCAATGAATAGTCATAGAGTTATCAAGTAATAATACTTAAGTAGAAAGCACTGACTCTGAAATGTAAAGCCAGTTTTATTCCTGCACCTCCTGATAGATAATATCTATGGCTTATGGCAAGTCTAGCTTCCAGCAGTAATAAAAAAATCTGAAAGTTTGGAATTCCAAACTGAATTTTCAAGGAAATAGTGGGAGGAGAGCTCCAAAAGAAAGAAACAAAGGGAATGCACATCATTGAGTTAGGTGACCTCCCTCCTTGCTGAACAACAGCTTCAGTCACTGGTTTTGAGAGGAAGCAGAGACAGGAGCAATCCTGTCAGGCGGATTCAAAAACAAGTATCCAAGCAGAGGTTTAGCACCCATATGCACCGACTGAACTTCAAAGCTGTTGCAATAAAACTAAAACATTTGTGAGCTTCAGACTGCTACACTGAGCTAAACAGGAAGAGTTGTTTCTCCTACTCTGCTTTCAGTGCCACTTTTTAGACACAAAACAAGCGGGCTCATGAGCTAAAGAAATTATTTCAGCAACCTCAGAAGCTCTCAACGTGAAAAGTCAATATCTACTACTGCACCCAAAGAAAAGAATTAGCAGAAATGTGTGAAAACGATAAAGAAAACATGGCACATGCTTGCATACTTTGCTAAATCCCAAGCGTACAGTTCCACAGGCACGATTTCAACAAAAGATGGATCAAAAACTGTCAGGGCGGAAACACGACATCGAAACGCTATTTGCATTGTGTAGAGCAAAGAGGCTTAATGTACACAAACCTAGGTGAGTGTATTTTGATCCAGATAACTCTGGGCACTGCTGCTAGCAGAGGGATGAGGACGTGATCCGATGGGCATATTTTGAGTCATGGGATAATTCAGGTCGGAAGCAAACTCTAGATTCAAATCCAGCCCAGGTGACTCCAGGCCCTGTTCAGCCTGCTGGTCTCCAAGCAGCTATGCTGTGTTCACACTGCTTGGAGAAGCAATGCATGGGGTCCCAGACAGAACTGCATCTCTAAAGTGAGCTACCAAGAAATCATGATGTTGTGAAACTGCAAACGTGTTCATGAATAGCTGAACTGGAGTTTCTAATTTTGTCCATGTGTTCTTAAGACAGGAATGTCGCATGCTCTTAGCATGGGTCCATGGAAGTCCTGTCCTTAGTATTCCAAACTGAACAGTGAGCAAGTTTTTAATGGAATTTCACAGTGTAAAAGAAAATCATAAAAAATACAGTTCATAGCTAAACAGAAATCCATCTGAATGCTAGGAAAGCAAAAATCCTACCCGGTTATAGTAAAGAAATTATTTGTGATATAATTACGTATGTTTTAGTGTGTTTTCATAATTCTGATCTGATGGCAATTCTGGAAAAAACACTTCATGGTGTCTCCAGAAGTACTCCACTATACAATCAACAAAGATAAAACCTTCAGCGTCAGTGATGTGCAGATGAAGACCTGTTTGGTAAAAGGATTAACAAAGTTGTTCAAAGCATCTTTTTAGTCTGCTCTGCTTCCAAACAAACAATAAACTATCTCCAAGCAGTGAGATTCGCTCCCCCATAAACACAGCCAAATGGAGGAAGAAGATCAGAACCTTAATGAGTTTGGTCCCCTTTGAATTTTAGCTGATCAGTGTCACCAATAATTTCAATAGGCTCTAAAATAAGCACTTTCTGTCTTCAAAGTGCCTCACAAACATCAACCAATTAATCCCTACAACTCTCCTCTGAGGTAGGTAAGTAGGGACTGTTATCCCCATTTTACAGTTGAGTGATCCCAGTCAGAGGGGTTAAGTGATTTGCTTCAGGCCATAGATGGAGGTGGGATTAAAACACAAGAATGACTACTTTCAGGGGACAGCACTTTTTTTTTCCTGCTGACATTTCTGTGCTGACTTTAGACATCTTGGCCTTGTGGCAATACTTAAAGGAAATAAAATAAATTCTCCTTGTTACAAGCCAGGAACCATCAAGAAATCTGTCTTACAGGCCAGTGTTGACGCACTTTTTGTTGACTTATACTGATGCAAAGCTTTTCCTTTAATTTTGTTCTAATATTCAAGACTCATTCCTTTCATACACGGACTGATTCCTGCGGCAATTTAACATGCCGCCAATTGAAGGACATATCCTGCTCGTTTGCAGGTTTTATTTTGCCTTCCTGCTTTCAAACCAGTGAATGTAGGTGGAGAGGAGAGAATGTCTGTGAGGAGAGACTCTGCTCCCAGATTCAGGGTAGCGGTTGGTTTGTTCCTCTACAGCAGAGGCAGAAAGAATGGGAGACAGAGAGCTCTGAGACCCAAGAGCTAAGAAAGCCATTAACTGAAACCCAACTCCAGCAAACACTCGTAACCATTCTAACAGGCTAAGATTGATACCTTTCCCACTTCAACAGAAAGATCAGATGGAGAAGGCAGAGCATATCCTCTTCCTCGCTCTGTATACATCTCTGGGCCACTCACAGACCCATTCGTCATGAAGTCAGTCCTGTGCATGGCAATAAACATTTGAGCTCTATAAGGAAGCCGCTTTTCATCCAGTGGCAAGCAAGCCCACACCACCAATTCCCTGGAGTATTTTTTAGAATAGAAAAATCCACTGCTCAAAGCTAATGTCTTGCAAATCCTGAGCACATTTTCTGTTATTTCTTTCAGAAAACACTCCCCCCCACTTTCAGAAGCCTCCCTGAACAGGAATTGACATGTACAGACAAAATCAGTGAATATTTGAAAATTATTCACTCCTTACTACATAGTACAATAATTTCAGCCATATCACTGGTTATGTATTTTTGAGACACAATCATCTATGTGTCCTGAAAGGACAGCTGCATTCAGACTAAAAAATAATGAATAATTTATTGATACACTACTGTAATTATTATACTACAGTGGTATTCATATATTACATAAACCAGGGATCACATCTCCTTTGTGTTGTCACCCACAGACAATGGTGTCATCAAGCTAGAAGTTTACTTTGTTAAAGACACTTGTAAACTCTTCAAATTAAGTAATTTAAATAAAATGCAATTCATGTTTCTATTCTGTGGTTACTGAATCAAAAGAGTATTTTTTCCATTAGAAAGGTTTATTAGAAACTATTTTGCTTTTGCACAACCAGCACTGATGTCTCCTTTTAGAAGACAAAAAAAAAGTTTAATGTTTCACAATATGAGGAATTCTGTCATTAGCATAACAGTGTAAGAAGTAGGATTTTGAATCTCAGAGGACCTATTTTCAGTAACAGAAAATATATATTACGTGAGTTAGGAAAGGTCTGACTTTCACAGCAACTCTATGGCCAGAAAAACATATAATGCAAAACACAAGCTTGGAAATCGCTATTTGCTATCTCTGTCTTAAGAAGATTTGTAGCTAGCTCTGCAGAAACAGCTCTCTTCTTTTATCACTTTGGAAATCATTAACTTGCCCTTGGTGGTCCTCTATGCAACAAAGGAAGTTTTCACATGGAGTTTCTGATCAGAGAAACAAAAGAAATGGTAGATAACAAACCAGCAGTGTGAATGATGGTTTTAGAAGACCTTCATCCAAACACCTTTCAGTGACATCTCACCAGATACAGTATCAACTCACAAATCTCCCACCACTCAGCACCACCAGCTTCAGGACTAAGCCATGGAACTAGACCGTACCTCACTTCCGAATTTCTTACATTATCTATGAACAGAAATAACAGAGTGACAGTCCCATAACACATTAATTAACAAAAACAGTTTTCCTGTGATACAGTTTGCTGTTATGTGGAACTGTCTTCACAGCAAAGCAGAGGTGTGATAACGCTTCCCTCCTTGCGCTGTGATTACTCATGCAGTTCTGTGCATCAGTGCCCCACATGTCAATGCCCTCCATGCTATCCACTCCAATAAACAACCAACCAGCTCTCAAACCTGTCAAAGAGCTCAAGAGCTCATGTCCATATATATATATATTTTTGGCTCATCTCCAGCAATTGCTGCAGGCCACTGGCACTACAAGTGCATTTTAATGTCCTGCACTGCATGCATAGAGAAGGAGCAGTGTTTAATATCCTGTGCCCCCCTGGGACGAGAATGTGTTCTTCATAAAAAATGTATCTGTCACCCATATGACTTTCTGACAAGGTAGGATCTAATTTTTTCCTGAAGGCTCATCTCCCCTATATGCTCTGTGTCCTGATCAGTTTTTTAGCATCTGTTCAATATGCTCATTCCTGAACATCTGGTTCACGTGTTTGCAAGTTCGGTCGACTGGAGAGGCTTTCAAGCAGCAAATCCTTCCTGAAAACTGCACAGCAATTGCTGGTGCCATGAGATGGGCATCCTCAATAAGTGAGAAAGTGAATGATTATTATATAGACATGATCCTATTCATCCATACATAAAAATCCCTCATCTGCTCATTATCTGCCTGGTCATCTAATACTGGGATGTGGGTTACTTGGAGCATGCATTTTTCCTATTTATATATCCAGAAAATAGTGAACACATCCCTGGTTCTATGGAAAATAAGGAATGAGTAGCAATAATTTTAGTTTTGTCATATTTGTTTTCAAATAAGTTCAGCTGAACAGAGTTATGGTAACATAAGGTTACGATTAGTATTTAAAATTCAGTATAAGATTTTTTTTTCCCTATGGAATTCTAGCAAGGTATCTCTCTCCAATTTTTCCAGATATAAACTCAAAGTAGATATTGGGTTTTCTGAAGACTGCTAATCCCTGAGTTATAATTAGTTAAACTTTGTTTTAATGCAACTTGTATGTGATATTGCAGACCTGCTAACAAAATGTTATTTACTATCAAATCATGATGTATTTAAAGTACATAATTGCATTATAGGCCATACCTTGCATACTAAGTTTTTAACAAAAAGAAAGATAATTAATCAGTGTTTTTAATCATATTCACTGTAGTGCGAGAAAAGGAGTTCTAGAGATTTTAGAGAGAGTAACTCTAGTGAAATGCATGGAAATAATTTTTGCATCTAAAATTGGTGGCTATCTCAGAGTATGTAAACTGGTAACAGGGTCTTTTAAGAATAAAACTTTTGTCAAACTTTCATTTTATTCTTCCCTTGAGGCTACTGGGGTAATTTGAGCATATTGTTATTTCATAAAGAATGCCCTTCTCCCTTCTTCTTCTTTCCACTCCAAATTCCAAACGTAAAGAGTAAATCTATGTAACTGAATCCGTTATTGTGTGAGCTGTGAAACTGGCAGATAATGACAGCACCACTATTCTAATCAAAATACTTTCTGCAAATTAGCTTACCTGTATGAATACCAAAAGTACCGAGACCCCAGAGAAAACTGTAAAGGAAAGCCACGATTGTGCTTTACTTTATTTGGGTTGGTTTTCTCATGCAAATCTCTTTTATGATTGCTATTTTTATCCTACATATACAATTTCAGGGCCTTTACTTTTTTTTTTTTTATATATATATTATAAAACTCCTGGAATCAGATCATTTCTAAGGATATTCACTCCTTATATTTAAAAAACTAATTTACCAAGCATAAGAGTAAGGAGAAAGACAAGCAGTGTTCCTGGTATTTTTGGTCAAATAAACAGCTCACTCTTTGCTGTTTTTAGATGACAAGACATTAAGCATGGCAAATCCATGATTTTAAATGAAGTTTGCAGCACCGCTGACAGTGTTTTATTTTCTTCCTGATTTCTGTTGTTTCCTGAACACGGTTCTTGTGATGCTCCAAAGCTTTTTGGAGTCACAAACCACCATCACACCTCGGTCGTGCAGATGAAGCACCTGCAGCTCCTCATCAGACTTCTCACCCCCAAACCAGCGATGCCAGAGGAGTCCAGTGGGGCACCTGCAGCCCCTGCAGGGTCTGCAGAACCTCTCACCCATCCGCAAGGACCATCTCCCAAGGTCCACCACACTCTCCTCAGCAGGGATGAGAGACAGCCCCGAGGGCTGAGCGGACTGCAATTTAAGGGTATGCGGGACCTCTCTTCTTCCTCCTCATCAGGATTCCTAGACCAGTGACTCCAGGCGTACCTCGCCGGGGGCCCCACAACACACTTCAAAGCATTTCTTTGAGGGGAAATCCAAAAAAGCCCGTTTGTAGGAGGACAGCGGCGGGAGGTGTCGAGTGTCCGAGCGAGGAGCATCGCCCCGCGGGGCCCCGAGGCAGCGCAGCTCCCGCGCACACAAAGGGCGGGGTGAGGCGGGGTCCGCGGGCCGGTGACACCCGCGGGGAGGAGCCGAGGGCGGATGGCGGGGCGGGGGGGCGCGGACCTTATAAAGCGTCGCGTCCCGGCCAAGGTGAGGACGCTGCGAACGGGAGCGTGCGATGGCTCAGAGCGCGGACACCAGCCTGGACAGCTTGGATGTAAGTGCTGGGAGCGGGGCTGCCCCTCCCGCAGCATCGCCCACGTGCGCGCTGTTGGCGTCTGCGGCGCTGTCTCCCATCCCTCCCGCTTCCCCACCCCGCGTGGGTCTGGGGGTGCCGATGGGCAGGGATCCTGCCTGACCTCTTCCAGGTTCTGGCTGCAGCGCTTCGGACCGCCCTGGCGCCGGAATCGCGCGGCTTGGCCGGGGGCTTGTGGCGCTCTGTGGGCTGGCAAACGCGGATGGAGCCATGGAGTGACAAAAGGGGGAAAGGAGCGAGGAAGTTTGGAGAGATCGGACTCCAGGGAAGAGCATCCCTCTGTCCGTGGGACTCCAGGGAAGAGCATCCCTCTGTCCGTGGGACTCCAGGGAAGAGCATCACTCTGTCTCGGTGCCCGTGGGGAATACAAGGGCAAGTAGTGATAGGACGAGGGAGGACGGCTTTCAATTGGAAGACTTAGATTAGACATTAGGAAGACATTCTTCACGATGAGGATGGAGAGGCCCTGGCACAGGTTGCCCAGGGAAGCTGTGGCTGCCCCATCCCTGGAGGTGTTCAGGGCCACGCTGGATGGGGCTTTGAGTCCCCTGATCCAGTGGGAGGTGTCCCTCCCCATGGCAGGGGGTGGAACTGGATGGGCTTTGAGGTCCCTTCCAACCCAAACTATTCCATGATTCGATGAACAGCCTCAGCCTCCCTGAGCCCGGTGCCCGCCCGGTGGACGGCGGCAGCGCCCGCCCGGACTCTGCCACCGCTGGCAGAGGCTCTGAGAGCAGTTGGGACCGCGCGGAGTCCCCGGGCCGGTCCCAGGGTCCCGCACGGAGTCCCCGGGCCGTTCCAGGCTCGGGGAGGGCTCGCAGCGCCGGGGGGCGCAGGCAGGCCGGGGCTCGGAGCCCCCGAGCCAGGTGGCCGCGGCCCCCGCCGTGCCCGGGCCGTTGGTGGTTTTCCTGGAGCCGCTTTCGTGCCCTCCCCACAATTTCGCTTCCTTTTTCCAGCGCCGCGCCGTTCGCAGCCCCGCGGGGAGGGGAACAAAGGCTCCTGGGGACGCTGCTCGGGCTCTGCTTAGAGTTACGGCTGCCTTTCCTTTCGTTACGGCTTGGAGTTTCCCCGTCTCTGTGCACGGAGCTGTCAAATGGGGCTCAGCGGGGAATTCTTGCCGTTATGTATTTAGCCTTTGTTACACCAGCCAAGGGTGCGTTCTCCACTTCTCCTTGACCTCATCGGCTTAATGGGAAGAGGCTTTGGAGCAGCAGAATAACTGTCCAAGTGTAATTTTTTTTAGAGCTCTCTATTGTAAGAGTTAAAGCCACGGGCAATATTCTGTGCAGACTCTGGGCTCTTCCGCTGGTAGCACACGTCCCATGAGGGCACTGAAGTGCCCAGAACCTTACGAGAGCGCCAAAGTGCTCAGAACCAGCGATACTTCTGGGAGAAGCCTTTCTTTCTTTTCCCTTTCATCCCCTGTCCTTAGTTACGGGATCTTGCTCCTTAGAGAAGGACAAATGAAGTTTTTTAACTAGTTATATATATTTCAAACATATATTTAATAATTGTATTTCTCCATCTGTTTTTCAAAATTTTGCCCACTGTGCTCAGGCAACTCCTAACCTACTGTCTAGGGAGTGAGCTTTCGCAGAAGAGCTAACATCTAATTTTTTTCTTTTTCAGCTGTCCTCCGGGTTAATTATTGAGTTTTCCGATAATGGCACGGATGAGATTGGTTCAGGTGACTATGGAGACTACGGAGAGCCATGCTTTCAGCATGAGAATGCTGACTTCAACCGGATCTTCTTGCCAACAATCTACTCCATCATCTTCCTAACAGGAATAATTGGCAATGGATTGGTTATTATTGTTATGGGCTACCAGAAGAAACAAAGAAGCATGACTGATAAATATAGGCTGCACCTTTCTGTGGCTGACCTCCTCTTTGTCATCACTTTGCCATTCTGGTCTGTGGATGCGGCCATAAGCTGGTACTTCGGGAATGTTCTGTGTAAGGCAGTTCATGTCATTTACACAGTCAACCTCTACAGCAGTGTCTTGATTTTGGCCTTTATAAGCTTAGATCGTTACCTGGCAATAGTCCACGCTACCAACAGCCAGCGACCACGAAAGCTGTTGGCTGAGAAGGTGGTGTATGTAGGCGTGTGGCTGCCAGCTGTGCTTTTGACAGTGCCTGACATAATTTTTGCCAGTACTAGTGAAGTAGAAGGGAAGTATCTATGCGATCGCATGTACCCTCATGAAAACTGGCTTATTTCTTTCAGATTTCAGCATATCTTGGTAGGACTTGTCTTGCCTGGTCTAATAATCCTGACTTGTTACTGTATTATAATATCTAAGCTGTCACATTCAAAAGGCCACCAGAAGCGCAAAGCCTTGAAGACAACAGTTATCCTCATCCTTGCCTTCTTCGCCTGCTGGCTGCCGTATTACATTGGCATCAGCATTGACACATTCATCTTGCTGGGAGTTATCAGACATCGTTGCAGCCTGGAGACGATAGTGCACAAATGGATCTCCATTACTGAAGCCCTGGCATTCTTCCACTGTTGCCTGAATCCGATCCTGTATGCCTTCCTGGGTGCCAAATTCAAAACATCAGCACAAAATGCCTTGACATCAGTTAGCAGAGGGTCAAGCCTCAAGATTCTTTCAAAAAGCAAACGTGGGGGACATTCTTCTGTTTCTACAGAGTCCGAGTCTTCAAGTTTCCATTCCAGCTAACACTGCTCCTTGCCATCATTTTATAAATAGACACTGTAAAGTGGTGCAAGGTTTCAGAAAAACAAGACTGACCATAATGTACAGATTTATTTACAGTTGTGTTTTTATATTGTTTCTTTTAGTGTTTGTGAAGTTATATTGACTTATTTATATAAATAAACTTTTGTATTGATGACAAACTGTCTAGGCAGATCCTGTGGATGCATAGTTAGTTCACAGAAGTTTTAGTGCTTGTCGGTATGTATAGGGATGTGAACTAAACACTTTGGGATTGTAGCAAGTGGCTGTCAGAAGTTTAGAAAATATTTCTGTTGTTTATATGTAAATATTTCCAGTGTTGATGTTAAATTGTAAAAAAATTGGGTTGGAGATTTTTTTTTTTACCTTACTACAAGATGTTTGGTTTACAATAGCTTATCTCTGCTGTAGAAATGGCACTTATAACCAAAGCCTCCTCTGTTATCTGCTAGGGTTTTTTCTCCCTGTTCTCAGCAATTGTTAGTTTGCAAAATTTTATATTGAAGGTAAATAAAAGTATATGACAAAAAGTTATTTTGAGTGGTATTTTTATTTCAGGTTAAGTGTTTTTCTCAATGCTTGTATTTACAGTTCTCAATAGACAATAATTCCTTCAAAATTTGCAGGGCTCTTGTATGGAAAGCAGGAAAATGGGTTTCAGTGCATATTGATTTTGCAGTTGACACCTGTGAGTTCTAAGTCTTTTTTTTTTTTTCACCAGAATACCTTTACTCGTTAACATCCTTAGAATTAATTAAACTATTGCTTTAAACAAATAACTTTTTGAGGGCAAAATATTTACAAATGAAAAGCGATCCATTTAAATAATTGCTAAAGTTTATAAGCCTCTTAGGAATCAAACAAAGATTCCTACATCCAACTAACATTTGCACCATGCGTATAAAGTCAAACCTACATTTCGTCTGACTTTTGCTGTTCTAAATTTGACTTTACATGTTAATAGTAATCAAAAGTGGTTGAACCAAAGACATTTTGCTATTTGATGTTGCATTTGGACTAGAAATAGTTATTGGTGTGTCTTCTCTGGGGAAGATAGGTGTTTTTTCTCTATGGGGCTTTGCCTATCCTGTCTACATCCAGAATTTCTTAAGCGAATTTAATCTATTTAATATTCTTTTTAGAAATAAAGAATGTGTACCACTTCTTTTTAAAAATATTTTTTAGTAGGGACCAGCCAGACTATAGAATTTCCAATAAATCTTATCTATCTGTGTTAGTCATACCTTCATGTTAGTAGAGTGCATTCAGAAGTAATGAATACCCAAGAAGACTGAGATATTGAGAATATTGATATGTTCCTACATTACAAAAAGACAGCTGTTACTGATCTCTAAATAGTTTATAGTTGGAAGTCAAAAAAGCAAAAAAAATAGACAATACCTACTGGTCACACAGGACTGAAATAAACAACATGGATATTTCAATGGTATTACCCAGAAATAATGTGTTTTCACAAGTACAGCACCCTAATGATGATGTGGAGCCTGTACCACTATGTTAAATTATCCATTAAATCACGTGTTATTTTAGATGTCTTCATAGAGACAAGACCTTTCTGATTTCAGCTTCCCTCCTCTCCATTTAGAAGCTGCAACCTTGGCTGCATCCTGATTCTATGAGGAGCAGTCATCTCTTTCTATGTGGAGTTGATTCCGTTTGCTGAATCAGCACAAAGCCAGGCAGAAAAACAAAAAAATCATTTTCCAGCAATGCAGTGAACTGAATGAGCTCAGTGAGGAATCTATGAAGCACCATAAAAGTACAGGATCCTGTAACCTGGAGTCAAGCGCAGGGAGAGAAAAGTGAGATAAAAGGAAGAGGAAGCAGGTTTCCTCTTTTAGCAACTAAATTTTAGATCAGTTCAACTGCAGTGTAGCTCCTCACTCAATGTAACGTCACAGAAAAGATGCATCCTCAATAAACAAAAGGTCTCCCTTTCATCAAGTTGTTCCTCGTTAGCAGAGTTGAGGAATGGGGAAAGCATGGTATAGGAGCAGCACTTCTTAAATGGTTTATTTTTGTTACTCATTTGTGTGTTTTCTTAATTTAGCGAGGGTTTTCCCGTGAAAAATTTGTTGTTCTAAGTGATTCTGATTTTCACCCTAGCCAATCAATCACTGTGATTTAATTGCACTTATAAAATACTTATTGGCCATCAACACACTGCTGCTTATTTGTTGAGAAAATGTTTATAGCCCTCTAGCATTACCTTAGATTATTCCCATTATACTTCACAGTCTACCAACTGCTACCTCGAGCAGCATGAGCAGGAAAGAGGGTGCATGGCAGAATAAACTCAGCAGTCCATGTTACTGCCAAAGACCACTAAAAGGACACTTTAAACAAACAACAGAAAGCGTTTGTGCAGAAAATAAATTATCAAAATTAAAATATAACCCATGACCCAGAGGGATGAGACCTACATTGGTTTTATAAAACTGCCATTGTTTTCAGCAGAATTAGTGAAACTACGGACAGAAGGACGCCTTGAAAAGGAGTTGCAAGATCATTGGGGTTTTGGTCCAGCAAGGAAAATTAGTCAAAATTCACATGTATTTACTTTTAAATAACTTTAGATATCTATAAATATGAACATAATATATATTTGTACTGCTTACAGAGCAAGTTGAATTAAGTTGTCCTGAGGAAACACGGTAAGAAATCATGAATCCAGTTCTGTCCCTTTACCTCTGAGTCAGTCAGAGCAAATCAGGCAAACGTCTCCCAAAGCCACTGAGCTATTCCAAATATACCATGTTGGCAAAAAAACCCCAAACATTCCCCTTTAAAGGAAAATCACCTTCAAATTGATTTTTGTTGAGGCTCTAACTGTTTTACATCTTTGTGAATCAAAAGTAGTTCCAGTAAATGTGTTTCTCAAAGTGTAACTTCAATGACAAAGGTGAATAGACCTAATTTTGTAATTTATACATTGGACAAGTCCACATACATCTAGAACTTTCCAAAGTTTTCAAAGAGACTTACCAAGTCTTTTTCCAAATCATTCCTCTCTAGTATACAGAGCAATCATAATGACATTCTCCAAGACATACACAATCTATACTATCGTCATTTTCTTCATAAAATACCAGTTGTGCCCAAGCAATTTTAAATAAACTCAAGATATGGAACAGAAAACAAGTGTGAGTACTGGTGTGAGTACAGAATTCAGGCAGCAAGGATTGCACCATGGTGGTTATGATGTGCTAACGGCAGTGGTGGACTCACGCACGAATACTCACCTAATGCTACAATGCACATGTTCTGAGTGCTTGAGATCAGTTAGAAATCCTTCGGATCACATATGACTAAACCAGAAACAGAACATGTACGTGGACTTACTTTTGCTTCCTCTGAAATGCTGTTTGGAAGTAACAGAGAAACTTAAAGCAGTGAGACAGAATTACACCACAATCCACTATTTCTCTGGTGTGTTTTTACTGTGTCCACTCAGGCTGTAGAGCGTTCACGCTAGACGAGCGTGTGAGAAGATGAGTGGAGGTAGTGAGGGTGTCCGCACTAACGTCTGCAGGCAGAGAGCAAAGTGGGGTTTCTTGTTTTTTCTAGGCTGGTCGTATGACACAATCATTATAGAGGGGGTTCAACTTCTATACACATACATAAATCAAAACAAAATCACCATGAAAATAAAAAGGAAGTAGAGGGAATAACACGGAGCAATTCACACAAATGAATGGTTTATCTTACGATTGGTGAGCTCTAGTTGGACAATGTACAAAGTGACCACCTCAAGATATTTGGTTGAAAAGACCATTTTTTAGATTGTTTGGGAAAGGAAACAGCATGAGGAGGAAGTACTTCCTTGATCCAGTCATGCCTCCAAAATCACCTAACAATGGAGTATTCTCATATTCTCATAGTGCTGAAACTTAGGAAATACTTAAGCAGACAGGGCACCGGAGTTTTTGCTCAAAGGATGCCACTCCCTCACTTTATGTTTTGAAAGAGCTATATAGACTCTTTTTCACTGCCATAAATCACAGGTCAATTGAAATTACATGAGCATTTGGATTATTTTGTATAAAGAAGGCACAGATTTCTTAAAATCTTTTCTCTTTAGGCAACAAATTTTCTGTCACTTTTAATTTTCTTTGAAACTCTTCAATCTTTAGCAGGATGAAGTGTACTGATCCTTTGTTTTGGCATCGACTCTGTACTGCCTTCCCACTGTTGTAGTTCTAACAGGACATAGAATAAAACAATGCTATGCTTATTGTTTCTGAAAACGTTTTAATAGTAACTGATTATAAGCATACTTTGTTTTTATTTATATGTATTTTAGCACAAATATACCTACATATATATATAGATGTAGATTATAAACACTGTTTTCAGTTGTTGATACAAGTGATCCAGGCTCCTGCACTATTGACTTCAGAGGAGTCAGGATTCGTAACAGATGTACTAGATATTGATTAAAATTGCTATTTCTTAAAAGGACAGGTGATTTCAGTGACATTCTGAACTCAGAGAGAGCAGAATCATGCTTCCTAAAGCATATCACCTTACAGCCCAAATCAATTACAAATGAAGATTATGAGCTCCTCTGATTTCAGCTGCAGTCAGAGATCTATAGGAAATTAAATCTTTTAGTCTGAAGCAGGTGGAATTGCTCTGCTGAATGTAACAGAAATAAATTTTAAGCAAAATGGTTTTCTCTTACTGAAGCCGTGCAAGCTTTGCATACTCAGTTATCAACAGCCTGGCAGTAATTTGTCTTCAGTGGCAGTGTTTGAAAGAAATAGGTCACCATTTGCAATATCCTTATCTTTTGGAATTCTCACCAGGAACAGATTCTCACCACACAAACATGTCAAACTAAGTAGAAATTATGACAATTTTAAGAGTTACATTGTGAAGAGTTCTTTGGCTTCTGTTCTGTTCTGGTTTGGTTTGGGTATTTTTTTTGTTGTTGTTGTTGATGCTGCCCTTTGTTTCTGCTAGCCTCTTCTCACAGCTTCTATTCTATTTGACTTTTCCTTTAAAAATATAGCTTTATAGAACTTTTAATGGAACTGTTCTGTTAAGACTAAACACAATGGCCTGGTCAAGTAAGAAAAAGTAGAGACTGTTCAAAGAAAAAACACAACCTTTTCATGTACATTTCCCTTCCAATATCTGCTTTTCTTCAGCCAAAGGATAAATTACTTCTGTATCGCAATAAAAGTTTGAACTCAAAAGTGGGTTTTATTCTCGAGTTTCCTAAAGCGTAATGGCAGCACGCATTTGGTTACTTTGTTGGCCCTTCCCTGCTCAGCGTGCTGTGCTGGGGCACAGCTGGATTGGAAAAGCTGAGGAGGCCCCATAAGGAAAAGCTGAGGAGGCCACATACCTGCTTGGCAGCCTCACCAGCGATGCCAACACAACCACAGGAACATGGGCTGCCCATAGATTTGCTCTCACTGCTCATGCACTCTGCAAGGCCACAGTAAGACCAAACGGCAATAACTGTCACTGGTAATACTCCTAATCATCACCTTACCAAAGGTGAGCATGACAATCCTCAACAGATATAGTGCAAAACAAACCTGAAAAGTTCTAATTGAACATCTTTCCTTAACTCTTTTATCACAGCTACTCAACCTTTTATTGGACAGGGTTGTCACCTTTCTCACGGTTACTCTTTTTCAGTACCGCCCCCTCTTAGGCTAATATTTGGTTTCTGTTCTTTGAGGAAAATATCTAACTTTGAGGAAAATACCTTTACTTGTTCTGCCAAGTCTGTCCACGTGAGTTTATAAAAAGAAAGAAGTGTTGGTATTTTGATAATAGAAGATGAAACTAGGACCTTAGATTCCACAAATCAACTGTCTCTAAAATAAGTGGAAAGTAAGAGAAAAATTCTGGGATTTTTATAGATATGTTTTAATGTGACAGCAATAGAATTGTCTTCCCAATAGCAGGTTCATTTCAAGCCTGAAATCTATTATTCCTGCACGTTGGGAGAGGAGTTACATCTCTCACACTGCTGTTAAGTGTGCTGTTTGAGCTCAGTACAGGAAGGCATTGGGAAGAGAACCTTCAGTTTCCAGCACACATAAAGGGAGAAGAAGGGATTATTGTACAAGGATATGTTTTCATGTTAGATTTAACTTGACAGTGAAATAGATTTAATGAGTTCCTGCCCTCCCTTACCCCTTAGTATTTAATATCTTCCTTTCCATGGCCTTTCGGATCATGCCCCCCACCCCACCCTGCTTGCTCTCTTTCGTCAGCCCCAGTGCTATCCTGCACAGAAGTGGGCTTTGGTAATGACACTGACACCAGGCACTGAGATAATTACTAATCAGCAGGACCAAAAAGAATGGTCTCACACCTCACAGTCCACATCCTTCTCTACTTAACCCTTAACTATGCACACCTCTCAGCCTCTGCTGCTCGTGTGACTCCCTGGCAAATCAGTTCAGCTCTTGAAGACTGGAGTTTCACAGGAATTTGAAGCAATCCAGCTTCCTCTGCTGAGGTCTTCAGCCTCCCTCCCTTCGTTTTCTAATCCTTTCATTTGATATCTTCACTACTCTCTCATTCTCAGTCATGTGGACTTGTCTCCTGCTGTGCATTACCTATTGAATCAGTCATATTTTCTTTTGAACAGACTTAATTGACAAAATAGATAGGGTTTTTTTTTTTCTGATTTATTTTATATAATTTTAATTAAGTTAGTCAGCTCAGTAAGAGGGCTGACTGCATCCAAAGTAGAAACCCAAGCACTCAGGTACATGGCTCAGAAAGAAAGAAAAGTTGTAACACAAATATTTTTGCCCTTTTTCTTTCAGCAGCAATGAGCTCTTAAATAAAACAATAAAGTGAGTAGACTTCAGCGCACAAAGTGAACTGAACTGGCTCACTAAGAAGTCAAAAGCTGGAGCACTTGTAAGAGCGAGAGTGGAATCATTCACCTGGGAGCTATGGGGGAGCAAAGAAGTGGGACCCTGTGTTCTGGGAGCAGCAAGCTGTTAGACTGGTTTAACTATCTTGTAAAAACTTCCTTAAATAAACAGTCAAACGGTTAAACAGATACCAACCAGTTCTCAGGTAGAGGGTAAGAGGTTGAAAAGGTATGGAGAGAATGGATGCCCCTCTTCAAGCGAGCTCTGCTGCCTCCAAAACGAAAAAAAGCTTAGATGTCGAGTACGTGACCATGGTCCTGCAGAGGACTCTTCCCTGCAAGAAAGACCTCAAGAAATTTCAGTATTCTAAATTAAAGAGATCTGTAACAGCGTGATTAATTGTGATGTTGATTAGAACCTATTTGTTCATCATATTTAATGTAACTATTTGTTAAGATGCATCGTAGGTCTACATTCATACATGTAGTCCACAGGGCTTTCTGAATGGGATGGATGTTTGTTTGTATGATTTTTAAAAGCAGAATCCTTAAAAAGCAGAGAGCAGATTTTCTCCTATTTAACAACAATTACATTCCTATTAAAAAAAAACAAAGTACTTAGTTTAAGTGTTAAGCTGTGACTCTCTCCTTCTTATAATCAGCCTGTCAACTAAGGAAAGAAGAAATTGCATCTTGGTACTAAATCTGCTTAGGAAAAACATTAGATCCTCTCCTCAGAAGCAAACTTAGTTCCACTGAAGACATGTGGTCAGCCCAATTATGTTGATGCCAAACTAAATATGTTTGGACTATACAGACGAAATGTGTGGAGCTGAATGGCTTGCTCTGCAGTGAGGGGGAGAGCCTGGTGACTGTATGAATATTCAGTGTGGTGGACTCCAGTGGAACAGTCTGACCACACTTCAGTCCAGAGTAAACAGTTGACAGAGTCACAAATCCTGGAATCTGCTCACTCTCACTACTTCCTACAAGCCAATATGGAGGAATTATTATGAAACTTTGCCCTCTGATCAAGCACTTTCTAGGGACTGTAATAAACACTGTAACAGATGAAGGATACAAGATCCTTCATGATATTTAAGAACCTCTCTGCTACTCAGGTGTCTGAAAGAGATCCTGTTCATTCATTTGCCAGTTTCAGTAACAGTAAAAAATCAGAACAAAGATTTTCTTGTATCTCTTTAGAATACTTTCAGTTTCTGAAGGTGATCCATTTTAAAATCCTGTTCTTAGTACCACACACTTCACTCCACACATACTCCTTCAGTTGCAGCCAAACTGGTGTCCATTATGCCCTCTATAAGCCATGTCCTGCAAGGAAAATGAAGACACATCTATGTGAAGAAGAAGCTGGTACTGAAATGCTGAGTTTATGCTGAGCTTACAGTGGTACCCTTTGGTGCCATAACCGAGTTCAGAAATCAATGCAGCCGGAGAGGCATCTATGATACCTGTGCCTGTATCCATCCTGACTGTCCTGACCACGGGGCTATGGAATACTTCCCTCTGACTCGGTGAATATTTATTTATGCAAAGTTAAACATTTTCAAAAGGGCTCACAGGACAAAAGCACCCCAGCAAATACAACAGCGGTGATTAAGCACCCTCCCAGGAGAGAGGGCAGGGAAACCGGAGCTTTTGCCCCGTGTCCCTTGACAAGGGACGTTGTTTTTTCCAGGAGGGCTCCTCCTTCAGCTCTTCAGTGCTTTGTATAGGATCAAGTGTGCGTTTAAAAAAGCACCTATAGGAGCAAGCGCTGTCCTTTGAAAACAGCTGAGAAGTGCTTTGTTTTTGACTTCTGCTGGGGGTTGGCAGGTCCTACTTTGTCATTTGGGCTATCAGGTCTGAAAGGGTTCTGTGCATCAACACCAGTGGGTATTTAGGGACTTAGATCTGCTCCAAATCGACAAAAGCTTTGCAAGATTTATGTTTAGATTTAAGTGTCAGTATCATTTGTAGAAATGTAAATTTGACTTGTAAACCGAGCTGTCAATAAGTGGAATTTATAACACTACAGAACTCTGTCCCGCATTAACAAAACAGAGCTGTTGATTATATTCATACACCAGAAATTCAAGCTCTACACCAGAAAAAATACAGCTACAACACATTTCCCCTTTATTGTTTCAACAGAATTCATAAGCGAATGGACAGCTCATCCTAATGAGTTCTTTGGGAGCTGAGGTACCCTTAATCCTGAATCAGCAAAACCTGATAATAACTCTCAGCTGCTTGAAATGGAATTATTGTCTGATGACTGGACTTAATCCAACCAAAGGTCACCAGAAATAAAAAATGTTGTCAGCTCAGGACTTAATGATTTATCCTTACCTCTGTAGGCCTATAATTTCTTTAGATACCAAAGAGGTCATGTCAATCCTAATGTCTCCCAGTTTTCTGAATGCAACCACAAGCCCCTTTTAAATCAGATTACAAATGGTTATTATATTTTCTCTAATTGGAAAGACTAATTTAATAATAATTCTTTTCTTTCCAGATGCTTTGTATTTGTTCCATTACACTATAATAGATAGTCAGGGTTTATGGAAAATAGTTAATTGTTTACAACTTGGAGAGGATGGGAAGTTAGTTCACATATCCTGGTAGCCACACTTCAGCCATACTTCTACTGGTTTTGAATTGCAGATATCTTCATATACAGATCATAATGGCTTCATTTCTAATTTAGAGAAGCTGAGAAGACTGTGCAACTGGATAACTTAGGCTGTTCTAGCATTCTTTAAATATCTTTTTCCATCTAATGGCAATTAATAAAACCATCAGAAGTAAAAAGCTATTATAATAATTCAAGATGTACAAGTCAATGGGCACAAAGTGGAAAATGGGTTATGGATTCAAATATCCCAGTGTGATTTTTCACTGAATTAATGTAAATTTACATAGCTTTCAAATTGAATCTTATCAACAAATTCACCTTGCCTTATTAAAATCATGGTTGTATCTAAATTATTGTTGTTTGTAAAAAATAAGTAGCTTTCCAAATATGAAATAGTAAAAAAATCTATATTCTGTGCAGCTTTGTTGAATCCAAGGTTTAATTATTTATTAGATATCAAATGTATAACATCTGTGTAAGAAGGCTGACATATGTTAGGACCTTTGACTCTGATATACAAAAACTGTCTGCTGAATAAGGAATCTCTCCATAAATTAATTAGATAAACATGAATATAGCATGCATGTTCTTCTAGGTCTTTGCTTCCCTAGAGATAAGAATAATGCTTATACAAAGAAGACAAGACTGAATGTATGAATGGATGCCTTTTGTCTTTGAATTGACAAGGTTACACCTTGTGCCTTCTTAACTTTTTAGCAAATAGCTTGCACAGTTTACCAATTTCACAGCCTGAAGGTTAATTATTCTCTCATCTCTTAAGCTGTTTCTGAGACTGTCAATATTAAAGAAAATTACACCAGTATAAATACCTAGATTTTCTTCCATTGTTATAAATTTTGTAGGCAAGGCCTCAAGCAAGAACTTTCCTCTGGAAAGACATATTTATCTTCTTCATTCATACACATAAGCACACAGGTGTACATACACAAACCCAACTGATTATGCTTGGGGTCATAATCTTATATTTTAATGGGAAAACTTCAATTGCATTTGTCTCCATGGCTGTACGTTTGAGTTAGAACCCTTCTAAGGCTGGCTTCTCCAGCTTCTTGTCATTTCGCTAGATAACAAAAAAGCATTTCTCCTAACAGTCCCTAGAAAGCAGCGCCTACTGCCTACACAAAAGTATTATTTCCTTTTTCTCAGCTAGATACAGAACATAGTGTTTTATCAAGATGAGAGAAGGGTCACAGTTGATCTTCTAGTAAAGTGCAGAGCCTTCTCTTCACAATTCTTTTTTTCTCCAGAGGTACCTCTGTAGAGGTATGATTTAAGTTACAACTTTGCAATAGAAAAGGAGTAGCTTACAGGCAAGTATGCAAGGTTGCCCATTCTCACTTCCGAGAAGGTATAATCTTCTTCCAAATAAGGCTGCAGACAGCAGCATATCCAAGGAAACTAGAGAAGCAGACACGTGCCAAGAGCATCCAATAGCGTTCTTTGCCTGTGTAGGGCCCATAGTGACATGCATGCAAAGGACCCTTGCTTTTTCAAAAAGCAATCCTGAATAAAACCTCTTCTCATTGAAGATAGAGGCCTTAAGGAACATCCTGCATGTTAACAAACATCTTCAGATAATGCCTAGCTTGATGCTCATTTCCTCCTTATTCACAGACTCTCTTAAATGGAGCTCTTTCACTTCTGCAGCTTAGCCTAAGGAAATCCTGCAGAACAATGTGTGACTGAAACACACACAGGTTTCCCAAATGGTAGCAAGACCCACTGACGCTGCTTCAGATAGCACCAAGACAGCAACTTATAATACAGGCTACACAAGAAAGGATCTTGTTTGCATAGGATTGATTTGGGTTCAAGCTTTTTTCCTTTCAGTTTGTACGGTATTATGTAAAGTGTCCTTCAGTGAAGAAGATAATTCAGCTGCCAAAAGACATTACCTTTCCTCAAGTGTTTCAGCAGACAGAATTCAAAACCATCTATGAAATTGCTTACTCCCATAAGCATTCCCATTTACTCTTCTTACTAAAGTAGTCTGGAATCTCCTTGCAGATACTGAAGGTCTGGTAATAGAAAAAGAAGCTTTAAATACTCTCTTTCTAAAAATAGATGCCATGTCAATGGCACAGTTTTATTAAGGTTGATTTATTGCTGTAGAAGATATTTGGTTTGATGCCCCCAGAGTCTGTACAACCTGTACACACACAAAACCTACAGCACTGAGGACAATACAGCTTTTCCTAGGATCCTCTCTGTAAACAAGGGAAAATTCTTAGGACCCCTAGACTACCTGGTTCTCCACCAGAAGTTATCAACACAGCGTAACTGATTCCAGTATACGGACATCTTTCCATTGTACAATAGATTTAGATCATTAATTTATTTCAAGACAGTTAACACTTGATAGATGGCTTTCCACTGCTTCCAAGACAAATTAGTTTTTGATTTCAAAGAGAAATAGATCTTTATCCCATTTCAAAATCTCTGAGCCAAGCAATCTTCCTCCTCTTTATTTCTATAACACTATCTAGTGTCTTATCCACTCACAGGCTGGTCAAAGCTGTTGCTAGTACTTTTTCTGGTCAGAGCATCCCTAATGAGTTTTTATGCGATTACATTTCTTCTATTCTTATTGCCCACACAGCACAGTTTCCTCAACAAAGAAGGTGTACAATGTTTTTGTATTCACAGCAGGCATTGTGTGTCATACAGCACTACATATGTGTTAGTGGATATACCTGATTATGTTTTCCTCTGGAAGATTGTATTGATCAGCCAAGCAACTCCTAAAACACTTTCAGGTCTAGATTATTTGTTCCATTTTATTAGTGAAAACGCCTTATTTCTCTGTTGAGAGGCTTAAACCACATGGTTCTAGGGAAGTTGTATTTTGACTGAAAGAAAGACAGGAAGCAGAACATGCCTAACATGTACACAGAAGAGCCATAGAGAAGTAAAATATATTAAATTTTCAACAAAAATACAAATGAAAGGATTTATAACACTAGCTGCAAAGAAATGAAAAATCCATCCAGTAACTGATTTCAGGGACATTATATACAGGCAAATACGGTTATCAGTTCAGATATGATGTGTTGTTGAGAAGTAAAAGCAAGGTATGGTGAAGATAATATGCATAAAATGATCTTATTATAACCTTTTTCACTAAAATAATGAATAATCAAATTTTCAAGACAGAACAATGAAAGCATCACTGTCTCACTTTCCTTCAATCCTTAAAAAGAAAGAGCAGAACTAAGGTACAACGTTTCTTTCTAGCAAATCATATAATACCCAGTGTTTCCAGTTACCATGCCTTCACTCATCCTCTTAAACAGAAATGAAGATCATTAGACTAGATCCTTATTCAAACACCTGCTAAAAACAGTGAAGACTCTGGATTGGTAACACTTTGGATCAGGACACTAATGCAGGGTGCCTCGCACAATCATTTTCTCCATTCTTTTCTACTGCCATCACTGCAACCTAAGTTATTCTGATTCGGTTTTTGTGTCAGATAGCTGGGGCTTTTCAGGAGAGTTATTGCAGTGGGTCCTGTGTGGTAACTGATGTGCTGAGCAACAGTGATATATTGGAAAGTGAAGTATCAGGCTGGAAAGCTAAAACAATGAGGTATTCAGAAAACAGTTAGAATACACCGTGTTTGTTCTTTGCCTTTTTATAAATAAAAATGCTTTTGAGTGTATTTGTTCAAACATTAAAACATATCCAGCTGTAAACTCCACTTCAAAATTTCACATCTGCAGTTATAAGTGAGTTATACTCACAAAAAGCAATGCTCGTTTACCCATCAGGCACTTCTAAGCACATCGTTGGATGTCGTTGCTGTTGGGTTTTTCTATAGTTGAGCTGTTTGTCTTAACTAAAAAAAGTGGCATCTGTATGTAATTTCCATGCTCACTTGGCACCGCTACCTCCTTTTGATGACAGTCTGTACTGTTTCCCCTTCTTGTTCTTCCAGTCACTCCAGCTGCAGGACCCAGATGTCAAACTCGGGAACGTATTTTTTCCCAGCAGTGATATCTGATTCTGTTGTTGGCACCTCTGCTGGTGCTTGCTCTGAAGCTGCCTGTGTAGCTTCGTAAGGTTAAACTGCAGACAGTGTTTTTTATTTATATTCTAAAACCCTTTCCGTTGCCTTAATTATGGGAACTGAACATTATATATTCACCAAATATACAAACACACAGATTCCATTATTTCCTTTACTGGTTTCGCAACAACTGCCATGCTTCTGTAACCAGAAACTGGGAGGCAAGGAGAAAGCTTCTAAAAGTGTTAATGAGACATCAAAAGTAGTTGCTTACTTTTAATAACTGATCCAAGCAAAGAAAATGTAAATATAAAGCAATTAAAGGCTGAATGATAAGAGTAAAGAGTAAGGTAGAAAGAAAAAGGTGTAAAAAGAAATACATTAAAAAGGAATGAACAGCAAAGAGATGAAGAGAGTATAAACTGTTAGAATAGTCTAAAGGCATTCTGCCACGTCTTCTATAAAAAAGTGAAGTTCTTAAAAAGAACCAAGGGAAAAACTTCTTTCCAATTAATACTTCTCTGCAATTTTCTCTTTTTCTTTCTCCTAGCTTCTTGCATTCCTCTTGGGAATGTTTCTCTGCAGTATTTGATTCTCCATCACACAGACAAGGCATTTGTCTCTGGGGCCTTTGCTGGAGTACTGAATGAGCCAAGCAGCTCGCATCCTCCCACAAGCCCCAGACAGCACCTGTGCGCCTACTCTGCTGCAGTCTACGGGACAAATTAATCTTCCTGTCTACAGATCCCTTCAAAAAAGCACACTCCCCTCCTCCTGCATTAATTCTGCTGTGTAATAAACATAACTTTGAGACAGCTCCTGTCTTACATTAATAGTATTACCAGTTGCTTTACACTGATGCACATCATAGAGTCACAAGAACAGCTTATGAAGACAGAAAATGGTGTATTAACATACTGCTGAGTCAAGAAATGAACAAGTGTTAGGCTAAAAGAGCTAACTCTTGGCCTAAGAGAAGAGAGGGTAACGGCTGAACCCATTAATGACATAAAAGAACGGCAAGTGAGTACCCCAGTCAGGTAGAGAGACAGACTGGAAAGCTGAGATAAGAAAACATTAATACTTGTAGCAGTATTTGTGTTATCTTGAGATCCCACCTGATTTCTATCTTGGAATACTAGTGATAAACTGCATGTAATTCGCATTTTACAAATAAAAGAACTATGACCAAAAGTTTAAATATTCAAATTAAGAGACAGAATTATCTTGAAATCCAGGAAAACAAAATGTTTGTCAGGATTTAGTCATTTAATGAATGGATTTATTTTGCTGTTCAGTCTAACAAGATGCCAACACAATGATTGTGATCTCTCACTTTTATGTGCATCATAGGTATGGAATGGATTCTGTATGCAGGGGTCTACAGTATCCAGAGAGACAGACACAGACCAATCAGTTTCTGCAGTACAAAGATAAACAGATGACAGAGTATACAATCAGGTTGACATCAGGCTGTGGTTCAAGACAACCACAGTATTGCTTCATACTATATAGTTAATCTGTAGAACTAAAAGATGCTAAAAGTTTATAGGGATACAAAAAGTGATATCACAAAGTTAATGGAAGAAAATCCAGCATGGACAATGAAATGCAAAGAGGCTTAAGAAGTACCTGCTCTGAAAACCACTGGAGCCTGGGAGAGCATTTTGGGGAAATACCAACATATACTCACTGTCTTCTTTAATTTCCTGTACTTTGATGCTGGTCAGTGCCAAGACAAGGTGTCACTGATTCAGAAGAACCCTTGGTGTGACCCAGTGAAGTTATTCTTATGTTCAGTTTTTGGGATTTGAAAAGTGCTACGGAAATCATCAGGACATCTAAATTCTTACGCACTACAGGTCTGAACACCCAGCATTTTGTAGGAAAATAAAGAGGAGACAGAAAGATATTGAACTTGAATTGTAACTCCAGAAACAGAGCTGCATGAAACCAGAGTCAGCAATGTAGAGACTGGGTTTGGGAGTTGTGGACAGGGTTTGAGTTCTGTGAGAGAGGATGAAGTGACTTCATGAGAAAGCACAGAAAACAGGAAGACAGTTCTGCTCTGGCTCTAGATGGAAAGGTATTGAAGCTGCAACTGACAGCAGAACCTCAGTCCTGTAGTGAGACTTCGGCACGATAGCTTTGGACTGCAGGAGTCAGGGTTTTTTGATTATTTGGACTGTCCAGGTGCAGCGACTCTCTCGCTTTCAGCTCAAATCGTTTCAGCACCTCTAAAAGAAATGTCTGGATACGTACCTTCAATCACCAGCCATTTCTGAAAACGTATTCTCAATGATTTAGGGACATGAAAAAGCCACAGTGACAGGAGATGTCACAGCTGTGACTAAAACACAGCTACAGTCTGCTAGAGTCCCCGTAGGTAACAGCACAGGGACAGTGACAGGCAGGCTGGTAGGCAAGAAGAGGATCCCAGTATGAAAAGACCAGTATGAGAAGATAAACTCCAATATTTTGGTCCTGAAGGTGAAAACAAAGAACATTAAGAGCAGTAGCAAGATCAGAGATGCAGAAATAGAAATTGTTTTCCCCATGAGAAAATGCACTGTAGATTCAGTCACGGCAAATACATTATGCTTGTCTCAAAAATATTTTGTTTCTGCAGTGTGAAACTTTCTTATTATTCTTATAGTTCTTCCTACAAATAAACTTAGGGAGATCAGGTGCTGTTTGAAGTTTGTGATCAAAGTGCTAGAAACAATTAGTTACCCTTTTAAGTGTGAAAACTGTAAATGTTAGCATACAAACGGAAAAAGGAATGTGTGTCTTCAATTAACTGTTGTGCATACAAAAGTCCTTATCATGCGTAAGATTAGAGATAATACACAAAGTCAGTCCATTTAGAAATGCTAAGGAGATTATCACAGTCTCCCATTTACTATCATTTTTAATACAGCAAGATATTATACAAGGTGCATAAAGCAAAAAAAAAATAAACTTGCCTATATGTAAGTAAGCCAATTCGTCTACAAACATGGCCTCCAGTACCTCTGCCCCTGGTGTTTTCTTCTACATCCGCTGCCCAACTAATTCTTTCAAACTGCTTGTGTGAACACAGAAATTCGAAAGAGTGGAGGCCCTTTTTGTCTCCATAGTTCCAGGAGAACACTCTTTACCTGGTGACAGATTTCTGCGTGCACACAGGCACAAACTGTACTCCCACCCCTCAGTTGCATGAACTACCATTGTGCTTTATCTTCCAGATGATCATGAGGCAGAGCTGAAGATACATGAAACTTTGCCCCCCCAGCAGCTGGAATGTGCATAACAAGAATCCAGAAGACAGTCTGAGTCTGCCACCAAAAAAGTGGCTTTTCTTTTGGTCCCAAAGGGAAAGATATCACTTTCAAGGTACCCACAAATCCTGGAAGAGGACTCAGCTCTCATTTGTAATTGATCTGACGTCAGCAGCACAGGTTGCACAGTAATGTGTCTACACTTCTTGACAGGCAGAGAAGAGTCAAGGCAACCTGGTATTGAACAGGACATTTACAGGCAGAGCAGAGGGGATCCCACACTGCTTTTGTACGTTGATGCAAAATGCATCAGTGGTGTTATCTGTTGTTACTATTGTAACCCCTGGTAAAAAGGAGAATGATACTACAAATGTCATAAACCTGTACGCAGTCTGCTGTGCTCACGAGAGACCTTGTATCACAGCCTGCCCAAGTGCCAAAGCCAAGCATACACAGCTGATGACCCAGACAGTGGCTGAAGATAACAGAATGTTCCCTTGCTGACACTGTGGGGGTTTTGAAACTACCTCACGAAAAAATTTGACTCCTATAAACTTTGTCTTCATCATGTCTGATGGAGGCTCACAGTTCAAAGTCGTATTTATATGCTTGGAATGAAAATTTTCAAGGAAAGGGAATGGTTCCTAAAGCTAAGCAGGTCTTCTGTGACACGACAGAACAAGACTCCACCTTCTGAAGAACAGATCCTAACATTTGGAATTGTTTCCAGGCACATATAATCTGGTAGAAATAAAATCAAGATGGGTTGTTAGGTATCCATCATGGTCTGCATTGTTACAATTTGACCATGAGTCTTAAAGAGTTAAGAAGTGCAAAAAAGACTGTGGAGTTCGTGAAACATTCCACCTGCCAGGGAGCAAGATAAGGATAGAAAATCTTCTGGTATGAGCAACTGCACTGCAAAAAACCTCTGATATTGACCCTCAGGGTAACAGAAAGATTGAACTTCACAATCCTGTACAAACAGTGACAATGGGCTGCAGCACTGAAGAAATTTTCTATGAAGTGGATTATAATATGGAAATAAATCAAGATTAAGAGATAATTGTAAGTTTACCCTTTGAAATAATGGTATTACCACCATCAGCATAATCCTTAGCTTAAATTTGACAATGAGAGCATTTGATCGAAGTCTGAGATGCCTCCCGAGCCTCTTTCTTCTTTTGGTACTAGAAAACAAATACTATAAATCTCCTTTTCTCTAATATAAAGAAGACGGCAACCTGTGGCTCCTGGATTATATATGCAGCCACTTTATTTGGAGGGTCAACTGTGAAGGCAACAGCTGTAGAATATACAGAGTTGAGTAAATATAGAGGAAAACTGGGCTAGATTTGAAGTGTCTTACATGAGACAGCGGAAGAAATCACAAGACTTCAGGATCGGACAATAAACATACCCTTTCAAAATTCCATAGAAGTGTTTTTTAGAATTTCAGCTGTCATGGGATTGTCCCAGTAAAAGCCATTTGGCCCAGGAACCTCTGAGTGGGAAGAACAAAATGGAGAACATTGAGAATGACCCAGCAGAGTAGGGACAAAAAAGCCCCAGTATTGCTGGGCTTTTTTCTTTACTTTTTTATTCTGCTCTTGGAAAAGATTAGCCAGGCACACTTTCTGCTGACAGTCAAGCAAAATATAATTAGACGTAGTCAAGTAAACTTGATAAGTGAAAATACAATGAGATATTCTTCCTCTTTCAGCAGTTTCTTCCAGCCAATTGAATACCCACATTGAGGAAGGAATACTGTATGTTGCTAAAATGCACAGATTTCTGGTCTGAGTGTCTACTTTAGCCATTAACTTCGAACTGCGAAGAAAGTTAAGTTTCTCTAACTCCAAAACTGGACCTGCAATGTCATGTATTTCATAACATGTTATTTGATTTTTTCTTCAGTAGATGGTAATTTTAAATAAAAGCAGAAACAATAAGCTGATAATTTGTTTCATACAGCTTTCAAATTCATCAGTACACTGTCATTCTACAGAATAGAAAGAAAATATTACTATATAAGCAACAATCAGTGGGTCAGTACCCAGCAAATGAAGGAATATTCTTTATTACCAGTATTCAGAATTCTTGCAATATTTTTGTGACAATGGTCTTTTGCCAGTGTTAGAGAAACAGTTCTTGTTGCTCCACAGGTTCTTTAAGACACTACGACCTAGTGATCAGTTGCACTTGGGAAATACACAATGCATAGAAAATTAAGAAAAATTAGTACTTCTTAGCTTGAGAGAAAACTTAGTGAACGTGACACAATTTATAGTTTTAGCTACATTAGCAGGTCAAATATAACAAGCTAAAAAAATTATGAAAACCACGAAACGATATGTTCACTAAGATCCTGTCTGTAGTCTGTTCTCTAGCTGAGACCAACTCAGGTTTTCTAGACATTCTGGCAATGACAACAACGTCTGCAGGACAGATGTCTGCTGGAAACAGAGACAAAAGCAATGGGATAGAAGTGATCATGCCAGATGTCCAGAGCAAGCAATTATTCAAAGTAAAATTAATTGATAGAAGATACAGATCTTAAGGCGCTGGTTACTCTTGGCTACTCTCACACCTCAGCAACACTGAAAGAGGTGAGGCCAGTATGACTTTTAAAAGTAAAACCTACTATGTAGGTCAGTGCCTTTCCTCTCATAAAAATTATTCCACAACAATCACTCAAAGGTTGCTGTGATTCAGTGGCAGCTGACCAAAAAACACTTCTGCAAAGAAATTTTCAGATTTTTCCTCAAAATGTCACACTCTTCTACATAAGGAAAAAGTAATTTTATGCTCAAAATGCAGTATTATGTGAGACAGTGTAGGAAAAAGAAATAAGTCATTCCTTACTGAAAATGCAGTGTTTAGGACTGTCAATTGCTTTATTGTTTAGTTTAGTTTCTTTATGAGAACAAATGGAAATACAGAAAATTCCATTTAACCATATAAACACCCCCCCCACACACATTTCTTACTGTGAAGGTGGTAAAAAAAGTGGAATGGGCTGCACTGGAAAGTTGTGGGGGCTCCATCCTTGGAGATACTCAAAACCCAGCTGGACACGACCCTGGGCACCCTGCTCTAGTCAACCCTGTTCTGAGGAGGAATTTTAGACTCCACAACCTCCAGGGGTCCTGTCAGGCACCAACCATTCTGTGAGTCTGTGAATGTGGAAAATACCAGTGTTTGGGAGTTTCTTTAATTTCTACTTATTATCAGCTCTTTTTCA
Source organism: Tapera naevia (assembly GCA_033556795.1). Lineage (NCBI taxonomy): Eukaryota > Metazoa > Chordata > Aves > Cuculiformes > Neomorphidae > Tapera > Tapera naevia. The sequence goes on along the minus strand of JAUMJJ010000149.1, from coordinate 124,076 downwards.
AGTTCTTCCTTTCTCTCCATGAGTTTCCAGGGCACTTAGGTATTCTACTTCATAATATCTTTAATCTGGAATGAAAATGAACCCTTCCCTTCCAAATTGCTACGTTTTTGTAATACTACATGGCACATTTTATTATGAGAACTTCTCTATGCTCTTTAAAAATACAGCTGCTTGCAGAAACGTACATTTTACTGTTCAGAATCACAGAGGATGATTTTAGTATATTTTGCTCCTTTTCTAAAACTTCTGCTGTTATGGTAGTTCATGCATCATCTGATCCAGACAAATCCAGTCAGTTCAGAAGAAATTATTTTTTAAGCATCCATGCAAATCTTAGCTCTTCCATCCTTGAATGTCTACTGTAAACTAAGTATATTTGATATGCAATGCTATGGGTCAATTAAATATTCAACCCTTTTATTTTCACAGTAACACTATTCACAGAAATGCTTAATGAATTAACACTACACAATTCTTACTGTCCTCACCTCCTGATGATATTAGAAGTACTGAGCTACATGAGGAATTGTCCTCTCAAATTAAATACTTGCATATTGACACATTAAACCTCTTTTTGCAGGTACAAGTATGACTGGAACACATGCATTTCTGGGTTTGCATATGCAGCTGCGCCGAGTGCAAATGCTGGTGTTCACAAACGATTGCAAGTGCCACTATGAAAAATAGTTTAGGTATTTGGTTCTTTGCTATGATATATTTTGATAAATCAGACCAACAGTCATCATTCCATCAATTTCATAATAAAAATGTATAGCATTAGTAATGTAAAATATAATTTCTTAGAAGCAGATTTGCAATGGGATTCCTGCAACAAGTGACCAATGCTGATCATAAGTCTTGTTCTGCATTCCATTTCAGTAGGACACTTCGCAGGCAAAAAGAGAATCTTTGTAAACATCTATATTCATCACTATTAAAAATAAAATATATGCACTAACACAGGCATTTAATAAACACTTGTTTGAGAATGACATTGTTACAGGAAATACTTCAGTAGGGCTCCAACCGTGTCTTTTTTTGAAATTTTATAAGATATCTTCCTTTGAAAGTATTTCAGACAAATTTGTTACGGAAGGAGAAGTATTGAAAATTCCAAACAACAAACTTTACACAAAGTTCAAACAACTGAGTTTTTGAAAAAACAGAGCATGTCCCTTCTGTATGATATGACAGTCACTGAATTTTTTGGATGATGTTCTAAATGCAATCAAAGCAGGTTTAGTTTCATTTTGGTTTGTTAGAACTACAAAAGAAGGAGGAAGAAAGAGCAATTTGCAAGGAGATGGAAAACAAGGCAATATAAACAGAAAAAAATAGTTACACTTAATGAGATTTGTTTTCATTGGAACTGCTGCTGGGTTTCACTTGCAAACTAGAGTTATCTACTTTCATTTGATTAGAGACAATGCTATGCAGTCTGTCTGAGTTGCTTTGATTCTCTCACCAAATAAAAGAACAAGTGTGTCACACTTAAAGAGAAAAAACATTCAATTTAATGAAATGGAACAACAAAGAAAGAACCTTGGTCCTTTAATATAAACGTGAAGACAATTACATTTAAGATAGTAAATCAAAGTCTGGCAAGGATGCTCATGGAGATATTCTGTCCTGACACATGGAATTACTAAAATTCACAGGATTACTTTGGAAGAGCACAGTTGTGGCTTTGTTTATACTAAACTCACTATCTCAGTAGATTTTTTTTTCTTTTTAGCAGTTGCTTCTAAACTTGCCCTTTATTGCAGTTTTCCATCATCATCCTTCAGTCTCCCAGTGACTAATGACTTTTCCATGTCTCCTTGCGCCACAGCAGTGCCTGCCACCTTTTTTCCTTCAAACTGTTTACCATAATTAAGTAATTTAAATTATCAAAGCAATTATTCTCAAATGGAATACAGTTCAACATTTGCTGCTTCTACTTTGTGTCTCTTTCTGTCTTGCATTCTCAAATGCTTATCCATTCATCCAGATGAAAAGTGATACAATAAGATTTTGCCTACTCCTGTACTTCCAGCTGACACAGCTACAGCACTGCTACCATGGATGTGCTTGTAGCATCCACGTTGCGTCACGTTGTTACATCCTTAAAGTGCATTCCTACACCGCCTCATTATTGCCTGTCTTAGACATATTGTGAAACGCGTACATACATATTCTAAAAGAGTAACTGTATTTATACAATAGTTCCATTGCTTTACATATTTTAGAAAGTAATATCAAAATCTAAAGTACCCCCTGACCATTGGCCAGAAAGCAAAATCTGTGCAGGCAGCGTGTTGCCATGCGACTTGGTGATTTGACACAACCAGTCACACAGCCAAACTGAGGGAGTCAATCCTCTGTCCAAGAAGATTGCCAGGGTGCACCATTAATCCTACCTCGTATCTTAGACACATACAGCAATAAGATCGAAGACCTTACTAAGGGCATCAGAATAGGGTTCAAATACCAAATATTAATTACAACTGATGTTTTCCCTACAAAATGTGACTGAAAACTGTATTAGGTTATCAAGGGTTCAGCCGTGGTAGATGGATGTTCAGCTGCAGACTACAGAAGCAGAGCCTGCAGAACCAGCAAACGCTGTGCCCACAATTTTGGAATACATCTCATGGGATCTGATGGTCGTTCCACACAAGCTGCATCTAAAGACCTCTGTCTCAAAGCACACCACTCCTAACTGGGATTTTATGGTATGTGGCAATAATACTGACTCTGCACTTTTGGGGCATCAGAGTTGCCCCCCAGAAAGCACAGGAATCACTTTGTGAAGCAGAATGGAGGGTGTCTAGGAAGAAAAAGTTCTTTTCACAAATACGATGTGTTTCTAGCAGCAATGGTGCTGCAGCCATGATAGTCTGTGCATATATATGATTTAAGGTGTACAGGCACAGTTCATCTTTTCACTGGACAAAACAATATATACAGTAGTTGCTTTACTTCAGGCCTAAATAAGAGCTTATACCCCAGGAATTCCAGGTGTTATTTCACTTGAGTCATTTGTCTGGTGAAAGCTACTGCTTCTTCATACAAGCCTCGATTCACTTTATGTTCTCTTTCTTGCTGCTTCCAACTGTTGTAAGTTCACAGAGTTCACATGTTAAGTGTGTGGTTACTTTTAATGTACTAAAAGATAGGTCGTTGACTTCATAATTTATTTTACTTTTGAATAAATTATTTTTACTCTACCTTTTGCTTTTTAAATACTTCTCCTACTTGGACACTTCAAGCTCTTTCCTTTGCTAGCACAGTAAGCCCACTGTCAGCGGTAACATGTTAATTCAAGTACATGTTTTAACAGGATTCCCAGGCCCTAATAACCATGACTTCCTGCATTCATAATAAAAACAGTCTGAGATGGCTATGTTCTCACGTATCAAACAAAACTCCAGGACAGCCCAGTTAAAAGATTTGCCAACATACGATTTGATACAGCATTAGTAATTTTCTAAGTCTTTCTCAACATCCCACGTAGCTGTTCAGCACGGACCAGGTTAAATGCTGATCAGTGCTGCTGAAGTATTTGATTTAAATCACTTGTACCGTGCTTTGAGGTAACTTTGGTAATCTTAAAATAAGAGATTGAATGAGACAAAGTTTTTTTTTAAACATTTTGCCAAACCTCAGTGTGCCTCTTCACAACAACATATGGTAGAGTCGTTATTTAAAGGCAGGTTCTCGGCAGTAACACATCTTTCACTACAGGGATTGAAACTGAGGACCCATCTGCTCATATCTGTTAAATTCTCAATATAATTTCAAACATTTGCTGAACTGATGAGACTTTCAAATGTAGTAGGATTTTTATAACATAGGTGAATAACAGCAACATCATTTCACTTTAAACAAAATCATCTTAAATTGATGTCAGAGAAAAGAAAAAAGGGAATAAACAGCTGCAGTAGTGAATAATGTTAAACACAATGACAGGGTTGTGTAATACAGGCTCCATGTTATAAAGCTTTCTTTTTTCCTTTAAACTAAGGAATGTGCAAATGGTAATCACTCTAGTCCAACAAAAAAGCACTTTACAGCACACCCAAAAATGTGAAGGTGATCTCCTTTATTGGGCAACTAAAAATATAAAGAAGAAGTCTTTGAGAAATTTTATTTTATTTTGTATTATCAGGGCTTGTGGGCAGTAAAAACGCAAATCAAAGGGTTGCCCTGTGTGGTGCCTCTTGGTAAAATAATCAGCTTTGAAGTTATTCTTTGGATAACACATGACACTGGGTTAAGTAAGGGGCACCTCCTTAGGATCTACTCCCATTTGACACAGCACGACCAAACATATGTAAATTTTATAACAAACTAAATGTGAAACATGCATTATACTAAACAACCCTATAAAAACTCTGTTTGTTTCCTAAATAACCAGGCAGATGAGAAAAAGACAATGGAAAACACAAGAGAGTAAAATGGAGGAAAAATCTAGGACCGGGGGTGGGGAATGAAAGAAAAACGAACCATTGATCCATCGATATTCCTCCACTGGCCACGCACCAGCTGGAGCAATATATGACAGGTCACCAGGTCATCAGGTGTGACAACTTAGACTGCAAAGGATCGCTACCCTTATACTGAATACATGAAATCAAATTTATTATTAATCTGAAAGCCATCATTGCTTGACAGTTAATTTTGTTCATTTAAAGAAACACATCCCAAGTCACAATAACTAAAATGTTCACTGTGACTGAAAATCTTCAGTATTTCCTTTACTGATTTTATTGGCCAACAGGAGGAAGAAAAAATTAAGAATAGAGGTGGTAAGAGAAAGAAACAGATACAAACAGAAAAAAAGAGATCAACAGTAAAATGAGCAAAAACACAGAGCTCCTCATAGTAGCAGTACGGGATTACAAACACACATACAATGTCAGCCTTTTCTATAGAATTTTAAATTTAATATATTCTGCCTTGTACCATAGCTTTCCATCACGACTTGCAATAAAACCTGCATATACTGGAATGGCATCTTGATAGCAGCTAAGGCCTGGCCTAAACCTGCCCATGCAAATAAGATATAATCATAGAATTATAGAATCATAGAATGGTTTAGGTTGGAAGAGACTTTAAAGATCATGCAGTTACAATTCCCCTGCCATAAGCAGGGACACCTCCCACTAGACCAGGTCGCTCAAGACCCCACCCAACCTGATCTTGAATAATTTATGTTTGAAGCAGAACAATTACTTTGAAAATTCAAAAAATCCACCTTTAGGTATAGACATTCCTGTTCCAGAATAAAGCCATCCCAGAATGAGAGGAGCAAGGAAATCCTCAGAAATTGTTTCAATACAGTTAATAGTACATCTCCTGTATGTGTGAACCTTCTGAAAAAAGCTCACAGCTTCCTACCCTGTTCACAGAGGGTATTTTTGCAACTGTTCATTTGAAGGCACGGAACATTTGCAAAAGGTGTGACTTTTTGACGCGGCTATGGTGATTATAGTTTCCTCCCAGTACTTCCATACAACCTCAGTATTGGAATTAGCAGACTGTAGCTTTTGCTTAACATTTATTTATCACCAGTTGACTCGGTTTTATCATCACAATGTACTTACTGGCCAATTATATTAAATTAATTGAAAAATTCTGTCTTGTGATAGCAAATAACATAGAAAAAAAATTAAAATTTCTGACAATATTTTTTCCACTGGAATATGGTAAAGAAATTCAAATACACTGTGGCTCTCTCAGTATGGAATTTCTAAAATCAGTCTAGGTGATTTTTAAATGATATGTAGGAATGATTCTGTACCAAAATGAAAGAGAGAAGAGGAAACCAATAAAGAAAAAATTCTAGGTGTGAAAGCATATTTGTGGAATCTATAGAAACCTCACAAAAGTGAACAAGATCTGTAACAAAGGCATTTTTTGTGACAACTGAGTGAAACTGAGTACACATGCTTGAAAATCTGTGTCAGGACAAAACTAAATAGCCCAGTGTGTGTCTATAAAAGTTGTACCAATAACCGACAGCGCAGCCTTTAAATCAGGTGCTCAAGCTGGCCTTTCAGAGTTCCAAATACACAACAGGATGATTGGAGGAGGTTTGTAAAAGGCGGAGAACTTCAGAATTGAACATAGGCTCTCAGCTTTGAATGTTGTCTCTAGACATCAAAGAAAAAAAACTAGTGATGCATAAAAATATACCACAATAAGTGCTGCAATAACTTCTCATTCATTTTGATAGGGGATGGGATTATCAAGCTGGAGCAGATCACTGGAGAATAATTTTGTACCATAAAGGTCGTACCACAGCAGAAAAATGTCAGGATACTTTCAATCCTCAGCCACAAACCCTTCATCTTTTGATAACATTCTGGTTGTTGAGTGAAGATTTTAATGAAAACGGTATTTGAGAACTTCCTTCCTTTGCGAGCACATGTCCTCACCTTAACCTTATTTTAACATTGTTTTCTGTAGGCGTTTATTGTATTGTAGAGTATGGCAAATCTGATAAGAGAAAAGCAAAGACTGAGACCAGTCTTATTGTATCAGAACAGCTGAAGTAATCACATATCCTGGAAAACCTGGGAAATTCTGATCCTAGTTTCAGACACAGAATAGATACAGTTTTTGGTTACAGAAAATCCTCTTGCAGTCAAACAGAAAAGCTAAACTTCACTTGTATTCTCTGATGAACAATCAACACGGCTCATTTCCTGGGCTTTGGGAGAAAAACTGTTTCTTGCACAACCCAGTGAACTGAGAATAATAGGAATGATATGCTTGATGACAGCAACACCACCAAATCTAAAAAACATCCCAGAAGACTGCACTTTTGAATTAAAGTATGAATGTCATAGGGACAACACACAGGATGTTTGATCCCAAAAGATCTGCTTCTCTCGGTGCCCTACAAGTCACAGCTGTAGCTGTCACAACCACCCATTACCTGGATAGTTAATTCTCCCCAGACATTCTAACTTGTTTCTAAAAAGATCACAGCAGTTGTTAAAAGACAACAAAAGCCCAGTAATTTCCAAAGGAAACAAATTCCCTTCACATACATTTTATTTCATTACAGCTTCTTTTCATGCCTCAAGATGAAAAAAAGTGTAACTGGATTTGTTACTTTATAGGACAGAATTTTTGTGATAAAATGGAAATCCTCCCAGTTCTCTGGGTACTTTTTGCAAAGAGTTTCCTAATTTCTGCTCCCACCAGAAAAAATCAACAAATCATGTAACTGAGAAAAGATCCATGTTGCTTCCACCTGAGCCTGTTACTGTTATTCCTGAAATTCAAAAGAACAGTGGCCTTCACACAAGAGGAGAGCATGACAGCACATCCATGTTTTTGGTGAGTATATTCAGTACCTAACATCTCATCAGTCCCATGTGCAATAATGACTGTCCAATTGATTTGAATACCTTAAGCACACTCATACTGCTCGCTGGGTTCCTAGACATACCTAGAAGAAAACCAAAGATAGAACAACTTGGTGTGAGCAGAGTTCTTGGCAACACGCACCGCAGAAAAATAATTCAAACATAAAAGATACATTTCTCTGCAGGGACTTACAGCTCTTCTAGAGTTCTTACAATGACCAATCATACTGACATATATTTTCTTTAACCTTTACATTTTAAAAAATATAAATCCTGCCCTCAATAGATTACAGTTTGACAGAGATTGTCCTTACAGGCAATTCTTTTTGAAATTATTCATAACATACTTTCCCGTGCTTCTGGTAACTGTCAAAAATTGAGTCCATGTCAGATAGAATAGTGGTCTGATTTAATATAGCATTTCCTGTTTGGATATTTAACTAATTTCAGTATTTTCTCCAGGGCTTGAGTTTTCACTAAGAAAGCACAGTGCAATAGCTTCCAGTGAAGGCTGCTTCAGTGCCCATTTCCTGAGACTGATCTTGGCTTCTGAGAGAATTAACCGATTAGTTCAGTGAGCTGCTAATTCTTGAAGTGGTCAAGCTCTCTGTCTTCACAACTATTTACTTCACAACTCTGACAACAGAATTTAGTTAGAATCTTTTGAAAGCTTGCTCTGTAAGTGCAAGGACTCCAAATTTCCAAACTGTTAATTACTGATAAATACTTCTGCATGTAAAAATGAATACTCCATATCTATCAATGAGGGGGAAAGGAGACTTGGACAACAAACAATAAGTTTAAGCTCCTTTGGAAACAGCAAAGCATCTTAGGACTCAGCTCATTAATTTTCCCTGGGAGATATGCAATTGAAATTCAGTGAGAGTTAAACACTTGACTCCCTCAGGTTCTTTAAAATCCCAGATGAAGTGATATTTAACTAATTCCCACACTAATGGAAATTAGTCATTTGGCACAACAGTGCAATCTAATTGTTGGTCACTACAGTAGGTTCAGTCTCAAGCACGGCATTTAATGCCTTGCTATAGGAGCTCACACATCCTGCCCCTCTGGGCTAACAGAGGCTCGGTTCAGTGGCCTGAAGGCCCAGTTGCCCGAGTGCGGTACAAGGGAAGCAGTTGCGCTGGAGGATGCCCCTCATTACCTACAGCAAGGCCATGTGCGTGCATTCAGCTTTCCACAAGCACTTTTTGCTTTTCAGAAGCACGCAGACTCCACATACCAGAAGTGATGTATTCTTTGGGTCTGAGGATCTTCACATGTTCTATAAAATCTGTGAAATCAGATCCCTCTCTGACATGCATGAAACAAAATTAGACATCTCTGGAGAGATTTGCTCTTGACTAGCAGGAGTTTTTCTCCACTTTCTGAGTTTGTTTTCCCTCTTTCACTCTTTGTGTCCTCACTTTGCTGCCAGGAATTTCTGAACTGGTGAGCTCACCCTCCCTCCTCCTCCTTTCTCTCTCCCTTTCTCCCCTTCCTCTGCCCGGTGGGTTTCAATGGGCTCCTGCAGTTACTCAGGCGGACAGCATTCCGTTGCCAGGCAACTCCCTGAAAAGAAGCACATGCTGCTGCTGCACAGACAGAGCGTGCCCGTCTGCTCCAGTGATGCTGTGGCCTAATTTCTGCCTCTGTTGTGTCAGACACAGAAGGGCACATCTCCAGAGCAGAGGGTTAGGGAGTACTGAGTTATCTGCACTTTCTGTTTGTTTGTTTTCCCCCGCTCTCCTGCTCAGTGCATCCCCTTCCATCGCAGGGCCCCCAGAATCACGCATGCCCAATCCACATGCACGCGGTCGGGACTGTTTGCTGGGCTTGGCAGAATACTGGAAATTTTCTGTTAGCCCTTGGCTGAGTTCGTAGTACTTATGGAGATTGGTACAGCTTTCCTGCAGCTCTCCCATAAGGATAGTTTAGCAAGTGAATTCTCAAGTCCATTCATCTTTTCCTACCTGACTCTCTATTGCCTGGGTGTTTGGGTTTTTTTAAAGGCCTCTTTAGGACTGCAAGTATAGCCTTTCTTATTTTCCCTCCTTTCACTGTGCTTCCCTGAGAACAAAGAACAGCAAACTAAGAAATTCCTTTGGTTTTTCCACAGCCTGAAGAAAGATCACTGCTTTATCCATGGATTTAGTTTTGGACTGACTAATCTTCTCAAAAGACAGGCCCATACAGATTCAGATTTTGTGGTTTGAGCTCAGCTCTGCAATCACAATACTCCACTGTCTGCTAGAGACAGTATTATTAGATAAAAAAACAGCAGTCAGACTAAGAAGCAAGTTTTGTTACACTTCTTGCTAGCTGTCTTGAATTTACTGTGAGCATTTTTTTAATACAAAGCTTGCTTATGTTAGTTGCCTTTTGTCAGTTCTGATACCAACTCAGCAGCTCACTCAACCTGCAAGCAAATACGAACCTCGAAGAGAAGCTGCACTGTATTCAGCCTGACAGAGTCTAATATTGCTCTGGTGCTCTGGGTATTCCTCCAACCTTACTCTCACTTCTGGATCAAGGCTGAAGTCCCAGTCCTAATCTACAAACCCTTAATTTGGTTAGTGTGCATCTACTTTAAGGGCAGCCAAGAACCTTCAGCCACTGATCCCTAGAGACAGCACTGCACTGCAAATTCCTGCCAGCACAGCCACATCAACACAAACTGCGAAAAACATATAACCTCCAGCTGACACTGCCGTACCAGCAAATGCCTGGTTCGGCCTCGTTCATGCCACCAGAGCACCACATCTGTCAGCTTAGTTTGTGCCTTCAGAAATGTGCTGTAATTAAACAGGCAAAAACCACAGTGGCATGGAAAAACGTGGAAAATGCAGCAGATGTCGTGCAACTAATAAAACCAGGGCCAACATCTGTGGGCACACTACAAGAAAGACTGTGAGACACGGAGACCCAAAAGCTCTGCAGAAGAAAGGTCCCAGCATAAATGTTCCAGTTCTTCCCAATGGCCTAGTACTTAGGAGACCACAAGCACTTTTCCTTCCAGTGTACTCTGTGTGTGCAGAGCTGTGGATAAGATTCCGCCTGTCTTTTTCCTAACGTTTGCTTTATCTCACACACAAAGGATCAGAACTGTTCAATTGTGTGGTAGCCATAGCTCTGCAACACATACTTAAATGGAAATGGAGTGGCGAAGCCTCATCCTTTCGGAGCAAAAGGATGTTTCAGTCCCTGAGAGTATCACGTGCCAGGCAATCACTGCATTATGTACAAAATGTTTTGAGACCTTGTGGAAGAAAGGTGCTACACACAGGCAGAACAACAATTAGCGCTTGTGTGAGTCACACAGACACAACTTTCAGTATTATATAACTCCTCAAACATCCTTCCTCCCCCAATACACTCTGTGTAAGACAAAACATGTGGGACTTTACTCCCTCAAAACCACAACTTCACAGTACTAAAGAAACAACAAAATGTCTTAACTACATTAAAAATTCCCACTTGTATTTGAAGTCAATCTTAAAGGGAAAATAAGGCCCCAGAACTGCTTATGGCCATGACAAAGCTAATGAAAAAAATTATTAGGTGATCCCTTGCCAAACAGGTAAAGGACTGAAAGATAACAACACAAGCCAATTCACCAGATGGATACCAACTTCTTGCTCATTGTCCAGAGGCAGTCTACATGTTTTGCTATCTATTTCTGGATCTTGCATCAATTCAAGATGATAGGATGTTTTGGCCCAGAGCCAGAAAGTGGCAAGTGAAATAAAGTTCCAGTATTTGCACTGTGAACACACAGCTGGCTTCAAAAGGAAATGGACTAATCCTACTTCATTTCCCTTCTTCAGTAAGTGTTTAAAGGGCTTTGGTGCATTGAAGGAAATTCATTAGTTCCTTTCTGATTCAGATCACTGCTGTTGGAAAGGGAAATGGGTCAGGATTGCAGGATCCCATTCAATTTCCCCTTGAAACAGACTTCACGCCAATTCTGCTCTCAGTTGTACACGCACAGATTTTCACTAATGATGCATACATTTCATGCAATACCTCTCCGAGCAGCCTAAAACATATAAAGGCTATGAAGGAAAGAAGAAATATTAAATAATAGCTGTTAAAAAATGATAATCTATTTGACTGCATACCACTGAGAACTTTTGCCTGACAGCGTTCCTGAGAAACAAACTCAGAAAATCAAGACAGGACCTGCTAGAAAGAGATAAATCAGAAAAGAGAGGGGGAGACCCCAACTCGTAAACTCAGACTAGGAAAAGATGACAATGAAGGAAAAGAGAATAATAGTTTTGTAAATGTATTATACATGTCATTTGTAATTCAATGGAAAATTACAGAAAATTAAAACATTGATTGTTAATACCTAAAGCAAATCCTAGGGATCATTTTGATCTTCTTTGGAGGTGGTTTTGGAAATGGGAGACATGAAGTTAATCACTTGCTCTGGACAGAAAGTTTTTCTTCCCATTTGTAATCAGACCTTTCCATTTCTCTCCTCAGAGCTCATGTCATATTCTTATGAGCCTTCTCAAGGTTACTGGAAGCAATAGGATTTCCAATGATTCCAGGCTATATCTTGTGCAGTTTAAGGATACTACTTTTGAGACAATGCACCAGAACCAACACGCTTCCAAAGCAAACCTACAATTAAACACCTAAGCAGAAAGTGGTTTGTGACAAATAAAGCAGAATACAATAAAGCTACACAGTCCATGATCATGGCTTTACTTGAATCAAACAAGCACAACATGTAGTAACTGTAGTGAAGACAAAGAAGTATTCTTGTTGTAATGAATTGTCTCTTAAGCTTGAACTGTGACACATTAAATGGTGAACACCTTCTGAATTGGGTTAACCTATACTAATTATCCATGAGCTTGAAGCAGTGTATTGTAAAGAAAATGTGTCCTGAAGTTGGAATCAACCAAAAAGCCCTTAAAATAGCAACACTGTATCTGAGAACGGAGGGATGATCACAAAAACCTTAGTTTTAGAAGGTTCTATTATCTGAAGTTGTCAAGGTGTCTGAGGAGCTCTATGTGACAATTTAAAAATTTGGTTCCTTACCCATTAGCTGTAGAAATTTAGTACAGACACAATTTATATCCTGCACTAATAGCTCTCAGCACAGGAAAATGAGGGACAATTAGAGAGCAAGTAATGGCTCAGTGATTCTGTAGAACACTACCACCTACAGAGCAAGTTAAAATGAGATTATTTTCCTTTGGTATTCTACATCACCTCAGTTTACAGCTTTAACTTTTATCACTAGAGCATAACTTAAAATGCTATTTAACTTACTCTAGAAAAAGTTATATGCTATTTGTAACTTACAAAGGCTGAGACTTTCATAGGGAAGCACTGGGATAGAAATAGTGATAACATAGGTACCCTGGATTTTTTGCATATACAACTTATTTTCTCACCCCAAAGACAAAGTTTCAATGTCCCATCCCTATTTAGTTGTACTGAATGGATATCTCACAGGAAGAAATCAGTCACCACTTGTAGATAACATCACAAATAAATACATGAAACAAAGCCATTTCACAGCTCAAACATTCAAAGTCAAAACTAGTTTATTAGGCATTTTTCTCATTTTTGTTCCAGTTTCAAAGAACAAGACAGCAGATAACACAAAGGCAATACTAGCTCAATCAGCTCAGCAAGTATAACTAACTACATTTCTTTAATCCTTTTTTTGTTTGCTGCAATTACGTCTCTGTTATTATTATTCATTTGCTAGTCTGATTACACAGAAGGTTTTTCTTTTGTATTCGCTTTGCAAAATCTGCATTCTCCTTCTTCCTACCTCCTCAGTTTTGCTGTCTCTCATAAAGAACCATCTCCTTTTGTTCATGTTGTCCATATATATGACTTAAACCTCACTTGATGTCACCTCAGAATTCAAATTTCCTTCCAATTTGAGATAAATTATTCTGGATAAAACTATATTCTGAAAGTAACCAAGCCAAGAGATGAGAATTTGTTTTTTACTGCAAGAAACATTTCAGCTTGCAAAACGTATTCCAGCAAAACTTTCCCTTGATTCCACTTGTAAAGAGCCATAGGTTGCTTTTCTGAAAATAAAAATGAAGAGCAGGATGAGAAATGTAGTTCAATAACCTAAGCAACCATGGAGATAGAGTTACTGTTTACAAATGGGAGTTAGTGTATGCAAGGAGAATTGGGCTTTTGAAGACATAACAGGAAAAGAAAACGTCCTTTGACTTATATCAGAGACATCTCTTTTAGAGTTCAAATGGGAGGCAGAGATACTGAGACAGAGAGACTAAATACTGTGGCAAGAGGTAGAACATAGTGACAGAGGAACATCTCCCCTGCTGCTGTTCTTTGACAGGTACCAAATGACCATGTTTGTCTGCAAGCAAGATTTAACACACTGTGGGGAGCAGCACAGGCTGCCCAGCGGAATGAAAGGGAAAGGAAAGCCATCATGGAGCCACAAAATAGCACGTGTTCCCACTGCAGGCAGTGCAGATGCTTGTGCAGAGCACCCTGGACAACAAAGGCACTGCATGTTCTTTGAGCAACTCATCCTTCTAATTAAGCACAATTAGGAAAGGAAGGACAGAGATCATGGATGCCACATAACTTTACAGTGACCTTGGTAACAGGTACTCTGAGAAGACACAACGGTTACTTCAAGTTACAGACACAGACTACAGATACCACCACCTGCATTCATCAACAATACCTCCAAGTCCTAACACCTTTTTTAAACACCACAAACTTAGATTTGATATCTGCAATCTAATTCTCACTAAGGAGTTTAACCTATAATTTATCAAAATTATCCCATCTCCTTGATTCTTCAAATATAAAATATTACAAACCACTAGGAATTCAACATTCCCTCTAAACAGTAAGACCTCCTAAGCATGAGAATTTTGACATTGTATAAAAAATCCACACATTTCTCAATTCATCAACAAATGTGCTTGCTCCAGTAATTGTGCCCAAAACAAGAAAAATGAGAGGGCCTCTTTTAGCAGAAAGCCCAGTATCTAAACTCTAAGTGAAAAAAGGATGTACTGAAGTCTTCCTCTTCTATTCAACTTCGGATTAGCAGTTGTCTATTTACCCCGGATTTAGGAAGACTACAAATAGAACCCAACCTATTACTATGGATTAAAAAATGAGCTTTTTGTATGAGAATGCTCTCACTTGCTTCACCCGTTCAAAATATGTGATGGGTAGCTATTGAGAAATGTGGAGAAATCAATCCAGTAGAACTATTAGAAAATGCTGTGTTTAACACTAACCGGTCCAGCTGGTTTCTGTGCTCTCCACAGCCTACTTAGCTTCCTTCAGTTGTTTTCTAAGGTCTTCCTTTGGAGTTATGTTTACAGCACTAGGAGAGGAAGAAACAAAGCAATTGTAAAGCTTGTTAAGAAGTAGTTCATGTGCTATTAAAGGTGACCTTCCCACTTCCAGTTCTATTTGTTCTTCTTCCTCTACAAAGTGGGTCAAATCTTTCAATTTAAAACCTGAGCACTCCTCAACAGTCAGGTCTCTGAGAGAAGCATTCAAAGCTAAGTCCTGAGATGTCCTGACCTTCTGAAAAGCATAGAGCCACATTCTAAGAAAGTGACAAAATATCACTCCGTAACAGGTTGAAATCTACCAATATATTAGAATACAACACAACCATAAGCAGGCTTCATACTGGATAAAGAAACTGCTAATCACAGCAGTGCAGTATGCATTGTGGTAGTTTCCAAGTGCAGAAAACCCAAGAAGCACATCCTCTTGGAATGACTCAGACAAATATGCCCTTGTGAGCATCTGTACACGGCACTGCCACTGGCTCCTTCTCAACTGTTCACCACGCTACCCTTTAAACGGCCTGGATGATTTTGTCTGAAATGGACAGGGGTGCATTTATAGGAGTAGTTCAGCCTGAGGGTGTGGTATCCCATTGAACTGAATTTGATGTAAATGCAAGTTACCATGGACAGCCAGTCTCTGCTGCCTCACTGGCAGAAAAGGCTGCTGTCCCCGACTTGCTGTTAAGATACCCATCAGGGAAAATTTGCAGATCCTCAGATTCTTCATCCACACAATCTTCTCTTTTTTGTAGCTTGATCCTTTAAGCAACAAAACC
Source organism: Tapera naevia (assembly GCA_033556795.1). Classification (NCBI taxonomy): domain Eukaryota; kingdom Metazoa; phylum Chordata; class Aves; order Cuculiformes; family Neomorphidae; genus Tapera; species Tapera naevia. The sequence continues at coordinate 108,596 of JAUMJJ010000149.1, read as the reverse complement.
TTGTACCCTGTTCTTGAACCTAATGCTCATCTTTGCTAACTCTTTCTGCTTTTCTAATGCTCATCTTTGCTAACTCTTTCTCCTCAAGAAAAGCAGTTGAGATTTTGGCTTTGTGCTAGTGTCTGTCTTAAGTCGACAACCAAACAAAAAGTGCATCCCAGACTTCACTAACTGAATAACTACAACAAAAGCAAAACCTCTGCAAACCTAGATAACTGATAAAGCAAACTGAAAGGTGTATATTCCCTTGTAACCTCGTATCTTTCCTATCTTATTTTCCAGTTAGATGGGTTCAAGTCTACAGATCATGGTATCTGGAATGTACTACAGAAATAGGAAAACCTAACAGACAGATGTTGACAGTCACATAGTTAAATCATATGCAGCAGTCAAGCAGAATTAACAGTCATGTTCTCAACAATCCAAAAAAAGAAGCCATCCACCAAGGTCTGAGAAATGGAATCTCCAGAAAAAAACCACCCTGTCAGGTAATGTATTTAGTCTTTCTGAATGAAGGACAGTTAAACAAAAACCTGTTATCATCTAGATTTGTGCTTTCATTTGTAAAAAGGAAATGGGAGATGCCAGGTTCATCATTCTGCTGTCTGTTTCTCTTATTCCGGCTTTAACCATACACTCATCATTTTATAAAAAGCTGCAAAATGTAGAGGGGAAACCCCCACTGTGGGACAAAGCACTAAACTAGCAGTTTTGCATGCACTCCCCACTGTCCTCACCATCATAGAATTTAAACTATAAATGTCTACAAGTTTTGCTCCAGAGATGAGAAGAAGAACAGCAGTGAAAAGCAGCTGCAGTTTGCATAGTGCAGGTCATACTGGTGACCCCAGAACATACTGAGCTGCAGGTACGGGCATCATTTATTCACACTACCTGTTCAGAGCTGAGAGCTGGCATATATTCTTACTATTTCCTCTCTAAGAATCTAACAAAACACTCTTCTGGAAGTTGGGATTTCGTCACATAAAAACATGACATGTCAGTTTTGCAAAGTGAAATGTTCAAAATCAAGGCCCAGATCTTACAGATATGTGATAAACTTGGCACTGCATGTAATCTTACCACCTGAAAATTAAAGGAACTTGAATTTCTAGGTATTTAGACCGTTCTGAAAATCCCATTTCAATTCTGTAGAAACTAAGTAACTTCAGCCCAAAATGCTACATTTACCAATCTGCTCTGATTAAATTTAAGACTTATACTATATCTTGCAGACATATGGGAGCCGTCTGCAAATGTCCCTCAGTACAGACATTTAAATGATAAAAGCATGCTTTCATTTTTTCCCCAAAATGAAAATGACCATCCTTCTTCCGTCCAAAACCCAGAAAAAATGCCTATAAGCTAAGAATAAATATAAGCAAAAAAAAAGTCTTCCAATGAAATGTTAACAATTAAAAGCAATTTAGAAGAAAGTACAACCTTTAGAACAGAATTTGCTGAATATCAAAAATCCCCTATCAAATAAAATTTGAATTTTCTTATGACGGTGTGAAGGCAAAGTCTGAAGTCATAGCTAATGGAAATTGCACTAGACTGTTGAGATGGAATTATCTCAATGTACAGGAGGGGTTTGATCCTAGTGGTGTTTGACTGAAGCTCACTGGTACAGAAAAGCTTGGGCTCTAATGACAGAGTGTGCAGAATGACCCATATTACCTTTTGGCTAAGTACTACTTTTAGCAAGCTTTAGTAGTTTATCATCACTTTATGGTAATGATGACTTTTCTCAGACACAAAGAATTATGTTTTTTATCAATGGTTCATTCCAAATTCCAGTCCTTAAAAGAAATCAGCCCAAAGCAGGTGCACAGAGCTGTCAGACCTTGAAATTTGTTTTGAAACCAACCACCTGTTAGTCTAATTGTGTAGCTGTTCTTCCTGGCTTATGGGATTTTAGTTCAGCTGTTGTTCTCATGCTAACGCTTATTTCCTGTAGGAATCAGTCTGTCCATTTACACTAACCTACAAATTTCTATGTGACCATCTCCACAGTCTGATTCAATGGGTTCACGCAGAATCTCTGCTGTAGCACCCTTAATTAACAACAACACACTTTGTTTACAAAATAGTTCATGATTGCTGTAGGAAGATGTCTGAAAAATACTATTTAACATCCTCTGTGTCACATTTAATAATTTAGATGACTTGCCTCTGCTTCTTATTTGTTTCAGACAGCAACAAAGAACATTTAGTCTTAATGGATGATCTCAAAGATCAGATTTACTGTGGTGCCTGACTCAGATTTTACTGATTAACAGAGGACTGTTCCTGCCCCTGAAATAAAGTCTAAGTCAGGATTCCCACTAAAACCTTCAGTTTCTAAAGGTTTATAACTTCACCAGAAGCTGACTCTGGGTTAGAGTTTAGCAAAGATATTTTCATTTATTAAAAAAAAATCTGCCTACATGTGAGATAAAAGTGAAAAATTACCAGAAGTACAAGGGCTTCAGACACTTTTTGTAAACATGAAATGGTATGGAAGAACCAACAATGCGCTTGCGTTAAAAGGGCCACTCAGAACTGCAACCCTTTTATTCTCCAGATTGTTGTTTTCCGCACCCTTTGGACATGAATCAACCCAGAAAAACGACTGGACACTTGGGTGAGAACAATAGTTGAGCTGTTCATGAAATGTCTCCTGCAGCAGCCAGTCTCAACCATTCCCAAGCTCCACAGTGCCCTCCAGGGAGGGCCGTCAACAAAATCACCACATTTCCCTCAGTTTACCTCCGACAGGAGATAATTCCTTGGGAGTAAACAGATAAAGCAAGTAAGAAAAATATAGCTGACATAAACATGAAAATATTGATAAGATATTTCATAACATAAAACCAGTACCAGATAAATTATAAAGATTAAATATTCCATGTGTTCTTATCCATGCACAGATAACTGCTATCCAAATGCCTTTTTCAAGCATCATATAAAAGAAACAATAAAAAATTTATGGGTAATAGTTCATAAATATATGCAGTACTGTGAGTCCAATGGGCATAGATATTTCATTGTATAAGACATGATTACTAGGTTTATGCATGATATGAAATGTGAGTTGTTTGCAGCTATTTAAAATCATTTTGGGACACAATAAACTGTTGACAAGATATATCCTATATAAATGTATTGCTCATCCCTGACTGTAGAGCGTGTTGTCTTGTGTTTATCAAAAGGAACACTTTTAGAATGCATTGGAAAACTCAATTGTTATCATTGTCCTAACTTAAAAAGACTACAACTTTGTATAGAGTTCTGGTAAAAGAAATCCTGCTGTTTATCATAAGCACATACTTCCCCAAAGTTCCTGTTTTTTTAGAAGTTTTATTAATTGCAAATGTTGTTTACTAGAGGAAAGCTGTGATTGAAGCTCTAAAACAAAGGGAATAGTCTTAACTTTAATCCTTTCAATAAGTCTTTGTTTCCCATTAACTAAAAACTTCCTAAAGGAAGTAGAGCTGCGAAAATCCAGGAAGGAATTAGATTTGCCAAATTCTGTTCCTACTTGGATTTAGATGCAAAGGCTTTGTTATGCATTGTACAAATGTTTGAGCAAAAAAAGAATGATCAATTACAAAAATACACTTTTGCCAAGGTTGAAAATTATTAATAGATTTCTCTATCACAAACTGCACACTATGAACTCAAATAAGTTAAATATATATATATATTCATTTTTTTAGCTGCTGCGGCATTTTTTCAGTGGCTTTTTTTTCTCTTTTTGTTATCTAAGGGGAAGTTGGATACTGGCCTGACAATCATACACAAACCTAGAGAAGTAAACAAATATGGAAGGGAAAAATCAAATACAATCACTTATGTAAATTAAACATGCTTTTCAGCATCCAAAATAAGAGAAATCTTCAAAATCCCTTTCCATGACAACGAGTAATTGCATACTGGAAAGTATACTATTGTGACAATAAAGCCGAGTTCCCTGAAGACCATTCAGAGATGCCACCAATTTGTTTTGTATTTTCTTCCACATGCTCCTTTTAACTTTGTACCAGTTCCCACTCACTAAACATGTAGTGACTAGGTAAGAAATATAATTTCTTATCATAAAATAAATTAAAGGAAATTCCCACCAACACAGTGTGTATTTTAACTTTTCCTTTCTTGATCAATAGTAATACAGTAATAGTAATAGTAATAGTAGTACACTGGAAAATTAAAGAATATTTGAGCTCCCATTTTTGTGAAGTGCTGCCATCATATCCTCTGTGCACTGCTAGCTCAAACTGTCCAGTAGAGAGGCTGACTGGGCGTGACCTTCACCAAAGCAGAAGCAAATGCCTCTGGATTCCTAATTAGACAAATTTATGACACTGGTATGGAAATGCCCATATAACATTTGTAACACAAATACACACATTTTGGAGCAGCTTTAGTTTGCGACATTATAGGTGCTAATGCCTAAGTTTGAAGGATACATTGACTATCAATATTCACAGTGACTTCAAATGTGCTCCTGTATGTTAACAGAGATATGTGGAGCACATCCCCAAAATCACTGAAAAGTGTTTTGATTAGATCAAACTATAATAGGAAAGAGAGGAGAGGAGAGGAGAGAGGAGAGGAGAGGAGAGGAGAGGAGAGGAGAGGAGAGGAGAGGAGAGGAGAGGAGAGGAGAGGAGAGGAGAGGAGAGGAGAGGAGAGGAGAGGAGAGGAGAGGAGAGGAGAGGAGAGGAGAGGAGAGGAGAGGAGAGGAGAGGAGAGGAGAGGAGAGGAGAGGAGAGGAGAGGAGAGGAGAGGAGAGGAGAGGAGAGGAGAGGAGAGGAGAGGAGAGGAGAGGAGAGGAGAGGAGAGGAGAGGAGAGGAGAGGAGAGGAGAGGAGCACATTTCTGCATTCAGCTTTTGATCACAACAGTTGACAACCCCCTCCCTCCCTTTAGATGGAAAAGCCAGTTTTAATTTAAACTACAAACTGTTGACCAGGCCTCAGCTTGGCTTTGCAATTCACTATATGCCTGAGGGATAAATTATTTAGCATTAGCACATGGTATGTCATGTCTTGTTACTTAAGTGGAATATGGCTTCCATCCAGCCGTACCCCCGGGGCACCCCCCGATTGGCTGTGGGTGATGTCATTCCCATTTTATAATCCTCTGCAAAGGCCCAGGGGACAGCGCTGGCCGCCCTGGCAGGTCCCCCAGCCCCTCCGCCTCCCACCCAAGCCTAGCAACAGCTTTGCTCCTACTTATCACTCGAAGGTTCACTGCAGGTACTGCCCCAATTACATGATTTCCAATAACAGTGCAATGAAACAGAAGGTGCACCAGATGAGTTACATCATCCACATGTAGGATTTTGTTTTCTTAACACAAGATTTGTAATAAATTCAGTGAGATGGATAGGGCAAAATAGATTTTTGCTGCAGACTCAAACTAAATGAAGAATTCTGAGGGCTTTATGTAACCAAATATGAAATAATTATTGTCAGTAATTCTTCCTAAAATTATTTTTTTTATTTTCAGTGTATTGTAGAATATTGGCTTCTTCTGAGCTTTTGGCAATGGAATAACCAGCTACAGTGCCCTTTAAATGGCCATATTTTGTTTTCAGTTAACACCCTCATTATATTAAAAGGGTTTTTCCTTCAGAATCACCTTCAGGTTATTTGCCACAGAGGAAATACTCATTATGCTATTTACTATTGGAAGGCTCCCAGCGTAAAAATAAAGGTTACAGGGTTGGTTTGTTTTGCTTGAATTTCACAGCAAAGCTAGTGTAATGCCAAGCATTACAGAGCACTCTAGCACAGATGGCACTGTCTGCTCCGCGGTGAGGCACAAGATTTGCATTTGTCTGTTAGTTAAGGTTCAGCAGTGGCTCTGTTCAGCTTTGTGTTCTAAGTGGCAGGTAACAGAAAAGACAACCTACATCCTGCAAGAAAAGCACGTGGTTTGTTACTGTTACATTAGCATTTGAGTAGACTACACCATACCCTGCTATCAGAAATTTGTTTTTTGTGGTGAGGAGGTACAAAAACTGACTGTGATTTGCTTTCTCTATTACTGGATCATAGTTCTTTGCAACAGTGTTTGCATGAGAAGAAAGGATTTTGTGGAAGCTATGCGGTCTTAGGGTGAAGTGCAGAATTCTCTGAGATAAGAGGAAGAAGGGGAACTTTGCAAGGGGATTCCCGCAAGAAGAGATGCTGAACCAGTGCAGCACAAAGTGCTGTAAGACAAACAACTGTCAGACAGGAAATGAGAACTCTAATTGATACTGCAAGAGGGATTAGTTAGTCAAATGTGAACATTCAAAACTGCAATTTAAATCAGGACAGCTAACTCCTGCTTCTCATCCTGCACAAAATAAACAATCTATAGCCATGGGATTCAGCAGCTGATTGCAACTTTGATTTCTGTCATTTGAAAGCTGGCACCTGCAGCAAGCCCTGGCCACAGCACCCTGGCATTGTTTTTAGCATGGGCTAGAGGGCAACACCTGGACTGGCACTAATGCTCATTCTCTTCAAACTACTGGACCCACTGCAGGTTTTAGGTAACTAATAATAAACAGCAGCATTATAGAGGGACAGGCGACTAAACTGCCACCAGGGTTGGCACTGTCAAGTCATGTTGGTCAGTGAGATAGAACAAAATTAATGATTTTAAACTAAGTATACATAGACAGGGAGCAACGGTTTTAAACTAAGGGAGGGTAGATTTAGACTGGATGCAAGGAAGGAATTTTTAAAAATGAGGGTGATGAAACATTGGAACAGGTTGCCCAAGGAGGCCCCATCCCTGGAAACATTCCAGGTCAGGTTGGATACAGTTCTGAGCACCCTGATCGAGTCGAAGATGTCCCCGCTTACTGTAGGGGGGGTTGGATGGGATGACCTGTAGAGGTCCCCTCCAACCCAAAGCATTCTATGATTCTTTAACAGTGCACTTTGGTCTGGCTACTAAGCTGAGCACATCTGTCAGTCACCCCACAGCCCAGTACTGTACCTCAGGCCACAACGTGCCAAACGGCAAAGCAGGGTCCAACCGCCCTGCTGTTCAACCTCAGCATGGTGGTCCAGTGGCTTTCCCCTCAGCACTAGGTTGGGTTGGAGGCACTGAGCCTCCTCAGGACGGTGTCAGTGTTGTGAAAAATATTCTTTTTGCTGGTAAATGAAGCTAAACATAGTTGGAGGCTGGACACAAGCAAAGCTGCCCAGGGCTCAGTGCTGGGTCCTGTTTTGCTCAATACCTTTATCAATGATCTCAATGAATGGATTGAGTGCACTCTCAGTAAGTCTGCAGACAGTAAGCTGTGCAGGAGTTAGTCTGCTTGCGGGCAGACACTCTGCAGAGGGATCTGCACAGGCTGGATCGATGGGCTGGGACCAACGGGATGAGGTTTACCAAGGCCAGGTTGGACGGGGCCTGGAGCCCCCTGATCCAGCGGCAGGTGTCCCTGCCCACGGCAGGGGGTGGGACTGGATGGGCTTTGAGGTCCCTTCTAACCCAAACGATTCCATGATTATATGGTTTAGTGGTGAACACGTACGGTTGCACTCGCTGATCCGAAAGGACTTTTCCACGAAGCCACGACTCCGCCGCTGCTGCTCCCGCCTCCGGCAGGGAGGGGGCGGGGCCTACGGGGCGCGTGCCCCGCCCTCCCCGGAGCGGATCCTCCGCTCTCGCGACAGCGCGGGGCTCTCGCGCTGCTGCCGCTGCTGCTCTCGCGAGAGCTGGGCAGGCGGAAGCAGCGTGGCCGAGCGAAGCCGGGCGGGCGAGCCGCAGCGGGGATGCCGAGCGCCGCCAGCCAGGGCCAAGCGCGCCGCGCGGAGAGCGAGGAGCCGCCTGCAGCCGATGTGGGTCCCGGCAGGGAGGCGGCGGGCCCGTGCCCAGAGGGACCGGGTCGGGCCTAGCGCGGGGCCGGCGCGGTGGGGACCCTGGGCCCAGGGTGTGTGGCGGGCAGACGGGCCCGAGGGCAAAGCTATTGCTTCGTTTTTGCCGTGTCTGCTCGCCTGCCCCTTCGTCGGGCCCGACCAGCTCGTGTTTCACCCAGGAGCCAGCCCCTCTGCGGTCACACAGCATCCCCTGAGCTCCATCCCCCGCGTGAAGGCAGGGGGGCCCTGTGGGTTGTCGAGGGAAGTGGTGGCTGCCCGCTCCATTGAGGTGCTCAGGGTCCTTTCTGACCGTTCAACGATCCTCATAGAATAGAATCATAGAATGGTTTGGGTTGGAAGGGACCTCAAAGCCCATCAGCTTCCAGCCCCCTGCCGTGGGCAGGGACTCCTCCCACTGCATCAGGTTACTTAGAGCCCCGTCCAACCTGACCTTAATTAGCCTCTGCCCTCTCCTTTTTGCGGTCACCTGCAGGAGGCCCTGGACTGCTCCTCCATCGCAGGCCCCTTCTGCAGGGGCAGTGGTGGCTCCAGCGGGTCTGGCAGTGTTTCTCTCCTTACCTGAGGGTTACAGGTCAGGGTGGGAAAATTACAGGCCAGTATTTCTTCAAGAGGAAAAAAGAAGTATTAGTAATGAGCATCAGTTTGTTTTGTTATGAAATCTATTCTGTTTGCTGTAGAAGAGATGAAAATGTATCAAAACCAAGGAATGCTGAGTATAGCTGGCTTCTGTAAAGTTTTACGTGGGCCATGATTCATCAAAAGCAAAGAAACGGAGACCCCACAAGAAAAGTATTTAGAATGAAACTCATATATTGAATAAAATAAATAAATTAAGAATTTTTATTTTTAATTTGGAAGTGAGTGATCTTTTTGATGAAAAGGCTCTGTCCTCATGTGTCTGACCTAACAGATTTTATTAGCAGTCAGTCTAGGTTGCTTTGGCTGTCATAAAGGACATATGATCTGGATTTCTTAGTGTGTCTGAATACTGGAAGGAAATACTTAGTCATGGGTCTACTTCTGTAGGACTTAGATGTCTTTTCAGGAGTAGGGTTTTCACAGAGATTTTTACACTAGCTTGTGTCGTAAATAATGATCATAATGTGTGTTTGCTTTTGGAATTGTTTATTCTTAAAAGGCACAAATATCTTCTCTCTCGTGTGTCTCTAAGTGTCTGAAACACAGTTTATTGACTTTAATATTATAGATAATTGTTTTGGATTGCCTCAGTTAAATCTGTAATGATTTTGTTCACGTTTTTGTGTGTGCTTCTTTGATGTATATTTCTTACCTCTGCTTTAGGATTATGCAAAGGAAAGATATGGAGTGTCTTCAATGATACAATCCCAAGAAAAACCAGGTCAGTTAAAAATGAAAAAAATTTTTTAAAAAGAGATGGTAAAAAGAAGTTATGTACTAGAAATCTGCAGTACTTGTTTGAGAAATAATTTGCCAGATTGTGCTGCTGTTCTTTCCCTTGATTTGAATGCATTTGGCACTTGTGAGGCTGCATTTGGAGTGCTGTGTCCAGTTTTGGGCTCCCCAGTGCAAGGAAGACAATAATGTTTTGGAGCCAGTGCAATGGAGAACTAACAAATTGCTCAGGAAACTGGACACAGGGTCTCTGAGTAGAGGCTGAGGGAACTGGCCTTGTAAAGGAAGCTGTGGGGTGATGTTATTAATATTTAAAGCTACTTAATGGGAGAGTGTAGAGAAAATAAAGCCAGACTCTTGAAGATGTGTGGTAACTGGACAGGAGGTCATGGACATAAGCTGAAACACAGGACATTCTGGTGAGACAAGGAAAAAAAAAATCATGAGTATGGTTAGATTAGAGCTGAGTCCAGAAAGATTATGGAATCTCAGTCTTTGCCCTTGCCTGGACCATGCCCTACACAAACTGTCAATTTTTGTCTCTGTCCATAACTGCAGCCTTTTTTTTTTTTTTTACTAAGCTATTATTATTTATAATGTACTGAGTCCTCAGATGTCAGGTTTTCTTTGTTTTGAGTAATTTCTGCCATGGCTTGCTCCAACAGGTCTATTTCTGAGTAGGATATCTCTGCTTATGCAGCCTTCATTACTCCTGGGTCCGACCACCAAATACATTAATATTATATATTAATATTTATGGATTTTATAATTATTCATACCACTGTGAATTCAGGAAATCTTCGTTTTATACTGAATGAGAATTGGCATTCAGAAAGACATATCAGCTAGAGAAGAGTCTCTCAGGTCAACATCCCAGAAACATGTGATTTCGTGCATGGAACAGAAATGAGGGAAGATTTAATAGACTAGGTTCTTGTAACAGCTTCATAATGAAATGTAAAAAAGAAACATCATCTGTAATTAGGTCATTTTTTTTTCTCCTGTATTGGTTGTTTTGGCTGACCTCCCTTAGGAAGGGAAATGCGGAATACAGGGAAGAGGAGGAGCCATGAAAGCAATCATAGGTTGAAACCAGCTGAAGAGAAATGATGTAATGGGACAAGAAAATCATTAGAGACTGTATTAACAGTCATTATTGAATAAAATACGTACTCGCAGCAATTGAAATCACATTGTAAGCCAGCCCAGCTGCTGGCTGCTGTGGTCTCCCTCTTCCTGATGCTGGGTCTTCTGCCGATCCATTTCAACGTGCTGATAACAGCGGTTTGTTCAGCCAGCTTAGCCGGGTAAAAGAAACTGGCTAGGGCTCTGGTGGCTTCTGGAAGGGGCAGGAACGCAGCTTTCCATAGTGATGTGTAACCACATAACAATCCATAAATTGGTGTGCAGTCGCAACCTAAAAGGTGTAAGACTAAGAAAAAGGCAACCTCTCCAAGTCAGCATCTGACTGGGTGACCTGCACTGCTGACCGTAGGCTGAGAGAGTGGCCTGTTGGATCTCTGCTCCCTGTGCTCTTTGGTGCTGGCTTTGGCTCACCAGAGTTTCTGCCAGATGCGTTTCCTCTGCCAGTTTCCCACCCCATAGCAAACAACTGTGGGAAACCGAAACTGGCAGATAAAGATGGTGGATCAGATCCTCCTCTCGTGGAGAAAGTTTGCCCTGCCAACTGTCTCGTATTCAAAAGAAACTCAAAAATACTCAAAAAAGAAATATGAAGGAAAATAGTGAAAGCTACAGGAAATTATATTGAGACGGCTGAGCACTGTACTTGGATCTGTTGTCCCCTTGACCCTTGAGCTTTAGTTAGAAAAAAAATGTCACAGCCAATATATGGACAAGACTGAGTAGATTTTCCATTGGACTTAAAATACAACCTATAACAATCCTGCTCTTCTGTTTTTTTAGAAGGTGGTTATCCACAACACCAAAACTAGGTAACAATAAAAACTTAAATGCATATAACTAAAAAAGTTCAAGATCAGCCTTGTCCCTTCCTTGGGACTAATGCCCTCTTATTTAAAGATTCAGTAGTTCCTGCCAGGGAGCTCTTATCAAAGGATTCACAGGAGGGTGAAGTCACACTCAGCATCAGTAGTGCATATGTGCTTTTGCCAAAAGTTTTTGCTTGCATTGAGTGTCTTGGAAGAGCTACTGCTTGGGGCAGGGGGTGGTGGGGTAGTACAAATCTGCCTGTACTGTATTAGTTTTGTTTGTTTCTTAAGTTTGCGTGGGTAGTGCCATTTCTAAGTTAGAATAACAGACTGTGGTCAGACAAGTGCAGATCCACATGTGCTCTGGTAGCTGGAACCCACAGGCAGCACAGGCATTGGCAGGAGCTCAGCGGGACAGCTGCAGCGCTGCTGCTTTTAGCCGTGCTGTAGTAGCTGTGCTGTCCTGAGGACACCAGCAGGACATGGGAAGCTAAAAGCCTTAGAGTGATCAAAGCAAATTATTCTCCCTTTCCGAGAGAGACGGTTATTGTCCTTTTGCCATCCTCGTAGATTCTGGTTCCTCTGCAGGGAAATTCAGACTTTCTTCATGTGTTCACAAAGTTGTTGCGTAGCTGCTCCATCCTGCTCTGCTGGTCTCGCACAGACCTGCGCCTCCTTTCCTGGCCCTCTTCAGTCTTTGCTAGCTCTGGCTGCCCTGATCTTCTCACTTCCTGTCCTATCATCTCTTTAAGTCCTTCCTGCCTGCTTGAGGCTATGATTGCTAGTAAAACTCCCGTTTGCCTTGCCATTTTCCTCCTTCAGCCCCATTGCTTTCATCTCCCCTCTCTGGATGCTGCTTTCATCTTACACTGCTTTTGACTTACAATTTTTTTATTAAACTAATCTTTTTTTCCAGTGCATCCAACATAATAGAGATGCTGGCACTTCACAGAAACAGCAGAAATATTGATCACACTGTTTGAAATTCCATGAAGCAGATAAATAAACTTAGTAAATAGGCTGATGTGACAAGCAGGAATGGGGGTCTGAGGGTGGAAAAGTGGTTTGTCCTGTATAATCCACACGGCTTTTTGAGTTTTTATCTTTTCTTCCCATGATTTGGTTTCTGAGATAAAGATAAGACTATTTGGTGCCTATGAAAAAATATGGTCTCCCCTTAAGCATGATTTGACATGGCAGTGTAGGTAAGGTAGCATGTGTGATTTAGGGCTAAAAGTGTGATTTCAGACTTAGAGTGTTCTGTTTGAACTTTGTTAAAATCTTTTGTTCCCTTGTCTTCATTGCACCAGTAGCATGGTTTTAAAACAGCTTTTATTTTTGCGTTATCTAATTGTCTGTAACTTTGTGTGACATGAAGACAGAAAAGCGTAAATAAAGCTTGTGTTTGTGAATGCACAAGTATGTGGCAGTCAGAAGTGGGAGGACCTTAAAGGTTAGAGCAAGAAGTTTCATTTTTTTTATGAAAGAGAGAGAAATGAACTGCAAGGAATTCTGGGTGAAATGATATATGAGAGTAGAGAGGGAAGTTTCAAGCTACAGTGTATTGCCTGGGCAGGAGAAGATGAGTGACAAAGGCACGTGATTGCTTATGCTAACAAATGTTCATTACCGTGAACTACTGGTGTTTTAGAAATGAGAGGAAAAGAAGATGACTGCAAGTGTTGGAGGAGGGAAGCAACCTGACATAGTAGTTGCTACATCTCGATTTTTTCAGTGGAGCACATTGACAGCCCCAGACAGAGGCCGTGGGCACAAACAGAAACACAGGAGGTTCCCTCTGAACAGCAGAAACCTTTTTTACTGTGAGGGGGACCAAGCAGTGGCATGGGTTGCCTAGGCGATATTAAAAACCTAGCAGAACATGATCTTGGATAGCCTGCTTTATGTGGCCCTACTTGAGCAGGGAGTTGAGCCAGAGGTCCCTCACAGCCTCAGCCATGCTGCAATTCTGTGCTGTGCTGTTGAAGACAGTGACTTTATGATGTCTCCTTTTGGATATTGCTTTATTACCCTTTTTCTGAAAGGTGAAATAGTTTTTAATAATTTATACTGTGTAAAATTTTTTCTGTTTAAGGTGTCTTGTTTAGTTGGGATGCAATATGAACCCTTTGTGTCCAAAAGACTTTTTAAAGTATTTATGTAATGCAAGTGGTTCCTGAAACACTAATGATACATAAAAAGGGTAACACCTCATTCTGTCTTTATGCTTGTGCCTGGAAAATGTTTTAAGTTCCTACAACACGGTTTACAGTTGACTGAAGTAACTTCAACTGTCCGAGTATCAAACTCTTAGAGATACTAAAGGGTTGTGCTATAGCACTATACTGATAAAGTTTGAACACTGGAAGTTGCTGACAACTTCCCTGTTCCACTCTCTCCCCTCCCCAGAACATGCACGCACATACATTTTTAATATGTTTGAGTCAATTTCCTATCACATTTCTTTGTGCACTTTCATTTTGTTTTGATGTCTCTGGAAGAAAAAAACTACATTGCCTTGACCATAAGCTGATAAATATTTTCAGCCCCCTGAAATTCCCAGTGCAGAATAATAGGTTTGCAGGGCAAGCTGTGCCTGGCATTCAGAGACAGGGAAGGAGTCCAGAATGGCAGATGGTAACCTAGGGTAGGCAAACTTTGGAAAAGTTCTGGCAGGAAAAGCCTAGAGTGGAAGTGTCTTACTAATTTAATGTTATTTTGAAACAAGGGAAAAGTCTGTGATGAAAGGCAGAGAGAGTGAATTTGCTTTTGTTAGATATCATAGAATCCTAGAATAGAATCATGGAGTGTCTCGAGTTTGAAGAGACCAATAAGGATCAATATTTCCCTTGAAGATTTTTATTTTTTTATTTTTTTTTGCTAATAAGCAGGGGTTTTAATCCACATATGCACTGTAAATCATTAAGTGTAGCTGTTAGAAGTGTTGAGGTTACATGCAATGCTATGTATATCCCCTGACTGATTTGTAGATACTGTAAGTGTTTGAGACCATGCAAAAATACATTTGCAAAAATATCTGCAGAAAAGTACAATTAAACAAGTACATTTCAAGTAACAGTGGCACAGAATCATAGAATCTTTTGGTTGGAAAAGACCTTTGAGATCATTGAGTCCAACCGTACATGTCTAATACTAAACCAGCATATTGGCAGTTCATAATGGTTGTATACAATTTTTAAAATCCTGATTTATTTAAAAATATTTTCCTTTATAACTTTTATTTTTCCTTTACTATTCAAAACCTGTCTTTTCCAGACCATGCATTCCTATTGTTATTTAGCCTTCTTGGCTACACAGAATTTGAAGGGCTGTTCCTGATGAATCTTGGCTCCTACAATGACAGTAGTGCTTGATCAGGTTGTCAAAGGGGTTCTTTCTTAAAATAAATTTTACTGGGTTTACACAGTAGTACTCTTGTTGCTCCAAAATGCTTTTGTGTTTGTCAAAATTAAACTTTTAATTTCTAAGGCACACTTATTTGTGGTTTCTTTCTCTTCTTTGTTTTAAATAATTATTGTATTGTTCACTATTATTATGTAGACACAGAGAATAGTCTGAGGCTTTGTTTTGCTGTGTTCAACATAACTTTGATTTTGCACAGTGGGGCAGAGCAGACATCTCTTAGCAGAAATTCAGGTTGGTAAGTGCAGGTAGTATAGTGCAGCACAGTGAAATTCTGTCAAATATAGCGCATTCATTCTGGGTTCTGCCATCCATGACCTACAGTTAAGTCTTGCATTTGTTTTAGTGCAGTTTGACCCTGCTATAAAAGTCAAATGATAAGCTTGAACCAATTTAAAACTGCTTGATCAGGTACAATTCACTGAGAAAGGAAATGGGATTTTGTGTATTTTTGGTACATCTATTATGCTATAGATGAAAAAATAATGGTTTAGATTTATTATAAATTTTAGCAATGATAGAGGTAGCATTTTGAGTTTAAAGTAAAAAATGTTTTGCTTGTTTTGTTTTGTTTTGTTTCAAAACCATTCTTACATGTGCTTTTTTTCTTGTAATTCAGATAGAGTTTTGATTCGAGTAAAAGACTTGACAGCGGAGAAGGCTGATGAAGTGGTTTGGGTTCGTGGCAGAATTCATACAAGCAGAGCTAAAGGTGAGATGCCTGCAGGGTCTTAATTTCTATTTCCTCATATTGTTAGTAAGGCCTGGTTATTTATTTTGGCTGCGTGACCTGTTAGTTGTGGCTTGCATACAAGAAAACTTTGCCACCTGGTTATTCTGTGTCTACTCAGTGTTCATTTTGACTGGTTGTTTTCTCTTCTTTCCGTCTTTCTCTTCTGAAAAGGGGAAGAGGAAATTTTGTTCTCATCTAGGTAGAAACCTGGTATTACTATTACATTGTAGTAAAAGTGAATTTTGATTTTATCTTGTTACTATGTGTGGACAATTGTAAATAACGGGAATTTTTAAATATTGTAGTCAGTCTCCTTTGGGTGTCAACGGCATGAAATAAAACAGTTACAAGATTCTATTGTAACACGTAGTTTTATGATAAAGGTATCAGCTGTCAGACAGACCACATTTATTCTACTGTGTATGAATTTTTTCCCTTTACCTTTTCTTCAACAGGAAGCAAAAATCTGTGTTAAAATTTCAGAGTTTTAACTTTCAGTTGCCAGTATCTGATTATATCATAACTTGAACTTAGAATAAGAAACAATATCTTTCTTTAACAAGGCAAAGGGAAGATACTTTTATAGGTTCTCAGTAGTGCGGGCTGGCCTACTTGGCTATCTTGACAACCATATTACTTCCCAGGAATCAGAAATTCTCTCTGGAGATCAGTTTGCCATATGCAAACTTAAATAGGCTTTGGCCTTTTCAGTTGACATCAGGTGCTGACAACTCTTGTACTGGTTTCAGTTCTTTTTTGGCAGCTCTGTAGGAAGGTATAAATACCTTGTCTTCCCAAGAGTTAAAAGAGCATAAAGAAATTATCTTCGTGATGTCTTAGAATTGGGAATGATGCAAACTAGGGGTGAGAATCTTGTACAGAATGTTTAGTTATTTTTTTGAGGCATCATTTTCTTGCCAAAAACACCTCTTAATGAGTCTGTGTACCACAGTCATTTAAAGTAAGGAACTGCATGTAAATATATACATATAATGCACATAGTAATTGGTATTGGAATCTTTAAATTTACGGAGTCCTCTGTGATTTCCTCAGTAGTTATATAGTGTGGTCTTACATGGAATTCTCTGCTGTGTATATAAATTGTCAAGCCCAAAAGCTGTGAAAGCCTTGGTTGTTACAACTCAAAGTTGTTCAGACAGGAGACACTTACCTAATTTGAATGCTACTGTAAGTATACAAATAAGAGTATCCTCACAGCCTTTTCCTTTGCAACTGTAGTAAGAGTTCAGATTATTAAGAAGATTTAGTATATTAAGGACAGGTGACCATGCAAACCTTTAAAACAACCTGAAGTTCAATGGTTGTTTGTTACTGTCTCTATTGCATCTGTATATGATATCTTGCATGATATATGCATTTACTTCAATCAGAGAAACATATACGTAACATGGCAATTTTAACTTAAAAGAACCTGTCATCCTTCACCTTTGACCTCGGGAGAGACTATTGTTTTCATGAAATAACAGTGCTTATTTTCAAAACTGATTAACACAACCTGAAGAATGAAAACAGGAGGAGTTGATTATGGGCATGAAGTGTTCTCAATTTATTGATTGTGCTTCTTGTTCCCTCTTGGGCTGACAACACAGAACAATCCTGACATTTAGGGAATGCTGCTAGGGATTGCCATATGCTTGTTTACTTAAGCTTTGGGGGAGAGAATCTTAGAAGAAAAGCAAATGTTTAGGAGTAAAAGTAACATTAGCCTTTCCCACGCACATAGTGGTGCTATTCCTACCATTATGGAAAGGAAAGTCTTGGAGGGAACAGGAAAGTCTTACAGAAAAATAGCATTAGATTTTCTCAGAAGCTCGAGTCTTGACTCCTAAATAACCAACATAACCTTTATTTAACCCTGTCGAGTTCTGACCAATAAACCAAAACAATGAATGTGAACAACTGCAGAATCCAGCTGTCTCGTATATCAGCCACTCATGAAACCCGATGGAAATTAACTGGAAGATGTGTAAAGAATGGGGTGTTGGGCATTTCTGTGGGTTGTGCTCAAGTTAAAGTGCTTGGAGCCCTGTGGTTTTTACCATAGATTGAATAAATGTTATTTCTGGCCTTATTTTAAAGCCATCCTAAGCTACTGATCATGTTTATCATTGAAAAGCAGTTGGGAAATGAGTCTGGGTTCTACCACGCAACTGCAACTTGCACAGTAAGTTAGACCTGAACTTGGTTTTGGTTTAGGAATGCAAAAGGTTTATTAAGCATGACAATTGTATGTCTGAATATAAAAGCATCATGAAGAGCAGTTTAAATATTGGACCAGATTTTATAGTAAGCTATATAAAGTTTTCTCCTTGCCAGCAGATGTAGGTAACCAGCAATGTGTTCACTTATATGACCGAACTTTTTTTACTCTGCATACAAATTCCTCACTTAGATCCTTTTCTCTTATAAGGTCTTGGTCATTTGGTGCTTACATCCAAGAAAAGAAATGGATTCCTGTTTGGTTTTTATGTGGTTACTTTTGATGGGATTTTCTATGTGGTGTCTTCTCTCATTTGTTCAGTAACTGAAAGTTCCTTGCATTAGGCTGAGTCAGGCTTTTTAACCAAGTTTATTTTGAAGCTTTTCATCTTTCTAGGCATTCCTGTGGGACACAGTACTGGTTTGTTTTATGGAAATTAGAGTAGTTTACTTTGAATGTGAATAAATTTGGTCTTGAAGTTTTCACTTAAATACCATGTAAATACTTTGAATCATAGAATCATAGAAACTTCTGGTTGGAAAAGACCTTTGAGATTGAGTCCATTATCCGCTAAACCATGTCCTTTAAAAACTCATCTATCCTTCTTTTAAATACCTCCAGGGATAGTGACTCAACCACCTCCCTGGGCAGCCTCTTCCAGGGCCTGACCACCCTTTCAGTAAAGAAATTTTTCCTAATAACTAGTCTGAACCTCCACTGGCACAACTTATGGCCATTTCCCCTTGTTCTATCACCTGTCACTTGAGAGAAGAGATCAATGCTTGCTCTCCCACAGCCTCCTTTCAGGCAGCCGTAGACAGCGATGCGGTCTTCCCTCAGCCTCCTTTTCTCCAAACTAAACAACCCCAGTTCCTTTGGCCGTTCCTAGTAGGTCTTGTTTTCCAGCCCCTTCCCCAGCCTCGTCACCCTTCTCTGGATGCTCTCCAACACCTCATTGTCCTTCTTATACTGAGGGGCCCAGAACTGCACACAGTACTCGACGTGTGGCCTCACCAGTGCTGAGAACAGGGGTACCGTCACCTCCCTGGTCCTGCTGACCACACTGTTTTTGATACAGGCCAAGATGGCATTGGCCTTCTTGGCCACCTGGACACACTGCTGGCTCATATTCAGCCACTGTCAACCCCCAGGTCCTTCTCCTCCAGGCAGCTCTCCAGCCACTCTTCCCCAAGCCTGTAGCTGCTCAGGGTTGTTGTGCCCCAAGGGCAGGACTCTGCATTTGATCTTGTTAAACCTCATCCCATTGGTCTCAGCTGATCAATCCAGCCTGTCTAGATCTCTTTGCAGTGCTTCCCTTCCTTCAAGCAGATCAACACTTTGAAACACAGGGAAAACATCCCATAATCCTGATATTTTTCTCACTCTGATGCTTCCTTTTTTCTGTCTCTTGATCTGGATAGGCATCTAATCAAGAACTAGATCTGATTATGGCTTGCCTTTTTGATACTTTATTTTGCATTCATTAGGCTCTTTTGGGAAAAGTTCTGTTCCCTCCTACAGCCTTTGTATCTGTAATATTTAAACTGTTCCTATCAGTGAGGTTTGTTTGATCACATATCTTCTCTGCGATTAGAAATGGTTATACCCTACAAAACATCCTCTTTCCTCATGAAACAACTACTGTTACTCATGACAAAAAAGAGGAGTGCTTTTATAATGCACTGTGTTGTTAATTTCTCTCTGAGGAAGAAGCATTTCAAATGACCGTGTTTCCTTGAATCTAAGTTAAGGAGTAAATCTTTATTAGAAATGTGAGGAGAACTATGAAATTATTGTAACAGTCAGCTAAATAGATCATAAAGAGCTTTGTTGGCTTGGAAATACCTGTTTTAAAAGTCAACAAAGTGCATTATCTTCTTTATAAGTTATTATTAATTCCTGTTAACTCTTTTTTCTCTAAGCTGTTCATGAATAAATTGCTCTTATAGGAATTTTTACTTGGGTCTTTTAGGTTCTTGTCATTCACCAGAATCAATACTCCTTTTGTTCCTCTTCATTCTGAATGTGTGGTGTATTATGGAATGAACATTGTTGGTTAAGTCCCTGTGGTGCAAAATCAAGCCTATTTCTCTCAGAGCAATTTAGTAAAATGAACTCTACAGCTTTAATTTGAGAAGATGAGAAAAAACTTCTTTCAAAATAACAGACTTATAGTAGTAGTGAGCAAAGCAATACAGAAAGGTATTGCAGTTTAAGAGCAATATGTATTTTAAAAATTACGATTTATAGTTTTTGTTTTGTTATTTTTAGATTAGGTCACATGTTTATAGATGTAAGGCAGAATTATTTGATTTCTCTTAATGTTTGAGGATTGTGTGTGTGCATGCAATGCTGATGAGTTTGATGTAGCTGTCTGGGAAGGGGTGGTAAAGGAGGGACCCTCCCCTCTTAAGCTCAGCTTAATATTGAAGCAGTAGAGCGTTTTTTCTCATTCACAAGGACATCGAGTAACTTGTCCTTAATACACCTGCGTTGTTTTTCTTTGTATTCAGGGAAGCAGTGTTTCTTAGTCCTGCGTCAGCAGCAGTTTAATATCCAGGCTCTTGTGGCTGTGGGACAGCATGCAAGCAAGCAGATGGTAAAGTTTGCTGCCAAGTAAGTAAGCAATTATATCCTGTTGTCAGAGTAAACAATGGTGGGAACTAGGACTCCCAGGGGTTGGGACCATTTTCACACATTAACATCAATGCTTCGTTTGTTTTAAAATGTAGTTATTTAAATTGTCAGCTCACTATTGCACTGAATACATTACACTGACAAAAGATAAAATAGAGAACAGGCTTGAAATTCATCCTGAACTGCTGAAGCAGCATTCTCTCGCCATAGACAACCTACGTTTACTTTCAAGCTGGCTAACAAAAAGTCTGGCAAGCTGAGCTTAGTGGGACTCTTGATTTTGTATGTGGTGTTTGTGTGCGTCTGCACGTGTTTGGGGTTTTTCTTCTACAAGATGTGCACTGTAGTAATATGTTTTATAGCAAGAATTTACATGAAACAGTTCCGTATTGCAAGTCCTTACTGATTTGAAGAAATTGAGTTGCTTCTGAATAAATCTTATTTACAACTTATTTTTGGCACTAGAATGTTTAATGAGATTTAAATTAATTTTTTAATTATTTGAGGGTTGTAAGAGACTTTGCAGTTAAACAAATATTTGTTGCAGCAATTAAAATTCCGTTATTTGGTTTGCTTCATTCTTACTGATAAAAAAAATTATCTTCCCCTGCTTCAAGTGCTTTCAGGTTGTTCAATACTAAATATGCTTGCATGGCAGTTTTTATAGTAGAGCTTTTGATCATGTACATCTACTTGTGCACAAATAGAAATATGGTTTGATTTGGTGCAATAATGTGTTTAACATGTGGCAGTCAGGTTGCTTCTGTGTGGTTCTTGGCACTACTCTCATTCCAGGGAAGGGAAGACTCCACTAATTAGCTGCAGAAATGCTACAGCCTTCAACCTTCAATATGTCAGGAGAGGAGGGATTAATTATAGTCCAGACTTCCAGAAGCCAAGTTAAGAAGGTTAGGATATTGCTTCTGCTGATGAGGTTCAGGGCAACAGGAAAACAGAACCAGCAGTGTTTGTTGTTTGGCAGTGCTTAGTGTTGGCAGTGCCAGTGTGAAGCATGCTATTTGCAGGTGTTTATGAGCCAAAGTGGAGTTGTCTGTTTCTTCATGAAATGGTTTGTTCTCTCAGTGCTTAGAATCTTTGAAAAGAATTAAGTGTATAACCTACTTGTTCCCCAGCTCATCTCCCTCCAACCTGCCGACAGTCTGCCTGCAGTCTCTCAACAGCTTTACACTACACAACAGTGAAATGACTCTTTTAGTTGTGATGCTCACTGTCCCATTCCAACATCTCTCTTACTCAGTTTTCTTCATGTTTTGTTCCTCCACATCTGAATTTCTTCTGTTTCATGAGTGGCAGAGCTCAGGAGAGGGAACGTGATTGTTCTTTTCTTCCATGTGCTGACTCTGCCACTTGTAATCTTGCAGTGGCTTTTTTTTGATACACTAATCACTTTTAATCAGTTATTTTTTTGCTAGGTTAGTGCTTTAAACTGGGTCATGGAGGTTCAGAGCTAACAAGGAGTGGTAGGTAGTGGAGAAGGGTATCTGGAAAAAGAGTGCAAAGCTTCTTTCTCTTCTGGCAGCAGTGAGCTGTTAAGTCAGATGGAACCTCATCCTTAGGTTCTTTCCAGCTCCCTGTCATCTCCCTGCTTTTCTTGATGTGACAGGTCTGATTTCCTCTGAGTAGGCAGACTCATGATGTTTGTATTGTGTTTCAACTTTTCATTTTGCTCCTTTTTGTGAGAGCATTTGCTAGCTAAATCCTGATATATCAGCTTTTCTGATTTATAGCAAGCATATTTTACTTATCATTTGTGCTTCTGAATGTTTACCATCTTATGCTCTGACTGTTAGAACTTCCTCTGCCACAGGCTTCTGGGTTTTGTTTTGGGGGTGTGCTTTGGTATTTTAACACCACTAATGCAATCATCTTCCTGTGGTGCCTTCACACCAACAAACCTATTTTGTTAATATCCTGCCATGCTCTTGCATTCTCCAGTGTTTTATATTCTCCTACAATTTTGTCTACTGTTGCCATTGCAGCTGCCTCTTGCCCTTCAGAGGCTGCTGCTGTTCTCTGACTTCCAAGTGCAGTTGTGGTCACTGTCAGTCACACCTGAAGCACAGAACAGTACGTGCCCTGCCTTCAGTCACTTTCCTGCTAGTTTTCACCTGCTGTGGAATGATGCCGTCATTACCAGCAGATGAGGCTGGTCTTAGATGTCTAAAAATAACTATACTGTTTCTCTGCCTTTCTCAGTGTCTTTTTTCATCATCTCCTCTTGTTCTCTACACAATAAATAAGGAAATGCATATTTATTGAAGAAAACATTTAACTTAAATTACCATACATTTCAATTAATTTTTTTAAGCTTTTTCACTGGCAGTATGTAAAGGTTATTTTTCATGTGCTGCTTTCTTGTATGTTGGTACTGAGTCCAAGACTTTCTTTAAAGGAGTTTATGACATTCTGGATCTTGAATTTTTAATGAGAACTGATTAAATAATGAGCACTTTTTGTACAAATTTTCATAAATAGTAAAACAGTTCCTCTTTTAGATATTGGCACGTGGAAACCAAGAACTTTCATAACCTGCTGTGGTCTAGCAACATTCATATACTGATTTTCTCCATTATCATAAGAATGTGAGTTATTTTGTAGTGAAATTCTGGTTTAACTCATTCTTACAAAGAGGTATCTGTGAGTTTAACTATGAAAAGTTTCTAGTTGAACTTTCAAAACGTATGTAGCCAACGACATAGAGCCAGTCAAGTACTAGGTTTGCAGCTGTGGAGTTCTTATGTCTTACGTCAGAAAAAAAAGAGCAGCCTAGTCCTGCTAGGGATGCTGTGTAAGAGAAAGAGTTAATTGTCTCTTTCATCCAGCAAGGTGCCAAGTGCTGCTTTAGTAATTTTTCAACATATTTTTTTCCATAAAGTGCTGGGTGTGGTCGGTTTGGGTTTTCTTTCTCTTTTTTTTCATATCAGCATTGACCCTTTCCCTGCCCCCCCTGCTCCATAGCCACGTGGTAAGAGATGACAGTTGGGAGAGGTGGTTAACAAATTCTAATTTAGCTGCCCAAACAATGTGCCCTCACTCAGGAAGTAACTTCCTGCCTCTTTGCAGTAGGCTACAGAGTGAAAATCCAGAAAAGAGATTAAAAATGGGGAAAAAAAAATGGGTAAACCTGTATGAAAACAGTGTCGAAAAATATACCCAAGTTCATCAGCTGGATAAATGGGACATACCAGGAAAACTGCTGGATGTTGCTGAAATGTTTACTTTATCCGTTTCTGTTTCATTTTTATATTGGTGACCTAGAAGAAAATGTCAAATTGCAGCTGTATAGTTTGCTTGAGACACTGAAATTGGAGTTTGGATTTTGTATAAGTTCAGGATTAATATTTAGCAAAGTAAGAGATGAGAAGTGTCAGATCATGATAGATAACTGACGTAACACGGGTCCACACAGTTCTCCTACCTACTGTGCTGGGAGATCTCTTGAGTTTTGAAAAAGAGGAATAAAATGGCATTAATATAATTTATGCCAGTCATTAGACCATTTCTGGAGTATTTTGTCTGCATTTGTTGTCTTTGTGTCTGAATACATGTCAGATTGGAAAAGGTTTTTGGTGAAGCTGCAGGGTGAAGTGATACGTGGTCAGACAGATCTGAGAGACTAAAGAAAACGATTCCATCCAAGAGGAATTGTTAAGTAATTTAAATCCCAGTCCGATGGTACCTCTGTATGATATTTTCTGCCAATGGAGAGTTCTTTAATCTGTAGCCACAAAGGTATGAGGAGATGCAATGAACAAATGTTCAAGTGAGGCAAACTCAAAAGGGAAATAAAGTGGAATTCTTCTCAGTGAAAACAATGAAAAATCTGTAAGGGATTTTGTTACTTAAAATCTTTAAAAGAAGAGAGACTTCTTTTCCCATGGGAGATAGCCAGGTTCATCCTGGTTGGTGTTAGGATGTTGGCAGAGGAAACAGGTTATTATATTTTTTGAATGAAGAGACTAAGAATAGTTGTTTACCCAGGCTTCATGTGTACAATGTCCATTAACTCCCCTTTCCGAGGGCTTAATGGATGCTTCTTGGTTTTGGGGCAGAAAGTGTTACTCAGTTGTTCCTACTGAGTTGAATAGAAAATGTTTATACTTTCAACTATTTACAAAGTTAACTCATTTTTTCAAAGTCAGCTGTATTGCCTTCAGCTTTCACTGATGTTTAGATAAAGGATCATTGATTTTTATAATTTATGACAGTTATTTAGTGGGTTTAGATTTGATGATGCATTA
Organism: Tapera naevia; assembly: GCA_033556795.1. Lineage (NCBI taxonomy): Eukaryota > Metazoa > Chordata > Aves > Cuculiformes > Neomorphidae > Tapera > Tapera naevia. Next base: position 84,124 of record JAUMJJ010000149.1, on the reverse strand, counting down.
ATATATTAATTTGTACAGTCTGCTTACAGAAAACAGTAATGAGGGGGAGAAAAGAAAATGAACAAGTATAGATACTTCCATTAAGTAAACCATTTTCTGTTTGAGGTCTTCAAAAGTTTCTTCCAGTTCTTCAGATTTTTCATTGTAATTCACTTGGTGAGGCCTGCACAGGGTTCAGGTTGCAACATGAAGCTGTTGATGAAAGGTGTTGCCATGCAGACTGCAATAATGCAATCCTGTGGTTAAAAGTGAAAGTCTTGGCTAATAGACATGGAGATAATTAAGAGGGACGTAAGGCATCTAGTGGACATTTTAGTAATTATAGTCTTGATTTTTTGGAAAGAACATGACATATGAAGGAGGAATTTGCAGAGACTTTTTTAGCATTGAACTTGATGAATGTATTACTAAAATAGCTTCTTTGACGATTAAAGAATATAAAGGTGTTATGTGTCTTAATGCATCGTGCATCCTAATTAATTTCTAGTCCTTTGTAATATTAATTGCACGTAGAAATATTGTTGTCTTTAGTAGAAATGGTGATAGCTTTGGCATACTTTTCTGCTGCTTTTGTTTGTTTCAGGTTTTTTTTTTTTGCTTGGGGGAATTTTATGAAAAAATCACCTGGATGACTTAAGACCACTGCTATGGAGTATAGTTTGCTGTAGGTACCAGTGTTAAGTAAAGCATCTTTTGTCTTGTTGTAACTTGAACTGAAATCACCATTTCAGTAAAATTCTTGGAATTACCTGTTGGGATCAAAGCAGCACCTTCTAGGGTTCTGTATAGTTTACACTGAATGGACTATGGTAGAGACTTTTTCCAGCACTCGATTGTATTGAGCATGGTTCAAAGACAACTCAAAACGCAAGCTTTTACTTCTATACCAGATTAGATGTGTAGTCTGAATGAGCACAAGGCTGTTTTGTAATTATCAAATCAAAGTTTAGAGTAGATAATGAATGTTTGTAAATAATAAAGATGGTCCTATGGAGTAGAAAACTTGGTAGTGTCTTTGTGTGCCCAGGCAATAAATCCATATTTGGGTACAGGGTTCTGCATAAGTAGGAACTGAGTTGAAATACATCTTAAAATTATGGCAAAATTAATTACTGAGGGATGTTATGTGTTTGAGACAAAGAAACTTACTGTTTTAATTGCAACTCCAGTTAAGAGAGAGAGAGAAAAAGCACATTAAATCACAGGGGCAAAGTTTTAAGGGTCTGTTATGCAAGTTTGCAAAGCAATATTACAGCTACAGTGATGTAAAAGTCAGTTTCTTCCTGTGTTTTTAAACTGATGCCATTTTGCATGTCTTGAATTCTGAGCATGTTCTGATCAAAGCTCTGTGATGACTTCACTGACACCAGTTCTCAGCTATGGGATTTAATTGTGAATCCATCAAACGACACATGTATATTTATTATTTTCTTTTTCACAGTGCAGAGAAATTACTTAAGTTTAAAACATTATTTTTATTTGAAATTGTCAATAAGAGGGCTTTTATTTAACAGGTTAGAAACTTGTATTTTTAATTAAGACACCACTGTTTGTATCTTTAGTGTCTTCTGAGCTTTCATCAAAATGTTGGCATGAAAAAGGAAGTGGGAAAAATAGAGGAGATCTGTTTAGGGGAAAAAAATCTAGCACAAGAGTGAAGTTTTTGCTTTTTTAAAAAATCATTTATTTGAAAAGTGAAGGGAATTTATAGTTACACCTAATACTATTTAGCATGATATATTCTCTGTGTGTTTCTTATCCTCAGGTCCAAAGCATTGTATTGCTGCCTCAGTCTTTTTAAGGAGTTTTGAACAGAATAATTTGTAAGAGAGGGTACTTCTAAGGTCTTAGTGTCATTTCTCATCTTTCTTGAATTCGTTGCTTCTGCTTAAGTAATGGAGATAAATGGAGGATTCCCCTTAACTACATGAATTCTGATTTCCAGCCCACTGTCGACCTCTGCTTTGTACAAATTTAGTAATTTGTACTTATTACTGATTTGAGCAACTATAGCTCTTTCAAAGTGTAAATTTACCCAAAACCCCATGCTATTTACAAGTTTTATGCAGTATGCGGAATTACCTAATGGTTAAGCAACTCAAGCACAAGAAGCACCATGGTCTGGATAACTGCTAGAGCAGCTGCCAATGAGTTCTGTCACCTGAAAGTATAACATCAGAGAAATAGTGTAATGAACTAAAATGCTTAAATTTGGCAAATTTAGTTACTTTTTATTTACTTATAGTGATGCTGTTAGGTTTTGAGAATTTTGCTGCTTCAGTTTCTCTTTGTTGCTTCAATATCATCAAATCTTTCAAGACTTTGATAATTTTTATTCAAAAATTCTGTTGGATAACTTAAACTGAGTTTCTCATGTGATTTTGCTGTAGCTGTACAAAAAGGCTGTGGGGCTCAAATACCTGATTTTGTTCACAGCTCTTGGGCTGTCTTATCTGGTGCTGCTGGATATATTGATGCAGATCAAGTGATTTGGATCATAGTTACCATCAGCAGTAGCTTGTACCTGCTGGTGTTTTGACCTTACCTCCTTTAACCAGGGGTTGCTGCCCCTCAGTAGCATCTCCTATGCATATAAATATTTATCTCACCGCCTTTCAGCTTAGCTCTGTGGGTTTTGTGAGTTGGGTTTGTTGGGCAGGGAGAGAGGTCTTACTAAAAATAAATTAAAAAAAAAGCCAACCTTGTAAGGTTGTTAATTGCTCTTTGCTTTACTGAGATCAGCAGTGGGCAGCTTGCCCGAAGACATCCTTGCTCATCTCTTACTGTTTGCAGTTTAATTGTGGGTCTACTGCTTACCTGATTTCTAAGGGCTTATGTGGTCAAGTGACGGTATAAAGTGCTTTCCGGTCTTCTCAAGGAGGCCAGAGAACTGAAAGATAAAGTTAATGGTAACAGTTAATTTTCATCAAAAGGAAAGCAATATTGCCTGGTATTTGGCCTTTTGTAAGCAGGCTAGCAAAGAGACAGGGTGAAAATACGTTTCCAGTGGGGGTCAGATTATCTGTAGAAAATTACTGGTTTAAAGTCCAGGACCTTAAGTATTATAAAAACTGTTCATACAAATTATTTTCTCATGTATAATTCTTGAGGCTTCTGCTATTGTTTGCTTATAGTACACATACTTAATATCATATTTTTTGAAGACTTTCAAGATGTTATGTGGTGTTCTAATGTATTATTAGTGATGGTTAGCGGAGAGCAATTAAGATGTCCCGTTGCAGAGAAATTCCTTAAAAGCATCTTACATCTTTCAGTAACAAGTCATGAAGTTTAAACAAGCGCAGTCAGTTTTGATTTTCCCCTCCAGATCTAGGACTTCCTTTCAGTTTGTTGTTCTGCTGGTTAAGACACATCTTTCAGACCATTGCATCAGCTGACACATGAGAGTGTATGTGGCCTAGAAAAAGAGCTGGGCAACTTGTCAGTTTATATACGCAAACAAAAAGAACTAGTGAGCACTAAGCTTAATCACAGTTTTTTCCCTCCCAGGTCTTCCATCCTGGTTTGAATTTACTGTGGCTGGGAATATTTTAGCAAAGTCCTTCATGACTCCATTATCAAATATAATAAGTATACATCCTTAACTGTTTTCTTGTTCCAGCAGTCTATACAGTACTTGGACACCCTGGTGCTCAGTGCTGAGTCTGCTGCAGCATGCAGTGAGGTTTAGTAAAGCCTCCTATCCTCTCTTTATTGACAGCATAAACAAAGAGAGCATTGTGGATGTGGAAGGCGTTGTGAGGAAGGCACATCAGAGAATCGGAGGCTGCACTCAGCAAGATGTTGAACTTCACGTTCAAAGGGTAAATTTTTAAGCAAACAGAGCACTGGTTAATGGTTTGAGAGATTATGTGTTTAGGCTGTCTGTCTATCTACATATATAAACTTTGTCAGTAAGCAGTCCCATACCAGAGAAATAAACTGCTTTACAAATTTCAGTGTATCATATGTAAATATGGAACATATCTGGCTTTAACAAATTTGTTTTTTAGAATTTCCTATTTTTATCTGCAATTTGAATTACAGTACTAAGTGAAATCACATATTTCACTAGAAGAATTTGGCTAGGAGTGCTTGTAATTCTAGTTTTTAATTCTTAACTGCAGCAGATGCAGTGATAAAAAGTCTGCTTCTTTTTAAAGTGCAGGTCAGAAGGTTCCTTTTTATCAGAAAGTTACAGTCTCCCCTTAGTACAATGAAATGGATTATGTAACTCCCAGCAAAAGTAAAGCTCTGTAATTTGTTTAAATAGAAAGCATATTTAAACCTTTGTGTAATATCCTTTCCTTCTAAAGGTTTTTCACCCAAACTGCACGCCTATAGTGCAGCTGAAACACAGTCACCTCAAGAACAGAGTACAACTGCTATTATAGTTATAGCAGAGAGGTGAATTTTAGCTAACAGCGTTGACGAAAATCTACAGATTTTGTAGAAACGTGTTTTTTATGTGTGTGCAGATTAGCACATGCTTAATTTTTCCGAAAGAATATCAAATAAACATCACCTATGACTAGGCAGTAAGGCAAGGCAAGTTGTTTTTCATTCTCTAATTGTATTTTAGGTATCTCATAAATTTTCAGTCTGAAGTGGCTCTTTGAGGTATAATGAGGCGATAAGTACAGGGTGATCTTTCTGGAATCAGAACTTAAAACTCTGTGAAATCTAATTGTTTCAGACCTGGCATTCATGCCCGAAGGCTTGTCCCTCAGGCAGTGTGTATTTCCTCAACTCAGTGTTTCGCAGAAGAAAAAAAGATATTTTTAATATTTCAAAAGGAGAATAAGAACTAAGCATTTCCAGTATTGTTGTGAGAATGCACCCATGTTTCTCCAGCATTTGAATAAAATCACAGTCTTGCAGCTACCAGCCTATGCAAACACTGTTTCAAGCCTGTGCCAGAAATATCCTTTTGTAAATCACACCTCCTTTTGAGCTGACTCTCATGCTATTTCTGTTCCTGTCTCAATTTCAGATGTACGTGATCAGTTTAGCTGAACCCCGACTGCCCTTACAGCTGGATGATGCTGTTCGCCCAGAAGTGGAAGGAGAGGAGGTGAAAAGTTTGCATCCTCAAATACTTTTTATTGTCTTTGTAATTAAAAAAAAGCATGAAAATGAGGCAGCTTCCTTAATGCAGTGGTTTTGGAGTTTTGAGAGGCTTACATTTTACCTCCTTTATGTTACGCAGCAGCACATTACAAATCTCCACAGCCTTGATGCCTGCTGACCTGCAGTAGAAGGTCAGATCCAGAGGGTTTGCAGTCTTGTGTGTGTCTTCTGGATCATCATAGATGGGGGCTGCCTGTGATCTCTGGGAGAAGTTACACGTTAAGCGTTGCTATGCTGCCACTTTGCTGTGTGTTCTTCCTAGAATGACCCAAAAACTCTGCTGAACTTAGAAATAGCCTTGGCTCTTAGCCAGAGGGTGTTTTCCTCCATTGATTTTGTTTTTTTGGGGTTTTCTTTTGGAGGTGCATGTTTTCATTATGTATTTCTGCACAACTATTTAGGATGGAAGAGCTACTGTAAATCAAGATACAAGACTGGACAACAGAGTCATCGATCTGAGGGTAAGGAACATACTGTGTTGCATGCTTGCCTGCAAGTGTTTATTCTTCACATTTCTAATCCGTGAAACAATAGAAGTCGTGCATTTGATGGAAGTGTATTGCTGGCCAGAGGAGAAATAAAGAACATATTTGTGAGTGGCATTGTGAAAATGCTGGGTTTTTTAAACTTGAATTTTCACCTTTCCTGACATTAATCAAAGAACACGTATTAGTAGCTTAAAGGTGACCATTTAGGATTTGGCATGTGACCATGTACCTCTGGGCTGTTTTATTGGTAAAAGTCAAAGGTGCCTGAATATGGACAACTGCAAGGCAGCATTTCTCCTCAAATGTAGGCTTTGATACCCAAAAACTGCAGTTCAGTTTTGAAGTGTAAGACAGACGTTTTTAATTTAACATGTAATTGAGGTGCTGTAATGCATGTGTTGCAAGTGATGTTGTACCAGGCCATGATACCAATCTCATTCTCTTTGTTTATTTCTCAGCATTCGTATCTTTTCTTTTTTTTTAAACACCTTTGTTCATCTAGTTCCTATAGATAGTCTTTTGTGAATTCATATACCTCCCAAATATTTAATCTTTCTGATCAGCAACAAAACACTTATCTACTATAAATCACTTACAGAACTTTTGTTCTTTTTTATGAAACAGCAGCTAACACTAAGCATGTGACTAATGTTTCATATTGACACAAGGCTTTCTGGTCTTTTTCCATATTTGGGTGTCCACAATAAAATTTTAATTAATTTTTCATTGAAGGGTGTGCTTAGCTCATTTTTATGGTTTATATAGTATTGCTTTCAGAGTTCTGATAATGGCAATTTATCTCTGAATCAATCTATGGACTAGGGAAATGCAACAAAAAAGTCAGTCATTTATTGAAAAATATGGAAGAATCCTGGCATTTAGATGCTTAAAGCATTTGAATGTGATCTCCTTACTTCAGCAACTAAAACTACTTGTGCAAATTGTTTCACTTGGACCAAAGTTAATTACTTTTCACTTGACCTTATGTATAACACTGAGCAACTTCCAATTTGAGATTACTTTCAGGTTACTCAGTATCTTGTCATGTTGGTCTCTTCATCTGTCTTGAATTAAGCCTTTGATGAAAAGAATTCTATACTAATGGTTGAAAATGAAAATCATTTAAAGGATCATCAGCTTATGGTGGTGTTAACGCAATGTACTAAGCTGAAGGGAGAGCTTTGGGATACTCAAAGTGTGAGTTTCACTTGAACTTCTTGTGATGAGGAAAAACACTCAACAAAGCTCCATACAAACTTAGGAAAATCAATTGAATTAATGAAATACCTGTATAATAAACTGGAAAGAGTCACGAACACCAAAGAGAACTGAGAAATAATACAAAGGGAAATAACAGTTTAAAAATACTAGCTGAAAGTAATGGTATGAAAGTGTCATTGGCAGTAATTCTGTGAGGGCATCTGCAGAGTAAAACCTAAGAAGGTGTATAGTAATGGAAAAAGAAGGAAGACATTAGTGATAGAATAAGCGCAAGAGATTGAACAGAAAGGGGCAGGCTGAAATTCTTCTGTCCCTGTACACGTTCAGTAGTCCAGGAGGACTTCCAATACTTAAATATATCTGCCAGTATAGCAGTAGAACATTAGATGTGAGTGTTCTGTCTGGAAGTACAGCTGGTAAGCTAAGCAGATGCTGCTGTCACATTTTCTAATTTCTATATGCCACTGGTCGCTATATCACTTATTCAGCAATGTTTGGCACCTTGCTTTGAGGTCTGAACCTTAACTGCCTTCTGCAGAAGCTCTTTTTCTCCTTAGCTTCAAGAGCTGCCACAATGTGGTGCTAAACAGCTATTTAATGCTGAACAGGAATTCAGGATAACATTTTACAAAGGATGAAATGCCAAATCTCAGTACTTCAGGGACTTATGTCTCATCCTCTGCAGGCACCTGTGGATGGATGTAACGTGGCTGCAGTTCTCCCTTGATTAGGCTTACATATCTATGTTGCCTTCCTCCTATGTATGGGAAAAGTTTCTGTCTCTGTCAGCTTTCTGTGTCTTTTCTGTTGCACGTTTCATTATTTGTTTCAGAACAAAAGCAGATCATTTTGGAACAGTAGGCTCATGCCTGTTCATAAGTTTGCTTTGTTTGTTCTGCAGGAGCTTTACTTGTGCAAAAAAAGATTCTAAATAATTATGTGTTATTTTGACCTGTTTTTTAAGAGAGAGCTGAATAAGCAAAAAAAGCTATTTAATGGAGAAAGGGGAAAACTCAGTGAGAATACCTGTGCTTATTTGTATTGAGTACATCCAAAGCGCTCCATCCAGTGGAAACACAAAGAGCAAGGACATGAAAGCAGTTTACCCATCAAAATAACTTAAACCTCCTCCCCCTCACCCCCTAAAAAGTAGTAATTGATTTTTGGTGGTTTGGTTGCACAGCCTGGAGCTGAAGTACAGATGCGACTTCAGAGAGCCCGTAGGTTTTCAAATGCACTGCATAAGTCAGCAAAGGAAGATTAGAAGATGTGATGTGTTAAAGCTTAGAGAGATACCTGAAACCATTGTTGGCCACTGCTCTCCTGTACCTCTTCCTTCTAGGAAATCCATATCAAGGGCAGCAGAGAAGAAATGTGAGCAGAATAGTTCTAACAAGAATACTGTGATGGCTTTTTCCTGCGAGTGTGGGAGGAAGTTCAACCAGAGACAGAGAAACCATCTAGTTCTGGTTTCCTCAGTGCCCCATTTTTTTAAGGAAGGATCAGGTCATTAAACATCAGAAATAGCAATATGTTTTTTTGGAGAAAGGTTCAACAAACTAAATGCATAGATTTTGGATAGAGTCAGACTTAAAAGTCATCAGTGTGGAGTTACAATGATTTTTGTCCTTTTGAATTCAATCTTTAAAGCAGTTAATTATTTTAACTAATTATAAGCAGTGGTTACCCAATGAGTTCATTGCATAGGGCCAGTTCATGGTGAAGTGGAGCTATGAAATTCAGTTATTGCATGAATGAAAGGGACTGGATTGCCGAAAATAGCCTTACTCCATCCAGCTATGATGTATACCAAGGAGAGTTTGATTATGATGCAATAGAAGGCGTGCAGTTAGTGGAGATATAACATGTAGAGTAATGCACAAAGATTGCAAGGCTTCAGTTCATGCAGACACATGAAAATAGGCTTGAGAGGTCCACTGTGTTTTTAAAAATCTTGCATTTTGACACAAATCTTGCATAGGTGTCGGATAGATTTTTTTGAAGTTAGGGATGGGAAGTACTTAGATGCCAAGATCCCGAGCTCTTGCTGTAGTTGTTGTTCTGGTGTATGCAGAGAAAATGGTGGTTATTTAGGGTGGAGGGGTTTTAAACATCCTTTCCAAGGAATGATGACTGAGGGAGATGTACGTCTGCTCCTGATGGGTTAACTCATAAAATATAGGTCACATACATTGTGGAGCAGAAGAATTGGGGCTGTAGGGACAAGAGTGCTGGTAAGAAAGAAGAGTCCTTGTATAGACCAGATTTTCTTTCATGTAACGACAAGTGACCTTGAAGAAACCGCTGTTGACCTAAGTATCTAGTTTTTGTGATAGCTTGATGAAAGTCAAAACAGTTGATTCTAGAGATATTTGATTTACCGTGCCTTTATCAGAGCAATTAAAAAAGCAAATTGGAGCACTGATTGTGTTTTTAAATCTTTACTTTTCTGTGTTTCTAAGTTTAACTGAAGTATTCAGTGGTGTGTAGACTTTCCACGCCTGTAAAAACACCTACAGAAACCATGTGTCACAAAGAAAGGTGAAAAACAACGAAGAAAAGACAAAAGGTGAAACACTGATTTTTCGGGTTTTGCTTCTCAGTTTGTCTTCCTCTGAATTAAAAAATCCATTTGAGTTCATCCAGTTTTAACAATAGCCCTGACTGATGTCCTTGCTCTGGCTCATATTTGATGTCCAGCAGCATTTTAGTCTTAACAGCATCTGTCCAAATTTGACTTGAATGTTACACGTTTGCAGTCCTGATGCTGTAATTGTGTCTGCTAATGCACAGCTCATGGTGATCAGAGCAGAGTCAGCCTTTTTAGGGTCAATATTATCCTTTTTTAAACTGCTGAGGGTAGAGTATGAACATCAAACTTCGTAATTTATAGATGTCAGACTACGTTATATGATAATCCAGATCTTAACACAGTTATTGTCAAAATACTTGATAACTTCAAGCTTGATCTCATTGTGTTGAATTCAATTTACTCATTGCAAAAGCTGTAGTTTTCCTGACTGAATTCAAGCTGTAATGATCAAGCAGATGTACAGTTTCTTTTACTCTGGGTAGCGATTTGGAATTGAAAACCTAACACAGTCCCAGTCCTTTAGACAACAAACTGCATGTTCATATCTTCTCTTTATACCATAAGTAATATTGAAATTTGAGTGAAAGTCGACTTCAGTCACTTTGGGTTTAAAAAAAGTTACTAAACATAAATCTTATTTCCTAGCAAAATCTTAATGTCTCATATATATGGTAGAGGAATTGCAAAATTATTTACATTATTAAAAAGAATGTGTACTGCTTAATAGTAGATTACATAATTTTCTCTTTTTATTTAGCCTACTTTATGTGTTCAGTGATTGCTCATGGTGGAAGATAGGTAGGTAGAGCAGGCAAACAAAAGCAAATCTGAGGTGAGTGGAACAAACTCTACAGCTGATGCAAGAGTGAAGAGAAAAGTTCACAACTTTGCACCCTTGAGATACAATCACGTAAGGTGTTAACTGCCCTAATTCTATAGAAACGCGTGTTGGTCCCTGGCACCTCACATGGCTGTAAATGTAACCCTGCAGCTTATGCTGAACAACATGTGATAATTGTTTTTATACGCTTATAGTGTTAAAATACGCTCTGTTCTATGTTTATCAATATTTTCCTTTGTGGCAATTAAGTGTGTACATCTGTGAGTTTGGCTACTTTCATAAATCCTGTTTTTAAAGCGTAATTTATAATTATAGATGGGATTAGGAAGACAGAGTCTTTGCTCTGCATCCTCACTAAAGCCAGGAGTTAGTTCCTGACAGACTTCTGATGTTAGTAGAGAACTGTGTTAGTTAGTGACTGGCTGTGTTTCTGGGCACACTTTTAGACATCAGACCAGGTAATTGCTTTTGGATTAGGTTTAGCAACCATTCTTCTTTTTCTTAGGACTGTATGGTTTAGGACTGCATTCTTACCTGCTCTGTTGTGAAACTGGTGTTGATTCATCAGAAGGGCAGAGGAGGCATCATTACTGTCCCACTTCAAATAAAAGTTATATGTTTTATCTCTTAGTATTTTTAGAAATAGGTATAGTTTATCAAAAACTGTATTGGTAAACCCAAATCTGACTGTTTAAGGGGTCATCTCTTGGAAAATGTCTTTCAGCTTCTAAGAATAAGATGGTTAAGGAAAAAAAGAAAAGAAAAAAATGTCCCTTTGAATCATCCCAGTGCTTTGACTGCTGAGTTATGCCCAGAACTCAGGTGAAGTCTTAGCATATGTCTGGTTCTTGGAGACCCATGTGAAAAACGTGAAAAAGTTTGAGGGTAGTCCTGTAACTGTTGCTCAAAAACTCATTTCGTTGATTTTGAAAGTAGTGGGAGTAGAGGCTGTGGTTAATGCTATCAGACAGAGCAGCTAGCTGATATTTACTAGTCTCAACCACTTAACAATCCTGAGATATTTTATTGGTCGGCTGAAATTGCAAATAACTCTGAATTTCTACAGATCTGCAGTATTATTTCAGTTTTCTTTTTTTTTATTTTTCACTGAAGTCACATCTTGCAGAGAAGATGGAAGGAGCTTTATTTCAGCGTCTCTACTGAGTGACTAAATTTGGGTGCTTATATAATTTGTTTTGATTGGGGGTTTTTCGTTTTGTGGTTTGGTAGGAGTCATGTGAAAAAGCCCACAAGGCTGCTCTTACCCTAACTGAAAAGTTGGGTACCTTTCAGAAGGAGAAGTAAACATTGCTGTGACACAGATTGTCGTAAAGAAATGTTCTCTCTGTTGTTTGCAGGAATTGCTTAGGTTTTATATACGCTTCTGGGCCACCAACTGTTGAGTCTGTAGCGCGGTCCAGAATCAGATACGGGTTCAGCATTGACGTAGCACAGTATTTTCACTACCGGGTTTTTTGTCTTCACGTTAAAGCCCAACAGGGTTATAGGAACATTAAGTGTAGCTGTTTGCCCTTATAGGAACATTAAGTGTAGCTGTTTGCCCGGCAGATAAGTAGCTTAATTGTGTCACATACCAGAACAAAATGGTGATCAATTCAGCTAAATGTGATTTTGGAGCAAATGTTGATAACACAGGTTATATGCAGGTCATATGATCAGGTATTACTTGGACTTTTTAAATGTTGGGGGTTTAGACCTTGGTTTGGGGGTGTTTTTGTGACAGTGTTGTATGTGGTTAACATGTGGCTGTGTTTTCATATGAAAAACGTATTTGGTAGCCTTTAATTGACACAAACACTTCTACCTTATGTAAGGTTATTGAGGGCTTTGCTTATATTGTGTGCTGTGAATTATTGCAGCTGTTCTAGTTCAGCTTGCTGAAAAAGCATTTTAACAGGTTTAGTGTATTTAATTTTTTACTATAAATAAAACCTATATTTGCAGAAGTGCATCTCATATATCAGTGATTTTTTAAATGTAGAATTGACTGTAGTGCCTATTTCCTAACTAAATATACCATAAATAGAAATTAGTTTCTCTTGCGGATTCTTTTTGTGTAATAAACAATGACTGATTTGCACTTTTCTCTGTTTAGGCAAATACAATAATCAGGTGTTCCTAAGAGAAGATGCTGATCCTTCCAGGTGTCCAGAAAAAGTAACAGAGTCAGGAAAAACTAACTTAGGATTCATTATTTTATCTTCTTCTTACAGACCTCCACTAGTCAGGCAATCTTCTGTCTTCAGTCTGGTATTTGTCAGCTTTTCCGAGAAACTCTTATTTGCAAGGGATTTGTGGAAATTCAGACTCCCAAAATCATTTCAGGTATTGTATATGTGATCCAGCAGCTACAGGTCTGCTTCTTCTACAGTTGCTCTTTGTACCTATCTGCCATAAATTTAGTAAGTTTTCATTTAAAAAAGGTAAAATTCTGTTTCGATGCAACATAGTGAACTGCTTCTAGCAGGAATCAAAGTTGTTCTTTAGTTGTTCTAACTCCTTTGGATGTTAAAAGAATGATAAGATGTATATTATATATACCTGATCTATGTTCTCTGCAGTACATTTAAAATTTTAATTTGGTTAAATACAGATGTCTGGTCACACACATTGTTCTTCAGATCAGTGTTCTCAGTGTTGAGCACTGCCAGTTCCATTCCTGGTACCAAAACCAAACTCATTCTAATTTGGATTAAAAGTGGCTTCTATCATAAAGAAGTTACAATGAACATATCACTGTATGTAATGGCATCATCTTCTATACCATGTGTTAGTTCTTCAGCAGTGGCTGAATATGGCTGATTCTTCTGTAGCTGAATAGAATGTGGTGGATAACTTTTATAGAAGTGTGGCATAACAGTTTCAGCCCGACTGAAAGCGTGGAAATGTAGATATTCCTCCCAGTTCTGTTGTTGATCTGCTATATTGTTTTCAAAAGTCAAATTACTTGATTTACTAGTGGGTGTGTTTCTTTGATCTTATTGGTGTCCTTTGAGGTTTTGTTGTTGTTGCTAAGACACATGGCATGCAAAATGTAGGGCAGAGTATGTGTATTATTCTAACTGTATGTTCATTCATTATATGCATATATTTTGCCTACTAAATCTCATGCTTCTGTATTCATGTTTTTTAAAACGGCTCTTGATTGAGATAAAAAAGGGTTTTTTAACAAAATACATGTAAGGTGTTATTCTTTCAACATGGAAAGTATCATTGAACTGTAAGATTAGGTATCTTTTTTCCTACTGACACATTTGAAACAGCATGAAGTATTAGGCTCCCAAGTAGTTTATTTACGTAGGACCTTTGAGGAAGCGTGCTATTCTTACTGTGCAGTGGACTGTTGAGAGCAAGCAAGCAAGCATCCTATTGTTTGAATGAGATCATATTCTGCAAAAATAACTGAGTTGATGCAATCCTTATTAAACTTCAAATTTAAATATCTTAACTGTTCTAAAATTTGCAATTTTAAATGCTACCTGTATTCAAAAATAGCTAAATATTCACTGAAACCATTTCAGTGGGAACAGTGATAACGAAAGAAACATTAATCTCGGTGGAATGGTTAGTAATGATAATAATTAGTTCTTTACTTGGAGTTACCTTAACATTAGAAGTTTCAAAGTTTATTAACTAGTCTTTCTCTCTGGCATGGTTTTGTTTATCAAGTGAGACAACCGTAGCTCATGTCACACACTGGGTAAGGAAAGGTCAGGTGATGGAGCCGACAGCCTTGGCAGGCAGTTTGCAGCAAGGGATTCAGTGCTTGTGTTCTTGGCTCCTGTTTTCTCAAGGTAACCTGTGAAAACTGCCTCAAACTGAGAAGAAGCTTTACACCTCTGGCAGATGTCCTCTGGTGCATCTAGTTTAGGCTCTGAGAGATATTTATGCCTTCAGTTAGAGATGGTGAGGCAGAACAGGATATGCACTTCCACCTGAGCCTCGGCAGTTAACCCCTGGGGGCCGGTGCCACTGATAAAGGTGGGTTTCCACAGCAGTACGAGTAGAGCTGGTGGTACCAGCACATGTTCTCTGCTGCTCTCACTCCAAGGTGAAGGACAGCTAGGAATACTAAGATTTTAAACTACCCCCTTTAAACTGGCAGATTTGCAAGACAATGTGTGACATTCCTGGCCATTAATGGATGCAAATATATCTTTCTCTTCTAATATGCTTTGAAGAAAAACCCCTCCTGATCTCTAAATGTCAGGCCAACAGTCTTATCAATCTATCTGTGATTTATTTTTTACACTTTTGTTTTACTAATTACTGCAAGCATTTGCTTTCTAGCTGCCAGTGAAGGAGGAGCCAATGTGTTTACTGTATCATACTTCAAAAGCAGTGCCTACCTGGCTCAGTCCCCACAGCTGTACAAACAGATGTGTATATGTGCTGACTTTGAGAAGGTTTTCTGCGTTGGGCCAGGTAAGAAAAGTGTTGCTTTATCCATAGTGTGAAGTGTGCAGCGATGGCTTTTAGCAGCCAAGTAAGATAACACATACTTGAAAGCTTTGAGTGGCTTCACTTAATATAGTTTCACTCACCAAACATAAATTTCAGTTGGAACAACTAATGAGAAAAAAGGCAGAGAAGTTGCTGCAACAAAACTAAAATGCTGAAATAAGGGTGGAGTGCTCTTGTCGAGTGTCTGCTTTTCTGTGAGGAGAAAGAGTAGAGCTGCATTGGAAATTGATAATATAATAAAGTTAGTTAAAAGTGAAACAACACTGTGCTTGCTGAAGCCATAGTTTCCTGTTAACCGTGCCCAGCAGTTGCCTGGTTACGTTTAGTTGCCCAGTAATAAGCAGTTAAAGTAGGCAAGCTGGGTTTTATGTACTTCACATTGTATATTAACATGAACTTATTCCTTGGTTTTATGTACGTTCCAAACAACTTCGATTAGAAAATCCATAGTTTTAACTGGGCTGTCAGTAAATAATATAAAATTAATAATTCCCAGTCTTGTGTTCTTGCTTTCTCAAAAGCTGATCGGATGTGTCCTCTTTAGATGGTAACACAAGATTTTTTTCCAAAGACATCCAAGACAGCTTTAAAGATATATAAGCTGGAAATGGTGAAAAACAGGTCAATAAGAGCTTATGAAATTAAAAAAATATGCAAGTAATTCAGAAGGTCTTACACTTCTTGTTAATATCTAACAAATGAGTCATGGTTTATAGGAAGACATTTATATTAGACTCATATATCTGAAAAAACAAACCAGAACAGACACACATGCACAAGTCCATTTCCTCTGAAAAAAGCAGAAAAAAAGTTCTTGAATGCCTGAAAGCTTGTCTGTTTTTACCCCTTTTGTCTGCTGATCTAACAAGAACTACTGCCTCTCTACAAGATTGTCTGTCTTTTATCCTTTGAGCACCACAGCTACAATAATGCTGTCACTGTTGTTATAAATGATGCTCTGTTTTCTTTTTGGTTTTTTTTTCAGTGAGAACTGGCATGTTTAAAGACAGCATTGTCTGCCTGATACAAATGCTGATGTGATTGATTGTCAGTGTTGTTGTTTTGAAAATGGAATGATAATTTCAGGTCAGTTAGAATTTCTGTTGTTTGGTTTTACAGTGTTCAGAGCTGAGGACTCCAATACACACAGACACCTGACTGAGTTTGTTGGTCTGGATATCGAAATGGCTTTCAATTATCACTATCATGAAGTGGTAGATGAGATTGCAGATACCTTGGTGCAGATATTCAAGGGACTTCAGGAAAGGTAATGAGAGCATTTTCCATTTCATGAGCAACTTTGTTTAAGATCTCTTGAACAGTAGTATGAAATAGGTGAGCATTTTATCCTCATCCTTTCAGATAAACATTATTAATCTCATTTACAAAAGAACTTTAAACCAGACTTTTTTGCTTTGCTCTTAACTGTTTCTTTGTGCCTGAATTTTAAAGTTCACCCGAGCCACAGGCCAGTAAGCTGTCCAATTTTAGCCTGATTCCATCTCCCAGAGTATGCTGGCTTGCACTAGGAAACTTGTTGCTTGCTGTTGAACGGGCTTCCTAACATAAATGATCTATAATTAGTTTAAAATGTCCTTTTTGTGCTGCTACAGGTAGACTGCTTGTTCTGTTTTGAAAGTAATCTTAATATTTCCTACCTAAGAAAGTTTTTCTAAATAAAATCTATTGTAACAGCCTGCATCTCTGCTGTGAAAGGTTATTTTCCATTATTTACAGATTAACTCATCAGAAAGCCATGCCAGCAGTTATGGTTTTGGAAGTGGTTTTCGTTTGCTTACAAATTAGACTATCTTGCAGAAATATAAATCTTTTCATCTGTCTAGAAGGAAATTTCTCTTTTATATTTGAAATAGGATATTACTCAAATCAAAGAAGAATATGTAAATATTACAAAGCAAAGGGATGATTTCTCAGTGTCTGTGCTGTGAAAATTTGATCTAGTCAATTATTTCTGACAAAAGAAATAAAACAGAAGTAGCAATAAAATATTAACATGGACATAATTGAAGTAGATGCATGAACTTACATGGAACATTTCATTAGGATTTTAGGCAATTTCTCCATAAGTGGCTTTAAAACAGTTTTTTATGTTACAAGAGGGACCTCTTGTGGCAAAACCGTATTGCCATTGAAAAATCTTTATTGGGTGCAAGGAGAGCACTTTTCTTGATTGTTTTGTATTTCACTTCTGTTCTTGTTTCCTCACAGATTCCAAACTGAAATTCAGACAGTAAACAAACAGTTCCCATGTGAGCCATTTAAGTTTTTGGAGCCAACTCTGAGGCTGGAATACCGTGAAGCTGTGGCCATGCTGAGAGAGGCTGGTGTTGAGATGGGTGATGAAGAAGACCTGAGGTAGCAAATGTGTCAGAGTCCTGTGAGAGTGATAGTGAAGTGTCAGATTTGTACTGTGCAACTGAGCCACAAGCTTTTAGAGGAATAAACAGCACTGGTACCCAGATCTCTTGACAAATAAATCAATGGACATGAAAATAGTCCTTTCTTTTACTGTAGACTGTACACACAAACACTGAAATCCAAAAGAAAACTTAACAGCACAGAGTGAGACTAACTTAAACTTCTAAGGATAAAAGCAGCATTTGTTTTTCTAAGAACTGCAGTCCCTCATGTGAACTGTCACATCTTTGAATGCAGTTAAACAAAGAGATTCTTCAGTCTTCAGTTCTTTTTTTTCGGTAACCCCTTCCCATTTCTTCTTCCCACCTCTCGAGAAAATGGTTAAGTGATAATTGCATTCCCATTGATTGACTGAAAGATGGGTTAATTAAGTGATTATATAAAAACTTTTCTAAAGGCACTTAATGAATGAAAACATTTCTGTACTTTCCCATAATATATTCAGTACCATTATGATAATGTGTAATTTCACAGTTAAAATCTGTGCAGCCAAGATATTTCAGTCATAAGAATTTGATAGCGCATAATAATATCCTCGGCAGCTGCTTATGGTGCTTCTCACTTATTGTGCCTAAGAAATGGCTGCATGAGGTACAGGCCAATGAGAAATTAGAATATGATGATTAGGAAGGTGTTACATTAAGAGCAAAAATATCTTCAGGTATCAGTTAATATAAGGGATTTCTAGGAGCACTACAAAATATTTAGGAATAGAAATACATATACTTTTATTTTTTGAATTTCTGTCTGCACAATCCAAAACATCCAGAAACAAGCACTGAATTTCCTAAAGGCTGCAGAAGATCTTGAAATCTTTTTACTTTTATGAAGTATACAATCAGTACAATCTTCAGTCACTTAATTTTAATGGTGATCTCTTCCAGCACACCTAATGAAAAGCTCCTGGGACGCCTGGTAAAGGAAAAGGTAAGTTATTTTAGTAAAAAAAAATTGTCATTGAATTTCAAAGCTGATGTCGTGGAGTCATTCAGTTGATACAAATGCCTGCTTCGTGTAAAACAACTTTTTACACTGAATGAGAACACACTGTCTTAGAAAGGCAGAAGTTGTGAAGAGACTCTTATTAGCGTAAGCATTTTTTAATTGACAGCATTCCCATTTTGCTGCTGCTTATTTAATCTACTGATAGTTTTGTCTTTATCATTAATAAGCTGTTTGAAACCATTTTCAGTCTTTTATATTTATTTCTATCACCTGTCATACTGGGTACATCAGACAGGATCATTCACTCCAAACACAGTTCTTAGGATAATTGAAGAAACAAAACCAACCCAGTTTCTAACTAAAACTGTAGGAGAAGATGAGATCTTTGCTAAAAAAATGAATGCGTATTTCTACACCAAGACGTGTTACTGCTAAACATTTGTAAGTTTACCCTAGAAACAGTATTGGAAAACTGAAAAATAATGCACTGCTTCTATTGATAACTATTATTTTTTAAGATAATACTGTCTAATTTGTGGAGAGCTATTGGGAAAGCTGTTTGTGGAAAGCATTTTTAATTGCATTTCAAAGATCAGTGGTTTTATCTTCCTCTTATTCATAGCATTTTGTCTTGTACTTACTGTTTTAAACAATCTTCTTTCAGTATGACACCGACTTCTATATTCTTGACAAATACCCTCTTGCTGTGAGGCCTTTTTATACAATGCCAGACCCAGTAAAACCTGTAAGTAAAATTTTTTGCTGACTTCAGTGGGCTTTTTTTGTAAATTATCCCATGTAGAGATAACTTGACAAAATAGATAAAAGTATGTTTATATGATCTGCTGTTAGAGCTGGAATTCTGGTAACAAGATTAAGTCAGTGTTACATGACTTGTAAAATGCTTACAGTTACTCTTTGCTGGTGAAAACATTCTAGAAAGAAACAAATCTAGCTAAAATGGGAGAACTTTGGGAAGAGATCTCCGTGGTCAGAGTACTGATGTCGTCACTGAAAAGAAGCAAAAACATCCTGCCAGGGCAACAAACACTTTAACAGAAAACATGCTTTTTTGTCAGAAATTCCCCAGTTGATTCTTAAATCCAGGGTAAGTATCTTTAGAGCATCTTTTGTTGAGACAACTACATCCAAGTGTTAAAGTTTTTCAAAGAATGTGTGGATGAACTTTAGTTTTTTAAACAACTCCCTCGGGCTGTAATTTCTGGGCAAACTCTGAATACGTGGCACTCATTCTGCACAACTTTGGGTATTGTAAGTGGAGTTACGGAGAGGTGCATACTTGCCACCTAAGGATGGATGTAGAAAATAAATTCGTCTTTGCTTTTCCAGAAATATTCCAACTCTTATGATATGTTCATGAGAGGGGAAGAGATCTTGTCTGGAGCTCAGAGAATTCACGATCCTCAGCTGCTGATAGAAAGAGCCCAGCATCATGGCATCGGTAACGAGTCAAATATGAAGCTGAATTTAAGAGAGTATAAATCATGATTGGATTTGATTTCTTTAGAAGAATAATGTGGGACAGAATTTATTATATGGCAGTAGTGCTAAAATCACAATATTCTTTCAATTCTGAATATTAATCGATCTCATTCTGTTTAACCATTTTCATATAGAGTGGTGGTATTGAGAAACTAGTTAGGCAGCACCTTGATGAAAAGCAATTGTTTCCAAGGACTTTAGAGGGAATGTAATGCAGGAAATACCTTCAACAGAACAAGGATAACCAAACAAGCCTCATTCAGTTGTGCCTCTCTGTACTCCCACAGACTTTGTACAGAGTACTCTAGCAGAGTGGTGGCTGGCTGTCATTTTTAAATCTTGTGCTGGGAGCACATAAGAAGTGTCCATCGGTAAATTTTAAAAATAAAGATACAGCAGGGACAAAGCCAGCTAAGAGTGGAAGGATAACAGAGTAAATTAAGTGGATATCGTGAGAGTAAAACGTAGATTAATTATGCTTTCAGCGAATGGAAAAGTGAAGTGGCAGGTAGGCAGTAGCAAAAAAATGAGTAGCTGCCACTACTCCTTTGCTACTAAAGGAGTAGCAAGATGGAAAAATAGTTGCTAAATCTTTGCTTTGTCGCTGCAGTTTATTCAAGAAGACACTGTTTTCCATAAGTTACAATTAAGAGTTGGGCTTAGCTCTTACTCAATTCTAAAATTTCTTCCCTGATAAAGTTATTAACAAAATTATAAAACAACTGTTATAATCTCTAGATAGTCCTGAATAACTTACATGTTTAATGAGTGAAATTCCACTGTTGGTTTGTACTAAATTGGTAAATTCTTTGCTGTGTTTGCAGTCTTCTAGTCCTTTTTATGTTTGGCTTCGGGTTCATTAAGCAGGTGAGAAACTTATCTTTTTCCTCTCTAGATTTGGAGAAAATAAAGGCTTACATCGATTCCTTTCGTTTTGGTGCTCCTCCACATGCAGGTGGTGGAATAGGTAAGTATCTATTTTATTTCATTCTGTGTTAGCCTGAGCTTAATTTCAACTGCTCAGTCTCAAGCAGGGTTCAATATAAAATTCAAAATAGTAGCCTTGTTAGGTAAATGTGTGGGGCTGTTTATCCCAGAGAGAAATACCCACAAGATGTAGGAGTCAGTGACCGTGCAGTACTCGTGAGCAGAGGAGATGGCAGCTTTTGCAGATGATCCAAAATCACCAGTCAGAATTAACATGAAGGAAGCTGAAGCTACATCTCTTCTGCAGAGGAAATGGTCCTCGTGGCACGTTTCAGAGGTCAGGCCAAGTACCAGCCAAACAGGAGATGTTGTGAAACACTGGTTTTCTGGCTGTTTTACACAGGAGGGTATTGTGTGAGAACTTGCACGCACTGGGTTTCGTCTCAGCGTGGCTGGGGTGCATGTGTAGCCCCAAGGATTTGGTCCTTCCATGTTCCACAGTATACATGTAACTGCTAAGATTTCAGGAGGAACACAATGACCAGTGAAATATTTATTATCAGCAGATAGTTACACGGGTACCTGTTGCTGAATCTACGTTTTTGTCCTGCAGAGGGTTTGGAGTAAACCTACCTGTGGGTGAGCTTTTACTGTAGTTGTTCAGACCTTAATGCCTCTTACTCTGAAGCTAGTAACACTGATTGTGACTGTACTTTTGTTACTGTTTTCAAGATGCAGTTCTCGCAAACCTCCCGTTTCAGTTTTCTACACCGTCTTTCTTGAAATACCAAAGGAATCAGAGCAGGGTTTGAGTCTCCACTACCCCTGACGACTGATACAAGTTCTAGATGAAGCCCATAGCGTGGCAGAAGGCGCTCTACGTAAAATCCCCCAGTTTGGGATCTACCTCTCTGTTGTTGGATGTGCTACTGCGTCCATCTGCGTCCTCGGTCACGCTGCTGGGAGGCTGCTGTAGGCAAGGCTTCTGAAGAGTTTTAGACACAAGACTGACTGTACTGATGGGCTTTTTCATTTGTTGTAGGGCTGGAAAGAGTAACCATGCTGTACCTTGGGCTCCATAACGTTCGTCAGACCTCCATGTTCCCACGGGATCCCAAACGACTGACACCGTAACACGAGTGGCTTTGGAAAGTTTGAGATTTGCCCTGCAAATACAATATGATTGCAAGCCTGTCACCTGCTGCTGACAAACCCGTAGTGATCTGAGCATTTGAATATGCAATAAAAAGAACGTCTCACACCCTGAAGTGCCACAAATAATTATTTTTATCCTTAGCCATTTACTTAAAAGAAAATGTTTTAACAGATCAAAACTCTTTGTATTGGCAACTGTGCATGTTTTTATGAAAATGTGATACTTTGGGTTAGTATCTGGTGTCACATTAAATTGTATCATTTTTCTAAACATTTTAATAAATCATACAACAAAAATTCTGCATTTTTAACATATCAGCAAGATCGAATATTCTGAAGTACAGAATTGGTTCAAAGCTAAAATAACTGGATGCTTGCAATGTAAAAATCAGGAAACCAGCCAGTTCTTAGTTTACATGACTGTCAGGTAGAGAAGCAGGGTGAGAATAACAACATTCTTGAAAAAGTCTTCAAATGAAATTGTGGAAAGAGATTGCAATAAATCTCCCAAGGTAAACAAGATACAATACCTGTCTTTGTTTTTTTCCTTGGTATCCTGTCCTCACAAGATAATCATGAATCAATAAGGGCTGGGTTTTTGATGGGATTGTTTTTTAAATGATGTAATAACTGCCTAAATTTTAAATTTATTTTTATTCTGTCTTCTTCCTTTTTTTTTTTTTGAAAGTCGCATACAAACCATAGGTCCATTCTGTATTCTATGTTCCTGTTTGAGAATGGGTAGAAGGTTGCCTACACTCAGGGAATACACAAGGAATATATAATACTCAGAAAATAAATGGGGGAGGAGTTTGATAGCAGGTCAGGGTTTTTTTTGCCTGATCCAGCCTTTAGGATAACAAACAAATCAGCAAGCATTTTGTGTATCTGTTGCCACTGAAAGTGAATTAATGTAAACCAACCTGTTTATTTTGTTTCCTTTACAACAGCAATTGAACATTTAGAGAAATCAAGTGTTCCTGTAAGTCAGGGTTCTTCTGAAATTCTTTCTAGACTACCTTTTCTGAAGTAAATCACTCACTTGAACCTTCTCAGTGTGCATGCACAAAGCTACTTCTCTTCCTCCTTATCCCAGCCCAAAGGATGTGCCCTCTATTTGGAGAGGAACCAGTGTATTTGACTTCCTTTATGGGCTGCATCTGATCATTGTTTTCAAAATTTAAAACATCTGTATAAGTGTAGATGCCAAAGAGCAAAGTATTAAATTCATTACTTAGGCACTGCAATGGAGTTACTCTAATAGTCACACATATTTGTAATTCCTGACTTAATTTTTGCTTAACATTTTAAATGATGGAGCTTGCAGTAGGAGGTGTGGTTTCGGTCTCTGTTAGTGTTACTACCTTGGTTTTTAAATGTCATAGAAGTCACATACCGGTTTACTACAAAAAGGTCAGTGAGTCTGTGTATGAAATTGTGTGGAATTTCATGAAAGGGCAAATCATCTTTTGCAGCTGCCACTGCACAAGACTTAATTTTAATGTCTAGTGACAAGAGTTCTCCATCAGAAAACAATCCCACTAAAGGTCAATCAGGTAAAATACTGGAAAGGTGAAAGTTAAACTTTGTTGAGAAGTCACAGAATTTAAGGAATAACACGCTTTGCAGCTGTGCTTATGAGTGTGTTATAATGAATTTATCATAGAATCTTCCCCACTTATTAACTTTAAAATCTTTCAGAGTACCAACTTGTACTTTACGAAGCTAAGTGGGTTATAATCACAGCTTATTATCACAGACTTAATACTGATGAATCCAAGTTTCAAAACATCAGTTTATTCAGTTAAGCCAACTGGAATTAATTTAACTTAATTACTTTTGTTCATATGGAACTGGTAATGTATTCCACATTGGAAGCACACACTTCTAATAAGGAGCAAACTTACCGACTTGCATTTCATGCCAACAAAAAGTAGTATTCTGATATCCATGTTTCTGTGGATGTGGCAAATTTTGTGCATTCATTCCTGTAGAACTGTGCTTAACCCAGTTCTGTTAGAGAATTATTCAAGCTCCTGTTGTAGTTTGATTTATTCACAGTAGCTGCACAAGAATGAGAACTCGGATGGGGGCCCCGATTCCTTTGTCTGCAGAATCCTTTCATGCAGATTTTCTTAGCCAACTCAAAATAATTATGATCATAAATCAAAATGTGTTTGTCCTGAATGTTATCTTAACGGGATACTTCAGTGGGAGCTGCACATTGTTAGAACTTGCAAATAGTAATTCCAGACGTTTATGTTGCTTTAATAGGTAGCAACTCTGATAGTTCTGGAACAGTCAAACCTGTGCAGGCTTTTATTTCCAGTAACTTGCAGGAAATTTAGCGTTTTACATGAACTCCACATTAACTGGCAGAGAAGAAGCAGCAAAGTGGTTTATTTTTTTTTTATTTCATGATATCCCAATGACAATTATGCAATTTGCTAAACTAAGGAACTATAACAGATATTGATAAGGAAGAGCCAGGAAGTCACCTGCTCAAAACAAACACAAAGCTTCAGTTCCAACATTTTCCTGTGAGCACCCCTCCGTGTCTGCTGAGCTGGCTGAATCTGCACAGCAGCAGAGTGGGCTCAGGCTGTTCTTCTGGAGGCAGAGTGCAGGAGGGGTTCTCCATGGCTGCAGACTCGTTGGGGGTTCACCCCGGGGGGGCAGCTACCACCACACAGCTGCTTGCTCCATGCCTAGGGGGACAGGAGAAGAAGAAAGGGGAAGAAGAACTTTGTCCTTCCACGGCAGGCCAGTCAGTTCCTCCACCCAAGAGCGACATGCATCCTGTGCTCTGCTGTCCGAGGGATGGAGGAGAGCACGTTGAGAGCATCCATTGTGGCACTGCTCGGCTGCCCTGGGCTCCAGTCCATACTAGGGTTCCAGCGTGTCCACTGTTAACACCCACCCACAGAGCGCCTCCCATGCACCCTGCCCTTAGCGAGGGGTCTCCTTTGAGCACGCTCCTGTGTGCGAAAAAGAGCCTGGGAAACTCAGAAAGGCTTGACAGTCACATCGAGAGGACACAGCTCACCCAAAGAGATTGTAATTGTTTGGGTATTATCGCTATCTAGATGAAGGGTAGGGGTAGGTTTTTTGTTTTGGTAGAGCAAAATTATGAAAAAAATACCAGAAACTATCTAGGATAAATTATTATTTCTTCTAAAACAAACCAGCCTCAACCAACTTGTGCTTGTGTGCAGTTTTGCTAGTATAATTCTCTGCAAGGTTTTAAAAAGTTAAGTTGGTTCTACCATTTTCTTCTTCCCTTTGGATTTAGAACAGCATGGAAGCATATGATAAATTGTAAACAGCTGCCCAGTTTTTCTCCTGCTTTGCCACCTCTCTAACCCTTAGCCAGCTTCAAAAAGAAAAAAACAACAGAAGAAAACCCTCACAAATGCTATAATTAGGTACCAAAGTGCAACAATCTGCATTCAAGTAATACTGACTTTCAAAAAGGACCTACCCAGCCAGAACCTCTGCTCTGACTCTGCAGGGTGGAATCCATACCCAAACCCCCAAATTGCCAGGCAGCCTTTGCCACTGTGCAAATGAGAGACTGTTCATGATAGAGCAGGCACACCAGACCATGAAGTAACAGTACTGCACGAACCTTGGGCTGCTAGCAGTGTTTAAAGTGTTTCAGAACGGAAAACAGTCTGCCCATAGCTGCCTCAATTACAGGAAAATCCCTGGTTTAGGCAGAGATTAATGACTTTGCAGGTGGCACAGCAGTTCTAAGCAGTTCTTCATGGGTATTGAAATGGTTCCTGCTGGTAGGCATCCTGTCTACCAGCTGCCATTCAGTCACAGCTGTCAGCCGCGGCATCACTTGGCAAACCTTACCCTACACCATCCTACCCGTGAGCACCTCACAAACACAGAGCCAAGTGTCCAAACTAAAGCCTGGCCCTCACCTGGCTTAGATTACACCCTTTTTATTTGCAGCTGGTCCTTCAGAAGCCAGAGGTGCAGCCCACCTAGCGGGACTTAGAATCATAAAATCATTAAGGTTGGAAAAGACCTCTAAGATCATCCAGTCCAACCTCATCCCAACCCCACCGTGCCGAAGTGCCATGTCTACACATTTCTTGAACATCTTCAGGCATGGTGACTCCACCACCTCCCTGGGCAGCCTTTTCCAGGGTCTGCCCACCCTTTCGGCGAAGAAATTTTTCCTGATACCCAAAATAATTCTCCCCTGGCACAATCTGAAGCCATTTACATTCCTATTCCTATGCCCTGCCCTGTCCCTCTTCCTTCCCTCCTTTCCCCCAGCAGCGATCGCCTCCTCTGCCAGTATTTACACACTCTCCCCGTTCCCGGGCAGGGATCGGGGACAGTAATCAATGACCCCCCTTCCGCCCCGCCCCTCGCCTTTGGCGCGAAACGGTCGCGCGGGGAGGGAGAAGGGGGAGGGGCGGAGAGGGCGGGGCTCTGCGGTCCGGCAGTCGCCGATTGGCTGGAGGGGCTGGGCTCTGTGGGCTGGTGGCCGCCGATTGGCTGGCGCGGCCGGAGCGGCGGCGAACGCGGTGTGCAGGGTGGCGCGAATCGCGGTGGGGCCGGAGCGGGGGCCGGAGCGGCGGGAAAGGGGAACGGAATCGGGATGGACCTGGCGGTGGCGGCGGGGCACGCGGGAGCGGTGCAGCAGCACCAGCAGCTCCGCGATGAGGTGGCCGAGAAGTGCCAGAAGTTGTTCCAGGACTTCTTGGAGGAGTGAGTGGAAGGGGCCGGGCCCGGCGGGACCCAAAGGGAGGTGGAGGAGGGGGAAAGGGGGAGGGGGAGAAGGGGGAGGGGGAAAGGGGGAGGGGGAGAAGGGGGAGGGGGAAAGGGGGAGGGGTCGGGGGGAAGGGAGGAAAGGGAAAGTTTAAGGGCGAGGGGAGCGCCATTGGTGGGGCCTCCATGTGCTCGGGGCCCGCCGCCTCCGTCCTTCCGGTGAGACAGAAAATGCCAGGAAATAAACCCTCTGAGATTCGTTTCGGAGTTTTAGAAAGCGGCTCCTTTATCTCAGCGCTGGGCCGTGAGGGAGTGATTCCATCAATCACAACAGCTGGGACAGAGGGTGTTTCCCACCTACGGGCGTGTGTGCAGACTCTCCGAAAATATTTTGTTCTTCCCAACAGCCAAATGCCAAATCTCTGCTCATTGGAGCCAGTTTTCTGTGTGGCCTCAGCCGTTTGCTGCTTCCTGACAGGGGGAGGAGGAGCGGGCGCTGAGCTCTTCTCTCTGGGGACCAATGACAGGCCGCGAGGAAACGGCAGGAAGATGTCGGGGGCGGGGGGGGGGTTAGGTTGGATGTTAGGAAAAGGTTCTTCCCCCGGGGGTGGTGGAGAACAGGAACAGCTCCCCGGGGAAGCAGTCACGGTTCTGAGCCTGTCAGTATTCCAGCAACATTTCGCCAATGCCCTCAGACATACGGTGTGAATGTTGGGGTTATCCTGTGGAGGGGCAGGAGTTGGACTCGATGATCCTTGAGGGTCCCTTCCAGTTCAGTTCTGTCACTTTGCATTTTAGATAAGGAAAGACATCCTTTGAGCAGTATTGTCAGGGAAAAGCACTACTTGACAAAGCACCAAACATCCTATCAAGAATACATGCTGCCAGAGGAACAGTCTGTGTCTGACGTTTTAAAAAGAAACAGTAATTTAAATGGAACTCGACTCTACTTTAGCTTAAATCAAAATATTGTGCTTTTTGTAATAGCAACTACTTCCTATCTCACGGTTTCAGGCAAAAAAGCTCTCCCAGCAGGGTGCTGGGGTGCATCAAGAAGGGCATCACCAACAGAGGTAAAGAAGTCTTTGTCCCATTCTCCTCAGCCCTTGTCAGGCCACATCTGGAACACTGCGTCGAGTTTTGGTCTGATATAAGACGTAGCTGCTATTACAAAAGATGGCACATTTTGATTTAAGCTAAAGTAGAGTCAAGTTTCATCTAATTAACTGTATTTTTTGAAAGTTAGAATGTCCCTCTGCCATGTTTTCTTCATAGCATGTTTTTTTTCAAACAGTGCTTTTCTAGGCACTGGTCAGAGGGAAGTGATAGCGTCTTTACCTCTCTTGCAAACTAAATTTATTACTACAACATATCACCTGGCCATGGGTGTTTTGAGGCCCTGGTTACAAGAAGGGCATTGTTTTGCTGGAGCATATCCAGATAAGGACAATGAGGATGGTGAAAGAGGCTGGAGCACAAGTGTTCTGAGGAGCAGCTGATGAAACTGGGATTGTTTAGCCTGGAGGAAAGGGGGCTGAGGGGAGACCTCATCACTGTCTATAACTGCCTGAGAGGAGGTTGTGGTGAGGTGGGTGCTGGTCTCTTCTCCCAAGTAACAAGTGATAGGATAAGAGGAAACGGCCGCAAGTTGCACCAGAGGAGGTTCAGATTGGATATCAGGAAAAATTTCTTTACCAAAGGGTTCTTAAGCACTGGCAGAGGCTGCCAAGGGAGGTGGAGGAGTCACCATCCCTGGAAATGTTTAGAAGATGGGTAGATGAGATGCTCAGGGATCTGGTTTAGTAGTGGACAGGTACAGTTGGACTTCATGATCTCAAAGGTCTTTTCCAACCAAACGATTCTGTGATACTATATGAAGTAAGGCTGAGTGAACTGAATTTGAGAAGAGAAGGCTTAGGGGAAGCCTCATGACCATGTACCAAGATTTAAAGGTGTCTCCCTTTTTGCAAGGAGTCACGTGGTAAGCACAAGGGATAATGTTGCTTCTGGGGACACTTTGATTGGATTCCAGAAAAAAAATGTTCAGCATGGGAACAGTTAAACATTGGAATAATCACACCAGGGAAGCTGTCGATTCCTCTCTCTGAGCCTTTTAAGGCTCAGCTTGACAGAGTGCTAGGTTATCTCGTTTAAACCATAGATCACCTAAAAATGTTGGACCAGATGATCACTGAGGTCCCTTCCATCCTGGCATTCTGTGAATCATGGAATCATGGAGAAGATAATCCTGGGTGAAATCATGCACCACCTGCAGAACGGTCAAGAAATCAGGCCCAGCCAGCATGGATTTAGGAGGGGTAGGTCCTGCCTGACCAACCTGATCTCCTTTTACGACCATGTGACTCGCCTGGTGGATGAGAGGAAGGCTGTGGATGTGGTATACCTGGACTTCAGTAAGGCCTTTGACACGGTCCCCCACAGTAGACTCCTAGGGAAGCTGGCAGCCCGTGGCTTAGATGGGAGCACTTTGTGCTGGGTTAGGAATTGGCTGGATGGCCGAGCCCAAAGAGTGATGGTGAATGGTGTTTCATCCAGTTGGCGGCCGGTCACCAGTGGTGTCCCCCAGGGATCGGTATTGGGTCCCGTCCTGTTTAATATCTTTATTGACGATTTGGATGAGGGGATTGAGTCCATCATCAGCAAATTTGCAGATGATACCAAGCTGGGAGGAAGAGTTGATCTGTTAGAGGGTAGGATGGCCCTACAGAGGGACCTGGACAGATTGGAGAGCTGGGCTGATTCTAATGGGATGATATTTAATCAGTCCAAATGTCGGGTACTTCATTTTGGACACAACAATCCCATGCAGAGCTACAGACTGGGGACAGAGTGGCTGGAGAGGAGTCAGGCAGAAAAGGACCTGGGAGTGCTGGTGGACAGGAAGCTCAACATGAGCCAGCAGTGTGCCCAGGTGGCCAAGAAGGCTAATGGAATCCTGGCCTGCATCAGGAATAGTGTGGCCAGCAGGACCAGAGAAGTTATCGTCCCCCTGTACTCGGCACTGGTCAGGCCTCACCTTGAATACTGTGTACAGTTCTGGGCCCCCCAGTTTGGGAGGGATGTTAGGATACTGGAATGTGTTCAGAGGAGGGCAACGAAGATGGTGAGGGGGCTGGAGCACAAGCCCTATGTGGAGCGACTGAGGGAGTTGGGGCTGTTTAGCCTGGAGAAGAGGAGGCTCAGGGGAGACCTCATTGCTCTCTACAACTACCTAAAAGGAGGTTGTAGTCGGGCAGGGGTTGGTCTCTTCTCTCAGATGACCAGTGGCAGAACCAGAGGGCATGGGCTTAAGCTTCGTCAGGGAAAGTTTAGACTTGATATGAGGAAAAAATTCTTCACTGAAAGGGTGATTGGCCATTGGAATGGGCTGCCCAGGGAGGTGGTGGAGTCACCGACCCTGGAGGTGTTTAAAGGGAGACTGGATGAGGCACTGAGTGCCATGGTTTAGATGATGGTTGGTGTTAGTGTTGGTGTTAGTGTTAGGTTATAGGTTGGACTTGATGATCTCAGAGGTCCTTTCCAACCTTGTGATACTGTGATACTGTGATTCTGTGATTCCCATTTTCTGGGTCTGGCACCGCTGAGGCACTGCCCTGCCTGGGGTGTCTGGTGTAGACACTGTGTTCCATCAGTGGAAAAATCCTTCCTAGCTTTGGGTAGGACTTTGTTAAGGCATTTGGTCTCTTTGAGCAGTTTTGTTACAGCCAGGTTGAAAATCTGTTTTATAGCTTGGTTTTTGCACCTCGATCCTTTTGAGTCCCTGCATTTTGTCTCCTGAAGACCCGTCAGCAGCAAACAAGGAGAACGTTAAAAAACTCTCAAGGAACACAAAACAAACCCCTTTTGCTGGTGCAGAGCCACTGTAAAACATAAAGGCAGTTCTGTACTAAATGCAGTTCCCTTGATCTGTGCTGAGGTGTTCATGGAATGGCTGTAGGACAGGGGAGGGAGGAGAAACACTGTTGGAAAAGACATTTGTAAGGGCCTGTGGGATGCTGTCATTCTCTTGCACGTTCCTTAACATATGCGATCCTGTGAAACGTTTTCCTGAATCACTTTCAGGTTCCAGAACAGTGATGGGGAGGTCAAATACTTGCACGATGCTGAAGAGCTGATTCGGCCAGAGCGGAACACATTGGTCGTGAGCTTTGCAGATTTGGAACAGTTCAATCAGCAGCTCTCAACCACTATCCAGGAGGAATTTTACAGGTAACATGTAGATATTATCAGAGAGCTGAGCAACCCTGCAGTCTCAGACCTTTTAACATCTTACAAGAGAGAAGTTTGTCTTCACAGAATGATTTGGATCAGAAGGGAAATTAAAGATCATCCAGTGCAACCCCCTGCTATGTGCAGGGACACCTCCCACTGGATCAGGGGGCTCAAAGCCCCATCCATCTTGGCCTTGGATCCCTCTGTAAGGGAATGGGGCTTGCTCAACTTTCTCTGGGCAACCTCTGCTAGGGCCTCACCACCCTCACACTAAAACATTTCATCCTAGTGTCTAACCTAACTCCTCTCTTTCAGCTTGAAACCATTCCCCTCACGCTAGCCCTGCACTCCCTGATAAAGAGCCCCTCCCCAGCTTACCCGTGGCCTTCCAGTACTGAAAGGGGGCCTGCTCTAAGGTCTCTCCAGAGCCTTGTCTTCTGCAGGCTAAACAAGCCCAGCTGTCTCAGCCTGTCCTCATACGGGAGGTGCTGCAGCCCTCCGATCGTCTTCGTTGCCCTAAAAGATGGTGTTTTTTTTTTTCTTGCTAAAGAGAAACATTTCTACACAAATTAATATTTACTCATTTTACCTCTGTGGAAACCATTAGTTGACTAAACCAATGCATTTATTCTGGTAAAGAAATAGGTGGTCAGTACAAGAATATAGAATAAACTGTAGAACTTTTTGTTCTGAAATTATTTTATTGAGCCATTGGCTTATTTTGAGCATCTACTTCTTCATACAAGGATAAAAGCGTCATAATGAGACTTTTTAAAAAAAATCTGTTAAAAAAGTCCAGATAATAAAGCAAATGGTATTATTATGCAGTAACGTCATATTTGGTGTATTTAGATTAGGTTTTGTGTGTTCTTGCTTAGGAACCTGGAAATGTGTGCTACAAACCTTTGATGTGGTCTAAAGCAAAGGTGGCATTTTGATAGCTTCTATAAAATCTGAACTTTTTCATATTTCAGGGTTTATCCTTACCTCTGCCGAGCAGTAAAGATTTTTGCTAGAGACCATGGAAATGTTCCTTCAAACAAGGACTTCTATGTTGCATTCCAGGATCTGCCTACCAGACACAAGTAAGCTGATTTAGTAATTTCAGAAATTTGTGCATTTTTACCACTGGAAAAATGCATCAAAGCAAACCGAAAATGTTTCACTTACACAGTGTGAAATGAGCCATTTACCAGTACAATTGTGAAGGCGTTGCCTGGTAGGATGTTTTCTGGCATAGTTTGTCATTTGTGAGTCATGCTCAGGTTCTTACATTCACCGTACTCCACAAACAAATGTAACTTCTCTAATTAAAAAAATGATTTAGAATGTGTTGCTTTATAAGTGTCGGTGAAGTAACTTTTGCATTGATTTGACCTTTAATGTTAATCTAAAAGTTTATATAAAATTATAAAATGAGAAAATATTCTCATAACTTTGTTTCTTTTGTCTGTTAGAACTGCACTTCAGTCAAAAACTGAGAAACTGTATTGCATTTTAGTACTTGGGTGGTACCCTGGGCCTAAAACGGTAAACTCAACTGAAGAATTTAATCCCTATGAATTTCTGTTTTAAACAGAATTCGAGAGCTGACGTCAGCAAAAATTGGCTCGCTGATGCGCATCAGTGGGCAGGTCGTACGCACCCACCCGGTCCATCCCGAGCTTGTAAGTGGAACCTTCCTGTGCCTCGACTGCCAGACAGTGGTCAAAGATGTAGAGCAGCAATTTAAATACACGCAGCCAAACATCTGCAGGAACCCAGTCTGTGCCAATAGGAGGAGATTCCTGCTGGACACAAACAAGTCGAGATTTGTTGACTTTCAAAAGGTACAGTGGGGATGCTGGGGGACCGTGACAAACAGTGACGTTTTTATGGTAGTTGAAAGGTGTTGTTTGAACTACTTCACAGAGAAGACAATTTTGGTTCTGTCAGCATCAAGAAAAGACCTCAACAAAGAGCATCAGAGTTTATTTCTGTCTATTGAAGGGTTATCTTTAAGGATGAGACATTACAAATAATATCAAAGCATATTTGTTGTATGGTGTTTATTGTCTAAGTAAGCCACAAAAAACAAATACTCAAGCTGCTGTCAGTCTTCTGTTGCAGGTGCGTCAGGTGTAGATGTTCTGTGTGAGCATGAGAAGAGGTGTCTTTAGTATCTGCAATGCTTTGCTCTGCCAGATTGATTTACTCTGCCAAATCCTCAGCAAATCACTTCCCAGGGTAATATTTTTGTCAGTCACGGTAACTGGACTCCTCAAGTTGCTTTTCCCAGCCCTCACACTTGTCATTATGGCCCCTGTATGTCTCTCCTAGGTTCCTTAGGTACTGATTAGTGAAGTGGTTTTGGCTGTCTGTCTTATAATAAGAATTTCCTGATTGACATGGATGACAGGAAGCAAATGCCGTGTACTTGCTGTATTCATTAGCAGTGATACTGTTGGAGCAGTTTCAAATTTGGTGACATCCCCTAAGTACCAGATCTTTTCTCCCTCTGCAGGTTCGCATTCAGGAGACGCAGGCTGAGCTGCCACGTGGCAGCATTCCTCGCAGCGTGGAAGTCATCTTGCGTGCGGAAGCAGTGGAGTCTGCTCAGGCAGGTGACAAATGTGATTTTACGGGGTCGCTGATTGTCGTGCCTGATGTGTCCCAGCTCTCAACACCAGGTTTGTTGCTGCCATCCATGACCTGGGCGACAAGTCCCTCCTGCTGCTCCAGGAGCGGCTGTTCTGACTCGCACTCTAATGGCAGGGGTGCGCGCAGAGACCAGCTCCCAAGTGAGTGGGAGGGAGGGCTATGAAACCGAAGGCATCCGAGGACTTCGTGCCCTTGGAGTCAGAGAGTTGTCATACAAACTCGTCTTCCTGGCTTGTTACGTTGCACCAACAAATCCACGGGTGAGTTCAGATAGAAAGTAGATTTAAAGGTTTCAATGTTTTCTCCTGTAAGATCTTACCTCAAATTAGGGAGTGGGAACGGGGAAAGCTTTAACTATCCATGTGTACCACCTTCCTGTGCTTTTGACTGACTTTATAATCTGATTGGATTTACATAGCAAGCTTTTCTTGACATAGCAATTTTCACAGATGTGATTATGTACCAGTGTTGCCAGTTTATTCTAAAGAGCTAAATGGTCAATTTGTTTCCATTCAGCTTTCATCCATTTCTCCAGCATATCCTTTTCCTCCAGGAAATCCTATTGCTTCATTTAGTCACAGGAAAAAGTGATCCTTCTTGTTCCCTCTGATTTATCACATAACATCTTGAGATGTTACTTCAACACCACAAGTAGTGCTGACTGTGGCTGGGTTTTAGCATGGTGTAATTATTGAATCTGCAGTTCTGCCAGAAGCTTCACTGTCACATAGGATCAAAACAGTGTCTGTTACTTTCTGGGCATAGAAGTTTCCTGCTTCATTCCAGAGTAATAGAAGACCTTGTAAATTCCAGTTAATGAAGAATGCTTACAAAGACAAATTTTAGCCAAAGGAAGCTGTACTGTTTTGCTTTCTTTTTAAACTCTGCATGAGCATCTCTCCTGAGATTTTCTTATTAACTAAACTTATATTCCATTGATTTTGCCCTCTAGGAAATTGCCAATTGATTTTTAAAGGTAAAAGGTGATGAGCTGCTGTAGCCTAAAGTCAGCTTTTCTGTGTTCCTCCCACTTAGCTTACAGAGGAAGTTTGTGTAACCTCCTACCTGCAGGACTCAAGTTCAGTAGTGATCGTGTTATTACTTTTATCTTTTTAAATTTGTTTTGTTTAGTTTGGTGGAAAGGAGCTCCGAGATGAAGAACAGACTGCAGAAAGCATTAAAAACCAAATGTCTGTGAAGGAGTGGGAAAAGGTTTTTGAAATGAGCCAGGATAAGAACCTTTACCATAATCTGTGCACCAGCCTCTTCCCCACTATCCATGGTAAGAGGCCAGTTGTTGCCTCAGAATGGGAGTATTTCTCTTGTGAAAATATTGGTTCTTGATGTGTGTGTAGTGCCCTTTTGGGAAGTACTTTCTGTGTTTAAATCATTAAGGTCTGCAAGACTGGTCAAAATGGTTGGGCTTATTGTTGGGTGATGTACTACTAAACCCTACAGCTGGCTGTTGGATATAAGCTTTGTTTTATGGGCATCCCTCAAGAGATTTAAGGGTTCCGAACACTTGGATGCTGTTATGTGTGTGTACGTGTTTGAAGTTGTTTCTGGCTTGGAGCTAGTTTGGAGACCTATGTTGGTTTGGTTATGTCTGAAAGGTCTGATCAGCTGGATTTGGTCCATGTTGTGAGCCTCTGTAGCATAAAGGAATTCATCTGCTTTCCGAGTCCTGCTTGCCCGAAATCGTATCAAGGACATAAATGCAGTTTTAGTGGATGTTTAGCAAACAGGTAAAATCTGAATGGATGTACCCAAATGCTCTAAAATTATAGTGGGCTGAAAGTTTTTAATAGGAAAAATGTGTTTTTTTCTTTGGGCTTTTAGTCAGGTGTCTTTTCTGGGGCAGGTAATGATGAAGTGAAACGTGGGGTCCTGCTGATGCTTTTTGGAGGAGTTCCTAAGACCACTTCAGAAGGTACATCGCTGCGTGGGGACATCAATGTTTGTGTTGTTGGTGATCCAAGTACAGCCAAGAGTCAATTTCTAAAGTAAGCATCTCATTAAAATTTAGTGTTTAAGTGTTTCCGGTGTGACTAGAACTATAAATATGTACTGTCTTTTCTACCTTAAACTGAGGAAAGGGAAATGAAATTTTTAAGCATGTTTTCCAGGAATTGTTTGGATGTGGTTGAATTATTTGAATAGAGCTGAAGCAGACTCAGCAGGCCCGTGTGGTAATAATGAATTAAGAAATTCATTCTTACTATGTGGTAAGAACAAATTAAACCTTTTTTCCTTGTTTAGGCAGTTATGAAATTATAGGGTTTCAAATATTTTTGAAAGAGACTGAAGGTTGAAAATACAAAAATTACTGCATATCTTAGAATGAATATTTTTTTCTGTTTCTAGCATAGTCTAAATTGGTAGGTTCCAATACTTCGAAGAAATAGACAGTTTCTAACCTTGAAAAATAATTACAAAATAAAGTTTTCTGCTATAGCGCTTTTTTATTTGAATTTCTATTTAATATGGCTTTATTTTATCATGCTGCTCATTTACCTCTGCATTGTTCTCAATGGAGCTGAGGTCCTTGCAGCATACACTGCAGCTCAGGAGCATGGAGGCACCACAAAAGCTGCCTCAGGCTGCCTGGGGTCAGTCTTGCTGTGAAACCGTTTGTTACCCTTGTGCTGATGTTTGTCCTGAACCACAAGGAGCTGTTTTGGCTTGTGAAGTCAGCAGAAACCTTGTGGGAGGAGGTGTGGATTTTTTGTGCTGCTGTAACCACGGGTGAATAACAGACCTGCAATAGACAGCACTTAGATAAGGACTATCTTGCTAAGGCTTGCTCAGACATCATTAGAGGGAGGGGGTGCCTACCTAAAAATTAATTGCTTCCAGAAGGAAGGAGCAAGTCACAGAATCATAGAATGGTTGAATTGGAAGGGACCTTAAAGATCATCCCGTTCCAACACCCCTGCCCTGGGCAGGGATACCTCCCGCTGGATCAGGGTCTCCAAGCCCCATCCAACCTGGCCTTGAACACCTCCAAGGATGGCAACCACCACTTCTCTGGGCAGCCTGTGCCAGGGTCTCCCCACATTCAGAGCAAAAATTTCTTCCCAGTATCTAAAAATCTAAATCTCCCCTCTTTTAGCTTAAAACCGTTCCCCTCATCCTATCCCTGCACTCCCTGATAAAGAGCCCCTCCCAAGTCCTGGTCTAGGAGGATGGAAGCAACATTGCATTACAGTTATCTTGTTTCTGCGGGTTTTGATCGGACTTTTTAGTTTGTGCAACATCGTTCCTCACTGTTACTTCTCTCCATAGGCATGTGGATGAGTTCAGTCCTCGTGCTGTGTACACCAGCGGAAAAGCCTCCAGTGCTGCAGGTCTGACAGCAGCAGTTGTGAAAGATGAAGAGTCTCATGAGTTTGTCATTGAAGCTGGAGCACTGATGCTAGCAGATAACGTGAGTCCAAGAAGTAGAGAGGTTCCTGCATCCCTGGAATGCTTTTGATTAATGACAAAGAGCCCCAAATTGTCTTAATGATGCTTTTTTCCCAAAAGGCGTTGAATTTGGGTGACACTATTTTTCATTCTTCTGCTGCAGGGGGTTTGCTGCATTGATGAATTTGACAAAATGGACATGCGGGATCAAGTAGCCATTCATGAAGCGATGGAGCAGCAGACCATATCCATTACCAAAGCAGGAGTAAAGGTACCTTGTGCCATTCTTCTGGTGTGTAGGCTGCAGGATTGCCTGACTGTTACATGGACTGATCAAGTATCATCTGTAGATTTTCATGTCCGCGCCGCAGCTGCCTCACTGTGGCAGCACAGAGATGGCTTGCCTGCACAGTTTTTGTGCCACATATCACAAAAAGATCAGACATGTTACTGAAAGGAAAAAAGAGATAGTAGTGGACAGGAAACAGAAAATGGGAAAATCCTGACTTTGAGGTGACCCTGAAAGAGGATATAGTTTTATGTGTGTTTGTAGAAGTGTAAAGTGTGTATTTGCACTGTTAAAAACAGGGTGTTGTGAAAGCAGTTTTAAGGACTTGTTTCAGTATTATTGGCAAGAACGTGACTGTTAAAATATTGATTCATCAGACTGTTTCTTAGGGTAGAGACCTGGTTAGAAAGGGCTGGTTAGAAGAATTCGGGCACTTCTATGGTGCAATTATTGTAATACCTCCATTGAAACCCCATCTAAAAGATGTTATGCTGACCCATTCAGATTGCAATGAGCTGCTTTAGCAAGTGGTCACGGATATCATTCCTTTTTTTTTTCCTATTGCCAGGCTACTCTGAACGCCAGGACCTCCATTCTGGCTGCAGCAAACCCAGTTGGCGGGCGCTATGACAGATCCAAGTCGCTGAAACAGAATATAAACCTGTCAGCTCCCATCATGTCTCGCTTTGATCTCTTCTTCATTCTTGTGGATGAATGTAATGAGGTAATTTTAAGGAACTGTAGAATTATTTATGTCAGAAAAGACCTCTGGAGGTTTCTAGTCCAACTTTATGCTCAAATCAGACCACTGAAATCTGGTGCCCAAGAGGCTGACCTGGTGAGTTTTGAGCATCTCTAAAGATGGAGATTCTGCAGCCTCTATAGGCCCCTACTGCAATGTGTGACAGCTCTCACGTGTTTGGAAAATAATTTTCATATCTGATGAGAATTTCTCATGGTTCCGGTTCTGTCAGTCTGTACTTCTAAGAACAGTCGGGCTGTGTCATATCTGTACTCGCCAGTGAGGCAGTTGCTTTCTTTTCAAGCTGAACAGACTCAGCTCTCCCAACCTCTCCTCATACATCCGAGTGCGTCTGCCCTCTGACTGTCCTGGTGGCCCTCTGCAGTTTGAGGTGAAGCTAATCTTGTGAGAGTGTCTTGCTCCTGCTTTTCTTCTCTGACTGCAAAGTTAAAAGCTGGCAGTACAAATTTGATCATGCTCTGCTGAATGCAAGGATGCTGGCTTTTCATCTTGTAGTGGCTTGACCTGCAGCTTAACACCATTAGTCATTTTTACAAATCGCTGGTCTCTAAGGCTGGGACTGCTGCCACCTGTCTTTGTGGCGTTTGCCTTGGGAACACATGAGATACAGAGATTAATGTTAGCTCAGCGCTGTTCTCTCCGCTGTTTCACTCAGAGTGATTGTCTAACTGAGAAGGGACTGATGAAAGAGACAGAAGAGGCTGAAAAGGAAGAAAGCTCCCACACTGCAAAGTGCTGCTTTCTGCCTGTTCTGTGGCTGACTTATAACCTCTCGGAACTCTCTGGGTTACAAGTCCTGAAACTGCCTTTTATCCCTTCTCTTGTATTAAAGACCTTCAGGACGTTCTCCTGGATCTTCTGGCAGAGTCTGGCTTCTGGAAAGACCAGCTCTGCCATGAGGAGTGCGAGTGAGGGAGGGGAATGGGAAGGAAGATTATAGCCCTTGTTCTGGTGTTTTGCTGCTGTTGTGGAAGTGATCTGACGCAGCAATCATCTCCCAGGTTACAGATTACGCCATTGCTAGACGCATAGTGGATCTGCATTCCAGAGTGGAAGAATCTGTCGATCGTGTCTATTCGTTAGACGACATCAGAAGGTACCTGCTCTTTGCAAGACAGTTTAAACCAAAGGTAATCCTACTTTCCTAAGTTGTTTGGTATGAGGAGGTCCAAAGGGACTGTCACTTCAACGTGCTTTTTTCTGGCAAACGCAAAGACACTCAGTGTAGTGTTCTCTCATTAAAGGAGCTATAAACTCAGTTATTATCTAGAATCACAGCGTACTTTGGAGCCGTGTATTCTGGGTTTTTTTTGAACTCCGGAACGCAGCCAGCCCAGTGGAGACTGTTACAATCACTCCTCTTAACTGCTTTGGTGGCAGTTCTTAACCTCTATCTAGAACAACTGAGGAGTTGTTTCATAGCTTTCTCATACTTCAACGTGGCTGCTGCAGAGATTTTTATGTTTTATTGACTTACTACTTAATCAAAATTTTGTCTTTATTTTAAAAGGGCATTGTTCCTCTATATTTTTTTGCTTTCTTCGTGGTAAAATACAGAACATGGGGAAACTGCTCTAAGTACAAATTTTTGTGGTCTATCCAACTAGCAGTTTGGATGGGCTGTGTGTTAGATTTTTCACGTTCTTCTAATGTTTTTCTTCTGAAATGGAAGGAGAGAACACCCTCCCTTACAGAGTTTTGAAAACTCCCATTTCATTCCCACATGGTGGGGCGTTTGTTTTCCAGCTGGATCCGTGTATGTGTGATTGGACTCAGGCTACATAGCATGTGTGCAAACCTGTAGTCAGTGTTAATGTGTGGAATGTCTGCCTCTGTGTGTGTGTACATGCAACGTGGAAGGTAGATAAACAGAAAATAGAAAAATATGCTGAAAAATAATTAATGCATCAATACTTTTTGTAATATTGTTACTGTAATTATTGGAATATAATTTTAATATATGATTGTCATTATATTTATCTATAGCGTGTGTGGAATGGCATAGAATATTTCAGATAAATGCAGGAGCTAGTACAGAAAACTCTGGAAACTGCCAATCCAATGCAAGAAGAATAAACTTTAATGCTTCTAACATGGCAAACTGTCATTCTATCTTATGTCACAAAGATATCTAAGGAATCTGAGGACTTTATAGTGGAGCAGTATAAGAGACTACGGCAGCGGGATAGCTCTGGAGTGACCAAGTCGTCCTGGAGAATCACAGTGCGACAGCTGGAAAGCATGATCCGGCTGTCTGAAGCCATGGCCCGTATGCACTGCTGTGATGAGGTATCAGGTTTTTAAGGAAAGTTTGTGTGAATGTTTCTATAAATCTTGTGGGAGTTCTGGCATTGCTGTTTGACTGTGGTATTGTACATATTTAAATCCTGTGAGTGAGCAGGAGAGCTTGGAGTGGTCATTCGGGGTCTGAATTTGTGTGCCAGAAATGCTGTATTTATGGTATGTCCTATAAAACTGAGATTAGCTGGTCGAAACTGAGAACACGCATGTTTTTGCATTACAATTGTATCAGCACTCTCAGCCTGTTAACCTGTCAAATCACAACAAATTGGAAGAACTCTATTAGCATCAGCCACACTGCCGGTAGCGTCTCTCCTAAGCTGACATACTTTGTAATCTCTCACAGCACTCTGTGCTGGGTTAGGAATTGGCTGGATGGCCGAGCCCAAAGAGTGATGGTGAATGGTGTTTCATCCAGTTGGCGGCCGGTCACCAGTGGTGTCCCCCAGGGATCGGTGTTGGGTCCCGTCCTGTTTAATATCTTTATTGATGATCTGGATGAGGGGATTGAGTCCATCATCAGCAAGTT
Organism: Tapera naevia; assembly: GCA_033556795.1. Taxonomy (NCBI): domain Eukaryota; kingdom Metazoa; phylum Chordata; class Aves; order Cuculiformes; family Neomorphidae; genus Tapera; species Tapera naevia. The sequence continues at coordinate 43,506 of JAUMJJ010000149.1, read as the reverse complement.
TGCAGATGATACCAAGCTGGGAGGAAGGGCTGATCTGCTAGAGGGTAGGATGGCCCTACAGAGGGACCTGGACAGATTGGAGAGCTGGGCTGATTCTAATGGGATGATGTTTAATAAGTCCAAATGTCGGGTACTTCATTTTGGACACAACAATCCCATGCAGAGCTACAGACTGGGGACAGAGTGGCTGGAGAGTAGTCAGGCAGAAAAGGACCTGGGAGTGCTGGTGGACAGGAAGCTCAACATGAGCCAGCAGTGTGCCCAGGTGGCCAAGAAGGCCAATGGCATCCTGGCCTGCATCAGGAATAGTGTAGTAAGCAGGACCAGAGGAGTTATCGTCCCCCTGTACTTGGCACTGGTCAGGCCTCACCTTGAATACTGTGTACAGTTCTGGGCCCCCCAGTTTGGGAAGGATGTTAGGATACTGGAATGTGTTCAGAGGAGGGCAACGAAGATGGTGAAGGGCTGGAGCACAAGCCCTATGAGGAGCGACTGAGGGAGTTGGGGCTGTTTAGTCTAGAGAAGAGGAGGCTCAGGGGAGACCTCATTGCTCTCTACAACTACCTAAAAGGAGGTTGTAGTTGGGCAGGGGTTGGTCTCTTCTCTCAGATGACCAGTGGCAGAACCAGAGGGCATGGGCTTAAGCTTCGTCAGGGAAAGTTTAGGCTTGATATGAGGAAAAAGTTCTTCACTGAAAGGGTGATTGGCCATTGGAATGGGCTGCCCAGGGATGTGGTGGAGTCACCGACCCTGGAGGTGTTTAAGGGGAGACTGGATGAGGCACTGAGTGCCATGGTTTAGATGATGGTTGGTGTTAGTGTTGGTGTTAGTGTTAGGTTATAGGTTGGACTTGATGATCTCAGAGGTCCTTTCCAACCTTGTGATGCTATGATACTGTGATACAACTCTCTTCTGTCTGCAATCTAAAAAGCCAAAGTTCATCAAAGTATCTGAACTGCACTCAGAGTGCCTCTATGAGTGATCTGAGCTCCTCCTCACATCAGCCAGTGTTGAAATGCATTAGCAGTAGTACAACTGCTGTCCATCCAGGCCCTGCTTTAAAACGCTGCAGGCCTTTTGAAATGTTGGGTTAGGGTTATGTGACACATGCAGTGATGGAAACTTGCTCACTGATTGGGGAAGAAGGACACCCATTGTGTTCTTTTTAGTTAAATTCAGCTTATAAAGAAGCAGATAGCTTATGGCTCAGCTAGAGAAGATTTTTCCAGGTTTTGCTTTTCAGTTCCAGAGGAGAGTCTCATTACTTACATCTGTTCTTTTTCATATTGTTTCTGTTTCTTGCTCCACTGATCTTTCCTCAAAATTTTCTTGGCTTAAGTAAAAATTTCATCAACGCCACATGGTCACTAAAGCCTGTAAGATTCATCAGGCTGCTTATTGCCTCCATAACCTCGTGTGAACTCAAGAGTACAAGTACTCTTGTATAGTGAGTTTGACTTGCAGAATCTTTACTGTTTAGGATTAATCAGGTGAGATGGGTAGAAGGCCCTTGGTCAGAGTCAGTGGCGAGTTTCAGGAGCTATTGGGAAAAAAGCTTTTAACACTAGAAGTGCCATCGTGCCTATGTAATATGTGCTTTTTCAAATCTCTCTCAGGTTCACCCAAAACATGTGAAGGAGGCTTTCAGGCTTTTAAATAAGTCCATCATTAGAGTTGAGACTCCTGACATCAATTTAGACCAAGATGATGAACAGCAAATGGAGGATCAAGAAGACCAAGGTGGAGTCAATGGTAAATTACTTGCAGAGAATTTTTTCAAAGGGGGAAGTACTTCCAGCCTTTACAGCTTTGCTTGTTTGAGTATGTGCTTCTCTTCAGTTTCTCTCCTATTTCTCATCCAATGAGGTCTAGGAATCTTGACTTCTGTTCTTAACTCTCTTACTGCTTCATGCTGCTTGTGGGTCCACTCAACAGGTTGCTCAGTGCAATGCTTTTTAGTGGCTTGGGGTATTAAGCAGTTAAAAAATGTTACAGATTTAAACCAGGGCTTGTGTCCAAACAGGTGAAGCAGAAGCTTCAGCTGGCATCAATGGTCTTGTGAATGGGACCGATGGCCATTCGGAGGACGTGAACAAGAATGCAGGACCCAAAGCTTCTCTTAGGCTGGGCTTCTCTGAGTATCGACGAATTTCTAATCTCCTAGTGCTGCACCTCAGGAAAGCAGAGGAGGGTAAGAACTTATAAAAAAGACAGATCTGAGTTCAACAAGCAACTGTTACTGCATCTCTTGCTGTTGCACTTTGGAATTTCACTCTTGCTGAGACACCAAGCTTGTCAGGTCAGGTGTGAACGTGTACACGTGTGGCTATACTACATCTGATGATACAAATATGACTTCTTGGACTTTCTATCTCTGGTGTCTTAGTAATTTGTTAAAACCCGGTAAGTTGGGTCAACATAGCAGATCCAGCAAAGGATTTGTAGCATATGCTGATTTAATCTAACTGGAAGAGTCAGCAGCATTGAAAACTGTAGCAAGAGCTTCAGTCCATGCCAACAACCACAGCTTAAAGTGTATCCTTAATGAGAACGTGCCAAATGGCTCCATCATTTCTTGGGAAGAGGAAACATTTCAGTTGCAATGAGGTTGCCCTTGTAGTGAAATGCAGCGCTTTTCTCATCGCATATACATGTGCTACAAGGTTTTTTGGAAGGGTGTGGAGACTACAGTATCCATTCAAAGTGCCGAGTGCTTGTAGAAGGATGACTTCTTTGTGTGACAGTGATTGTCTTTTAACCTTACTTAGATAAAAGTTGTACAAGTCCTTAAAACTGCTTTTCTTGAAGGCTGATGTGATCGCCAGGCTGCTCATTTAATTTGTAAGATGCTTGGATACATAGAACAGAAAGCTTCAATTCTCAATCTAAAGATCTCTCATTAAAGCATGATAAAAGAGCCTCCTATACAAAATATGATGGTTCAAGAAATAGAGGAAAGTCTGGTGTTTCTTAAACATCTTAAAAAGAATGTCTGTCTCTCTCTCTTCAGTATTGTAAATATTAATGTATAAATCCTTTCTCTGACAGTTTGAATGGTATCTTACTGTGGCTGTGCTTATGCAAATTATTTTCTCTACAGAAGAGGACGATTCATCATTAAAGAAGGGTGAACTTATTAATTGGTATCTAAAGGAAATTGAATCTGAAATAGAGTCTGAAGAAGATCTAATAAATAAAAAGAAGATCATAGAGAGAGTCATTCACCGACTTACGCATTATGTACGTATAGAGATGTGTGGGTAGTGAAAAGGGAATTTAAATTAGTGCAGTAATTCATTTTTAATAGAATGTATTTTTAATTTGAGAAATCTGTTTTGTGCTTCTTTTACTGACTATGTAGTGTAAATGCCTTCTTTGTTTAATACCTGTTAAAATAATTATAGAGAAAACACTGAAATAAAGATACGTATAAGTAAAAGTTCAAAGCACCGTCCTACAGAAGTGTAAGTGATATTTTTCTCTATTTCTATAGTGTTTGTTAGTTACACATTAGGATAGAGAAATACAAACAACACTTCATTCAATAGATAACTTTAAGTCACAGGGGCACCAGGGTAACTTGGAGGAAGAAGTATAAAAATATAAAATACCTCTGAATTTTAAAGGTACAGAACCACTAGAGGGAAGTGTTCCCAGGAAGCACATACAAGACGTTTCCACTGAACATAATTGTTAATATCAGGAACCTGTTGAAGAGGGAGTTCACAATTAAAAGGGTTAAGTAATTCGTTAGTAAGAGGTGCTACCGGTGTAAAAAGGAGATGTTTTTCAAAAAGTACCAACAATCCTTTCTGTTCTTGTGTGAATACAAGTTTTTGTCTGTTGCAGGACCACATCCTGATAGAACTGTCCCAGTCAGGACTGAGAGGATCGGAAGAGCAGCAGACTTTTGACGAAGATCCATACCTGGTTGTCAATCCAAACTACCTGCTGGAAGACTGAGGGCTGATTGCAGAGCTGAGTAGTTGTTACGTGTTGGGAAACGCGTTCTTTTCTTGTAGAGCTTGCTGTATAGCGAACATCTTAAATTCCTGGGAATGCCTTCCTGTGGGATGCACCAGTATGTGGTTAGTAGTGTACAATGGCTTGTTTACCCTGAGCGCATAACTGGGACATTTTTAAAGAAATGACACTTTTATGTGTTAGTTTGGTTATAAGTTCTGGGTTTTGTGCCATCATCCAGATGCAGCGGAGAATCATTCAATAGCTCTTTTCAGCACCAAGCTCTGCAGGTGCTTCTCTTTAAAACAAGGAGAAATTTGCATTGTTCTTCCATTGTATTTAGTAGACTTTTTATGCTATAGGTGTTCCTGGTTTTCTTATTAACATAAATAAAAGATCATTAATTGTTCTGAGGTGTGTGGAGGTGGATTTGTTGTCACTCCTTTGTGGGATTGCTATTTTCTATGCCTATGCTTTGAGGCTGAAAAAATAGTGATCTAAATGTGTAACATCTTAAGAAAGACTAAATTTCCTGGATGACAGATTCGGAATTTTTAATAAGGTCTTTTAACTTCAAGTCAAGGATAATGAAAACTCTGACTGCTTCTCTTTTTTTTTAGATGGAGTAAAGATATGTATGCTCTTGTTGCATTTGTAACATAGAAAATTGAAAATAGCCAGGCTCACAGCAAGGCTTTAAGTCAAGAGGTCAGAAAAGGTCAGAAACCCGCATCTTGATGAATGTCTTGGCTTGTAAGTGAATTGAAAACTGCCATAATTTGTGAGGGCTTTTTAAGACTATATTTGTAAACTTGTTTGTAGATTTTTCTATAAGAAAATTTTACTTAAATTTACTTAAATTAAAAATACCTGAATATTTGTCTTGTCGACTGATACCAGCACCTAAGAAATATTTGTAATAGCATGAAAGATACCAAAGCTATACTTTTTAAGTATAAATAGTGTGAAATAACTGTTTCTGAAGCAGGTCCAGAAATGGAGCTAGTTTGTAAGACAGTTGTCTTTTTTCTGTTAGCCTCTCCCAGCTTTGGAGAGATACGTCCTGGTCTAACTAAGCTTATCGTTACAGAGAACAGTCCTATTTAAAGAATCATAAGTATTTATGACCAACAACAATGCCACATCGCTGGGCCCTTACTCGCTAAAACTGCAGTAACTTCTCACCACTGATTTATAGCATGAGCTGCCTTTTGGCAAACGCTGCTTTTCATTAACAATTGCCACCTGCCTGCAAAACTGGTTTCATCTTGTTGTGTACCATTCATTTACTTTCAAAATAAGGACAGGAGGATCCTTGTACTTCATTACATGTTTCCCCTTTCCCCAGTTTTTATTTGATAGTAATTCTAAACATGGGAGAAAGTATATTTTCTGCTTCTCTTTCCCCAGCTCTACAAGCTTCAGAGGCAAGGAGGGTGTTCTCTGAGTTCACGTGGTGCTGTGAAGTTCTTATTCAAACTTAGACGGGGAGTGGGGGGAAGAGTACATAGTTTTTGAGAACCGGAAGCACAACATTTCAGTGAGCTTTTCAAGGTTTCCTAAAAAATATATTCACCTGGGAATCAACTGGCCAAAGTACACAAATTGCAATCCCTGTATAAGCTGTAGGATTGGCTATTGGAGTAACAGTAGATGTTGAGAGACATTTCCTACTGTAACTTAAAGCTAATATTGCTTGACAGGTCAATAAGTTTCTGACGTGATTCCAGATTTGCTTTAGACAAAATGCTGGTTATTAAACAAAACTAATTCAGAGGTGGAGCTGACTTTTCAATCTAGTTATCTCGAATTGTATGTTTAGTCAATTTAAACATGTTCTGTATTTGGGCGGCAAATGTTCTCTGCTCTACAGTTTTGCTGTATTTAAATGTAGAAAAGTTGAGTTCTCTGTCCTGTGCAGCACTTGAGGTGGATGATCTGTATGTGCTCGCCCTGCTGAGAGAGCGTGTGTTCTCAGGGTTGAAGGGAGGGGTACTTAGGAAAGCAATAACATGATATTCAAATTCTCAAATTCCTTAATGTTATCAGGCACGAGGACACATGATGTTGCTGTGCCTGTATTCACAGAATTGCCAAGTGGGTAAGATGCCACATCTCAGCTTTCCTTTATGGACTCATTATCAGAGCACAAACAAGCCTTTTGCTGTCCTGTGCACCTTGAGCCATGGTGGAACCCAGCCCCAGGAATGCAGATAACGCTGTTCTTGTTTTCTGCATCCAGGACTGTGCTGGAATTCATCTTGGGCCAAAAAAAGGCTATTAGGAGGTGAAAAGCATTGTCTACTTATTTTAGTTTCCTGTGAAATGGAGGCAGTGTCAGCAAATGTCAGTTGATGTTCAAGCACAAAGGAGAACCTGAGCACCTTAGAAAATGTTTCCACATGACCTTTCGCCAACTAATTGTTTGACAGTGTTTCTTGTATTCATCAATGGATTGAAAGTCCTGTTTTGTTATCATTTTAGTGTCAGCTGGTTCTGGGAACATTTATCTGTGTAATAGATAATCACAGTTAAATATTACTTCTACTGTAATATAAGTAGCATGGAATAACTGTTTCTGAAGCGGAAATGGAGCTGATTTGTAAGACAGTTGTCATCTTTCTGTTGGTCTCTCCCAGCCTTGGGATATATGGGGAATTTGCTCAGAATTTTATCGCCGTCGCTGGACCCTTACCCAGCGAGTTGGTAAATAGATGGCATCTGCAGAACCATGTCCTGCCCAAGGAAGACCAGGGCCCTGCTGTGGCTGGAGCCCAGGATTATCTGTGCCAACAGGTGCTTGTGGCTCCTGAGCTGCCCCGTTACTTCTCCCACCTTCGTGAGGTTGGGGTGACGCATTACAAAGTCTTCCTGCCGTGGGCACGCGTTCTTCCGACGGCGGATGCCAGGAAGCCAGATGAAGCACAAGTGCAGTGCTACCAGGAGCTGCTGGAGACCCTGGTTGCTGCAGACCTCAGGCCGGTGGTAGTTCTGCATCGCCAGCGCGTCCCTGGCGCTGTGGCCAGGCAGGCCGTGGGTAGGGAACCCCACGCTTTTGCTGACCTTTTTGTGGAATACGCAGAGTTCAGCTTCTGTGTTTTTGGGGCACTGGTCGACGTGTGGATCACCTTCAGCGACGTGCCCCACGTCCTGGAAAGCCTGCCTTACCATGATCCCCAGTTGCGAGCCCAGGCCTTTGCTGCCGCTCACGAGAGAGCTTACGCCCTCTACCATGAGAAATACTCTCCGGCCGGTAAGGAGGGCAGTGAAGGGGATTTTTTTTTTTTTTGAGTTTTTCACAAATATTTTGTGATGGGATTGAATAGCAATTGCTAAGTTCAGTCTGTGTGTGAATGTGCTACTGGCACACTCAGAATTACATAAAAATCCTTGAGCAACAGATTCCTTCAAATGCTTTATTTTGATGATTGTTTTATAGTTTACTGGTAATTGCATTTTGCTTAAAATAATAGCCAAAACAGCTATGTGCATATGTGTCCATATTTATATTTAGTCTTTTAAGCATCAGGAAAGCATTAAACAGCCTCCAGGTCATTTGAGCCACAGGAACTAGTACTACAGACCCGAACATCATAGTTTTATATGCTTTTTCTCAAAGGGCTGTTGTCCACGTGCTCTTAATTTTGAAGACCAGCAGATGCCCCTGATAAACTGTAGTCTTAAACTGTTCATGTACCAAACATTAAATGTGTTGTATAATGTAAGTGGGACTGGGACTTAGGAAGAATCTTTGATTCCTGCCCAGTAATCTCATTTTTAAAATCTTATTACTTTTCTCAATGGGGATTACAATTGCTGCCATTTCAGCTAAGAGAGAAAGATTACACATCATTTGGTGGCTGTGCTCTTGTGTGTAATAATCAAGCTATTTCATAGACGATATATTTCTGAGTACCTCTTCCTGAGCCACAGACTAAAAGCTTCCTGAAATGTACCTCATGAATAAACCAGACACAACAAGTCGCCTGTGGGATGATAATCATGTGAGGAAGTCTGCAATGTACTTTGTTTGACTTTCCTCATTGCAGATACTTGGGTTTTATAGTAATCACACCTTAACTTTTCCTGTGTTAACACAGAGGAAGAGAATTTCACCTTTTCTCTGGTGGGTACCTGGGATTTTCTAAGCAGTTGTCCTCTTGAGTCTTCTGTCTTCCTTAGGCTTGGAGTTCTTCTGTCCCAGGCAGACAACCAGCAGAGCTGGCTGAATCATTATTGGGATTTTTAAAAATTTTAATTAATTTATTTATTTTTAATTCTTGCACTTGTCAGGAGTGCTTTCCAGTACAGTTCACACGATCTAATGAGAGCTCTTAGAAGTTGCCCAGCTTCCCTCCCACATCACCTGTCCCTCCAAGTTCTTGCCATCCCAGCTTCTCAGCAGCATCCAGCGCAGAATGGGTTTTTAAAAATAACCACAGCAGAACCATCACAAAGACATGGAAATTAAAGATATTACTTATAATTATGCACAGATCAGAACGACACCCACTGCACAGCTGGATTCAGATCCCCCTTCCTGCAGGCAGCAGTGTCAAGATGTTCATGAGCAGTCATGATGAGACAAGATTTATTGACAAAGATATCTTGAACTCTGAATTTCTGCCTTCTTCAGCTCTGTTGAAATCAGAGTGTTGTCTGAAATCAGCTACCTAGGACACTGTCTGATGGTCCAAATCATCAAATCTTTCCGCTTGATTTTAAAATAACTGCAATGAAGTGAAATATTTTTAATTTGACTTAACATGCTACCAATAAGCTACCTTTTTTTTTTTTCCCAAGGTGGAAAGCTGTCTGCTGATTTAGGAATGGGTGATGTCTTGGATAATGCTTCATCAAAATTGCTTTCAGTTTCTCTTCAGGTAACACCTTAATAGATTTTTCTTTCAAAATTATATAAATTTGTTATGAATTAACTTGATTTTTAAGCACAGGATCAAGAGACTGGTTGCAAGTTAAGTAAAATTTTAGCAAGTTGACCGATTGACAAATTTGGTAAATTTTACTTATTTGATTAGTCTGATCATGTGAAGCTTTCTGATTTTAAACATGACTTCATCATCCTGTCTTGGCCTGTAAGCACTGGTTACAATATATGGAGACATACTTGCTCTAGTAGTTGGCAGCTTTAGCAATATATACACTGAAATGACAAGAGGTCCTCAAAGTGTCCCCATTGTCATTTTCTTTGCAAGTCTACTTAATACACCACCAAGGAGATTGATACAGTGTGTTAAATAACTGCTATTTAAAAACCTGCTGATTGTGTTAAAACACAGACTGAACTGCGCTAAAAGCGACCTGGTTGCACGGGGATAGCGCAGTGTGAAGAGAACATAATCCCTCTCAAACCAGTGACATCCTTTCTGTAAAGGTCACTCTCCACAGGTAGTTGTCTTCCCCTTGAAGGCGTTGCTGGAGGATAAAGTGAGCAAACAGCAGCACAAGTTTTTTTTGCTTGTTACCACAATCCTTCAAAATTTAGTTACAGGGTAAGCAGCATTGTAGGCATGACAGTTTAAGATGTGTTTTGTAGGGAGAGAAAAGATGTTGTATTCGATCAGCTGCCTAAACTGGAAGAAAACCTTGGACTGACAAATAACCCGAAAGCTTATCGGTGTTTTTCCAGCTTTATCAGCTGGTTTAATCAAAGAATACGAGCTATTCCCTTGAAGCTGATGACTTCTAGTAGGATGAAACTTGTAGTTGGGAATGGTTAAAGATTTCTGAAGTGGACTTTCCCCAAAGGATTATTGATAAGGCCTACCTGAACCACATTGTTGCAAAGATTTTTCTGTCTGATCATCATAGACAGTCTTACTAATTAAAAAATCAATGGTAAATCATTAATACTAAGCTCATAAAGACTCCTAGCATTTTGTTTAGCTGTTTGAATTTTACTTTGTTTAGCAGAGATACAAAATGCACCTTCCCATGTCCTCATTATGCTGTCCAAGTCTCCCATATAGCTGTGTGGCTTCTTGCTCCAGCAATGTGTCTTTGTCAAACATTTCATAATTTTATATGTTTTTAGTGTAAAACCTGCCAAAATACATTTTACTCCAGGATGGTTCTTTTCCTGTTTCCAGAATTCGGTAGACTTTCTGTCTCTCAGCCTTCAGTACTGCTGTGGGAATGAAACAGATTTCTACAAGAAATTGAATGAATTCCAGGTAATGTTATGTGCAACATTGCAGCAGCAGACAACAAGCCATGGATAGAAGAGGAATTTCATGTTTCTCCATGCTTGTCTAAGCAATCAGAGAAAAATAGTGCATAGTATTTAATGCTGATTCTGATGATTTATGAATTTAACTTTGAAGAAATTTATCACCAGTTTCAGTCTTCTATGTTTCCTGTTCTGTGTTAAAAGCAACAAATGCCAAGAGTGTGGTTTTACCAGCTGACCGATGCTTCTTTTCACACAAGTCTCTGACTTCTGCTTTTGCAGAATGTCTGGAAGGACACAGAGATCTTGGTTTTTAGCCTGAAGTTCCTTGATTGTGGTTCCATGGAAGAGAATCCTTTCAGACCAGTAGCTGCCATTGTCACAAGTAAGTGATGTATTTCAAGAAGGAGGAAAGCTTTTTAGCTACCTCTGCATGGCAAATTACAGAGGAAATTCAGAATTGTCCAGTCCAGACCACTGCTATGAGATGGAGTAACTTTATGGTTTCTTTCATAGCCTTCTTGGAAATTATAGGTGGGTGATGAGTGTTGAGGGCGAGGAAGCAGGAAATCTTCCCTGAAGTTTTTTATAATTTTCAGTTTGGTCCAGAGGAGGATTAGATTTGGCTATTAAGAAACATTTCTTCAGTGAAAGGGTTGTCAAGCACTGTCAGAGGCTGCCCAGGGAAGTGGTGAAGTCCCCATCCCTGGAGGTGTTTAAAACAGATATAGATGTGGTGCTTAGGGACATGGTTTAGTGGTGAACTTGGCAGTGTCAGGTTTACAGTTGGACTCGATGATCTTAAAGGTCTTTTCCAGCCTAAATGATTCATAGCTATGATAATTTTTTAACATGAAATTTTAAGTAATAAAAACCCAACATACTTCATCTGAGAAAAAATGACAATTATGAAAAGCACCTTGTTTCTAAGGGTGTAATTGTACGTACAACTCATGCCATGCTGTCTGTGGCTTCTAAGTTGTGAGTCCATCACTGACCATTTGTTTGTTTTCAGCTATTAACAAAGAAGAGACACGTACAATTGGGTATGATGTTAATGAGTTCTTGGACTTCACATCATCTCATATTTTAAGGTACAATGTTTGTCTCTTAAATCAGATACTATACTAAAATGGTGTCCTCTAGAAACCTATGAGGCAGGCAGACACCGGGCAGTTTTAGTGGTGAAGTGTGCTGTTAGTTGCTGAGAGGATGGAAAGGAATGCCTTTCTTCTGAGCACAGTTTCTTGCTATTACAGGAAATGTAATCCTCTTCCACTCTCTCATACTTGGTTACCCAAATTGCACCTTCAAGCCAATAGTAACAAGTACATTTTTCAAGCCTTTTGCTCTTTTCAAGAGCAAAATAGTTAAAAATAAATAAATAGATAAATAAATAAATAAATACGAGAGAGGCTTTCGAAAGGGAGAAGCCAATTGGGCCTACGGAAATGCAGGAGATTCCATTGTGCAGGAAGATGCTAAGTGTTACAGAAACAGGATTGATTGTAAGTTTTAGCTTATCTCGTGGAAGCTCATGAGAGCAATAGTAGCATGTGAAATTGCTACACGCTGCAAGGATTTTGTTTGAAACTTTGACCTAGCTATAAGGAAATATGAGACTCAGCCTGCAAAGAAATAAATTAAATATATGCATTTATACATATATGTGTAAGATAAATAGTACTTGAGCTGCTCTGCAGTTAGCAGATGGCACTCCACCTTCATCTGCTGGCGGGATGGCAGTGGGCTGGATGGAGCACATGGCAAAGGAACTATACCCTAAGTAGCTTATGTGAGCTGAGTGGGGAGCAAACAATTCTTTTCTGGGTTTGCAACTTTGTGGCACTGGCATTCACTGTGGAGATTTTAATTTCTTTTTATTCTATTTCCAGCAAAACAAATACTCCACAGGAGGACACAGACACTGTTCTTGCCCCTTGCTCTTATCAAACAGTTTGGGAAATGTTTGCTAAACAGTCTGAATTGGAGAGGGATTCTTTTCTGCAAGATGTTTTCCCGAGTAGTTTCCTCTGGGGCGCATCCACAGGTGCCTTTAATGTTGAAGGAGCTTGGGCAGAAGATGGGAAAGGAGAGAGCATCTGGGATCAGTTTGGGCATGCAGGTCATGTCTATGGGAAACAAACAGCAGATGTGGCATGTGACAGCTACTACAAAACCAGCTATGATGTTTACCTACTTAGGGGTCTTCATCCCCAACTGTACAAATTTTCTGTATCCTGGCCTAGAATTTTCCCTGCTGGCACCAACGAGACCATCAACTACAAGGGTGTTGAGTATTACAACCAATTAATTAACCGCTTGCTAGACTCTGACATTGAGCCCATGGTGACTCTGTTCCACTGGGACCTCCCACAGGCTTTTCAGGTTGTTGGTGGCTGGCAGAATGACAGTATCATAGATGCTTTTGTAAACTATGCAGACTTCTGCTTTTCCACTTTTGGGGATCGGGTCAAGTTCTGGATTACTTTCCATGAGCCTTGGGTTATCAGCTATGCTGGCTATGGCACCGGAGAGCATCCTCCAGGAATCACTGACCCAGGAGTAGCATCTTACAAGGTAGGGACACAGGAATAACTAGGATCTTACTGTTGCCGTTGTTGTGTTGTTTTCCTCTGATGGTTCTGTGTTATAACTATGTTCAAGTGTATTCTGGTCTCTGAGACAACAACTTGCTTGTTGGATTCATGATACTTGCAAAAAATGAGTTAGTTAATGGATGCTAGATATTTCTGGTTTATTTTTCTATTCTGAAAGCTGGTGTTGATGGATAACCAGATTCTTCTGCTTGTTCCAAAACCTGCTGCACTCTCTGGCTGTGATTATTTGGTTTTGTGAAGGTGGCGACAACATTCCTACATGGAGATAATCTCAATGCTTTCTACCCCCAGGTGGCTCACACAATTCTCAAGGCTCATGCCAAGGTCTGGCACTTGTACAATGACAAATACCGTTCTCAACAACTGGGAAAGGTGGGGCTGGTGCTGAATTCAGACTGGGCTGAACCCAAGACTCCAACCAGCTCTGAGGACATGAGGGCTGCTGAGAGGTACCTGCAGTTCATGCTCGGCTGGTTTGCACACCCTGTGTTTGTTAATGGTGATTACCCAGATATCCTGAAGGTTCAGATCCAGGAAGTAAACCAGCAGTGCTCCACAACAGTTGCCCAGCTGCCCCAGTTTACAGAGGAGGAGAAGTCCTGGGTGAAAGGGACTGCAGATTTTTTTGGTCTTTCCCATTACACTTCCCGCCTGGTCAGTGCCGTGACTAACGGGACCTGCACACCAGGCTACGAGAGCATCGGCAACTTCTCCTTGCACGTAGATCCTGCTTGGCCACAGACTGCCTCTTCTTGGATCCGGGTGGTCCCTTGGGGATTAAGAAGGCTGCTGAAGTTTGTGTCCCAGGAGTATACAGGGACAAAGATCCCAATCTACATAGCCGGCAATGGTGTGCCGACAGAAGACACAGGGAATCTTATTAATGACACTCTGCGAGTGGATTATTTCCGCCAGTACATCAATGAGGCCCTGAAAGGTATGAAGAAATCTAACTTATTTTATTTTTCATAATGGCAATGAGTTATCCTATCCCTTCTGTGGTGGTTACTTGTAAAACACCACCACTTACGCGATGGTGCGAGGTCAGCTGCCCATTGTGTGTGTCCTGTGAGCTCATGTACTTCACCCTATCTGGTTTAACACTTTAAACACTTCTATCACTACTCTGAGAACGGGGTTGAGAGGATCAAGTGCCGTATGCTCATCGCCAACCTGCTTAATACGCATATTTATTAAAGATTTCCTGACAGTGCTGTTCTGTGTATCTCAAGAGAGTACCATGGAATTCTCCGTTCTGTTTTGATATGGGAATACGTTTTTCATATAGACAGATTAACTCAGCCTGCACCCTAATGCCAGTCCCTCCATGAGCTCCCCTGGAGATGGTTTGCCTGCAGGCAAGCTCTTGCCTGTACAGATCTAGATGGGGGCTGAGCTGCCTTCACTGACAGCACCCTGTGTTAGAATTTTTAGGGAGATATAAATATCTTAATCGTTTTGAGCAAGGGTCAGAGTATGCTCATATGTTTGCGAACTGTGTATCAATCCATGTAAAAATAATGTTAGTGACTGAAGTTCTGGGCAGGTACAGAGATTTGAGATTTGAAATAGAGATTTGGCTCGTACTCTCTCAAGATACACAGATCTGTACTGTTACAAAAGCTTCATTAAATATGCTGTATTAAATGGGTTGGTAATCAGTGTACAACGTTTGATCTTCTTGACCTAGTTCTCAGCACACTGACAGAAGCATTAGAAGAGCTGCAGAAAACACAATTAACTTTGCCTCAGCAGAAGGAAAGAAGATGGACTGCATGTGAGAAATTTCTGGGATGAGAGGGATTTAGGGCTTTTTTGTAGGTAATGTGAGAAAGAATGCATTGGAGGTATTGGAGACGCTATTCTTGTAGAAGGAACTCTCCTGTGCTCGAGGGAAATAGGCGAGCACTCAACACACTTAATGTTTCATTTTAACTATTGTGTTAAATCTAGAAGTGCACCATATTCCTAAATTAATAAATTGTGCTTGAAAATGAGCTCAGGGAAAGGAATATCAGTGGCACAAGTGTCCTGTACTCGAATATCTCTTGATGAATATTTTTCTCATGCATTTTTACCTATAAGCATCTGCTCCTATTACACTGCTGACTGCTTTTCTTGCTAGATACTCTTAAGAGTTTGGGGTTGGTTTTTTGCCTAAAAGACTACTCATAGATGTTTGTCTGGTCCCGCTATTACCCACAGTCGTGGTGCTTACATTGTGCTGTGCTGTGTTTATGAAATGTTCAGATGAATAACAGTGCCTTGTACTGCTTCTGTGACAGCGGTAAAACTGGACTCTGTTGATGTTCGGTCATATATTGCTCGATCTCTGGTTGATGGCTTTGAAGGCCCAGTGGGGTACAGCCTAAAATTTGGGCTGCATCACGTGAATTTTGAAGACAGCAACAGACCAAGGACTCCCAAGGCATCTGCTTATTTCTATTCCAGTGTCATTGAAAAAAATGGTTTCCCGCCCAAAGTTTTGGACACATGTTCTGCACCAGTGGTGTTTGACCTACCTGTGCCATCCATGTTGCTCAATTTGCCAGCATCCGAAGTTCCCTCCAAGGCCAAGGTTGTGTGGCAGAAGTTTTCATCTCAAACAGACTTTGAAAGGGACATGTACTTTTATGGGACATTCCCAGAGGACTTTACATGGGGTGTGTCCTCTTCTGCCTACCAGGTAGAGGGAGGCTGGGATGCTGATGGCAAAGGACCCAGCATTTGGGATAATTTCACCCACGTCCCAGGGAATATAAAGAATAATGAAAATGGAGATATAGCTTGTGATAGCTACAACAAGGTGGAAGAAGATATTTACCTGCTGAGAGCCTTAGGGGTAAAGAACTATCATTTCTCCCTGTCCTGGGCTCGAATTTTCCCCAGTGGAAGGAACAACTCAATAAACAGCCATGGAGTTGACTACTATAACCGTCTCATTGATGGACTGGTCAGAAACAACATCACTCCGATCGTTACTCTCTACCACTGGGACCTGCCCCAGGCTCTCCAGGACATTGGTGGCTGGGAGAACAGCGTGCTGATTGACCTGTTCAATAGTTTTGCAGACTTCTCTTTCCGCACCTTTGGGGACAGGGTGAAGTTCTGGATTACGTTCAACGAACCCCAAGTGATTGCCTGGATTGGCTATGGCACTGGGGCATTTCCACCCAACATCAATGACCCTGGCAGTGCTCCCTACAGGGTTGCCCACATCTTACTGAAAGCTCACGCCAAGGCCTACCACACGTACGATGAAAAATACAGAGCGAGTCAGGGAGGGATCATTGCTCTGTGTCCCAACATTGACTGGGTTGAGCCGAAGACACCAAGCGACCCCAGAGACATCGAAGCTGCAGACAGGTACCTGCAGTTTTTGGTGGGGTGGTTCACACACCCGATTTTCAAAAATGGGGACTACCCTGAGGTCATGAAGTGGAAAGTTGGGAACAGGAGTGAGCTCCAGAACCTGCCATCATCTCGCCTGCCAGCTTTCACAGCGGAGGAGCGTGAATACGTCAGGGGCACGGCAGATGTTTTCTGCTTCAACACCTACACCTCCAAAATTGTAACCCATGCAACAACCCGGCTGAGGCCCTTCTCTTATGAGTATGATCAGGAAGTCTCAACAAAGGTTGACAGCTCCTGGCCTTCCTCAGCTATTACTGACCAGCGGGCTGTGGCCTGGGGGCTGAGGAGGCTACTGAACTGGATCAAAGAAGAATATGGAAATCCTCCAATATATATAATTGAGAATGGAGTGGGAATAAAAACCAAATCAGATGTTGATGACAATTCCAGAATATTTTACTATAAAACATACATTGACGAAGCTTTAAAAGGTAACAGTGTTTGCTTTTTTTCTGTTGGTGTGATGTGTCTCCTCTCTAGATTTTTGGTGACCTTATTCCTCAGAAGAATAATTTTTAAAAGTGGTTGATACCAGTCTTTAGGTATTCTGAACAAAATGTAAACATAGAGTTTCTTTGTTTTTATGATCTTCTTTACATGGCTTTGTAGTTCGTATCCTATAACTGTGAGGGTTCTCTTAATGATCTTAGTTGACCAGTGCCAGCTCTTTGAAGCTAGAGGCATCTGTGTGCTTGCATGTGAATTCCTTGTGATTCATTTGATTGTACCCCTGATGCTCTTTCATTTGTTTCTGGTCTTTCAGCTTACAAGTTGGACGGTGTAAATCTGAGAGGATACAACACTTGGTCTTTTATGGATAGCTTTGAATGGTTGAATGGTTATGAGCCAAGATTTGGATTGCACCAGATTGATTTTGACAATCCCAACAGGCCAAGAACCCCAAAACGCTCCGCTGTGTACTATGCAGAAATCATCCACAATAATGGTATCCCATTGCCAAAGGAAGATGAATTTTTATATGGAGAGTTTCCGAAGAACTTTTGGTGGAGTGTGGCAACTTCAGCATATCAGGTTAGGAAACCAAGAAGGACTTTTAAAGTGCCTGTTCATGGTTAATTCATTTTGGATGAGACACCTACAGCTTTTGTAGCATTAGGTTTTACCATACCTGGGGGTTCGTGTAACAACTGCTGTAAAAGGGAAGAACTTGGAGATATCTAAGGGCACGTGGTTATACCACAGGAATTGAGGCAACAGCCTGGGCCTCACAGGAGCCATCCGACATGGGGCAGCAGCTGAACCGAAACAGTGCCTGTTCTGTGACATCGTACTTTGGCTTGAGGCCCAAGAGGCCTTACTAGTTTGGTACAGCAAAAACATTGCCATTTCTAGTCTTAAACTGATAAGTCAAAATATTGTGTGGTGCCACAAAGACTAAGAGGCTGAATTCTTTGCTAGGCCAAGACCTAAATTTGGGGTTTACTAATAATCCTCCCCCCATCTTCAATTACAGATCGAGGGAGGATGGAGAGCAGATGGGAAAGGACTTAGCATTTGGGACCAATATTCTCACACTCCCTTGAAAATCAGCAATGATGACACTGGAGACATAGCTTGTGACAGCTACCACAAGATTGAGGAGGATGTGGAAATGCTGAAAAGCCTCAAGGTGTCTCACTATCGCTTTTCTATCTCCTGGTCCCGCGTTCTCCCAGATGGGACCACCAGATACATCAATGAAAAGGGACTGAACTACTATGAAAGGCTTATCGATGCTCTTCTAGCAGCTAACATTATGCCTCAGGTAACTAAAAATGGTAGCTTTCAGGTAACTAAAAAACAGCAGAACCCAAGTCTGACACTAAGGGCACACGTGTTGTTTCCATCCACACTCTCCTTCACCAAGAAATAGTTTTTCACCATGTTCCGCAAGGGAACATGGCTTTTACAAGAGCAAATGTACTAGGAATGCAGTGATATGTTACAAGTTACTACCCAGAAAGATCTCGGTAACCTTATTTTTGGCTGTTTCCAAGTACTGTCTCGTCCCTTGTGTGCTAGAATTAGATTCCACAAAGATCTATGAAGTCAACTTTCCAGAGACTGAGGTGGGACTGACCAACCCGTAGTTCCCAGGATCCTTTTCCTTGCCTTTCTTGGAGATGTGTCCAGCTTTATTCTTTCCTCAGGATTCAGGAAGCTTCATTGATCATCATGGTTTGTCACAGGATGTCCTGGGTTGGAAGGGACCCACAAATATCGTCGAGTCCAACTCCTGTCCCTGCACAGGACAACCTCAACATTCACACCCTGTGTCTGAGGATGCTGGCCAAATGCTACTGGAGTATTTTCAAGCTTAGTGCTGTAACTGCTTCCCTGGGAGCTGTTCCAGTGCTCCACCACCTTCTGGGGGAAGAACCTTTTCCTAATATCTAACCGAAAGCTCCCCTGGCACATCTTCCTGCCATTCCCTCAAGTCCTGTCATTGATCCCCAGAGAGAAGAGCTCAGCGCCTGCTCCTCCTCCTTCCTTTATGAGGAAGCAGTAAAAGGCTGTGAGGTCTCCCCTCACTTTCCTCTTCTCCAGAGGAGATGTAAAGAACACATAACGGACAGTGACCTTACCTCTGCATCCATCAGCTTTTTCCACTGAGTGAATCTGACCTCTCCCCATAGTCTCAAGAGATGTAGCTTTTGTCTGCTCCTGCCCGTGTGCTCCCTGCTGCTGGAAATCCCTGTGCTCCCCCAGTGCGTAGGAAGCGCACATTTGGCTGTGCCAGAGCCTGCAACCGTGTGTATGCACAGCGTACAGGGGGTGGGGCCATCCAGGGGTATCTACACAAGCATCAGATCATGCCTGAGCAGGCCTTTGCCTCCGTGGTGTTGCTCTAAACTGGTCCAACAGACGTACCAGCAAAAAGAGGTGTTCAGTTGGACTGCTTTCACCTGAGAGCTGTTCTTCACTGAGCAGTTCTTGCTGTCAACAAAGTGGTGGGTTTTGGTGAAAGCTTCATCTTCACCAACAGGCACTCCCTAGCGTTCAAGTTGGATTTCCCTATGTCCTAAAGAAATTGAAACACTGGCAAAAAGGTATTTATTTTATTTGAGTGCTCAAGTGATCACTACAAACTCAGACTCTGTTAGGAACAGGTAGCTGTAGATCGACTGTGTTGATAAACAAAACTGGGTTATTGCCCTTATTTTCAAAAATAAGAGTGACTGACTGAGTCCTTTCTCTTGCTGTCTCTCCCCACAGGTAACTCTCTATCACTGGGATCTCCCACAGGCACTGCAGAATGTCGGTGGGTGGGAGAATGATACTATAGTGCACAGGTTTAAGGAATATGCTGAGCTCCTTTTCCAGAGATTGGGAGATAAAGTGAAATTCTGGATAACCCTTAATGAGCCCTACAACACTGCGTATTTGGGCTATGGCCTTGGCACAGCTGCTCCAGGTAAGACTGCTGGGCGTAACCTCGGAGCTTTCACAGCACTGTAGGCACGACTCCACTTTATGCTGCAGCAGAGTGGGTGCCAGGGGCCTGCAGAGGCAGAGCCAGGAAGACAGTGCGATGGGGATAAATGGGGTTTGGACTGCTGTGGACTCCTTTCACTTTTCCTGTCCCCTCCAAGACCCATCCTCCTTCTTCCACTTCTCTAATCCACCCCTCCTCTGCAGCCTCCAAATTACACTTGCTGTCTGGAGCAGACCCCACTTCCAGACCAGCTCCACGGACTGTGGAGAAGGGTTTGGGCTGGAGGAGGGCCAAGCTCAGCTGTAGGTAGAAGCAAGGGAAGGGGAGAGATGGGAGGTGGCCTGAATACACAGCTTTTTGCTCTCCCTGTTGGCAGCCACAGGCTGTTGCCAGGGCTGGCATCCCTGCACAGGCAGAACTGAACCAGCCTGTGTCCCACTGCAGGGCGAGGAAAGGACAATGTGGGGTCCTGCGCAGCCTTCCTGCTGCAGCGGCACCTTCAGTCATCTCTGCCAAAGCAGAGAGTCCAGCCCAGGGCTGGGCCTGGAGGCATTGGGTGCTGCACATCTGTTCACTCCCTGGCAGGCAGTGCTGGGTGTTGAGTACACCTGGGAGGCAGCCAGTGAGAAAGGTGGGAACTGCTGCTCCACAGCCTGTGCCATCACTGTCTCTGCAGGTATCTCCGTTCGGCCAGGGCGAGCCCCTTACGTGGTGGGGCACAACTTAATAAAGGCGCACGCGGAGGCCTGGCACCTTTATAATGAGACCTACCGGGCAAAGCAGGGAGGATTGATCTCCATCACCATCAGCTCTGACTGGGCAGAACCAAGGAACCCACACAAACAGGAGGATGTTGATGCTGCCAGACGATACTTGCAGGTACAGAGACACCCACTCACAGCTCTCACTGCTGCTGCTCCAGGATTCGTTCACGGTGGCAGCTTCATCCTGGATGCTGGAGATAGCCACAACTCAGGTCAGCATCTCACTGCCTCAGCCTGAAAGAAAAGCATGAGGCAGAGGCAAAGAAATGTATCACCCTTTTCTGGCGGCTGATCAAATATACAGCTGAAATGAGACAAACTATAATTGCATTGCCAAAGGCTTTTTAAATTTGCTGCCATTAATAGGCATCCCTGCATATCCATGCAAATTCAGGTACCAGTTATTATGCAGCACATGAAGGAAAAATGGATAAATCTCTTGGTTTGATACATATTTTATCCATCTCCTTTATTTCCTGGATTAGTTTCTTCTAGGGTGGTTTGCTCATCCCATCTTCAAAAACGGTGATTATAACGAAGTGATGAAGAGGAGGATTTGGGAGCGCAGTCTGGCTCAGGGTCTGAGCCAGTCCCGGTAAGAGCCTAGGCAAGGCCCATTCCTGCTTTTGTTGTAGCTGCTGGGCTGAAACCTGCTTTTCTGGAAGAAGTGATCAATTTCAATGACTCTGTTGTTGTGCTGCTGTAAAAATCTTGCTGTATCCTCACAGAAACACTCCAGTGTATGTTTTGCCTGTTTCCTGTCTTTATCTCTCTTGCAAACTAAATTTATTATTACAATATATCACCTGGCCATGGGTGTTTTGGGGCCCTGGATACAAGAAGGACATTGAGCTGCTGGAGTGTGTCCAGAGAAGGGCAACAAGGCTGGTGAAGGGGCTGGAGAACAAGTGTTCTGAGGAGCAGCTGACGGAACTGGGGTTGTTTAGCCTGGAGAAGAGGGGGCTATGGGGAGACTTCATCACTGTCTACAACTGCCTGAGAGGAGGTTGTGGTGAGGTGGGTGCTAGTTTCTTCTCGCAAGTAACAAGTGATAGGAAACTGCCTCAAATTGTACTGGGGAGGTTTAGATTGGATGTCAGGAAAAATTTCTTTACTGAAAGAGTGGTGAAGCACTGGCAGAGGCTGCCCAGGGCAGTGGTGGAATCTCTGTCCCTGGAGGTGTCCAAAAAGGTGCTTCAGGTCATGGTTTAGTATGCACGGTGGTGTTGGACTGGATGATCTTAAGAGTTTTTTTTCCAACCTCAATGAGTCTATGGTAAACATGTTTTAAATGTT
The DNA here is from genome assembly GCA_033556795.1 of Tapera naevia. NCBI lineage: Eukaryota > Metazoa > Chordata > Aves > Cuculiformes > Neomorphidae > Tapera > Tapera naevia. Next base: position 21,822 of record JAUMJJ010000149.1, on the reverse strand, counting down.
CTTAAAATTATGTCCTGAACTCGAGCACTGAGAACTCACTGGAGTTACGTCTCCTGTTTTCTATTCCCACTGATTACTCTTAAACCTTTTTTCCTCTTCCCTTTAGCAGGGGTTTGATGTGGTATATTAGATCTGGGCTATTCCAGGTCATTCAGAAAATGTGAATCACTTGTTTTGAAATGACAGAGATGGTGGAAGAGTCAGTGTGTGCTCTGCAGCAAAGGCAGGGCTCTCTCGGTTGTGCTTTTATCTGTGCCTAAACCACTTGCATCCTCCAGCACTTTTTTTTTGACATGTTATTTCTTCTCTGGCAATTGCTGCCGTTAACAAGACAACAAAGTCTCTGTGTGTTGCTTTATCAGGTGCCCAGGCATCTCAGCCTGGGGAAGAAGTCCTCTCCTCAGGCAAAGGCTGCAAATGGTCGAACATCATCAAATCACAGGAATGCTGCCTGCATTTTCAGCAGGGGTTGCCCAAGGACCTGATTTGCAGGAGAGTTTTCTCCCTCTTCTGGCTTACAAGAGAGCTGAAACCTCACTCTTTTTTCCTGGGTACCCTGGAAGACCCTGACTCAGTTTCTTTTGCTGCGTAGGGCTGCAGATCCCAGCTGAGGTGTTCTTCTGTGAGGAGGCCTCATTTATGAAGGGAACCAAGCACTTTAGGTTTCAATGGTGGCATCCACACTCAGAGCCTGGTTCTCTGTGTCTCTAGGGTTGGCCCGTGTTCTTTCAGGAACACGACACCTCCCCTTGTGTGTGTGGTGCCCATACCAGGGATTGCCAGCATTACACTTGGGAGTGTGATCAAAACACGGATCTCAGGGAGAAAGCTCAGATTTTTTTATTGTTTCCTGTGTAGAAGCCTCTTCCCCTGCTATGCGAGGGCCGCTGCAGTGTCACCACGCGCAAGCAAGAGAACTGTGCTGTGAGGGGGCTCATGGCAGCCTTTTATTGTTTCCTGTGTAGGTGCCTCTTCCCCTGCTATGCGAGGGCCGCTGCAGTGTCACCGCGCGCAAGCAAGAGAACTGTGCTGTGAGGGGGCTCATGGCAGCTCCCCCCAGTGGGGACAGGGCTCCTGGACCTTACGGGCTGCTGGGAGGCACCATTTCCTGCTTCCTTCTGTCAGAGCTACTCATGCTCTTGCAGGATGGTGGCCTGAGACAGGTCTCTCACAAACACTGCAGCTCCGGGTCTCCACAGGGATGCGGTGAGCACAGGACAGCCAAAATAGTTGTCACCAGTTCATCCCGGCACATTCCTGACTGTGCATGCACAGTTTCTTGTCTTGTAAGGCTGGATGATGGTCAAACAACTTGTCTGACCGTGAGCAGGACCTCCAAACATCAGGTGTCTCTTCTGGTCAGCGAAAGGTCTGTGCCTCTCTTGGAGAATGTAGGAGCAGGCAGCATGAATTGCATTTTCTAGCAAAACCTTAGTTTAATTTATACACCACGACTGTGGAGGGGTAGAAGCAAAAGAAGGGGAAATCCTGACAAGACTTACATTTTGATGGATTTGTTTTTCTCTGTTTCCTATTGCAGACTTCCAGAATTTACTGAAAGTGAAAAAGAAAGGATTAAAGGCACATATGACTACTTTGGTCTAAATCATTACACTACAGTTTTAACCTACAATGTGAACTATCCTGCCGGTGTTCTGTCGTATGATTCCGATAGGTAAGAGATGAATGGAAATGTGCACACCTGGAGTCTGGGCCAGCTGAGCAATGTAACCCAACAGCAAATAAACCCACGAGATGGTTATTTTAAGCTGTTAAAACCAATACTAGGGAAAATGTCCCCAACAGTGCCTTGTGGTGCTGTTAATGTCACAGAAGCAGCAGAGCCTTTTTTTTACAGGTGTGATGATAAAATGTTTAAACAGAATAAAGAAAATCAGAGGATCAAATACTGGAAGGAATCTGGACTTCCAAGGGGTTTGGGATCAGCTCTGAACAGTGTCATATTTCCTGTGCCTAATCTGCAGTCTGAACAGCCAGATTGTCCTGGTTTATGGATGCTGATCCATTTGCTGTTAAACAGTTGTCAGTTCCCTCAATGCACGGGGGTAAATGTAAGTTTAAAGCCTGCGTAGCTAAAGCACTTTGTGGTTAAGTATACATGAGTGAAGATTTTTATTTAGATGCCAGTTTCTTTCCCAGCTTCAAAATGTAAATGCCCTCAGCCACATGGTGTGAATGTTGTCCTATGCAGGGACAGGAGTTGGACTCAATGATCCTTGTGGGTCTCTCCCAACTCAGGGCATTCTGTGATTCTAAACAATGGGAGCTTCCCAGGTTTTCTGATGAGAAATAAGGTGACCACACACGGTGAATGTTGGTGGTTTTCTTAAACATTTCTGTAGCAAACGTGAAATTATTATAACTTCCCTTTGGTGCTGCATCCCAGCCCCTGTGGTTTAGCCCCATAGATGGACTCCAGGCTCAGTCTTGCATTCCTGGACGAAGGTGTAAATGGCCATGGCGTGGGCTCACACACTGCATCGTGCATTGAGCAGTACAAGTGGTGTCAAAGGACAAAGATCAGGAGGTAACATCGCATCCTCAGCCACAGCTCATTTAAGGAGGATATAATCTTAAAGCAAGGCCTGGGCAATGTTGTCTCGAGGCTTGTGAGCACCAGGACCACCTCAGTGCACTGTGCTCTTGCCAGCCTGCTCCAAGGTCACCTCTGGCTCAGTTTCCCCCAGCGCTCAGTATGGGCTTTCTCGCCCCCACAGCAGTGAAGTGCCAGGCACAGGCACTTGGGACAGGTCCCTTGATCCCTGTGTCCTCCTCTGCAGGGGTGTAGCTTCAGTAACCGATCGCAGCTGGCTGAATTCTGGTTCCTTCTGGCTGAAGGTGACACCCTTTGGTTTCCGAAAGCTTCTGAGATGGATAAAGGAAGAGTATAACAACCCTCCCATTTATGTGACTGAAAATGGAATCTCGGAAAGGGGAGCGCTGGACTTCAATGACACTTGGCGAACACATTACTATCGGAGCTACATTAACGAAGCACTGAAAGGTAGGAATGATTATTTAAATCCGATCATCCAAACCTTAAGGGAACTGCAGTGTCTCGCCAAGACTGACGTGTATAAAGCAAGTTGTGAGGAGCTGAAACACCCCTGCCCTCACGCTTGCATGTTACACAGGTTTTGTCTGTTCCCATTTCTGGGAGCCTGTGGGTTTAGCAGGAAGTGGCTGTGGGCAGCCACAACATTGCAGGGAAAGGGGATCCAAAGGAAGAACAAACCCTGGGGCTGGTGGGGTAACTGCAGCTTCCCTCGCAGACCAGCAGCAGCTGGCAGGAAATGGTTTCATTGTTTGATGGGATAACTGTTACGTATACCTATTTTGACTGCTGGTTTGACTTCTGATGTGTCTAAAAACTGCATATTTTAAAAACCAAAACCCCAACCCACACAGTTTTCAGTTACAGCAGTGGCCAAGCAGCCCCAGGGAAGGGCTTTTTCAGTTTCCTTCCCTGACAGACTGGGATCTGCTGGCCCAATGTCCAGCAAGGGCCTTACATGCACTTGTTTAATTTCTTCTCTGCTCCTAAATCTCCAGTTATTGGAGAAAATCTTTGGTTTTTGGAGCAAAGCACAGCAATCTCCAGTGCTGGCAGCACCCTGGGTGCTCCCTGGCTGTAACTTCACAGCTGAGCTATGTCAGAGCAACTTAACCAAAGCAACACTGAAAGCAGTGGGAATATGGAGAAGGCAAAACAAGTGAGGCCAAGGTGGCCATAACCTCATGGTACTTGGCACCACCTTGCTGTGCAGTGACCTGGATCATCTTTGTGCCACTGCCAGCCTATTGGCAATGCTTCCTGTTGCCCGGCTGCTCATCTCACTGCTCTCTCTGGTCCTGGCAACAGCCGTTGTGCTTGATGGTGTCGACTTACGAGGCTACACCGCCTGGACACTGATGGACAACTTTGAGTGGGCAGTGGGATTTGATGAGAGGTTTGGGTTCTACCACGTGAATTTCACAGACACCAGCTTGCCGCGGTGCCCCAAGGCCTCTGCCAGGCATTACTCACAAATCATTAGCTGCAATGGGTTTCCAGACCCGGCAACAGGCCCACATCCCTGCCTGGAACTGGAGCCTGAAGGTAAGTGATGTGGCACAAATCATGCTTGTGTACATCTGATTCTAATCCCGAAAGATTTCCATAATCTGTAGTCTTTAAACACACTACTGCTTCTTGCAATATTAAGGGCTCCAGTAGCACACTAAGTCTGGTTACAACTGAAGACATTCATGGGGAATTACACGCTTCTGCATGGAAATCCAGAACAATGACTGAATGCTGTGCAATAGCACCTTGATACATGCCCATCTCCAAAATCCAGAAAAAAAGCTATTCTATTCTACTTTTATCTAACAGCACTGCCTACAGAGTTTTCCAAACCACACACATTCACCGTTCCCAAACCATTTTTTCTTAACGCTTTTTAATGCTTTGTGTGAATCTGTGTTTTGGGAAAGCCCTGGGAAATTATGTAATTCACGATCTCTGATCGAGAAAGGGGACATTAAACAACAACCATTTCAGTGTGGTGTTTTTAGATAACTGTTTTGATCAGCTTTCTGGGGTGACCAGAGAACACCCACCTCTCCTGGAGACTCTAGTTATGCCAGGAGCCTCAGGTGTGCTTTTACTCTGAGTGTGAATTGTGTCAATCCCTGATCTAGAAGAATTACAGCTGCTGCCAAAGTACCAAACAGCAACATCAAAGCCTTATATAGGCAGGAAGCAGTGATGCACACACGTGCAGGGAAGAGTCTGCTCCAACCATGTACTAATGCTCTTACCGTTTTCCCAGGGACAGTGACACCCACAGACACCGTGCCAGGCCCAGCCAACACCGTGAGATTTTTGGGACTGGATCTGACATCACAAAATGCAGAAACAGCGCTCTATGTGCTCTTCACTCTTTCTGCAGTTGGAGCATTGGGCTTGGCTCTTTTTGCATTTATGTATGGAAAATTATCTGAAAGATCTCATAAACCATCCCACATAGAACTCAGTAAACTGTGACGCTCCCACTTGCTAAAGTGTTTGGTTTGTTTTTTATAAAAGAAAGCCTATAGCAGCCTGCAGGAAAAGAAACCTGGGTGTAGTGCTGCAGCTTTGTGCCTTGCCTCAGGGATGGCTCCCCATCATCCTGGTATTTGCTCACCAACCTCAAAATATGAAGGAAAACCTTTTTCTGCAGTAACTGTCTTATTTTTTTCCCCAGGCATTATTGATTTCTTAAAGACAAAGTAAAATTACTTGTTTCTATCTGTATAGGGGTTCTGAACTTGGACTTCCCTCGGTTCTGGCTGCCTCATCTCTCATTGGATGATGCAGGCCACTTCAGGGATCTGAGCTCCCAGAAACCCTACTGCTTCTGAAGCATTTTCAAGAGAAGTTACTGTCTATACTGGTGAAAAATGCCCTAGCAGAATGCATTGTCCTACTGCAGCTACTATCTTGGATTCCTCCCACCCTCCTTTATTTCATATAAAGTATTTTTTTGAATAATATATCGTAAATTATTCAGAAACCCAACATGAATAACTCCCAAGTGAGTTCATTTAAATGGAACAAGACTTTCATCTGCTATACTTGGAATTTCAGTATGTGATCCTGCCTGCCTGCTTCTTTGGGACACAAGTTCCGCAGAGGGACTTTACAAGAGAAGGCAGTCATGTTTTCTGGAAAATATTTTATTGAGTGCTCAGGGAATTAAAAACTACAAGAGTTTGCTTGCAGTTGAAGAAGCAAGAAAAAGTTAAACATAAATTAGTTAACTGATATGCTACTTATAGTGCTTCCCAAACTCTCATTTTACAGTCATTGCCGATCACAACCTTTATATTAATTAATATCTGGCCATTAAATTTATGTAGCAGAATATTTATAGATTAAAAAGTGCCTCTCTATGGCAGTAGGGTAAGGATTATGAAAGCTGATAGAGATTTTCAGTTTTTTTAACTCTTTGCTTCTAGGCCTCACTACACCTACTCGATTGTTCTGACTTAGGTAACTTTATTCCGTACTCCGCTGCAGAAGGAACAACTCAGTAAGTCTGTCAGTCCAGAGCTCTAGTTGAATTAGATCAAATAAAGAACAACAAAAAAAGCGCCAGACAGCAATCACTGTAGTTACTCAAAACTACATTTGTTGTGTAGAATTTCCATTCCAAGTATTGTTTTCATCCTCTCCATCGTCTTGTGTCCTCAGTCTATATATTTTACCTTCTTTTTTGAAGTCTTCTCCCCGCTTTTCCACTGCTCGTTTCCTGACTGCTTGCCTAGGGTACAAAGGACAGTGAGGTTGGACAGTTTTCCCTGGTAACAACTGCATTTATTGCATTCCCTTCTTGTGTAACGTGCATCCTTCCTTCTCTTATCCCCAACATTATTGCTCAACCCTTTGCTTCCATGGGAAGTAACACCCAGCTGAGAATTTATCATTCAGCAGTCACACAAACCGACAAGAACCTTGGTTTTCCTGGAAAGCACCCGCCACTGAAACTATACCTGGCTGCTTTGTGAGAAACAGCCTAGCACCTCTCCTGGTACAGTAGAGCTCCCATTCCCTAGGTAATACAAAACGTTCACCATCAAAATCCAACTTCAGTTCCTTGGATTTCCTACACATCCATACCATAACAGTTGGACACCTCCTTTTCAGTGTTTTTCTTCCAAACAGTATTGGCTCAAGTGAAGCCCACGTTTGTAGTTACACTTGAACCCCTTGTACATAAATGACTGCAAGACAATGCTTTTTCTACTCTATAATTCAAAATTGAAGCAAACAATAAGGATCTGGCTTATGTAAAGACCAAGAAATCCCACACAGGGCTGCCATGTGGTTTACCAGCCACCAGGTTATCCCTTTTAACCACATGGAAGGACAGTGGCTGGAAACTGCAAGGAGAAGGCAGCAGTGATGAAACAGGTGCAGTTTAGTTCCCCACTACAGAATCAAAAGCATTCAGACATGTCTACCTCGAGCAGTTCCTATTACCTGCTTTGCTCCATGCTGGTCGATGTCGATGGGTTTGAATGCTCCTGCTGATGAGGTGATGTCACAGCAGACTGTGAGGGGGGTGGACTTGTGAACAGGAAGTTGCTAATAAATCTCCACACAGCTAAGAGGGGATAAAGTATCGTGCCCAAGAACTTCCACAGGTCACCGCCAGAAGCCTGAACAACAGACGTTGCAGGTCTTCCCGCCTGGCCACGAACAAATAAAGCAAACCTGTCAGATATTGCAGTCGTGCATTTGTAGAGACTATTTCATCCAAAATTTAGAAGCGGTGTAGCAGACACAAGAGAACATATTAGACAACTATCTATGCCACCATTTATCTGCTTCAGAAAAGTCCTTCTCCAAATCAATCCTGACAAAAATTAAAGTAATTTTGCAATCTGTCTTACCCACAGAAAAGACCAAAATTCAAGCCAAATGTTCTCACAGCGCACTGACAGCAGATACACAGCTACAGAACCACTGCTTGCATGGAAACCAAAACAACACAAACAAGAAACCAATACCTACCGGCAGCAACACTACTGAAGCACTGGGTGCTAACTCTAGCTCCACCAATTTCTTTCCATAATCTTCTTTGGTAAACTCCCTTCTGGGAAACATAGTCGCCAGTGAAAAATTGCCATAAGTGTTACCAACTGTCTGTGAAAATAAAAAGAAAATATATTTTATTTACAACTGCTCACTTTCAAACTGCAGATTTGCCAGTTCAGTATATCTTGCCATATTAACCTGAGTTCTATATCAAACTACTGATCTCCATATGAAGAAATGAAAGATTTTTCACATCTTCCTATAACAAATGATGTACTGCAGTAATACGAAGGCAGTGGGTGGCACTGCTGCTACCAAAACCCCCTTCCAATAAACAAGGAAAGCAGCTGATGACTACGACACCACAAGCAATAACCAGCTCATGCTACACCAAGTTGCAATCAGCACATAGCTAAGAACACAAAACACCCATTTACCTGTGCAGCAAACTGCCTTGCTTCTTCCAACCGTGCTTCAGCTGGGAACTGGTTAGTAAAGGAAGATCCATCCGGGAGGCGGAACTGAATCCTGGCTATTGCACTGCAGGACATGTATTGGGGTCAGTCGGCATATGAACAGTTACAGACAAATGCTCCTGTGGCTGTACCTTGGGAGTATTGAAATGTGAAAGAGAGGGACAAGTCCTCCTACTTATGGCAACACACACCATGCACACAGGGGCAGCTCTTCTCCAAAACATGCACTTCTTTCTCTACAGCAACTCACCTTCGCTCCTTTTGAGATGCTTCTTTTCTGGCCTCTATTTCAGCCTGTTTAGCCTGAAGAGCTGCAGCTTTTGCAGCTTCTGCTTCTTCCTTTGATTTTGCAAAGCGAGCTGCTCTCTCAGCACGATCCTGAGAAAGGACCAAACAAAAAACTTGATTTTTACCACAAAGTGTAGCTTAATATTCACTGAAATAGAGCTACAATCTGCACCCAGCACCCAACTACACAGATGTAAGCAGGCCATATGGAGGAAAGACAGCAGTGCTGTAAAAAGTTACTCCCCGCCAAACTGCCCGATATTGTGTCATTATTTAAGATGACACTTTTCAATGAGTCTATTAATGCAAATAGCTGTTAGCAGATGATCTTCCCATGCAAGTTTAACACTTCAGTGAAGACAAAGGGAAAACACTTATGACAAGTTACACAAATACCATTTTAAGTAGTAAAACGAGGTCAAAACCTAAAAATGAGCAGGGATTTCAGTTGTTACCAACTCTTTATATCCATGTATGTACACACGTAGATGTACAAATTACGAAATACCCCCCTGACGTTTTGAGACCAGTGGTGTTCTGCATATCCCACAATTAAATATTCCCTCTGGTTCTGTTCCAGAACGATGCTTAAATTTCAGTTATATTTATGTTTGAATGACAGAGAAGTTGGTATGTTCATTCAGATAGAAAAGATCATAATGAATATGAAAGCAGAAGTTTCAAGGTTATACACAGGAAAGGCTGCATAAACTCCAAACACACCCATTGTTATGACACAAGGGCACAGGATTCCAAATGGAAAGCTGGACAATCCTTCAGAGTTTCACCACATGCAAAAGTCTATTATTTTAGTGCACCGGTGGCCCTTGTGAGAGAGGGAAGCAGCAAACTATTGACCAAAAAAAAAATTACCCTTGCAATCTGTTGTCTTATACGCTCTCTAGCAGCCCTCTCTTCTGCCTTTTCTCTGTTCCTTTCCTCCAACATACGTTTTGTCAATTCTTCTTCCTGTCGTCTTTTATACTCCAACATTTCTTTACCAGTTTTCCTCCGTTCAATTTCTTTCTTAATTTCTTTCTGAATAAACAACAGACACGCAGAAATTGGACCATGAAATTGCCTTGGACAAGAGTAAGACAAGACTGAAGTACATTTGTTTAAAAGTGAATGAAGCATTTAATCAAATAAGGGTACAAAAAATTGCAAGTGATTTTATATTTTTACATTACCTGTTCTTCTTCTTTCCTCTTCTCTTCTCGTCTCTCTTCAAGCTTTTTTGTTATTCTAAATTTATAGAATAAAGGGAAAAGTCTTAAAACTGCACTTTTATTAACATTTTAAAATTTTAATTTAGCATTTGTGAAAAATACTTACAGAGGAACAGGAACACAACAAAATCAACATGAGCTGTAACAGAGTGCTAACACCCAGTGTAATGGTAATGATTCATTCAGAGCTGGGTGTACCACTGTAAAAGGTGAGGTGGTGATTCACTACACACCTTCCAACTAATAAAGGAGTTCTAACATTCCTTCTGTCCTTTTCTGCTCAGTAAATGAAGAATCTAATATCTTACTGCTGAACCAACGTGGAAGACATACAATTAGCAATATTATTTATAATCTGCAGTAACAGACACTAACTCTCAATCTTTGTAGCTATTTAAGCCATGCATGTGTCTCCTCTATCCAGAAAGCTGCCTTAGAATAAGGGTTGACTTAAAAGAAACATAGTAATTTACAATCTATTTTGAGTCTGGAGAAAAGCTAGGCACAACCAAACAACACGAGAAGTCAGAGTCAGAAAAATTTTGTCTGTACGATAGCTGGTTTGCTGCTTTAAGAGGAAACTGGAGCTTTGCCTCTTTATTCCCCTGAAAGAAATGCTGTAGATACATGCAAATATGGCATAATTTACAATTAATGCACATTTTAGAAAGGAACTTCAGTATTTATATTGAAATATTGACTGCATTTTTTAACAGTGGTCAGTAAATCTATTGTCCAACAACTTAAGAAAACGGAAATCAAATGTGAAAAATATTAGAAATACATTTCAACAGTATCAATAATCCTACTTACTAAGTATGTGTTAGTGCTTTTAGACAGGTTATTACAAATAGTATCAGTCTTACAGATGCTAAAAGACAAGTTTATACACAAAATCTTGTATTTAAAATCAACTTATTCAATGAATGAACAATATGCTGAACGAGATGTTTCTGGTCACCATACTTCAAAATACTACAACTAGTATGGCTTATCAGACCTCACTGCTGTTCTTGACTGAATTCCTCCTGGTCTTTCAATATGCCCAGGCTATAAACAGCCATCACACAGACAAGAAGAAAAGGAAATAAGACGGCATCTCTGTACAAAATCCAGGTTAGCATTTCATTAGGCCAGTTTCAAGTGCTTTCAGTTCAATGTTTTAACTTAGTCAAAATTTCTGCAACAAACACTGCCTGTATTCAAGTTATATCAAAGTACAGAGAATATCTTTAGTTTTCCAAATCACCCTTTTCTTTCAGAGTACATGAGAGATTTATTTAACAGCTGTTTTTTTATCAACTCTAGTATTGTCACAGACATCTAAACAAAAATAAGACCACATAAATCACTGCCAAATGATAACAAAATAAGCAAAAAAAAATTCTGGAAATTAAGCCTGTTTGTTAAAAAAAAAAACCCAAAACAAACCAGAAAAACATATCCTGAGAAATAAATACAATACATTAGGGTTTGCAAAACACTTACCTCTCTACTTTGAGTGTAAGATCATTCACAGGCTGAGCATCACTCACTGGCTCATCTGAAGAACTAGTTGTTTCCTGGTTTGCTGGACCTGAATTTGGTTCAAGTGATTTACAAGAAAATAATGCATAACAGAAAAACAAAAGCTGTATTTCTTATCATAAGGAGTTATTATGCCCATTATTAGCTATAACTTGCAGCAATTAGGATATCTCAAGGAAACAGGAGGACTCCATACCCAACAATTTGGTTTCAGGTTACTAACCCAAAGAACTTTTTTAATCGAATCCTGTTTCAAGAAAGCATAGACAATTTTTATTGCATTATAAATCACAGACTTCCACTCATTAAAACTGGGTGGAATGACAAGTTATTCTTCCCTCTAGAATTGCATGAAGCATTCCAGGATTCATAAGTCTTTCCTCAAAAAGTCCACTCGATATATTGCCTTTTATGTACCATCAAATAACAACTTAAGAAAACAAAAACTATTTCAGAAACAAATCAGCCAACATTCGTGTAAAAATACTAACCATTACCAGCAGAAGGTTTTATTGTCTTAGGCACTGCAGACTCAGGAGAGTCACAAAACTCTCCTGCTCTGCATTGCTTATTTTCTGGAGCACCATCAGACTGAGAGGAGGGACAGGCAACAGATGACTGACTTCCATTTTCCAAAGGCTGCCCTTTTACTGTGTGCATCTAAGAAATTGGGGGGGGGGGGAGGGGGAAAAAACGAGACTATGAAACTTTGAATATTTTCCACAGGTTCGAAGGCCAAGACTAAAGTATTGGAGATTAATTCCTATTTAAAACATAAAATTAATATTATCACGTATTGTTGAGTATGATGCAATCACACATCTAACATTTGCCACACAGATGATCTACAACAACCTGTGCAACAAAGAGACAGCGTAGCACTTCTGCACAGTGCTTTCCAGCCTGCTCAACTTGTGTACTGAATAGAAGTTCGCAGATTTTGTTGTCGGAATAACACAGAACCAATAATTCATACTTCCCCACAGCACGTGCCAAGGGCCAGGGAGCAAACAGGACTCAAGCTGAAAGATCCCGCCTGTTAGCAAGCGTTACCTGTTTAACTTTACAGATTCTGTTAACAAGTTCTTCAACCGAAATGCTGCCAGCAATTACTTCCAAAGGGATTCCATTGTCTCCTATAAAAAAACTGGATGGAACGCATACTACAGGATCTGCACAGCAATAGTTAAGGGCAACAAACAACAGAAGTTTGCAAAGTAACTTTAAAAGGAAAAGCAGAAGCCCCTCCTACAGAACCTTCTAGCCCTGGTAACCACCTGGTCACCAGTAGCTAGCACCAAGGGAGGAGGAATAAAGCACAATAAGAGAAATGCTGGAAGACATTGCATATAAACAATTAGTATTTTCTCTTTTCTTTGAAATGGCTTAAGCAACAATATCTTTCCCCAACACCATATCTGACAATCAATTACGCTTTCACTTGAAAGATCTCATTTTAGTGTGAAACAACATCTTATGCATACAATATTGAATTCACTAAGAAAATCCAAGGTAAGGTACCGAATTCCCCTTCTCAGTATCATACAGAATTCCTGAGCTATTTGCAGTAACCTACTTAATGCAGGCAGATTTCATCTAAAGACACACCCATATCTGACAGAACCAAATCCACTACCTGGTCTTCCCTCCTCTCTAACTCTGAGCTCCAGCTAATAACCTAAGCATTGCTTTTATGTTTTCTAATGCTGATCAGCTAATACCAATGGATTGTTTACATAAAGCTTTGGATAATTTTCTATTTGGAGAATTACACAGAATTAACATTAAAAAACCCCAACTTGTTCACTTTGTCTAAGAACTGTCACAAAGTTGAATGGTACCTTTTAGCTACAGTTTATTGCATACTCTTGTGCCACACAAATTGTTTTAAATAATGCTGCTTGTAAATCTTTGTTGTAAGAACAGTACTAATTTGTAAAGAGCAATTATCTGTAACCACAATGTAGCAACTACATTGATCTCAAAGGATACAAATTTGAGAGAACTGCAGGCATGCTTCACTGTTTAAAGGAAAAGATTCATTTAGGAAGAGCAATCACTTCACAACAACTTCAGATTAAGTCTTTCATCAAAAATAACTGTCCTACCACCATATACAAAACTATTTAAATACTTCATGGAACACCAGAAGCAAATTTGCATTGCATCTTCTCATTAACATTTTGCATAAGTGTTGACATGGTGACAATCCCTGGCAATCACAGGTGACTACAGAAGATTTAGGAAAACGGTGCAAAGAAGCAATTCAGGAAAATGCCATCTGGCCTATTGAGTACAAGCAATCCCATAAATCCACTAAAAAGTCCATACAGCATTAAACATAATATAATTTTGGGACATGTCAATGCACTTCCTTACATGGTCTGGAACACTTAAGCATAACAAAAATAGCTAAATAATTTACCCAGGAACTTCAATACTTCTCTATTCTATGTGTTAGAACAGAGACAAACACATTTTCTCTGGAGCCTTACAGATTTTTATCACTCAATTTGTTATGTAACTTGGCAAATCAGGAACTGCCTCAAGAGTCCCTGCGTTTTATTTCCAGGTTTTTTACATAACTTTTGTGTCTCTGCCTGTTGAAAAATCACTACCTCAAGCATTCTTTTATTCATCCTGAAACACAGTTCAAAACATGCAATGAATATTCTGCAGAATGCAACAGGAAACCTGGAATTTTCTCAGGCTCTAGTGGCTACAGAGCGCCAAATTAATTTACGATCTGGAACCTTGCTTTTAGACTGCCTCCAAATCAGGGCGAGGACTTCAAAAGCCTCTTACATCATCATCAATGAAAGACTGTCTAAGAGACAGAATAGGATCAAACCTTTTGGTGTCAATTTTAATAGCAACAAAACCATCTGAGGCAGCTTCTGTCACCTTCTCATCTTCCCACCTTGCAGCCATCTCGGTAGATTGTTCATCCTCACCTGCAATATACAACACATGTGAAGCTAAACCCACCATAAAATACTGTTTCTGGTCTGCCTTTAGGATCACTTCAGTTTCTTGACATTACCTTTGAAAGACTCTCTTGTGGGTATTTTCAAGTCAGTTTATAATTCTGTTTGATAATTTGGAGACAACTAGTTCACTCCAGCTAATTCGCCTTGCTAACAGGCCAAAAACCTAACGTACCAGAAGTCCTTTCAACCCAGCAAGCACGCAGCTCTTGCAGCCATTCAGCCACATGGTGAGCTGATCCAAGGGAGCAGAAGGGACTGCACTGCACAGATGGAACACAGGTAGAGGAACCGGAGGTAACTGCAAGTACGAAGATTGGCTTGATTGCATCATCTAATTACACATCCACCAAAGGGTCTGATTTGCATGTTACAGGGAATAAGCTTATGCTTCAATATTGTGTTTCCACTCTTGTAATATGCAAGCTGATCCTACAGCACAGCCAGAGCAAACCACTGCTTCTCCCTGACAGTAAGCCTCACTTGCTAACATGCTAAAACTATCCATAGCTTATCCCTCATTATAAATTTAATTACATATTGGTACCCTAGCTGCTAAAAGGTAAAACTACATTTTCCACTCCTTGTACATACATAATGCAGCAGATGAGGTTTCACAGTTTGATGGTGCTTAAAAACAAATACACAAACCAAAAAGTATTTATTTGCAGGATTATTTGCAAATTAGTTTTGTAGTCCAGACCCTGACATGAACAGTAAGAGTAGGAGGGGAGGAAAAGGGAAGGAGCAGCACACAGGACCGAGAATAACAATACAAGAAGAGCTACTTCCTTACTTACAGAGTAAGGGAAACTGAAAAGGTGTCCTGGGGCCACATATTCAAAAGTGTTACCTAAATGTATGATTGACATTGTTTCCTCTGATTAATCTTCCAAAGAACCAGTTTAGTGAGGGTGTGGGTTAATAAATAAGATTCTGATAAATATGAACCATCTTTCAACAAGTAAGCTGGCCTGCATCCATCGGTTTACCTTCAATCTGTATTACCTCCAAGCAGCTTGGAATCAACTGTACTCATGATGAAGAATTTGAGTCAGTTGTTAAAGATCAGGAGTTAAATGTGCAGTCCTCTGATGAAGCATTTCTGTCTTAAGGCTGTGACCGTCTGGCCACAGTGTTTCTCAGAGCAACATACCAAAAATATACTGATAACGAAAAAGTGTTTTTCCATCCACATGTATTGATTTTTCCCTGGAATTACTGGAGCAAGTAAGAAAGTATTTATCTCTATTATTATTATTCTACCTAAGCAAGTAAATATTTAAGATATTTTAAGTAGGAACCCTTCTTCTTCCTTTAACTGCAGTGCTTCAAACTATGGTCATCTGATACAGCTGTTCTGTGAGGGTGCTTCAGCCTCCTTCCCTCATTTCCAAATACACAGACAACCGCTTCACCACACACTTTTTCAGAAGGACATGCGCTTATCTGATTACGCCACTAAAAATATCTAAAGACTTGCCTAACACTAACTTTTCAATACAAACAACTGCTGCTGTAGAAAAAGAATGCCGAAAGACACAAAGAGGTCAGACTGTTCACAGTACTGTTTGAGAGATGTGGCCATAAATGAAAATGTTGATAACCCACATTTTATAAAGCGCTACTCTGTGAAGTTCAGTTTAACATTGTGCCTATCCACAGGCTAGTCGCTTATTCTCATGTATCTTTTCGTTTTGAAAACACTTTCTCACTTAGTGATTAAGGTTCATTTATTACAGTTTTGCAGGAGTAATTACATCCTGAAATGAAAACTTCCAGATCACAAGAAAAGCATCAGAAAAGGTCAAGAGCTGAACAGAATTTGATGTTAATGCATAATTCTGCTAAACTCTGAGCTACTGCAACCTCCTTGGAATTTTAGTTCCCACAATTCTCCAATTTCTTATGTTCCTCAAACAAAAGTATTGATTTATTTTACTTAGTGCAAAGACTTGTGCACAATTTGCAGTCACACTTGCTCATCTCTTAAATTTGGTCAGATAAATTTAGGTATCTATATAGGGAAATGTACTCATTTCTCAAGCGATTCAGAGTCTTTTCTGCAATGATTTATTTGCTGTAAAAGGAACTCATTCAAAACCATCACAGGTTGTTAAAATACTTAAATTCCCCTACTCCTCAGCAAACATTATCAGGAAAAAGTGTTTACCTTTCAGGAGAAGAAGGATAAGCCCAGTGACTTCTCAATGTCCATCATTTCATAACTACTCATTAAGAGTAAGGATTGCCCATTCTGGAAGTGATGGAAAGCCAGGGCGTGAAGCTGTTCCTTTTTGTCATTTCAAGTATTTACCTTGAAAAGTGCTTTGATACAGCACAACTACAAAATACTAACAAAGTAGCTTGTTGATTGCAAATCATCGCTTTGTAAAAAAATAATTTAAAAAATAAAGTTATGAATAAAGGAAGGAGTGCTTCTACAAACGTTACGAAAAAGAAGCAGAAACACTTTACCCTGAAGTTTTTTCTTCTCTCTCTCCCCCACTGCCCCTTCATTTTTTTAACTTCTGAAAAGCAATTTTTACAACTGCTCTGGTACTTTCATGATCAGAATACACCAACTTTCGGAAAGAATCATCTTATACACCTCAATCGGAACAGGGGAGGCATCTGAGGCAGGTTCATCTCAAATGAGCAATTAACTTTAGATCAACAACTGAAATAATCAGGATTTTTTTTTAACTCTGCAGACCACAAAATAGTCTACAGAACAGCTACCAGCAAGGTACCAGACATTCACCAGACCTGTTTAAGTATCAGGAATACTCTTCCCTTGTGCAGCAGCAGAACCTATTAGCAATTATTCGATGCCACAAAGCAACTTATCTGTTCCACAAACACAACTTCTTTGTTTTGTGGGTACAGAAGCCTTTAATCTAGTATCTCACCGTAAGATCTGAAACCAGTTTTGTAAGGTAGACATGCTTCACCTCATGCCCCCTGGAGAATATGGAGCAACACCTTTTACTGCAGTTTCCCATTAATTCAACAGGATTTGTAATACACTCACACATGAATATGCCATGAAGGTTCTAAAAAAATACAGAGCGCTAGGATTATAGCTGCAAACAAAAATGTTCAAGAAAAAAAATCTGGTTCAAGCACATGCAATTGCAGTCACAAACACCTCCTCCCTGTTCAGATAAAAAGCCACACTATTCCTTGCTTGACTGGAAAATATTCTAGAATCAGAGAAAGTAATCCAGTTCTTCATTTCCTAGCACTTGGTTAGAGAAGTAGAGTGAAGAGGGAGAGGGACAGGCAGGTGGTAGCAGAAATCAGAGATGGACCTACCAGAATCCAGTATTTTTTTCATCTAATAGCCATCCTCCACAGTGGCCACCCTAAAAATAGTTAATTTATATTTTCAGTTGCTCTAATTTCTGTTATTAATTTTTTGTCTCCCTGTGCGTTACTGGACAAAGTGTGCAAAGCAAAACAGAAACACTGCACACTTCTGAAAGCGTGTTTTCCTGCTCAGAAAGGTGTTTTCCAACGTCTGTCTCATATACATAAATACTCACAGGTACTGAATTACTATTAAAAAAAAAATCTTTGTAGTGGGTTAACCCTGGCATTGGATGTCAGGCAGCCACCAAACCTGTCCTGTCACCCCCTCCTCAGCAGAAAGGGAGAAAAAAGATGAGCAGAGATAAGGACAGGGAGATAACTCAGCAATTACTGTCCTGGGCAAAACAAACCTGATTTAAGGAAATTTGTTTAATTAATACCAATCAGATTCAGAGTAGGATAATGAGAAAATAAAAACTAAATCTTTAAAAAAATCTTCCTCCCACTCTTCCCTTCTTCCCAGGCTTCTGCTCTCTCCACCACCTCCCCCAGAGTGGTGCAACGAGACAGGGAACAGGGGTTCTGGTCAGTTCATCACAAGCTGTCTCTGCAGCAACTTCCTCCTCATGGAGAGGACTCCTCTCACTCTTCCCCTGCTCCAGTGTGGGGTCCCTTCCACGGGAGACAACTCTCCATAAACTTCTCCAATGTGAGCCCTTCCAATGGGCTGCAGGCTCCAGCGTGGCAGTTACAAGTTGTGCCAGCAAACCTGCTCCAGCGTGGGCTCCTGTCCCCACAGGCCCTGCCAGGAGTCTGCTTCAGCACAGGCTTCCCACGGGGTCACAGCCTCCTTTGGGGATCCACCTTCCCCACTATGGGGTCCTCCATGGGCTGCAGGTGGAGATCTGCTCTACCATGGACCTCCGTGGGCTGCAGGGGACAGGCTGCATCACCATGACCTTGACCGCGGGCTGCAGGGGAATCTCTGCTCTGGCACCGGAGGCACCTCCTCCCCCTCCTCCTTCACTGACTTTGGTGCCTGCAGAGCCACTGCCCTCACATATCCTGACTCCTCTCTCCCATCTGTTGCTGCACACAAGTTATTTTTCCCCTTCTTAGCTACTACCTGATGGGCCTGGCCTTGGCCAGCAGCAGATCCATCTTGAAGCTGGCTGGCATTGGCTCTACCGGACACAGGGGGAGATTCCAGCATCTTCTCACAGAAGCCACCCCTCTGACTCCCCTGCTAACAAAACCTTAACACACCAACTCAGTACCGAGCACTTGAAACATCAAAGAAATTTAGTACAAAACTTTTAACACTGTGTAGGAAGTGGGGTGAAGATCAGCCTTTAACCAAGTCACAGCAGGTTAAGTTTCATAGGTAAAGATGCCAAGTGCTGCAAAACACGTGCATCAGGAAGAGCCATCTTGTTTACCAACTGGCTTTCCATGTAATTTTATACAATATGCTATGATCATCTCATTACTGACTATGAAGGCAGAGTGTCATCAGGTAGGCGCTGCAGGTAAAGTCACTAAGCTATGTTTATGCAAAAAATAAGAAAACCAAACAACATCATGAGGCTTTAACATCACAGCACCCAACTGCCATCATGATCTGTGGGCTTTAAAATGCTGCCTTAAAGCCTACATTCTCTAACTCATGCCTTCCTCCAGCACCAACACAACACATTGTGAGCTGAGAAGACCTTGATTTCCAGCACTATGTTTACTATCCAGTAAAAAATGCTGTTCTCCAGGAACGAGGATAGTTATGTTAAAGGAGCTACGCTACACTGTGCTTTTCTGTTCACTTCCCCTTTGGAAGTGAACTTCCCCACGAAGCCAAGCAAATCCCACAGTTCAGTAATTCTTAAGGGAACAACATCAGTCTCACCTTCACTGCAGCTGTTTTTTCATGAGGTGTCTGAAAAAGTTTAGATTACAAGTGCTTTAGACAACAGTAAAGAGAAAGTTTAAGAGCCTGACTAATGTCCTCCTTTCCCTTTATGCATTCTCATTTTCCAGAATAAAAAGCAACGTACACCAAGAAAATGTGATTTTCTGTAGGTTTCCTCAATTACTATTGAATTTCTTCAATTCCTCAATATTTTCAATTACCATTCAAAACGACAAAGCAAAGACTACAGGTAACTGGAAAGAAAAACGACACCGTACACAAACAGCTAAGCAATTTGTAACAGTAAGAACTGGATGTGGGATTATACAAGGACACGGTGAAGGGAAAAGCGCAACAGCTGTTTTCGGCACCTAGAGCCGCGGTAATGCCACGACGCAGCACAAGGGCAGGGCCAGGGGCTGGGACACGACAGCCGCGGGGCAGAGCCCTGCATCGCCAAGACACGACAGCCCTGGAGCAGGGACAGCCGTGGGGCAGGGCCCCGCACCGCCGGAACGAGCAGGGACAGGGGCAGCCGCGGGGCAGAGCCTGCATAGGGCCAGGGCAGCCCCGACACAGCAGAAGCCGCCGCTCGTTGCGGGGTGCGGGAGGCGGCGGGAAGGCGCTGCTGAGCCGAGCGCTCAGGCCAGGTTCGCCCTTCGCTCTCCTCAGGCCTCCCCGAGAGCTCAGCGAAAGCCCGGCCGTCCCCCGAGGCCTCGGCCCCTGCTCGCCGTATCACCGCGGGGCCGCGCAGAGCCCGGCTTCGATCACCACCCCCGCGCTGCACCTGACACGAAGACGACGAAGACGGCGCGCCGCTGCTTGGCGGCGGCGATGGCGGCGGGGACCGAGCCGCCGAACCACATCATGGCGGAGCCGCGCACAGCGGATCGCCGCCAGCCGCGCTCTGCCTATTCCAGCCCCCGCAATGGCGGCCGCCCGCATGCGCCCCGCCGCGCCCCGCCTCCCGATTGGCTCCCGCCCCGCCTCCCGATTGGCTCCCGCCCCGCCTCCCGATTGGCTCCCGCCCCGCCTCCCGATTGGCTCCCGCCCCGCCTCCCGATTGGCTCCCGCCCCGCCTCCCGATTGGCTCCCACCCCGTGCGCCCCGCCCCGCCTCCCGATTGGCTCCCGCCCGGTCCACGCGCAGGGCGGTGCGTTCGTAGAATGACGCGTGGTTTGGATTGGAAGGGACGTCAAAGCCCATCCAGTTCCAACCCCCTGCCCTGGATGGGGACGCCTCCCAGAGGATCAGGCTGCAGAAAGCCCTATCCAGCCTGGCCTTGAACACTTTCAGGGAGAATGCATCCACAACTTCTCTGGGCAACGTATGCCAGCATCTTGCCACCCTCATCATGAAAAATTTCTTCCTAATGACTAATTAAAATCTTCCCCCTTCCAGTTGAAAGCTATTCCCTTTTTTTGTCCTTTTTTTGAAAGTTAGGCAGGATGACCCTCTGATACCATGCTTGCTTTATAGCATGTTTTTTTCCAACAGGGATTTTCCAGGCACTGTTCAGGGAGAAATGATAGCATCCTCTGGTCTGTGCTGAACAGATGTGTTCTCTTCTATACTCACCTCTATTTGCAGTCTTTCCCTATCTAAAATGCAAAGTCAGACAGAGAGCTGGCTCCAAAACTCCAGTTAGCAGAGATTTGGCTGTTCTGAAATTCATACTAACATTTAAATTAATCCTTCAAAAGTAATAGAATATGCATAAGATTTTGGGAAAATTTATACACCGGCATGTAAGTGGGAAATATATTCTGTGATCAGCTCTTGTCTTGTTCGATGGAAATCATTCTGTCATGTGTTTAGCACTGTGATAAAGGATGCTGCTTTCTAAAGAGCAGCAGTAAAAAATGGCATACTCCATGGGACTAAGCATTCAATTAATAAATGGCTGATTGTGGCTGCTTTTTGCTGGGTTTGGCTGTTTTTTTCTGTTTTGGGGTGATTTTCGCTTGTTTTGGCTGATTTCATAGAATCATAGAACTAAAGAATCATTGAATGACCAGGAATCCAACTCCTGTCCCTGCACAGGACAACACCAACGTTCACACCATGAGGATATTGGTGAAATGCAGCTGGAATATTGCCAGGCTTGGTGCTGTTAACTGCTTCCCTGGAAGCTGTTCCAGTGCTACACCACCCTCTGGGGGATGAACCTTTTCCTAATACCTAACTGAAATCTCCCCTGGCACATCTTCCTGCCATTGCCTTAAGTCCTGTCATTGACTTTAAGAGGCTCAGTGCCCGCTGGAGGAGTTCGGTGGGTCACGACGGTGAGGGGATGTTAGACAGGGAAATATTCTCGCCGTCGGTGCATCGTGTGCCGCTTCACCTATCAACTTCTGTTGAATTCCGTGTCCAAGTGGCGCCGTGTGGCTGCTCCGCGGTACTGCAGCCCGGGTGCCGCGTGGGGAAAGAGGCGCGGGCTCCAAGTGCTGCCGCCGTGTGGCCACACCGCGGTACTGCAGCCCCGGTGTCGCGCCCGGGCGGTGACGCC